>JAJEKV010000095.1:3112620-3712620 GCA_021234155.1 Isoetes taiwanensis | reverse complement strand
AGAAATCTATGTTTTAGATTGAGGATAAAGCAAGAAAAGAGTGTTAGACTGCTGAGCTTCATGTTGATGCAGCATTAAATGCTCTCAGCACCATGTAAGAACTAAACTTATGCGTAACATAGCATGCATGCTGTCTTTGAATAGAGTATCCTTTACATAAGAGAAATCCTTATCCACTTAGAAAGAGATGTTCTTTAAGCGATAGGATGATGCGGCGTGGGCTTAATTCTCTGTTAATTAGCTCTTACTAGTTTCTGCTGTTGTTTTCAGTATCTATCTTGTTCTACAAACCAAGGTTACTGTCAGAGTTAACAGTTAGATATAAATGAGGATAGCAGGGTTATTCATGTATTGGTCGCTGGTCTTAAGGCTTTATTTTTTGTCTGTTTGATGGTAGAAATCACTCAAATTACACCCTCAATATTAAACTGTTTTCCTAGACCTTTGATAACATAGGCCAAAATATTCAGAGCCTTGACAACCAACTTTTTTTGGTCCTTGCTCGTTGGGATGATAAGCTTCCAGAGAATTGGAACTGTTTTAGACTTGCTCTATGATCTGCTGCAGCTTCATTGTTTTGGTCAGCCTAGCCACATGAAAAATCTTGGCTTGCTGAGTTCATCCGACGTGATGTCTTTCATTTTATTTATTTGCATCAATAGTGGAGCAGGTTTTTGAATTTATATGTTTCTTTCTTTCAGCATAAGGCTCTCGAAGCCAATCGTATGCGATGTTGATAGTGAATCTGACGAGGAAGAGAAAGAAGAGGTAAGAAAGAGTTTATTTTTAACTAGTCTGGTTTTATTACGCTTGGAGTCATGTGGTTTTGTTATCTTTTAAGTTTTGAAATTTTCATGACTTAGGTGGCATGATTATAGTGAGCCACCAATCCTTGAACAATATTATAGGCATGCTAAAATGATTGTGTTTTAAGGGAGATTGTAGACATGCCAAACATGCAGTACATATATTCATTTCCTTGTCTTCAAATTTGAGAAGTTTGATATGTCTTAAATGTGGCTAACAGGAGAACAAGGGAGAATGCAATGGAGAGAAGAATGGCATTGATAAATCCTATTATAGCCTAGACACTAATTCCTCTCATTCTCCCCCAAAAGTTTCTCCATTATCCTCGATATTCAAAGGACACAACGCCTTTAAAATAATCTTTCAGTTATTAAAGTTGGAGTTTTTAAACCTTGTATACCCAAGTTCATACTCAGGCCTTTGGGATATTTCGACAGCAAAGTTTCTAGGGTTCTTGCCAAGAATTGAAACTATAGTTAACGGTCACAAAATGTTTGAACAACTTTATAATAATTTAATGTAATACAGAGTTTTTAGACCTTGCATACCCAAGTTCATACTCAGGCCTTTGGGATGTTTCAACTTCAACAAAATTTTGAGGGCTCATGCCAAGAATTGAAACTATAGTTAACGGTCACATAATTTTTGGACAACTTTATCTCTAATATATAATTATAAAGGGGGCAACTTGAATATAGGACGATTAAAATATTTTCTATCTTTAAGATTGTATATGTGGAAGCATGAATAATTTAGAAGAATGCAAGTTTTTCTAGAAGCTCTTGGAGAACGTCCACCTCTTCTAGAGGCGTCCATAGGTTCTAGAGATCTCGATTTTGGATTCCAAAGAGATCTGGACACCTCTTTATCTTCATATAAAGAAGGAGGAGAACCCAAAGCCGAAGTTGTGATGCATGGTCGGGAGTCACAAGTTCCAAAAGAGCAGTTTAGGAATGATTCTTGATAGGTTGTGGTATGTGGTCGGTGGTTCTGGGCATCCATATACAAGAAAGGGTGCAATGTTATTGTCAGTTATATTCTTTTATTTTGGCTGGAGGAACCGATTGATATTTTCCACTGTTGTGTATGGATATTCTCTGGTTGCCGAGAGGGTAAAGAGTATGGAGTTGGGTGCATTAGCTCTAACCCATCTCGCTGATAATTTAAACCCCTCGCTCGCCGTAAAAACTCGATTTTTAAGCAATAGCCCCCTGTTGCAAGAACCGAAAGAAAAGGCTTGCGAATTGAAGAATATGGTGGCTTGGTGCAATTCACTTTAGATTATCATTGCCATTGCAGCAATCTTATGCATAGTCTCAATTATTTGTATTTTGTATATCTTTTAGTTGCCCGAAGGGTTTCTTTCGCGCTTTGGCATCATTATTTTGTGTGTAGCATCTATTCAGATTTCAGTAAGCTGCTATTCAAATACCGTATGCATGCAATAGGGAGTCGAGTAGCAAGTGAAGCATTTTTCCATCGGGTTAACTTTAACATTTCCATTTGGACATGATCCATAGATGGAAAGGCTGGACAAACACCCAATTGGTATGAATCATATGCTTGCCAGAAGCATGGATTACAGTACCTTTTATTGATGGAGTGCTTGGTTCAGAGAGATTCTAATTTATGCCAACATTAACAAGCTATTTTGCAAGCATGAGAACAATTGCATGGTTCAGAATGCCAGGTAGCATCATATTTTTATGCTCTTACAGGAATGAAAAGAAATTTATAGGTGTGCAGATATGAAGCATTCAATGGAAGTTATTCATCTTCTAAACTGATCGAATCAGACTGGAGCAGAAAAGCCGAATCAAATCCTACATGAAAATTGATTCCTATTTGGGCGTGCTATCGTGATAAAAATGTTAATTAAACTTCCAAATTTAGCAATAAGCATTGTTGGAGATGCCATCACAATTTATGGACGCCAATTTTGCCTTTGGTACTGTGCAATGTGAAAGGAAGCTAAGATTTTTCTAAGATTCTAGATTATGTGATTGTATGTTCTTGATTTGAGCCTTGCCTATGGATCTTTGAAGTAAATGTAAATTTTATGGAAACTTAGCTTTGATAAAGGAAACATAAAGATTAGAATTTGTCTTATAATTTGTCTAAAGTATGCTTAAGCCAAATAATCTAGAAGCCATCGCACATAATAAGATATTGAGCTCCAATTTAAGATTCATTTTTTCTTATACAACATTAATCAGAACGCATACTATTCATGCGGCTCTGCCTAAACTTCTTATATAGATAAGCACCCACTATATAAACCATAAATTAGCGGCGCCGACGACCGCCGTGACAAATGCTTGTAACACTTTAATGTAACATGGTGTCCTCATACTATAGCTAAATGACCACAAAATATTTGAACAACTCTTTATAATAAAATGATGTAATATGGTCCATCACACCTCTTCCAAAGAGAGGAACATTGCAAGGAGAGGTGCAATGTTTCTGAACACTATGTTTGGGCAGATAGTAATCCAATTTGAACCATTTATCTTTGGAATCTCACGAATGGTCATTCTAGCTGCGGGGTCGACGACTAAGATCTTGGAGAGTAGCTTGCAAGTGCCACGGCTAAACCAAGATGGAAAGCAAAAATCAGCAATAGCGATTGTAGCAACTTGAAGAAGGACACGAGGACCACGCAGAGGTACCTTTTGCTACATCACTATGTTTTTGCCATTTGCTAAGACAAAAAGAGTTCTTAAGGGTACTTTTTGCTATATCACTATGTTTTTGCCACCTTAGCATTGTTTTGTTGCCACTCATCATCTCCTTGCCTCACCTCTACTTCACAAGTTTCAAAGAAGTATGAAGGAAAAAAGCAAGAAAGAAAACTAGAAATAGACGCTACTAGTGAGAAAGTATCACTCACTAGTGCCTCTGGTAAACAAGTCCTATTCTAGCTTAGCCACTAATTCCTCTCATTCTACCCCAAAAGTTTCTCCATTGTCCTCGACATTTAGGGGATGCAACGCCCCTAAAATACTCTTTCAGTTATTAAAGATGGAGTTTTTAGGCCTTGCATACCCAAGTTCATACTCAGGCCCTTGGGATATTTCGACTTCAACAAATTTTCTAGGGTTCATCCCAAGAATTGAAACTATAGTTAATGGTCACAAAATTTTGGCACAAATTTGTAATAATTTAATGTAACACGGTGTCCTCAGACTATAGTTAAACGACCACAAAGCATTTGAACAACTTTATAACTAAATGATGTAATACGGTCCATCGAACCTCTTCCAAAGAGAGGAACATTACAAGGAGAGGTGCAATGTTCCTCGTCACTATGTTTGGGCGGACAGTAATCCAATTTGAACCATTCATCTTTGAGGATTTGAGGAATGGTGATTCTAGCGGAGGGGTCGACGACTAAGATCTTGGAGAGTAGCTTGCAAGCACCAGGGCTAAACCAAGATGGAAAGCGAAAATCATTAATAGCAATTGTAGCAACTTGAAGAAGGGAAGATACAGAGAACCGTGTGGAGGTATGATTCCTCTTAATGATATGAGTTTTAGGGCAGGACGTAACGGAGTTAGGGTCGTGGAAAGGGTGATAACCGGCGAGGAGAAAGAAGAGGATAAGTTAGCGCACAAGACCAGATGTCAACCTTGGAGGGGTCGTAAGGGAGGTTGCCTATAACTTCCGGGGCAAGATAGTGAAGGGAGCCACAATAGCTTCTTGTCATAATAAAACGCTGGTCTTGATGCAGCAAAAAGGCCGATCCAAAATTACACACCTTTAGGTTTCCCTCTAGATCGAGACAAGGTTGAGGGGAGTCAAATCCCTGTGGTAGACATTCTGGCCATGGCTATATTCCACAGCAGAAATGAGCTGCTGGAAAAGCTTCCGGGCAAGGGGTTCTCGGAGTTTTCCGTTGTATGTGACCTTTTCCGATAGGTTACCGCCGGCGAAAATCATCAATAGCAATTGTAGCAACTTGAAGAAGAGAAGATACAGAGGACCGTGTGGAGGTATGATTCTTCTTAATGATATGAGCTTTAGGGCAGGACGTAATGGAGTTAGGGTCGTGGAAAGGGTGATAACCGGCGAGGAGCAAAAAGAGGGTAGCGCCACAAGACCAGATGTCAACCTTGGAGGGGTCGTAAGGGAGGTTGCCAAGAAGTTCCGGGGCAAGATAGTGAAGGGAGCCACAATAGCTTTTGGTCATAATAAAACGCTGGTCTTGATGTAGCAAAAAGGCCGCTCTAAAATTACACACTTTTAGGTTTCCCTCTTGATCGAGGACAAGGTTGAGGGGAGTCACTGTGGTAGACATTCTGGGCATGGCTATATTCCACGGCAGAAATGAGCTGCTGGAAAAGCTTCCGGGCGACGGGTTCTCGGAGTTTTCCTTTGTGGAAGACCTTTTCCGTCAGGTTACCGCCGGCGGCATATTCCATGACGGAGTAGAGCTTGTTTATGGCGGAATTACCTCAATGATTTTGATAATATTTGGGTGTGTGAGCTTCCGGAGTGCCTCGATTTTCTGTTGCAGATTCTTCGCAGCACTTTTTTTGCCGTAATTGATCTCCTTGATTGCCACCGATTTCCCATTCCTCTTGTCAAACGCCAATTTCACACCTGAAAACGAGCCTTGCCCCAGCGTCGCCGACAGAGTATAGTCTTCCATTTTTCCGTCTTTTTTTCCACCCGATCTCTGCCTTGGATTCCGGCGAGGAAGGCTGGCCGACGCGCGACAGCGCGGAGGCCTGCCTGACTCGCCGGAATCCAAGGCAGAGGGGCGTTCCTGAAACGTGAAGTCAGGGGTGCCCTCGATTCAGTGCCACGTGGCGGCCATCCAACGGCTGGAGTGAAGAATGGCAGGTGGAAATGCAGAATGTCAGGCGGAAATGCGGAATGTCATGCGGAATGTCAGGCTAAAATTCAGGCCATTCAGGGAAAGAATAGTTGCCACGTGGCGCGACGCCATTGGACGTGAGGGCACCCTGACTTTACGTTCACAGAAACTTCTGCCTGCTCCTCTTATACGCCGCTGTTAAAGGCCTTTTCAAAAAGTAAAAGCCTTTCCAATCGTTTAAACCCTTTTCAAAGTAATTAATCTGCAGACCATATCTGGTAGCCGAAAAAAGGGACGAAATTGATCCGCTGGATCAATTATATCTAATCTCTCCATCGCTGTTAGAATGCAATCGCATTCTGATGATCGTAGCATGTGTAAAAGACTGATCAAACAAGAATCAGCAGGGTATAATAATCAGCAAATTTCTGCAGCTAAAAGTTGCGATTATGCCTGGTAAATTATCTGAGCAAGTGCTGAGTTCTTCACAACAAGCTCAGTTTAGCTATGTCGGATTAGATGGCCTCATTTTTCTCTGTGCAACACATAATTTACATGTCTAGGTTATGATGTGGGGTCGGATTGATGGGCTTCCATGCTGCCCGTTCTGCAACTGATGATAAAGGGACAAATCTATATTTAGGTTTAAGTTTGATCTTGGATTAGATGTGGATTAGATGTGCCCATTCATGAAAACAAGGTGTTGTTCACAGGTGTTATCTCACTATGGGTTCACTATGGGTTCTGGATTGCCGATGTTACAACCGGGTAACTGGCAGGGCAGACTCTCGAATCTAATGCTGGGCCCTGTGCTTACGGGTCTAATGCTGTGGGATGCAGTGGGATGTGGTGGGTCAAAAATATGGCTGTTTTTCTGGGGTCAACAGACTTGAGGATGCAGGATATGTGCTAGAACTCTTATGTCATAGAGAGAAGCTGAATATAGAAATCAAAGCTTTGGTTATAGCCCTTCGTTTGTTTCATCAGATGCTTGAAGACGATGTTAAACCGGATAAGAACCCTTATCATGACCCTCAAAGCATGCTCAGACTTAGCAGAGACTAAATTTGTTCATCTTTCCAGTATTGGCAATGGCTTTGAATCTGATGCTTTTTGTGGGAACAGCACTTGTCAATGTTTACCATTGCATGGAAGTGTTGATGAGGCACGAGATGTGTTTGACAGATTTGCCGCCCAGGAATAGACACAGGAGTTGAAGTAGGAGTCCTTGAATAATGTGTTCACATCAAAAGAACAGTCTTGTAAGTTTGAGAAATTCATGCATTACCATCTGTGTGAAGTGGAAAGAGTATTGCAAGTAGCCAAGTCTGTGGTTTAACCTCTGCGATTGGGCATGTTCAAGAGACCTGGTTCTTGTTCCAATTACTTGCAGCCCAAAATACTTGACATTTCTGGAATACTCGTGCATATCAGAATTACCATGGTATTAACTTGCTGGGGTTGCAAATATCCAGCAACAACAAGCACTTCTTCTTCCTGGCAACTGTCTTCAGCTTCCCAATCTTCGTCCTCATATTTGCACTCATGCCAGCATATTTACATTGTTATACAATTATATTCAAATTTCTCCATGATCCTTATACTCACCCTTTGACAGCGCAATTCACCATTTCAAGCATTTATTTTTAAGTCATCAAATCACTTTATTTGTTGCTTTTATCTTATGAACTTGTTGTGCTTTCCTTAATCTTAAATGTGGAGTTCACATCTGAGTTTTCTTTATTATTTTCTTCGCAATTCTTATATAATTGAGCCAACTTCTTTTCTCTCCAAATGCATTGAAGGGACTTTGAAGATTTCTATTCATCTTCCATACTACCTTTGGATCCCACTTGCTGGTTTATCTTATTTCATTTTCATTGCTTTTTTAAATTAATACCAGATTACTAAACGTTATTATCTGCAGATCATCTTCTTGTCAGCTCTAACATCTGCGATCCATGATTACTACTATTATCATCTTGGATCTCCTATGTATGATATGGATCTTATAAACTTCTTAAAGGTACGCCATTTAATGCTTTCTAATATATGAAATCATTTCCTCCAGTGTATAACAGTCAAATTTTTAACCACATTCTTTTTCGCCTTTGTGGATGTAACTCATATTCTTCTACACTCCTTATGAACCACAGACTGAAAACATGTAGTCTGTTGCTTTTTGCTTTTCCTTTTTCAGCATCGCACATGCACAAACTCCAACCACAAATTGACCATGCATGCCATCTGTAGTTTTCAGTTTGATCTTTAAACTGTCTTCTGCAATTAATTCTGCAACATGTTTCCTATATAACTGTATTACACAATCCATTTTCGTTAATTCATACTGCTCTTTCATAATGCCTTCTTATCCATTGCCGTTGACAAGTACTAATCTTGATTTCCAGCATTCTTATTCCCTAGCTGAGTTGCCAGACAATGAAATCCATGTCTATGTCCTTGTTCGTTACAGGTCTACCTCACCCACCTCACCCATAAATACAGATTCATTATCAAATTTGCACACATTGCTGCAGATGTTGTCGACACATTTGCAACACAAACAATCACTGTAGCTGCAGATGTGGGTGAATCCAGACGAGCTCGCAAATATCTTATTCCCGGTGTATGGTTATCCATTACCAATTATAAGGTGTCAAACAATAATTGCACTGTTCACCATGGCGATTGTGATTATTGTAATAACATCAGGCACTGGCATCTTTTCATTCCTAGCTATGAAATTCTACTTCATTTAGATGCTACTGAGGGCTTATACATTGAAGGCTTGTTACACAATCCTCATTCATTTACTAAGTCCACAACTATCATAGCAACTGTTACAAGTTTCTATGACGGATGCACGAATCCTTTTATATCTACACCACATTTTGCAGATCTCCTTGGTCTGCTCTCCGTAACATGACTGTCTCATATAAATAATATACTTTGCAACATTATTATATAAGCTTATGTAACTCTATTTGTTTATCAGAGTTTTCAGTACTTCTGAGCCTAGCCTCTTCTTTGATAAGATATTGTTGTCTATAATGCCTTTTGTATTTAATCTTGATGTTCCTTACTGCAACTACCTACATTAACAACACCCAACTTATAAGAATCAACCATTGTTCTTACTTGTAATTTTTTCTTTCATATTTTCACAATCTGGCCGCTCCATTTGTCCCTTGGATAATTTGCGTTCATAACATAACCAACCTGTGTAAGCAGCCATTAAATTTATTCTCTTTCTATATTGTTTTCTAACCTCATGCATGTATATGAATCTCAACATTTATTGATATGTAAATTTAGTTCTGTATTATTTAGTCTCATTATGTTAGCTTCATTGGGTAATTTTCTTTACGGTTGGTACTTTATGTATTTTGAACAATCTTGGTGCACTTTATTTTCTACTTTTAGAACACAACAGATTACTATATCAAGTTCACAAACTCAACTATCATCTTCATAGTCAAATCCAGGACTTTAAACTAATGTGTTTGAATTCTTGTTCTTGTACATGTCTTTAAATCAATTATTATGACATAACTCACCTACAAATTTGTCCCCTACCTTGACTTGTTTTGCCATCAACACTCATGGAAGTTATGCTTGATTTGTTATTTATGAGAATGAACACAAAAGTCTTGCAACATTATCTTGTCATTTATATGTACACTATCATCTTTCTTTACGAACTTTAACCTTTCGTCTGTAATCTGTTGTCATATAATCCCCCCACTATGTGCTATACATTTCTACCACTATTAGCTTTTATATTTTCACACATGTTTTTCAGAAGTAGCTCTTTATCTAACTTGTATTATGTAGTAATCCTAAAATTGTGTGTACTTTACTTTGTCGATTATACGTAGCCAGTTTGTCTTATGGACATTCTTTTTTTCTCTATATTAACTGCTTTTGTGTGCACATTCACATAACATTGGCGATTCATTTTTTTGTATATAGTACATCCATGGGAGTCCATACCCTCATGAGTAGGCTACTTCATAGGAGTACAACAAGGGATTCTTAGGCAATACACTCATGATTGTGATATCTTATAGGAGTACAACAAGGGATTATCAACTCAATGCATATTCTCGTTGGCACTCCATATGACAGTTACACAAATGAAGCCTCCTTGCTTTCTACTGATAAACATGACTATTTTATATTCAATGTTTGTGATGTAATACAAGCTACATCATTCATGCCTAATCATTTTCGGTCATGTCTTCCTCCTTGCATGATGTATACAACGACTAACTACTGATCGACCACACTTTACCTAAACAATTATTGCCTCTTTTCTATGCATCGCATTCATTTTATTTGAAGATGCTACCATATCAACCACACCTGCTAAGATTGAAATTACTTTCACTCCTTGACACTTGGTCCACTCTTCTATTATATACATTCTCCCATCATATATTCAACTTCATTCTCTACTCGCAAATCTTTGTATATCTCCGTAATCACTCCACTTCTTCCTTCTTCTATTTAATTTGACTTCACATTTGATTGTCTGTTTATATTAAATTTAGATTTTTATTTCCTCTTCTCATAGCTACCAATCAAAACAAGAATATCTACATCGATTTGCACTTCCCACGTTCTCATAACAATAACCCTAATCATTTTCATTCATTTTGCTGCAACATACTCCTCATTGCACTTCACTCTCTCTCTCCTACATATTAAAACAACCACATTTGCTTTCTATAGTTCTACATTAACTTCTCAAATAAAGCTTCTCTTCCTTACTATCATCACATACATAGCTTCATTCTACTAAAATTTTCTTATGCTCTAGCACACTATTTTCATTGTCGATTCTTTGACTTTGCTTCACTTTCTATCTCCTTATATTTTTCTAGGGGGCAACCCACTGCGCGACAGCACCTTGTTCCATGTGTTTTAAAAACAATAATTCTATCTCCACCACAGTAACTCTATCTCCACCAGCTGTTATTTGATATTAAACTTAGAATTACAAGATTACAGTTACAATGACAATACAGACATAGCATTTCAGAATTCAAAACTTCAGAACAATAACATTAAAACATTAACACTTCATAGTGTTTTCAAACATTAACACTTCATAATGTTTTCATAGTTTCAGCAATTTCCCAAACACACAACAGTTTCATGGTTGATCCAAAATTCCAAATTACAACTGAAATTGTAATTTGGTTCATCTTTGGCGCATCCTTTGTTGATGCCAGAAACAACAATATTCTTGCCTATGCCTCCGCCAGGGCAAATTTTCATCCTTACGGAATCAATTTTCTAGGCCAAGTCGCTACTGGACGATTTTCTGATGGATTTCTCATCACTGACTATATTGGTAAGATCTAACCTTTGCACATTTCCGCCATTCTTAGTATAATGCTGATGTATTGCGAATTTCTGTCCTTTTAGCCCTGCATTTGGGGCTTTCCCTGATTCCACCCTTTAGATCACACCCTCAGAACCTTGAATTTGGAGTGAATTTTGCTCGTGCTGGTAGTGGTTCGTATAATACAACTGGAACCATCCTGTAAGGTCTTGGTAATTGTTCTATTTTTTCCCCAAATACTTCTGATTTTGCTCTTTGAAATTCTAAAAGGAACAAGTAAGAGACTTCCAGCAAGTAAAGCAGTGCCTGACCAGTGTGGGAATTTGACACCCCAGAGGGTGTCAAAAGCAAAAAAATGTGTTAAAGAGACATCTTCCGTAGAGAAAATGTGTCAAAAGAGAATTTATAGTTTGATAAAATGCGTCAAAAGAGACTTTAAAAAATTTTAAATGTGTCATTTGACACACTTAAGAATATTAGGTGTGTCAAAAAAAAACAATAGAGCCCCAAATACACAAGAGTTGTCTGTACAAGGCTTAATGTATTGCAAGAAGAATTAATATTCAAATAGAAATTTTCATTTTCCTTATATTTATATAAACTCATCTTTCATAGCAAAATTCATATTGTAATCTTTTTGTTGTAGAATTTCAAATTATTTTCTTCATTTGATAACATAAAAAAAGTGTGTCAATGGTGTTCACAACGCGTCAAATGAGACACAAAAAAATTGGAAGTGTGTCAATTGACACATTCAATTTTAAAAAGCGTGTCATAAGAAATACAATAAATAAGTTGGATTTCCCACACTGCAGTGACTGCTCAAAAAGGAACAACTTTTGCGTCCAGGATAATAAATGTAAAGACGAAAATTTACCTGCCAGAAGAACTCGAGCTGCCAGAATCAAGAAAACGTAACTGCATGTAAATATGGACTATAAAGAAAATAGTATTCTTGCCAAGAGGTCTAATGACATGCCAGAACCAAAAACCTAACAAAGAACATAAATAACAAGTTAGATTTAAAAGAAAACAACAAAATAAACAAATTCTTGAAGCATGTCCTCACCAAACAAAATATAACTGAGAAAAAAGTCGCCAGAAGCTACTGGAAATCCTCTACTTTAAAAAACTCCAACAAGTTTCAAGAAACTTGAAGAACTTGAAATTTTTTTAACAAAATCCTATCTACCTATCTCGGCGCCTCACCGGAACCAATCAAAAGAAGCAGCGCCACTACACCGGCGAGGATCGGCTTGCCGGAATGAAGCAGGGGAAAATAAAATTGGTCCAGGTGAACGTAAGGGAATCTACTTTCCTCGAATATTCCCCTCAGAATATTCCTCGGCGGAGCCGCCAGCCTTGGCACAGCACTCGCGGCTCCGCCGCTCGTGCGTCGCCTCAGCTAGCGGTGCCGCCTCGGAAATTCCTCGGCGGAATACCCTCGGGGCGTAGATTCTCTAGTACATAAGACATTCAAACATAAGCTGAATGAAAGATTTTATAGCTCTACTTTTAGAGATTGCATGCTATAAGAAATTATTTCACTTTCTTTTGGTTTTAGCATGCTATGTTCATGCATCTTATATGGAAGCTTTATTTCTAGGTTGTACCTAGCTATTACCATGCCTCAAAAGCTCGCAACCTCAAAACAGTCGGTGTAACCATGCCTCAAAAGGTAGAGGTAGAACTAAGAGGCCGGTTGTTCTATTGTTTTCTTGAAGTTGGTTCTGAAGGGTATGAGCAGAAGGATCTGGTTTGATGAAAAAACTAAGAAAAGCTTTGATGCTTTTGAACAAGCAAAACCCAAGACTTAGTTTTCAGTTTTAGCACCAAAGGAAAAAGCACGAAAGATTAAACAGAGCTCTGATGCTTTTAAACAAGAAAAACTCAATTTTTCTTATAAATATGGTAAAATCGAATTGTGATCCCTGTGTTTTGTGGACGATCTGCGTTTTTTATATTCCATCAGAAAACCGTTGACAGCGATCTCTATTTGCTCTGGAAATACTGTGGGATTCGAACTGTGGTCGTATTTTTTTTCTGAATTGTCGTTTTAAGAGTATGTTATAGCAGATTCAGACTGTCAGCAGGTTTTTTAAGATTTAATGGGCTTTGAGCAGTTGTTTTTGTCTTGCTTTATCGATAAGGATTGCATATCCATGCCTTCTAAATACTAAGGTTTCATAAATATCTAGCATGTACTACAAAGACATTCTTTCGCACATATAAGCACAATTTCATTATTTTTGTATATGCTTCAACAATCACCACTAGAATCTTGACAGTATTGAGTAGCTTCTTCTTATCGGAAGGAACCCAAGCATAGTCGATAGTCTTACCTTAATGCGGTCACTAGCAGTCATTGGCCTCCATCTCTTCTTCCAACAATTGACATAATTAGATGGGTACACCTGGTTCCTCACAGGGACAGGCTCCCAACAAGTCATTTGGATAGTCTCAAAGTTCTCTTTTCTATCATCCATTTGGGGCTATTCTGTAGCATACCCTACCCACGTCGGCTAATGGGAATTTGCATACACCAAGTACAGATTCCAGTCCTAATGTAGTTCCTCAGCCTCAGGCAAATAATAGTGCTTGAAAATCATCTGATTCGGTTACAAAAGTTTCATATCAAAGATTTAGCGATTGGCTTTGTAAGAAGATATCTAGTGCATCTAGAAAGGCAAGGGTAGCAGCTGCTTTACAGGTATTGTCTGAAGGGAGTAAGGATGAGTTGTCGAAAGTTGCAGCACATTACGCTAGCGCAAAGGGAATAGTCGAGACGGCAATGACGGGTAGCGAGACACTCGGAATATGGAAAGGATAGCAAGTGCTTGGCGATATTGAGTTGTGGGGGAGAAATTTGAATTTGAATTTTGAATCTCAACAACCACGTGAATGGTCCACACGACAATGTTGAGTTGAGGGCGGAAATTTAAATTTTGAATCTCAACAACCACGTGAATGGTCCACGAGGCAACTTTATTTTGAATTTTGAAATAGTCATGTTAAGGCGGATTTAATTTGGCATGCTCTATTGGCCCACTAACTACGCATAAAACTTTCATTATGAGCATGCCACTTCCCCATCACGCATGCAACCTCCTCGTCATCCTTCTTATGTGCTCCTTTTCCATGAAGGCAACCATCTTCTGGAGGACCTTTTGAGGTGTTTTTCCATGTTTCATAAAGGCGCCCATCTTCTAGAGAACATTTTGAGGTGTTTTTGCATGTCCAAGGCCGCCAAAGATTAGCATATCTTCTTCCTTAGTGTTTTTATGCCTTTTGTATCATTTGTTAGTGTTTTTATTCCTTTTGTATCGTTTGTTCTATTGATGACTTTTTGTAAGAAATGCTTTATGGACTAAAGAGACAACTTGATATTTCATACCACCAATGAAGCTCTGCTATTCTGAAGGATATTATACAGTGTTTTTTTAGAAAGGTAAGTCTGTTTTTTCACCAACTACAACATTTTGTGATCTTCCAATAGTGCAAAGTCTTGTTAATAAATAGAGTAAGAATCTTTTTATATGCCAATATAATGCATCAAGATTCAATTCCAAGCAAGTACATAATGAAGTAGCTTAGTTGCTGGTTCCTAAGACTCTAAAGGGAATACATCCACTATTCAAATCAGTATATACCCAGTACATGATAGGAAGGCAAAACCAAAAGGGGTCCTACAATTTTCAATTCCTATAAAAAATGTGATTATCCTTATCATTCATTGCCTTTGCACGCCACTCTAAGCACTGCCTAAGCACCTAGGCGCCCAAGGGCCTAGGCCTGCGCTAGCTCATGTGAGGCCTTGTTCAGGTGATAGCACCAAGCCATAGAAGCAGCACATCCAGCCATAGAAGCAGCACATCATGGCGACATCAGCAACAGCTCAAGGGCAATGGATCGGCCTCAAGCGATTCATGAATTCGCCCGCTTTATAGCAACCTGCAGATTCAGCAAGAGTCTTCAGCCCAGTTCGTTTTTCCATCCTAAACCGGTTTGATTTGGCGCCTCTGCCAGAATCGGGTTTGGATTGTGTTATTATTTTGGATTGTTGGGGTATTTGCTGTTATCAACTCACTAGCTGCCCTTGTCTACGGCAAAAACCAGCCTGCCATATTAGATTTGAACCAGGGTTCCTTTAGGCCCAGGAAGGTTATGTAACCCAGCTTAGCAAGTGGCAGGCTCGCTTGGAAGGTTCTACGCCATGATCAGACGGGCTGGGTGTAAGAATCCTAGCACACCCGGTGGGGATCTTCTAAAGCAGTTCCTTGAAATTAGAGATAAATTGTTCCACATCTCCCGGCATCAGAACATGATACGCTATCTCCTGCCTTGGAACAGACAATGTTTGCCCCTGCTATTATGATAGAAGCTTAGCAATTCCTTCAAATACTGATTATACTTTCTTCCAAGACCCTGCCGAATTGCCCTATAGAGCTGACACCCTCTACCAGGCCGCAGTTCAGTATACAAACTGATCTAGAACTAGACAGGCCAGAGTGCACAGAGCTGATCTAGGGCCGGATATGAGCACAGATGCCAGGACTCAGACAGCTCCAGCCTCATGCAAGAATACCATAATGACTGATGTACATATAACTCTAGGTTTAGACATAGATTTTTACAAGCAGGGGGAGCAGGTCCCATCACCGATAGCTGATCCCGAGCAAGACAGAGGCCTCAATCTGCGCATAATGGGGCTACCTGAAATAGACTCTTGCTCAGATGTTGAACAAGCTGCAAATTTTTTCACTAATATCATGCACATTCCGCAACCTAGTATTGCCATAGCCCGGCGAGTTGGGGCCCTGATGCAATTTCCTTCTTGCTTAAACATGTCTATTGTCAAAAATTGCCTCAGATGCCAGACATTTACCACAAATAAAATTATGTAAAGCACAATCTGGAATGGACATTCTTGTGAAAGAGGGCAATGTGCAGTTTGTACAGTCACAAATGCACGTATCCCCAATTGGAATTGGTTGAGCATGAGGATGTTGACCACTTGACAATATATCTTGATGGTGCTGACCCAAAGTCACTGCCCTGTGGCTGGACTAGATTTGCACATATTAATTTAGCCGTTGTCAGCCAATATGATGCAAAAGCAAATGTCAAGAAATGTATGGTGTGATATTTTAGAGCCTCATAATGTTATTCAGTGTAAACTGATGCGAATATTTGCAAAGTACTCCGCAAAGTACAGAAAGCTTCAGTTCATTTGTTGAACTAAAGAAATTGAATCAAAATATTATTAATCTTGAATCGGTTTCTTTAGTTCAGAAAAAAACTGAAGCTTTGTGTATTTTGCAGATACCCAGCATCAGTTTAGTGTTAGAAAGAGTGACTGGGGTTTCACTTCATTTTTTGTAGGTCATTTCATGACCTGTAAGATTCAAGAGGTTATCTTGTACATGACATACTCATAATTGAAGCCGTTGTGAGTGTCCAGAAAGTAACGGAATACTGGGCTTATGATTCTAAAAATAAAAAGCCAGGTTTTGTGGGCTTGAAAAACCAAATTGTGACGTGTTATATGAATTCTTTGATACAAACATTATATCATAAAGGTAAGCAATATTATGAAGGGCGAATTTGGCCCTTCTACAATTCATGGGAGGGCCTATTTTTTGCACCCTGGCCACAATAAACTATTATTAATATCTAAAGTCATCTAAACAACAAATTGTACAGATTGTATACAAATCATTAATTTATTACGTGACATCAAAAGTTACATTGCAGGTACATATCTTTTTCCTTGTCTGATCCTGGTCGATCTCCACCATTTTAAGTTCTCAGCTACCTTGAGTTGCACTATGCATGCATCTTTTTATCCTGCTTAGCCTTCTTCCTAAGCACCTTAGCCAATGTCATGGTATATTTTGCCCTATACTTTTCTAGCCTACACATAATCCTTCTATAAAATCATGGGCACATTTGTTGCAATAAGTTACTGCACTCTCTTCATTGTTGGGTGAACCTAAAAGAAGCATTCTTAGCTTATTTATGTGACTTTTCTATTCCCTGCATATTCTATATCCTCAAACACCTATATTCCTTTGCAAACCATAGACCATGGGCTTGAAGTATATGGATGTGATGAGTAACATTACATTCTCCCCACATTACTATAAATGACTTAGTGAAATCAACAACTGTCGACTTGAACAAATCCAACTTATCATCCATCATTCTCTTTTCTGCCAGTAAATTCACAGCCTTCTTAATCCTTGCCCTCCCAAAGGTGAGAAATTTGAAAGGGTGTCCTTGACACTAGTGTCTGATAGTGATGAAGGCAAATTTTTTGTTCAGTCAGAGGATCACACTTGTTGGATAGGGATCTTTCAGGTGCCTAAAGAAAATCATGGTGTTCTTCGATGGGTCTTTTGCAGACACCTATTCCTACTTTGCTTGCTACTCATGGAGTTGGAGAGAAGCTAAATGATTCTGGCTGTGGAGATTATGAGGTGAAATGGTATTTGGGTGCTGATTTGAAGACAACCAAGTGCATATACAACATGAAGCATGGATCCGGCAAGGATACTCATGCATTCTCATATTGTTTGTAAGCTAGGGGTAGATAAGAACGGAAAAGGAAAGAGTACTCTGGAGTGCTCCCTTGAAACTGAACCAATACGAGATGAAGAATCCCATTGAAAAGAGTCCATATATGCACTCTACACGCTTTTTTAAAAGTAATTGACAAGATGGTTTATATGAGTATTCTTTTTGCCTGAGATAAGTCCCCTCAACCAGCCAGAGAAAAGTTGCATGAAAGATGTGGAGAAAGGTCTTTCTGATATCAGTCTTAATGGACGTGATTATAAAATACTTCAAGATCATAAGAGGGAAGGTAAGTACCATGCAAGCCATTGATGGGATGAAAACAAAAAGATTTTTACCTTGCACTAAATTATGTACCATATCATCCAATTTAATACATATTTGCAGTACCCTGCACATTCTTCCAATTTCAAGTCACAGAAACGACTTAATAACTGAAGCATTTTAGTGCGGTCCATCCAACAATTATTTATTTTATTAAGAATGAACAAATCATTTCAGCAGCAATAGGGAAACAAGTCACAGACATTTTCAACGGCATAATATATACCGGGCTCCCAGACAGGTGGACATACAACAGGGTCATACCTCTACACAAGGGGGGAAGCAGACAAGATCTCGGAAACTATAGGACAATAATGGTGAGTTCCATCTTCGCAAAATGGTTCTAAAAGCCCCGGGCAAAGAAATTGAAACAATGGGCGTAAGGGAAATTTGAGGGCACAGGGGACAAGCGCCTTTCGACCGAACACTCAACCACGCACTCCATCTAGTAACCCTCTCAGATATTAATAGAGCGTAACAAAGCACGTGGAAAAGAAAATAATTTGTTTGCTTTGTAGATTTTAGGAAAGCATTCGACACAGTCCCGAGGGAGAAGCTCCTACAAAAGTTGATAGATATGCATGCTCCAAGAAACATGGTAGGATCAATTGCAAGACTGTACCATAGGGTATATGCAAAGATGGAACATGGAGGGCGTGCAATAGGATCGTGGATACAAAGGCCAAACAGGGGGATGCCCTTTATCCCCGACTTTATTCGGGATATACATAGATGTACTACAGGGATACATAGCAGAACAGCAGGGGGACGAATACGCCCCTACACTAGGAGATACTAAGGTAGCTATTATGCTGTACACTGAATGATCTGAGCATGATGGCCACAAAGAATAAGGGGATGCACAGACTACTAAAGATACTGGAAAACTTCTGTGAAAAAACAGGGCTAACAGTAAATTTAGCAAAAACCAAGATAGTCATCTTCGGGCATAAGAATAAGCATAGACCCTTCAGGTATATGGAGACAGAAATAGAGGAATCAGGGGAATACAGGTATCTGGGGTATGATGCACACGGCACGGGGAAATGGGCTAAGGGCGCAGAGATGAGGTTCCAATCAGCCATAGGGAGCTATTTCAATATGAAAAATTTCTGCAATAAAAGTAGAATAATTGACTGGGACATCAAGTGTTACTTATTCAGTGCAGTAGTAGCCACGACGCAATTATACGGGGCTGAAGCTTGGGGCCAGGGTTTAATGCACAAAAAAAGTGGGACAAACAGGAAGGAATCCTCATACAATGGCACAAACAGGAATTTAAGGTACGGGCAAATACACCACTAACAATCATGATACTCGAAACCGGGCAGGAACGAATGGAGGTGAGAGCATGGGAGAGGACCATCAGATACCTAATAAAGGACAATGCATGAGATCAACAAGGGAAGCTATCAAGTATTGCAATCATCGAGTCAGCAAAGTCACACATTCTCATAAGCAGTGGATGGTTTAAGGAGGTAGCAAGGTGGACCAGAGAAATGGGATTGAATCTGAGTGACCTAATAAACGAAGGGCAGTGGAATGAAGAATGGGCTGATATAGCTACAAGAACATGGCTGCAAAAACACACAGGACGCAAGACACTCTGGCTCATGACAGTCTTCAACCCAAAAGAACAGATAGGACACCAGATGTACCGAGATGACCTGCTAGGAAAGGCCAGAAGAGACATCCTGGCTAGATTCGGGATGGGGAGTCATGATCTAAGAATTGAAAAGGACAGGTGGTGGGGAATAGAAAATGAGTGCCGCATATGCAGAATCTGCGACACTGGGGAAGTGGAGGATGAGAACCACATGATTAATGAGTGCCCGATATACGGAGACATCAGAGACAAATACAGAAATATAAGATGGGGACAACCGGTACACACTCTGATGACAAGGACAGAATCAATGAGAGATATGGCGCGACGCAATCCGTGGAATGCCGACGACAATCGAAAGTACACGAGAAAAAGAGGGCTTGTAATATGAACCGCACAAGAAACGGCTCATAAACCCCACACAAATTGTTCAATTAAAAGCTGATTGATAACGACGCATCACCGCACGGCCATGAAGCCGATGTAAAGCGGGGTGCTGGTAATAATAGGAAAAGGCTACATTAAATCAACGTGATGTGCTCTTAGCGCCCTTTCAGGGAGCTCGCCCACGTTACACAAGTCCAGGGGCCTGAGGGCACAAGGGACATTAATTTCTATTCTATTCTATTCTATTCTATTCTATTCTATTCTATTCTATTCTATTATATATCACATCCTAAAAAGTTGTCTAGTCAAAAAGTTCAAGAAGAGTTCTTAAGGGTACCTTTTGCTACATCATTATATTTTTGCCACCTTCCCATTTGTTTGGTTGCCATCTCCTTGCCTAGTACAAAGGTTCCCAAAGAAGTACAAAGGAAAAAAGAAGGAAAACAAACTAGAAATAAACGCTACTAGAGTGCCTCTATTAAACAAATCCTATTCTAGCATAGCCGCTAATTCCTCACATTCTCCCCCAAAATTTTCTCCATTTTCCTCCTTCACATTCAGAGTATACAACACTGCTAAAATATTCTCTCAATTATTAAAGACAGAGCTTTAAGGCTTTGTATACCCAGGTTTATATTCAGGTCTTTGGGATGTTTCGACTTTAGCAAATTTTTTAGGGTTCATGTCAAGAATTGAAACTATAGTTAACGGTCACAAATTTTGAACAACTTTATAATAATCTGATGTAATACAGTGTCCTCGGACTATAGTTAAACAACCACACAGTATTTGAACAACTTTATAATAAGATGATGTAATACGGTCCACCCAACCTCTTCCAAAGAGAGGAACATTGCAAGGAGAGGTGCAATGTTCCTCATCACTATGTTTGGCCGGATAGTAATCCAATTTGAACCATTTATCTTTGAGGATCTCAGGAATGGTGATTCTAGCGGCGGGGTCAGCGACGAAGATCTTGGAAAGTAGCTTGCAAGCGCCAGTGCTAAACCAAGATGGAAAGCGAAAATCAACAATAGCGATTCTAGCAACTTAAAGAAGGGAAGACACGAAGGACCACACGGAGGTACCTTTTGCTACATCACTATTATGTTTTTGTCTTTTTCTAGGACAAAAAGTGTTCTTAAGGGTACCTTTTGCTACAGCACTATGTTTTTGCCACCTTAGCATTCTTTTGTTGCCATGTCACCATCTCCTTGCCTGATTACCTCTACTTCACAGGTTCCAAAGAAGTATAAAGGAAAAAAGAAGGAAAGAAAACTAGAAATAGACGCTATTACTGAGAAAGTATCACTCAATAGTGCCTCTATTAAACAAATCCTATTATAGCCTAGCCACTAATTCCTCTCATTCTCCCCCAAAAGTTTCTCCATTATCCTCGATATTCAAAGGACGCAACGCCTTTAAAATACTCTAAGTTCGAGTTTATAAACCTTGTATACCCAAGTTCATACTCAGGCCTTTGGGATATTTCGACAGCAAAGTTTCTAGGGTTCTTGCCAAGAATTGAAACTATAGTTAACGGTCACAAAATGTTTGAACAACTTTATAATAATTTAATGTAATACAGAGTTTTTAGACCTTGCATACCCAAGTTCATACTCAGGCCTTTGGGATGTTTCAACTTCAACAAATTTTTGAGGGTTCATGCCAAGAATTGAAACTATAGTTAACGGTCACATAATTTTTGGACAACTTTATCTCTAATATATAATTATAATGAGGTTGATAAGGGGGCAACTTGAATATAGGACGATTAAAATATTTTCTATCTTTAAGATTGTATATGTGGAAGCATGAATAATTTAGAAGAATGCAAGTTTTTCTAGAAGCTCTTGGAGAACGTCCACCTCTTCTAGAGGCGTCCATAGGTTCTAGAGATCTCGATTTTGGATTCCAGAGAGATCTAGACACCTCTTTATCTTCATATAAAGAAGGAGGAGAACCCAAAGCCGAAGTTGTGATGCATGGTCGGGAGTCACAAGTTCCAAAAGAGTAGTTTAGGAATGATTCTTGATAGGTTGTGGTGTGTGGTCGGTGGTTCTGGGCATCCATATACAAGAAAGGGTGCAATGTTATTGTCAGTTATATTCTTTTATTTTGGGTGGAGGAACCGATTGATATTTTCCACTGTTGTGTATGGATATTCTCTAGTTGCAAGTAGGTAAAGAGTATGGAGTTGGGTGCATTAGCTCTAACCCATCTCGCCTGTATAATTTAAACCCTGTTCGCTCAGAAAACGCAGATTTTAAGCAATAGCCCTGCTGCAAGAATCCAAAAGAAAAGGCTTGTGAATTGAAGAATATGGTGGCTTGGTGCAATTCACTTCAGATTATCATTGTCATTGCAGCAATCTTATGCATAGTCTCAATTATTTGTATTTTGTATATCTTTTAGTTGCCCAAAGGGTTTCTTTCGCACTTTGGCATCATTATTTTGTATGTAGCATCTATTCAGATTTCAGTAAGCTGCTATTCAAATACCGTATGCATGCAATAGGGAGTCGAGTAGCAAGTGAAGCATTTTTCCGTCGGGTTAACTTTAACATTTCCATTTGGACATGATCCATAGATGGAAAGGCTGGACAAACACCCACTTGGTATGAATCGTATGCTTGCCAGAAGCATGGATTACAGTACCTTTTATTGATGGAGTGCTTGGTTCAGAGAGATTCTAACTTCTGCCAATATTAACAAGCTATTTTGCAAGCATGAGAACAATTGCATGGTTCAGAATGTTAGGTAGCATCATATTTTTATGCTCTTACAGGAATGGAAAGAAATTTATAGGTGTGCAGATATGAAGCATTCAATGGAAGTTATTCGTCTTCTAAACTGATCGAATCAGACCGGAGCAGAAAAGCCGAATCAAATCCTTCATGAAAATTGATTCCTATTTGGGCGTGCTATCGTGATAAAAATGTTAATTAAACTTCCAAATTTAGCAATAAGCATTGTTGGAGATGCCATCACAATTTATGGACGCCAATTTTGCCTTTGGTACTGTGCAATGTGAAAGGAAGCTAAGATTTTTCTAAGATTCTAGATTATGTGATTGTATGTTCTTGATTTGAGCCTTGCCTATAGATCTTTGAAGTAAATGTAAATTTTATGGAAACTTAGCTTTGATAAAGGAAACATAAAGATTAGAATTTGTCTTATAATTTGTCTAAAGTATTCTTAAGCCAAATAATCTAGAAGCCATCGCACATAATAAGATATTGAGCTCAAATTTAAGATTCATGTTTTCTTATACAACATTAATCAGAATGCATATTACTCATGCAGCTCTGTCTAAACTTCTTATATAGATAAGCACCCACTATATAAACCATAAATTAGCGGCGGCGACGACCGCCGTGACAAATGCTTGTAACACTTTAATGTAACATGGTGTCCTCAGACTATAGCTAAATGACCACAAAATATTTGAACAACTCTTTATAATAAAATGATGTAATATGGTCCATCACACCTCTTCCAAAGAGAGGAACATTGCAAGGAGAGGTGCAATGTTTCTGAATACTATGTTTGGGCAGATAGTAATCCAATTTGAACCATTTATCTTTGGAATCTCACGAATGGTCATTCTAGCTGCGGGGTCGACGACTAAGATCTTGGAGAGTAGCTTGCAAGCGCCACGGCTAAACCAAGATGGAAAGCAAAAATCAGCAATAGCGATTGTAGCAACTTGAAGGAGGACACGAGGACCGCGCAGAGGTACCTTTTTCTACATCATTATGTTTTTGAGATTTGACAAAATGAGTTCTTAAGATTACTTTTTGCTATATTCTGGGAAGGAACTCGCGAGAAACACAAAACCGGCCGATAGATAGGCTTGTCATTCATCACAGCAGCAGTATACAATGTTTTGAAGAATAGAGAGGGGTAGTCGACCATAGGAACAATATCGGACTACCCCGTAAAAAGAAATGTGCACAGGCAATATAGAAGGGTACTGGCGACAACTTCTCACCGGGATAAAAAACCCCGCCCTTTCGGGTTTTCGAGGAAAACCCTAATGAGAAATGGTCGCCAACAACCTTGAATGTGTTGCCTGGAAAACCGAAGGAGATGGATTGATGGCGAACAAATATAGCAGACCCCGAAGACGGCGCGGAATCCCCGAATGTGTTGCCTGGAGAGCCGAAAAGGTGGGTTGATGGCGAACACAAATATAGTAGGACCCCAGAAGACCGCGAAAAAGCTGCAGCAACTCAAATGAACCCAAAAAATACCCGTGAATGGTTAGAAAAACGACCATGCATGGCAGGGACAAGGCAAGCCGCACAATCAAAAACCTGTAAAGAAGAGCAAATGAGAAACATAAAAAGCAGCACGCAAAAAGGTAGAGAAGCATCAAGGTGGAAATAAATAGCATCACCCTCAAGGTGGAAATAAATAGCATCACCGCCAAGGTGGAAATAAACAGCATCACCTTCAAGGTGGAAATAAATAGCGTCACCCTCAAGGTGGAAATAAATAGCATCACCCACGTTTTAGAGATAGCATCACCCGAAAAAGTGGAGAAAGCATCACCCAACGGGTGGAAAATAACATATGAAAAAATGTAATTATAGTAAATGCAAAGTGAACAACAACAAAAGTGCAAGGCCTAAAAACACAAATGAAACAGACGCCTCCCAACTGAGCAGGGCGGGAAGGGAGGGAAGCTAAGAGAAGGAAAGAAGCTGCTGTGAGAAGACGCCGATAACCGAGCCAAAATGGAAATGGCCTAATATAGGCGCTCGTCCCTTCCCAGAATGGCGATCCGATGGCTCGGATCGATGGGATTCTGGGAAGGAACTCGCGAGAGACACAAAACCGGCCGACTACCAAAGGACTTCCTCAACTAGAAGGCCAAACGCCGCGAAACCGCCAGCGTAAGCCGATAGCAAGAAGACACGCCCGCCACCACCCCCGAGTAATCGGGTAGGATAAAGGACGCAGAGAGAAAAGAGAGGAACGAAAAGAGGGGTCACGGACGGAGTATCGAGGGAGATGAAAGGAACCGGTAGAAAATAGGCGGCCAAGGATAGTGACTCCGGCATGCTAATGAAGGCAAGCTGGTAGGGGAAGAAAGGAAACCAGATCCCAAGAGTCCGTTCAAGCCGGTAGAAGGAAGCTACACGCTGACGAATTTAAAACTGGCGTGCCGGTTATAATATCGATATCACCAATGACCCGAAAAAGGAAAGGATATTAGAAAACAATGAAAAGACAAGGACGCCGCTACGATGATCTTAATCTAAGGAAGCGCCCGCCAGACGGCATCACAAGAATGACCCGAAAAAGGAAGGACATTAGAGAACACAAACAATGAAAAGAAAGAACGCCGCCACGATGACGAATCGAAGGAAGCGCCCCAAGATGCCAACGAGAACGGCAACAAGGCGAAGACGTAACAAACCACGCATACACGCATAATGCACATATGATATGAATGCAAATCACTAATATATGAATGCGCATAGGAATATAAAAATGTATAGACATAAAGATCGGACGAGAAACATGGCGAGGTTGAGTAGAGTCGCAAACCACGTAACGAGCGTGAGAAGACGAGGACCGCCACTCTAAAGCACGAAGCCTCGCGATGTGGTCCCTGCATATTGAGCAAAAACGGAGGAAACGAGGGAGAAAATGGGCTAAAAGAACATAAAAAGTCAACCACATCTAATAATCATAAAAAAGCAACGCTCTAAACGACACGCCTTCCACCACCCTCGAAAGCGCCTGATAGAATAAAGGACACAGAGAGGAAGTAGAGGAGCGAAAAAGAGGACCGCCGGACGGAGGATCGAGGAGATAACAAGAACCGGTAGAAACTAGGCGCTGAAGGATAGTGACGGGGCATGCGAACGAAGGCAAGCTAGCTAAAGAAATCATATGACCATAGGCAAGTTGGTCTCGTGGAGTGGCGAATAAGAACATCAACATGCGACAAGGAAAAAGAAAGATCACGACGAGCCAAAAGAGGGTAAAGGTAAAATGACGGGAGAGGGAAGGAGAAAATTTTTGATGAAATTCGCGTTGACGACAACAACCAGCAGCACGAGCGAGGCGTGGGGGAGAAAACGAAGCGGAGGGAGAAGAGCTGGAAGTGCTCGCAATAGATGGCATGACCTGAAAAAAGGAAGGACCTGGAAAGAAAAGCACGCCAGCTACGAGACGAAAGCGCAAGATAGAACTCCAAGTCTAGAATGAGGAGAAGTGCGCTAACCCCTCCTCGCATCCAGCCAACGTAGATACCGCCAAATAACCACAAGATGGATAGATAGATAGAAAAATAAGAACGCTCAAAAATGTAGAATATAAAAAGAACGCCGAATCATAGGGTCAATGAATGTGCACGACCTGCGAAGCCGCAAGCCGCACAACAACAAGCACTCAAATCGATGTGAGCGATTAGTAACGAGGAAAATCAATAATACATGAAAAAGAGAAGATAGCATCACCCGGAGGGTGGAGAAAAAGCGGCACCCAAATGGGTGGAAGAAAAACCATGATAAATAGAAATTTATGTCCCCATCGTGGTGGAAAGAAACAAAGACCACCCACAAAAAATAGGGAACAACCACCAAAATTGAGCCAACTTATTCCAAAGTCATGTAAACACTAAAATGCGATATCTATCGATAAAACCACGTATACAAACTCAAACCAAACAAGATAATGTATGAAAGGAACATGAAATCCAATATGTAAACAAACAAAGATAGATCATCTGGATAGAAGCGAACATCCCAAGATAAGGTACCCTTATTGCAGACCCCAGGCATAGGGAGAAGTAAAACTTTTAACTAACAATACGCTAAAGTTGGCGTAAGGTTCGAATATTGCCCACAAAAAACAACTCAACAATGAAGATGACCTTCCCTAAAAATGAGAAGACCGCTATCAAAATAGATCACGGAATGCAACATAGGGATAATAGCAAAGGGAAACAACAAGAGTGACGAAAACCTAAGGTGCCGAGAGATGAAAAGGACAATAGATGTAGAATAATATGCCATAAGGACCGAGAATAAGCCCCATATTCAAAAAAAAGCAATATACACCCGCAAAAATACACCTCATGGAAAAACGCATTAATTATCAAGTGAAACCCATGCAAATGCACCCATAAATTCAAAAGCCAAGCTCTCCCATTATCCTAAAGAAATTCCAAACCAATGGGAAAGAAACATGTCTAGACAAATTGATTATGTAACAAGATGAATCTTAACAAGTGACCCCAAAATATGACGCTAAGGAGTACGAAATGAAATGCACATGGGAGAGGAAACATGTGAAAACCACATTTGCACAATAAAAATGCCAAGGTCTATCCGTATGTGCCAAGCTAGAAACCTGCCAAGAGAAGTTACCTTAATTGTTGCGTAGTAATGTGTTCAACCTCAAAAGCACAAATGAGAATGAACCGAAGAGAATAAAAGAGCACCACAAGATTAGAAATTTAACATTGGCAAATCCCAAATGCTGTCGCGTGGTGAAGTTGACAAAAAGGCAACATAAGCTAGACACGAGAAAAAGGAAAAATAAAAATAAAATAAAGATGTGCTCCAAAGAGCAAAAGACCACAAAAAGGCCAGAGTAACAAACGCAATGCCATAGTGCAAAAGGATAAGAAATGTAGGGTGTAAATAGAAGATCAAATATGAAAGAAACAAGATGGACTAAACGGACGAAATGAATATGGGTATGCATATAGTAGAATAGAGGAATTCCGATAAACAAAAAGTTGAAGGATGCGATGCCAAGCACGTAAGTAAATACCAAGATAAATCCCGATAAGTAAAGAGGAATATGTGATGAACGAAAGCTCTAAGGAAAATGAACAAAAGGAGAAAGGACAAGCGAACCCGATCACAGACATGGAGACAACAACTGAGAGAGGAGCCCAAATCGAAAACCCCAAACATCCCGTCAAAAACCCCTAGAAATGCACCATACCCGAAAACAATAAATAAGAACCACAATAAAGGCAAATACATGCAAAGCAAAACCCCACATAATTGAGCGTGAAAAACCCCTCATCGAACAACATAACGTAAAAAAGAAAAACAATTGTCTTATTCCACTTTATTGAAAGATAGCATCACACCACAGTACCCACTCACATGCGGCCCCACAGAAAATATCAACAACCCATAATTCACAAGGAAATGCCAATAGACAAGGAAACCACCTACCAACCAAATATGGAAAAATAACAACAAAAATAACAACTTAGAGAAGAGCCCAAATCGAAAAACCCACAAAACATCCCGTCAAAAACCCCCATAGATGCACCCTATCCGAAAACAATAAATAAGAACCACAAGAAAATACATATAAAAGCGAAACCCCACATAGCTGGGCGTGAAAAAACCCCATATCGAACCACATAACATAAAAAAGAAAAACAATTGTTTTATTCCATTTTATTCAAAGATGGGATCACAGCCCACAATGCTAAAACACCAAACACAAAACACATCTGCCAGAGAGCAGGGATAATCACGCAATGAGGCCCAACGAAATTGCCGGATAAGTCGGGAGAAATTGAGGAGGATACTCAGTCAGAATGAACAAAAAAACTCCCGCAGATGGATGGGACGTAAAGACGAAAAATCCCAGAGCAAAATGATATCTCCCAGAAAACGAGCCCGAGCTGGAGCAACAAATCTATACGAGCGAAAACACCCTACGAACAGCAGGAGAAAAAAGAGGCAGTATAAAGGTGCAGCGCCCGGAAGAATTCCTCAGGCCAATCGATGTCTGCATGTTCAAGCTGCAATGCATTCCGAGCAGAAGGGTGCAAAACCTCCAAACGTGACACATAAAGATGAATCTCCAGCGGGGGAAAAAGGCGGAAAAAACCCCACAGGAAAGATCTTGGCAGAGCACAAAGGACAGGGGAAGGGTATCGGACCTAAGAAGAAACTAAAGAAGGTGATCGGCAAAGAACTGCATGCATAAAGCAAGGCTGGGAAACAAGAAGTCGTGGCCAGACATATAATGATGAAGCAAGACAGCACAAAGGACAAGAACGGATGGCTACCCAACGCAAGCGAAGTGACTGGAGGCCAAGAACGCGGAAAAAAAGCACGCAAAAATGAACGGCAGCCCAAATCCAGCAAAAATAGCGAGCCCAAAAACAAAGAAACAAGAATATAAATTTAAGAGCCGAAGGAAAACAAGGGAAAACATACTGCAGGATAGCCGAATAAACGGATTCGATGAGCATAGCACTAAGAGAGAGCAAAACCCGACCACCAAAACCCGCAAGCCCCAAATAAGGGGCTCAGATATCTACAACGGATACGGTTTTTCCTGACATATTCCCGGTTTTTCCGGACATCCCATCGGCCCCATCCCATAGCCATCCGCCCATCCATCCATACCAAGATGGCCATCCGCTTCGGTATCCATGACCCCATCCGGTGGTTTATCCCGGACAGCCAAGACCGTTAATCATTACTTGCTCCCACGACACAAGACCAGAGTACCCGGCGACGACATGCATTAAATGCCCGCTCGCCCCGAGAGCGGCCCGTTTCCCCGTTCCCGCCTTTAAAAGCGTTCCCATGAGAATTCCTGTTAAAGTCCCCATTGGACTTCCCGCCCAAAGCTCAACTCGGCTCCCGAGAGGGATTGGTGAACGGAGGGATTGGTGAAGCGCCTCGATGATGGAGGAGCATTGTGTCGACCCGAATGCAACAGAGGTAGGTATCGTTTGTTTTGAAGCTTGAAGGTCATAGCGAGTTGCTTGAATCAGCCCGGTGCATGTTTGAGCTCAAGCTCGTGGACCTCTGAGGATCCTCCGCCCGGTCCCTTCTCTAAAGCCGATCTGAAATGGACAATTGAGAAGCTGTTGAAGCCCATTCCAAACGTGGCGCCAGTCGATGATGAAGCAGTGACCGACAGCGGGCAGCAGACCCAATGTGTCCATACTTGCTACATTCCCGACCGCAGGCCTGATTTCATAATCGGAGAGGAGAACCGTGATGGCACAAACACGAACTTCTACAAGAGGTCTTCAAACCACGTAAAACCGGGTGATCCGAAGAGGAAGGTGGATGAAAATGCGCACCTCGGCACCACCATGTCGGTGTTATCCGGTTTATTTAGTTTTTTAATGCCCATTTATTTGTTCGGTTTTGCTTTGCATTTTGAGATTGACATAAACCGTGGGCCGAATCGGGGGGGGGAATTGGGGCTATGGTTTTGCAGCTATCGGTGTGCCTATGGTCCAATGGACCTCCTCGGGAAATACCCGAAGGTGCTCGACAAAACACGGAAGGCTTTGGTGGCTGAAGCTAAGAGATTGGATCCATCTCAATCCGGAGGTTGAGGGGAGCCAATCAACGCCGGTGCATGTGCCACTTCCAATTGAAGCAATTATACTTGAGGCCGAGTGGACAAAGATAACTTTTTATGAGATGAAGCATATCGACTCGCAAGGGCAATCATGCCATGGACGGAACGACCCAAATTGCGAGAAAACCAGGTTCAATGTGGCCCCCTGGCTATCTAAGAAGAAGAAGCTTTGGGCAAGGAATTTGCTGCATCAGAGCCACACTTTCCAACAGGTAATGACAAAGCACGAGGAGGAATGGGCCATGCAGAGGAGAATGAACCCCTCTGAACTGAAAAACCGTGATCAGATTCTTGACATGGATGATGTGTACAATATCTCTCGCAAACTTGCTAGAGACACCTGGCTGCTACATCCAAATGTTCCAGAGAGCATTAGGTTGTGGGTTTCTCTACACCAAGAGTGTGTATTCTTGTATCAAGAAGGCAGACCATTCACTTTAGGTATTATCACTCCATTCCAAATGAAGATTCTGTTGGAACATGGGAAAGGCAATGCTGTTGCTATGGATTCAACCTTCAAGACCAATGACCATTGCTATAGTTTATATACCTTGCTAATTTTTGACAGTCATGGGAATGGTGTTCCAATTGCATGGGTTATGACTTCTAGTCAGGAAACAGAAGAAATTCGGCCATGGCTCACAGCTATGAAAGAACACATTCACAAGTTGGATCCATCTTGGACACCCTCATGCTTCATTGTGGATGATGCGAAGGCTGAGATTAAGGCTTTGCAGGAAGTATGGCCCAATTCAGCAATCCAGTTGTGCCTGTGGCACGTTAGGAGGAATTGGTTGAAGATGTTAGTGAAGCGAGTTAAGGACAAGAAAGTGAGGGCTGAAATGTTCAAGGAGTTGGGTCACATTATGTATGGGACTCACGTCGAGGGTGATGGTAGACTTCGGGAGGCATACTTGGAATCTTGTCGTGTAGAAGGCTTGAGACTCCTTGAAGAGTTCAAGCAAAAATATAAGAGATACAAGAAGGTTGTGTCCTACATGGACAAGGTTTGGACCAAAAACATCTCCTTCTGGATTACAGCCACTAGAGTTTATCCTCATGCAAACCAAGAAACTAATGCTGGGGCAGAGTCCTATCATTTCCACATGAAGAGAAGGCTTGGGCTTTCCAAGCATGCATTGAGAGGGAGGCGGCTTGATTGGCTGCTGTACATGTTGGTGCATCAGTTAGAAACACATATGTCATATGACCAGTTTAAGAAGGAACAGGGCTTCAAACTTAACCGCAAACAAGAACATATTGTTGAGACAGCTATTATTGGTGCACGTGGCATTCCTGACACGGCAGTTAGATGGCTGGATTACAAGGCAGGCACGGCTGAGGTATGGAGCCAGAACATGGATGCATGGGACGAGAACACAGAATCAGTCCCTTACTTGGTGGTGGTTGCCAATGAGAATTGGTCATGCTGTGACTGTCCTTGGGGTGTCAAAGGTAACATGTGTAAACACCAAGTGAAGGTTCTTCGATTGATGTCCAACTACAAGGAGGAGGATATCTTAAGCAGGCCTCCAGAATAGGGGGGTTCCTCCCCAGAATATCCGGTTAATGCTCTTAAAATCCGGTTTGTAGCAAAGATGCAGGAACCTTGTTCTTGACGAAATATTTTGTTCCCGGCAAAAAACTCTTTTATATTGTGACAAGAAGGCATAAATCCGGTTAATTTAATTGTGTCCGGAAATTTTGTATGCTCCTATTATATTTTTATTTACTTTTTCGTATACTTGCTTGCTATTTTCTAATTTCTATGCTCTAACTTTATTATTATTTCCCTTATTTGTTAGATTAGGTTTTTTTTCTAGGGCTCTTCCAGGGCTCGTTCAACCATGGCGGCGGCAAGATAGGCGCAGAAGCAACGCAGCCTCTTCTTCGTCCTCTCGAATCTCCTCACACACACAAGAAGATCTGCTCTCCCTTTTTTGAATCGATGGAGCATTGAAGTATGGCAGCGCCTACGCTTCTTCTGCATCATAGGCTTCTCCTCCTACTCTCTGCCATTAATTCCAGCAGCAGGGCTTTTGGAATCCGGATCTGGCTGGATGGAACCCTTAGGCTAAACCCCCTATTTTGGAGGCCTGGAATCAACGACAAAGAGTGGGAGAAGAAGCCTACTCTGCTCTGCTACATATTTCTTCTTTATCCTAGCGCCTTCATTTGGATTGGTGGGCATTTCGTGTTGCATTCTACTTCTGCTCTGTAAGTCTTAATTTGTTTCTCTCATTTGTTGTTTGATCAATGTTTGATGGATTCGAATAAGAGCTTTTTTTATGATGATCTTGCATTGTTGCTGCTATGTTGCTGCATTTTGCCCAGCTGCAGAATACTAGATTTGAGCAGGAGCATGGCCTCTTGACTATCTGGAAGCCCAACTCCAGTCTCTATGCTCTGTTTTCGTAGATGAATTAAATTTGCAGCATATGGCAAATCTCTATGGCCGCAATATTTGGCCAGAAATATTCTCTTCTTCCATGCATAATCCTGATCACATAAATTTGCTCTTCCTGCTTTATGGCAGCCTGACAATTCTATGGCATCACATGATGAAATAAATTGATGCTAAAAGATCAAACAAGGCACGGTCTTATGTTATGTTTGGGCAAGCCTGATAAGCAACATAATAGTATGATTTATATCTTGCTGAGACCTACACATAAAAGATAGCACAATTAGATCAGTATCATTTAGCTGCCCTTCTCACTTTCTTTGACATTTTTAAACAGATTTAGGGGACGGCATGTAGTTTACCACAGTGGCATACTTGGGACGCCAGATATTTGATTTATGATTTTTTTTATTTCTATGATGACCTATTTAATGAGAACATATGTTTTGTATCTAGGCTTGGCAACCATGACAAGGAGACCACAGAAAAAGAAAACAAGAGGAATAGAGGGGCCTAATGTCATCGACATGTTTAAGAAAATGGCAAAGAAGGCCAATAATGACCAGGATGTTTCAAGTGAGGAAGATGAAACTGTTGACAGACATACTAAACTGGAATTCCAATACAAGTGGCTCAAGACATGGCACTGGATGCGATATGATAAAAAGCTTGATGCAATCTTTTGCACTATTTGTGAAACTTTTGCTATTTCAGGTTTGTTTTAAGCTTTCTTAATAGATGTCACGGCAGATTTTGACATACATGTATTTCTGAAATCCAATGTATTTCTGAAATCCAGTGCGTTTTTTATTTCAGGTAATAGCCCATTTGCCCAAGGTGGAAGCAGGAACTTCAAAACATCTAGTTTTAATGAACATGCAATTTCAAGGACTCACATCACTGCCGAAATGAAGAAATCCAATGCTTCAAAGGCGCAAAAGCCTATTGTAGTGGCAGTACATAAGGTACAATCTTCAGTAGAGGGAGCTATGCTAAACATGTTTAGGGCTGCATACACGGTGGCTGCTAGAAGCTGGTCATTTCTAGATTTTGAGCATTTGGTTGACCTTATTGATCTAGTCGGTTGTTCAGCAATCACAAAACAGCTATATCACAATGATTATGCCTGCCAAGAGATGATTTGTTGCATTGGAGAAAGCCTACACTCATCTTTGATTGCAAAGATAAAAATCAGCCCTTTCTTTGGAGTACAAGTGGATGAGTCCACCGATGTTGCAACTCAACAACATCTTGTGCTATGTGTTAGCTACTTAGAGCACGGATGTGAACCCAAGCATTCTTATATGAGTATGGTCAGGGTTAAGAAAGCTGATGCAAGTTCCTTATGTGATGCTTTGTTGTCTCATCTTAGACATGCTGGTTTGGACATAGATAAATTAGTGGGATTTGGCTCAGATGGAGCATCTTGTATGACAGGAAAAAATACAGGGGTTGCTGCTAGATTGAAGAGCTCATATCCATATATGACAGCTATCCATTGCATTGCACATCGTGCAAATTTAGCTGTTCAAGATGCAGCTAGGCAGCCTAATATGGGATGGTTAGAGGAGATAGAATGTCTTGTAAATGCCATTGCATCCCATTTTTCTCGCAGCAGCCAAAGATTGGAAAAATTGCAAGAATTACTTGATGAATATGCATGTTCCATTTTACGTCCTCATGGTATCCAGAAAACTCGGCCGGTTGAGCGGGCATGATGCAATAAGTAGGTTATGTGAAGACCTACCGCTATTTTGAAGTATGCAAAGATAGAAGCATTTGACATTTTTACGCAAGTGACCAATTTTAAAACTATATATCTCTGCTGCATTTTCTAGGCGATATTCTTGGCGGTCTCACTATTTTTTGAGCGTAATGTTCCGGGCCCACCATGTTGATATAACATGTGATAGATGCGCATGTTTTAACTACAATTGCAAAGCAATTAGAACCTACTATATAGACGAGCCGCCGATTTGAATGCATATCTATATGATGCAATGGTTATCCCATAATCCCCGATTATGGGCCACCACATGGTTGGTTAGAAATATTAAGGTCCTCTATTCACGGATGTGAATTCCGTGGCTTTCAAATATCAAGAGGTAAAGATATGACAGATCTGAAATTGTTATAGCTAGCGAAGAAAAAGTATTCTCAAGTCGTATGTGATTGCTTGAAAACCAGATTTGAAGACTCATCTATCATGAAACACTTCAATGTTCTTTTCCCTTTAAATATTCCACGATAGCTACAAACATCAAGAAGATTTGGCGAGGAGAGCTTAGAGGAACTAATCAAATTCTATGGTGAACCAAAGAAGGTAAGAGGAATTCAAAGAAGAGACGATACCTTTGATTGATTCAAGAATCTTAAGAAGGGAGTATTCAGATTATAAGATTCATGCTCTAGCCAATTGGCAACATAAAAACATGGAGGAAGTTTGCTTAGCAATTGCTTCAATTCCAATTTTGAAATGCGCTTTAAAAATATTTTAATATTGCTTCAGATTGCTCAAGTTCAGTGTGCCAGCAATGCTATTTGTGAGAGTTTGTTTAGCCATAGGACGAACATAAAAAATCGATGGCGTGCATCATTGGGCATAGACAGCTTGAATGCATGCCTTTCCGTGGTCGTAAATGGTCCTGCTCGTGCAAGAGATTTTGATTTTGAGGAAAGCATAGAAGTTTGGAAGAAAAAGGCTAGCAATCGTGGTCGTCGTATCTATTCTGGCCAACCAAGTCTACAACTAGTTTAAGAAAAGTTTGATTTCATATAAAGACATATGTTCTTTTGTTTATAAGTTGCTGAAAATTTGTTGTGAAAAACCTGGACTTTTTTATAAGCTGCTCAAATGTTCTAGTTTTTTAAAGATGCTGAAATTTTGCTGGAAAAACCTAGACTTACTTTAAATGTTGAATATGAAAGTAAAATCTTGAAGGAAAAACAAGTGAAAATTTGTAATATGTATTCCTTCTAAAGTTCAAGTATGAAGGCATTTTTCCGGTAAGCTGTAACAAGTGTAGGCATATCCGGCTGATATTTAAAATATCCGGTTAGGTTACATAAAAAAGGGCAAATTTCTGGTTAAGTAAAATTCTAATCTGGAGGCCTGATCTTAAGGGTTTGTGGAACCCTCTTTGGGTCACAAGGTGGTGGTTTGGCTAACTTGAGAACCATGGCCGAAGCTTACATTGAGGAAGACGGTTACTTTGATGCTCCCGATGGGAATGAACAGAATTCCGAGGATTATGGTAGGGATGTTGACAAGGAGAAGGTTCCATCAACTCAAGCTAAGCTGCAAGAAAGTATAGAGGCCAGCCTTGTACATATCAGGAACACTATTTCCAGCAATCCCACCATTGCAAAGGAGGCCGATTTCTTGCTTAGGGAGCTAGGCGGACAACTACAACGTTTGCTGCTAAGCACCATTGCGATTGGCCCAGCTCCTACCATGGCAACGGTTTGTGACTTCAATGGCAACACTATTGCAAGGCCAACACCATTCATAGAGGGTCGCAAGCGAAAGAAGAGGGTTCCTGGTGAGACAGTCTTTGCATCGCGGAATGCCATCACCATCTTCTAGAGTGATGGTTGGTTTAGGGTTTTTATTTATCACATACCATGGGTATAAATACACCAAGTATTTATACCATAAACCCAATTATCATGTTTCCCCTATGGTTTATCTCAGACGCTTTTATGGTTCTACCTTGAGTGTTTATTTCCAATTCTTATGTCTACCCCTATGGTTTGTCTGGACACATGTTGATGGTTTATCTGGACACATAGAAGTGGTTTATCTGGACAATGCATGAAAAGGGTTTCTAATCCCATGCCATGGGTATAAATACACCAAGTATTTATACCTTCAGTCTTTAAATCCAATTCTTATGTCAACCCCTATGGTTTATCCGAGAAATGTTGATGGTTTATCCGAGAAATGTTGATGGTTTATCCGGACAAATGTTGATGGTTTATCGACACAAAGAAGTGGTTTCTCCGACACCTAATTAGTGGTTTATCTGGACAATGCATGACTAGGGTTTCCAATCTCATACAATGGGTATAAATACACCAAGTATTTATACCTTCAGTCTTTATTTCCAATTCTTATGTGAACCCCTATGGTTTATTTGGACACATGTCGATAGTTATGTGGACACAATGAAGGGTTTTTCCTCGACACGGCAGTGGTTTATCCGGACACGATAAGAATAGGGTTGGGTTGAACACGCAGTTAAATGTGGACTATGCGTGTAGATTGCATACGAAATTGATGGGTTAAAAAGGGATCAGTATCCCGATCGATCTATCTATTGTCAGGAGGCAAGGGTTAGTAAGATCCGGCTCATCCGATGGCGATAACCCGAGGCAGGTGTCGAATCCTTCGGATGTTGAGGGACTTGGCCGCCAGGTGCAGAGGGCAGCCCGCCGCCTTCGAGGCGCATCGCCGGCCCTCGCCAGCCAGTAAGGGTAAGGATAAAGGGAAAGAGATGCAAGGGGAAGGAGGTGAAGCCACATCCAAAGACCAAAGACCAAAGCAGCACCACCACCAAGAAGAGCACCCGGCATCATCACCAAAGACCAAAGATCATCACCAAAGACCAAAGACCTTCCATTATTCAAACCAGCACCAACATAGAGCCTGAACCAAAGAGGGTGAAGATTGTTCACGTTGTTAGTGACGTGTCCTCCGACGATGAGTCAGAAGACTCGGCAGGTTACATTGGGTATGCATTTCCCAGGCATACCACCATAGGGTGACGAAGATAGCTTTCTTTAGAGAAGTTTTTGTTGTGAAAAGCTATCATGTTTTCTGTTATAAAAAAAGTTCCATGTTTCTTTTATTGGTGTCATGTCTACCCCATTGGTTTATGTGGACATATGTTATGAATAGGCTATCTGGTATTTATACGCACAGTATTTACACCCAAATATTTATACCTTGAGTATCTATACTTTGAGTATTTACACTCCGTTCGAATGTATACCCTATTGGTATAGGTGTAGGTAATGGTATAGGTAGTATCACGTTGGTTTGGATGTAGACAGGTGGAGATATACTCTGGACGTGAGGGACACGACACCGGCCTGCCACCGCAGGGCTTTGAGTAGTCATCATTACCTACAAAACATCCATCATTACCTATCTGTGATGTGACTCTCCTGCTCCAGAAATTAATTGCATTTGAACATTCCCCGAAGCCTTTTCCCGCCTCGTGAAGAGGTTCACTCGCCTGAGAGGAACCTTTAGTTCTCGGTTCGCCATGGCTTCCATATGAGGCCTTCGAGGCTCGGAGTATGGGAGTAGCTCGCGAGGTTCACCAATGTTAGTCGCAATATTGGCCCGCCTTGTGGAATCCATGCTCTTGCCGCCGATTCATGTTGTTATGCTTTAGGCCACACGAGACGCCTTCGCGGATCTGGCCACCGTTAATCGCATGAAACACTCTATCGAATGCATCATTTGCAAGGAGAGATGGTTTGACAACGTGCTAACCGCTAGGAGAAATGTTGTATTTGCAGACCAGAAGCTTATGTTCAAGCTGTTCAGGTATCATGTTTTCCGTGACTTCCACTGTTACAAATGCGAAGTGAAATCAGATGCCGAGATGATCGAAGAGGAATTCCTGTCCAATCTGGTAGATGGATTCTGGAGTTCATCAAACAGGTGAACGATATCACAGTTCTGTTGGCTACTAGTGCAGTGTGTACAATTGTACAGTTTTTGGCACTTTGTATTGTTCTTGGCAATTGTACAGTTTTTGGCACTCTGTTGGCATAATTTAATCTTGGGCGAATGTGTTGGCATATGTTATTTCACACGGATCGTATGACAACCTTGGTATAACTTAATCATGGAAGCACATGTTATACGGACCGTATAAAAACTAGTCTTTTCAATGCAATTGGTGCAAGTATTTCTGGCAATGGTTTATCTGGACAGATGTCCTTCGCCTAACATGTTATACATATCGTATAAATACTATTCTCACCATTGTGTGCGGTAGAAGTTAATGATGGCAAGGTTTATCTGGACACCAAGTCCTTCAGCTATCTACACAAATTTCATACGAAGAGGAGCCATGTGATATTGTGATATTGTGTTCAGAAAGATACATGTTATACTGGAAGTTGGAGCCATGTGATATTGTGTTCGTGTTATAAATACTAGTCTTATGAATTTATTAGGTGGAAGTTTTTGTGGACATGGTATTTCTGGACACTTGTCGTTGGGACCAGTACACAAATCTAGATTTCAAGCATCCACCATGCATAATAAATCCAATACATCTACTGATTAGAAGGTTCGAAAAATAAGAATAAGCTGTGCCTATCATACACAATTCACCAAAAAGGCTGTGCTAATCATACACAATTCACCAAAAAGGCTGTGCCAATCATATGTCAGTAGAGAAGACTGTGCTAATTATATATTAGTGCAAAATAAACTGTGCAGGCAGTTTCATATCCATGTTCAGCATAATCCAAGATCATGTACTGTCCCTTGTCACAAGGCCTTGGTGCAGCTTCCCTAGCATGAAGCGTAAGCTTTTCCCCAATTTGCATCGCCACTGATTGAACCATTTCCTATTAATCAAGAACACAAGAAATAACCCGAAAATGAAAACCACCGATTTCAAGGTGATGGAGAAGACAAGAATAGGAATGCGTGTTTTACCTGGGGTATGCCTCATCTCAAGGCTTCTTCAAAATGAAATCGTGAATGAACCACTTCGCATACAATATGGTGTAAATACCACAATCTGAGTCGTTGTCCTGTTGTGGACATTCTAACATCATAACTGGACAGCCGTACCACTCAGGAATGTTCCCGTTCCATGATTGATGGATTTTTTTGAGTAATCTGCCAGAATGGGAGAGAGGAAAATTGTCACTGCTAAGGGAGACTGTGGAAAAAGACAGATGTCCGAGCTTACCCTCTGGCGGCCGTCTCAGCAGTGTTATGGTAGCCTCGCACGCAATCGAAATGTAGCAGAGAGGGAGTGGGCGCTCCAAGTGCCTGGCAGATGCCATGGTGGTAACAGAATATGTAGAGACTCCAATGCGATCTGCAAGGCAATCCGATTTCAGGTCACTGGAGAAATAAACCATGAACACAACAGGGAATGAAAGTTCTCACCCGTGGCATACAGGCATCCAGTAAAAGAGGATTTCCTCCATGGGATCCCTGACCATACCCTTTTTCTTCACCGGACCCTTAATTCGAGGCGAGGGTGGGAGGAATTTCGGCCACAGGTGTTCTGCCTTCTCCAAAAACAGACCTAGGAGGGCGGGATGAATCCACTGGTGCTCGCTCCTCTTCTCCACCCAGATGGCGGTGATAAAACTCAAATGGAAGCAACCATCAGCCACGCAAAGACACAAAATCCATAGCGCCATGAACTTACCGGAGATAACAGCCCACGACTTCTCATTGATCCAAGACTCCCGCATCCTTTCAGATCATCTGTCCCCGCTAAGCTCGAAGCAAATTGCCGCTTCGCCGACAAACGACCCGCCCATCTTCACAAACCCCAAGCCCACAACCTCGCTTTTACATGCACAAAGCCACCGGGTAATTGTAAGAGAGAACCATATTTTTAGCACTTTTGGCCGCACCTCTTTTTCCCTTTCTGGTAGACCAATTGATATTGTATAGATCCTCGATTTTCTGAAGGAACTCAATAGGCAGGAAATAATCTAAAGGTAGGGATAGCATAGTTCTGGTTTTCGAAGGAGATATGCTCAAAATTTTTGTCTTATCCTCAAGGCCCAAACTCGCATGGCGAGAAGTCCGCATGGGTGAGATGCCCGATCATCCCCGCGACCGCAGACACCTTCACCTTCACGGGTGCGCCATCGGGTAACGACAAAGGACGCCGACTTGCAAGCTTCGATCTAGGTGTCTCCGCATCTGCTTCCTGGTGCTCCACATCTGATTTCTGGGCCTCAGTACCATGTCGTGCACACTTCAGGATGTCCCGGTTCAGATCCGCCTTCACGGAGTCTACACTCTCCAACCACAATTCTTCCGGTGTGCCCTCCAATCCATACCCAGCCTCAATATTCCGTTTGTACTGTGCCAGTTTGATTTCTTTCTTCGCCTCCCACTCGACAAACCGCCGGGCAACATACTCGTTAGCGTAATCCGCCACAGCCGCTTCTGCTTCATCTTCATCAACAATCCCCGAGTTCTGTACATGAGCCTTGGCGATTACCTCGGCGTTGGCCCTGCACCTTTTCAAGTACCTCCTCAAATTTACCTTATATTTGTATTCAGGGTTCAGGGCATATCAGATCGGCACTCGATACATGTCCCTACCTTCTCGCCTCTTCTGTTTCACCTTTTCCTGCCTCCTTCTCCCTACAGGAGCCCGCTCAACCTGCACTGCCAGACCGTGTTCATCCTTCAAATGCTTCTCCATTCGCTTCCTCTTAACTGTCTCCCAAACACACCCGGGTACCAAACAACAATGCTTGGTCTTCTTCAAACTGTAATAGTATCCCATCAAGTAATGCCTCTCATCTATTTCGGAATCGTCATCCGAGAAGGCAGCCATGACCTTTGGCGGTAGGGGCACACCCGTAGTCGGGTCGTCTTTTTCTTGCCTCACCGATTTCTTGATGTCTCGGAGACTTAGAGGGTGCAGAATCGTGATAGGTGGCTCTTCGTGCAACGCCGCGATAATCAAGCTTTCGATGGTCAGCCCGCGTGATCTCCCTCGTAGTGGGGCCTCATTCCTCGGCCGGAGCTTGATCCTGTAGAGGCATGTCCTCTGGGCTCTCCACATAAGCTTCCTCCACATTTTCTGCTTCCTTTCCACCCAAGCCCCGCCGAGAGGGGCGCCATCGCGACTTCGATAGTGCCGCACTTCGCATGGCTGTGGAGAGACGATCAAGGCCTGAGGTGTGATCGGGGTTTTGGCCCGAGCTCCGAGCTTGATTCGCATGCCGGTTCCGCTCGCACGCTGGTAAAGTTTGTGCCACGGTCGAAACCCACAGTTACACTCAGATCGTGAATCTTCGTACGCCCAATTTAAATTTACCTGTCAGGCGCTACAGAGGTAGTCAATTCGCACACATCAAGTAATCACGATAAACCTAACAGTACGAGTATAATGATGATATGCCAATGGGTCCAGATAAACCACTACTATGTGTCCAAACAAACCACTAGCCTCAGGTCCGCACAAACCACTAGCCTGGTCCAAACAAACCACTAGCCCGTGGTCACACTCATACATTGTCCAAACAAACCACTCCTTTTGTGTCCGCATTAAACCACTACTATGTGTCCAAACAAACCACTAGTCTCAGTGTCCGTGATAAAACCACTTGCATGTGTCCGACAAACCATTGGGGTGGACAATGGAATTGTGTAAAACACAGAGGGTGTAAATACTTGGTGTATTTATACCCATGGTATGTCATTCCAAGTCACACTCATACATTGTCCACATAAACCACTAGTCTGTGTCCAGACAAACGATAAACCACTAGTCTGTGTCCAGATAAACCATTGTGGTGGACAATGGAATTGTTTGTAAATACAGAGGGTGTAAATACTTGGTGTATTTATACCCATGGTATGTCATTCCAAGTCACACTCATACATTGTCCACATAAACCACTAGTCTGTGTCCAGACAAACCACTAGTCTCGTGGTCCGCACAAAACCACTAGTATGTGTCCGATAAACCACTACTATGTGTCCGTGATAAACCATTGTGGTGGACAATGGAATTGTTTGTAAATACAAAATACTTGGTGTATTTATACCCATGGTATGTCATTCCAAGTCACACTCATACATTGTCCAGATAAACCACTCCTATGTGTCCAGATAAACCACTAGTCTCAGGTCCGCATAAAACCACTAGTATGTGTCCGATAAAACCACTACTATGTGTCCAGATAAACCATTGTGGTGGACAATGGAATTGTTTGTAAATACAGAGGGTGTAAATACTTGGTGTATTTATACCCATGGTATGTCATTCCAAGTCACACTCATACATTGTCCAGATAAACCACTCCTATGTGTCCAGATAAACCACTAGTCTGTGTCCAGACAAACCACTAGTATGTGTCCAGATAAACCACTACTATGTGTCCAGATAAACCATTGTGGTGGACAATCCGTTTGTAAATACAGAGGGTGTAAATACTTGGTGTATTTATACCCATGGTATGTCATTCCAAGTCACACTCATACATTGTCCGTGATAAACCACTAGTAAACCACTAGTCTGTGTCCAGATAAACCACTAGTATGTGTCCAGATAAACCATTGTGGTGGACAATGGAATTGTTTGTAAATACAGAGGGTGTAAATACTTGGTGTATTTATACCCATGGTATGTCATTCCAAGTCACACTCATACATTGTCCGTGATAAACCACTCCTATGTGTCCGTCACTAGTCCGGGTCCGCATAAAACCACTAGTATGTGTCCGTGATAAACCACTAGTCCTGTCCGTGTCCGTGATAAACCATATTGTGGTGGACAATGGAATTGTTTGTAAATACAGAGGGTGTAAATACTTGGTGTATTTATACCCATGGTATGTCATTCCAAGTCACACTCATACATTGTCCAGATAAACCACTCCTATGTGTCCAGATAAACCACTAGTCTGTGTCCAGACAAACCACTAGTATGTGTCCAGATAAACCACTACTATGTGTCCAGATAAACCATTGTCCGACAATGGAATTTTTTGTAAATACAGGGTGTAAATACTTGGTGTATTTATACCCATGGTATGTCATTCCAAGTCACACTCATACATTGTCCAGATAAACCACTCCTATGTGTCCAGATAAACCACTAGTCCAGTGACAAACCACTAGTATGTGTCCAGATAAACCACTACTATGTGTCCAGATAAACCATTGTGGTGGACAATGGAATTGTTTGTAAATACAGAGGGTGTAAATACTTGGTGTATTTATACCCATGGTATGTCATTCCAAGTCACACTCATACATTGTCCGTGATAAACCACCACTAAACCACTAGTGTCCGCACAAACCACTAGTATGTGGTCCGTGATAAACCACTAGTCATGTCCGTGATAAACCATTGTGGTGGACAATGGAATTGTTTGTAAATACAGAGGGTGTAAATACTTGTTGTATTTATATCCATGGTATGTCATTCCAAGTTACACTCATACATTGTCCGATATAAACCACTCCTATGTGTCCGTGATAAACCACTAGTCCGTCCAGTGTCCGAAACCACTAGTCCATTGTCCGGATAAACCACTAGTATGTGTCCGTGATAAACCATTGTGGTGGACAATGGAATTGTTTGTAAATACAGAGGGTGTAAATACTTGGTGTATTTATACCCATGGTATGTCATTCCAAGTCACACTCATACATTGTCCAGATAAACCACTCCTATGTGTCCAGATAAACCACTAGTCTGTGTCCAGACAAACCACTAGTATGTGTCCAGATAAACCACTACTATGTGTCCAGATAAACCATTGTGGTGGACAATGGAATTGTTTGTAAATACAGAGGGTGTAAATACTTGGTGTATTTATACCCATGGTATGTCATTCCAAGTCACACTCATACATTGTCCAGATAAACCACTCCTATGTGTCCAGATAAACCACTAGTCTGTGTCCAGACAAACCACTAGTATGTGTCCAGATAAACCACTACTATGTGTCCAGATAAACCATTGTGGTGGACAATGGAATTGTTTGTAAATACAGAGGGTGTAAATACTTGGTGTATTTATACCCATGGTATGTCATTCCAAGTCACACTCATACATTGTCCAGATAAACCACTCCTATGTGTCCAGATAAACCACTAGTCTGTGTCCAGACAAACCACTAGTATGTGTCCAGATAAACCACTAGTATGTGTCCAGATAAACCACTAGTATGTGTCCAGATAAACCATTGTGGTGGACAATGGAATTGTTTGTAAATACAGAGGGTGTAAATACTTGGTGTATTTATACCCATGGTATGTCATTCCAAGTCACACTCATACATTGTCCAGATAAACCACTCCTATGTGTCCAGATAAACCACTAGTCTGTGTCCAGAAAAACCACTAGTATGTGTCCAGATAAACCACTACTATGTGTCCAGATAAACCATTGTGGTGGACAATGGAATTGTTTGTAAATACAGAGGGTGTAAATACTTGGTGTATTTATACCCATGGTATGTCATTCCAAGTCACACTCATACATTGTCCAGATAAACCACTAGTATGTGTCCAGATAAACCACTAGTCTGTGTCCAGATAAACCACTAGTATGTGTCCGTGATAAAACACTAGTCCAGGTCCGTGATAAACCATTGTGGTGGACAATGGAATTGTTTGTAAATACAGAGGGTGTAAATACTTGGTGTATTTATACCCATGGTATGTCATTCCAAGTCACACTCATACATTGTCCAGATAAACCACTCCTATGTGTCCAGATAAACCACTAGTCTGTGTCCAGACAAACCACTAGTATGTGTCCAGATAAACCACTAGTATGTGTCCAGATAAACCATTGTGGTGGACAATGGAATTGTTTGTAAATACAGAGGGTGTAAATACTTGGTGTATTTATACCCATGGTATGTCATTCCAAGTCACACTCATACATTGTCCAGATAAACCACTCCTATGTGTCCAGATAAACCACTAGTCTGTGTCCAGACAAACCACTTGTCTGTGTCCAGATAAACCACTAGTCTGTGTCCAGATAAACCACTAGTATGTGTCCAGAGAAACCACTACTAGTCCGTGATAAACCACTAGTAGGTCCGATAAACCACTACTATGTGTCCGCACAAACCACTAGTCTCAGGTCCGTGATAAACCACTAGTATGTGTCCGTGACAAACCATTGGGGTGGACAATGGAATTGTGTGTAAATACAGAGGGTCCTTGGTGTATTTATACCCATGGTATGTCATTCCAAGTCACACTCATACATTGTCCAGATAAACCACTCCTATGTGTCCAGATAAACCACTAGTCCGAGATAAACCACTAGTCTGTGTCCAGATAAACCACTAGTATGTGTCCAGATAAACCATTGTGGTGGACAATGGAATTGTTTGTAAATACAGAGGGTGTAAATACTTGGTGTATTTATACCCATGGTATGTCATTCCAAGTCACACTCATACATTGTCCAGATAAACCACTCCTATGTGTCCAGATAAACCACTAGTCCATGTGGTCCGATAAACCACTTGTCTGTGGTCCGTCATAAAACCACTAGTCTGTGTCCAGATAAACCACTAGTATGTGTCCAGAGAAACCACTACTATGTGTCCAGATAAACCACTAGTAGGTGTCCAGATAAACCACTACTATGTCCGCATAAACCACTAGTATGTGTCCGTGATAAACCACTAGTATGTGTCCGCATAAACCATTGGGGTGGACAATGGAATTGTTTGTAAATACAGAGGGTGTAAATACTTGGTGTATTTATACCCATGGTATGTCATTCCAAGTCACACTCATACATTGTCCGTGATAAACCACTCCTATGTGTCCGGATAAACCACTAGTCCAAAAACCACTAGTATGTGTCCGGATAAACCACTACTATGTGTCCGGATAAACCACTAGTAGGTGTCCGATAAACCACTACTATGTGTCCGGATAAACCACTAGTCTATTTCCGTGATAAACCACTAGTCCAGGTATGCATTTATGGGGTCCGTGTCCGTGATAAACCACTAGTCACCACTAGTCTGTGTCCGATAAACCACTAGTATCTGTCCAGACAAACCATTGTGGTGGACAATGGAATTGTTTGTAAATACAGAGGGTGTAAATACTTGGTGTATTTATACCCATGGTATGTCATTCCAAGTCATTTATACCCATGGTGTGTCCAGATAAACCACTCCTTTGTGTCCAGATAAACCACTAGTCTAGCCATACTCATACATTGTCCACATAAACCAAGACTTTTTTATGACATAAACATGAAACTTCTTTATAAGAGAAACATGAGACTTTTTTTTTATAACAACAACGCCACTTATATGGTGGTATGCCTAGAAATGCATGGCCAATGTATCCTCCTCGATCTTCTTGGTCATCATCCGAGGACACGTCACACGACAACGTGAACATTCTTTACACTCATTGGTTGGGGGTCTCTGCTGGTGCTAGCGCTCTCTGAATCAACATCAAGCACTGTTGCCATGACTTCTACCCGGACATCCTCAACAGTTACATCTGGCACACCGCATGGTAGTCTCCACATGTTGTGATCCAATACATCGCATAGGGTTGGATCAGACACCTCTAGAACTTCCCTGATCAGAACCTTCTTTTGCCTCAGTCGGCAAAGATACATTTCCTCGGTCGCGGGCTTTTAGGGTATTGCCTTCCCGCACCGGTGTTGTTTACGCAAACCACTATTTTTTACGCTTTACATCGTCCCCGTACCTTCCTCACAGTACTATACGTACTATACCTATAAGTTGACAGGTCAAATTGAACTCTTGTTTTATTAATACCGTACTTAATATATTAATACGTACAGTACGTATGATACGTACTTTATAAAAAGAAAGCATCCAAATGACATTAGACCAATAGAATTGGTAAAATTATACATTAGGAAAAATACATTATTGTATATTATAGAATAGGAGTAAAAAACACATTAGAAGATTTTAGACATTAGGGACGTTAGCAAACCACCTCCTTAATACTTTAGTAGCTTGCATTCATGCCAGAAAAGAAATATAGAGGTCAGCGGCGGTTAATAGCTTCAGATACAACAAATGAGCAACAATTACTTAAATTTATTTGTTTGTGGGTGTAGATTGCAAATTAGAATATATATAACTCTTAAATATGCATATTTTAAATTTAAAACTTTAAAAAATACTTAATTTTCTAGAGTAATATATTCTGGTTCATTATTTAAAACTTGAAGTTCTTCATACTAGTTGTTATTGCAACTATTTCAACTGAAAAAATTACAGGAAGTACTCAACGTACTATATGTTAAGTACGTATTTTACGTATTTAATAAGTATTTTATAATTCCAAAAAAAGTATTTAAAGTACTTTTTAAATGAGAGGTATGCGTATGGTATTAATACGTTAAGTACGTATAATACCCGTAACGTACTAAACGTACCTGACAACACTGTCCCAGACATGGTCCATAGCTAGCAAAAGCTTCAAAGCCTTGCCCTGGATAATAGACCTCTTCAATTCAGCCAGCAATGCCCTTTCGGTTGGCCTGTTAAGGTCAATGACCCGAGGCCTGGGGCTCTCTCTGAATTCCCCATTCTCCACGGTCTCTGCATGAACAATGTTGGGATCATGAAAAGATTAATAATATGAAAGTAGAACATGAATATGAAGGAAGACAAGAACATGCTTACTTCTAAATGTTTTGATGCCGTGAGGCTGGGCGAGTTCTAGCCCCACATCCTCCTGAATTTCATTCAAGTGGACGAGGACATCCTCAAGACTATGGGCGCGGATGGCACTGCCCTCACGAAGCTGTTGTCGGGTCCTCACCATCTGTCACTTGGCTTGAACAGTAAGCAAAGGAACTCGACTGCTACTGAACTCAACTGCAACCAACCAAGAATAACGAAGAATAACTAAGACAAGTGTATATATAGCTTGGAGGCACAAGGATGAGCGGATGGCTATGGGATGGGAGGGTAAAAAGAACCGTTACAAAGAACCGTTAGAAAGAACCGTTGGTTTAAATATTCCCTTCTATGCTTGTCCCAAGTTAACCACTAGAGTGGGTGTATTGAAATAGCTTCGAAAAGAAAATACAACTTTCTTTTGAAAATCGGGAGGGCATTAGTTTTGAAAATGAAATAAATGGCAATTATTATTTAAATTGAAATGGGGAGGGGGAGTACAACGGAACGGCGTTTTGGGAGCAGGAACGGTCGGGCGCGGATCCGGAACGGGATTCCGTGCATGGGAGCTCTCTCGACTAACAAGGCATTTAATGAATCCGGTGAAACGGGCCGCCTCTGGACTTTAACAGGCATTTAATGCATGTCGCCGTGGTACTCGGTCTTGTGTCGGGGGAGCAAAGAATGATTAACGGTCTTGGCTGTCCGGATAAACCACCGGATGGGGTCATGGATACCGAAAGCGGATGGCCATCGCGGGCGCATGGATGGGCGGATGGCTATGGGATGGGGGCGATGGGATGTCCGAAAACCACCGAATATGTCCGAAAAACCGTATCCCGCTGTAGATATATCGGCGCCCCCAATGAAACATCCGCGAGGTTAACTTGGGGTTTTGTTTCGGTTTCCCTCGTTTCCGCTCATGGCAAAGAAGGAGAAAATCCAGGGAACAATGCGAGCAGAGGCCAAGATAGCAGGAAAACATGGCAAATAAGGACAAAATCCAGGAAACAGAGGCGAGCAAAATCCAAGATAGCAGGAATAGAGCGTGAAGGCAGATCCTGATAAGGCAAAAAGGGAAAAAAGGGAGCAACGGATCCAAGGCCACCGCCATGGAATGAAGCTAAGATCAACAAACCAAAGCATAGAGCCAAAACCAACGCCGAAAGCAAGCCATCCAACCAGCATCCCGCAGGTACAAGGCGTAACCGTATGAATGGCGTAATGAGAATGAAATACATGAGAAAAACGCGACCATGGAAAAAAAAACGCCCAAACAGAAAGGATTAGAGAGAGAATGAACTCAAACCAAAGCAAGGCAGACCAAAATACAGAGAAGAAGTCCAAAGAAGCCAATAAAAACAAGAATCATGCGCCACCAAAGTCTCCCGCACAGAAAAATCTCAGAACATCCACAGAACCCGATCAACCCATTCAACAGGAGGAAACCAAGAGCCGTCTCATAACCATAAAGAGCCCATGCACCAAATTCAACATGCTAATAACGAGAAGAGCCACATGATTCCAATAGAAACAATAAAAACAAAGAAAAGCCATGCATGATGAAAACAACTACAGAAGAAACCGATAGAATCATACTGAGCATGAAAGAAAAAGAGGTCCGTAGAAGCATGCTGAGCATAGAAGAGAAGGAAACGTACCGTCCAAAGAATGATGAAGAAACTCGCCAGGCAGGTGCAGGCGGCAAGAAAAGGAAGCACGAGACTGGTGGAGAAGCTGGTGAAGAAATCCATCGGATGCAAGGCGATCGAAGCTAAGAGAAGGAAAGAAGCTGCTGTGAGAAGACGCCGATAACCGAGCCAAAATGGAAATGGCCTAATATAGGCGCTCGTCCCTTCCCAGAATGGCGATCCGATGGCTCGGATCGATGGGATCACTATATTTTTGCCACCTTAACATTGTTTTATTGCTACTCATCATCTCCCTACCTAGTCATAGTGAGAAAGTATCACTCACTAGTGCCTCTGGTAAACAAGTCCTATTCTAGCCTAGCCACTAGTTCCTCTCATTCTACCCCAAAAGTTTCTCCATTGTCCTCGACATTTAGGGGATGCAACGCCCCTAAAAATGGAGCGCGCAATGCAGGAGACGATGGTCACGCTGTCTCGGCTTCAGTCAGAGGTAGAGGCAGCCACCACCATGGCACGGGGAGCCACCGGTGCTCTTGCGGCCGGAACCGCGGCTTCCAGGATCTTCCAGAGTAAAGTCGAACGGCAAGCCCCACCCTCGGCCCCCGTGTCTTGCGGGGCTCGAGCACGCTCCGCTACTCGAGCACCGGAGCTCGGGGGTTGCGGGCAACCATCCGCAGCGAGCGGGGTCTCCCTACCGAGGTTCATAGTCACCTGCGGCCCGGTCTCGGCGAGATAGCCAAGCGGCGGCCGGGCTGCTGCAAGTGCTCCGGCTTCCCCCCGAGGGGCGAGAAGCGCCCGGCTCGGCCCGCTATCCCGGCGGCAGCCACGCCCCGGCGCTGCTGCCCAGCTCTCCACCACTCCGCCATCCCGTACACTCCAGTCACTCCCACGCCATCCCGGCCACCACCACCCACCCCGGCCACGGGACCCGGCCCTTAGCCCACCTTGGACCCAGCAGCCGCGGAGAACTCGGGAGCGCAGGCGGAGAGGCCACAATCGGTAGTTCGAGGCATGCGAGCGGCGGGGAGAGTCACACCCACAACATCCGACACACATTCTCGATCGGATGACATTCGAGGCAGTTCACATTTCTCGAGCAGCCCGGCATGGGGCTCGGCGCCGGGGCGTGACTGCATTGTCATATTCACGGTTGCGGATGCAGTGCGTGATGCCATATTGCGCCGGGCCGATGTTGAAGGGGACATCCACATGCGTGGGCCGGGACCTCACCGTCTGGCCGGGAGGCACGCAGAGGTGAGGCTTGTCGAGGTCGGAGGCGTTCGCCAGCGAGGGTGCTTGGCGGATTGGTTCGGCCGGGATGCACATTTTCCGACCGGCCTTATCTGCCTGCCGGACCCGCAGCCCCACCCCAACCGCAGCGGCCACAGCCCCGCTTCTACTACCCGCGGCCCCCTTCTCCCTGCTCCTCTCCCACGCTCCCTTGCGCCCGCCCTCTGACCACATCTTTGCCTCCGCTCCATCTACTTGTCACTCGGCCTCTGCTTCCCCGGCCCTCCCCCATGACTTCAGTCAGGCTGCGCGCCCATCCCCGGCCGACAAATAGGAATTGTGCCTCCGGGTGGTCTCATGGAATTGTCGAGGCTTCCCTTGGCGAGGGGGGATGATCCCGAACTTCAAGTGGCGGCGGTATGGATCTCATCTTCCTCATGGAGACATGGGAGCATCTTTGGGCACGAGCTACGATTTGCTTAGGGTTACCAACATTTCTCGGTCTTCAATACATGCAGGGACAGCGGGGTCATGGTGGAGTGGCTTGCTACTACGGGACAACCTTGGCACATTCGGTTACCCTCCGAGGAAAACCGAGCCAACCAACCGGTGCCACGGGTTCGTGTGCATAATACCGGTGGCAACCCTCTTTTTTCGCCGCTGTTATTTCCCTCACGCAGACGGCACCTTCTATCGCAGCCACCCGATCACGGATAGGATGGACCCGTATGTCGATCTATATGATGACATCTGGCCGGCATCAGCCGATTGGGTAGGGTCGTCCTTCTTGGAGATTTCAATGCACGGACGGAGTAGAGCAGCCCATGCGACTTGACCCCCCTCGGCCCGACGATGTCCTGCAGCCTTCGCCTCCCTTAAGCCCCGCCACGCTGGTCGGATGACGGCCAGGTCACTTTCGCTTTGGCGACGATTTGCTCTGCTATGTGGCATTTTTGACTTGATAATTTGCAATGGCCTTTCCAAAGGGCCCGATTCTCGCAAGTGCACATGCGATGTGGACAATCGGGGGAGGGTCTAGTGTGGTGGACTATGTGCTTGTAGTTGCGCCAAGATATGCATCTCATCGGGCCGTTTTCCGGGTGGGCAAGGCGGTCCCGGGATGAGGAGGTCGACTCGGATCACCTTCCACTTTATTTGGACTGGTTTGGCGAGCCGCCAACCCCCACTATGCCAGCCCCTCGCCCGCCTCGGTTGAGACTCGATTATGAGCAGATGGAGGGACTACGCCGAGATGCTCATGGGCGCCTCCCGGTAGTGGAGACCTCCCACACTAGAAGCGGCCCGCACTACCGGTGACCGCTATTACGGGGATGCGGGGCCGGGTGCTGGCGCCCAGCGTCGCCGCTGGGGTCGCAACATTCCCTCGTAACCGATGGTTTGATCACGGGCCTAAAAACGCATAGCGGCGGCTTCAGTCACGATGCGGATCCAAAATGCCAGCTTACGAGGCCACCACGATCAGCCCATCCCGGAAGGACACAAAGCGGTACCTTCCCCAAGTCGAGGGGAGATGTTCGACTTCTTGGACACTCATCCTCGAACCTTTTGGCGCAGAGTGCTTGAAGGCCAGCCCGGCCCTACGGGGGACATCACACCGAGGCCCGGTGGGAGCGGTACTTCAAAGAGCTCTATGACCCGCCTGGGGCCGCTGCGCCCATACCCCCGGGGATGGCCCCAGGTGGTTCTCGTGGGCCGAGGATGTTGAGGAGGGCCCCAACGGCTAGCTAATGGGAAGGCAAACGACCCCTCGATGGTATGCGTGGTAGAAGTTACTCAAGTGGGCCGGCGGTAGCCAGGCTCGGTCCTCACTACCCTTTCAACGAGCATTGCAGAGGGTTTCCCGACAATGGACCACGCGTGGTTGTTCCCATTCACAAAGCTGGGCGACCCACAATCGGTCCGCCAATTACCGGACGATCATGGTCGATTCGGTTATTTGCCAAACCGCTGGCGGCATTCTCGAAGCGGCGATTGACCACGGGGCCGGCGGATGTGAGAGCCCTCACACAGGCGGGCTTTGACCCCGCCACTCAACAATTGACCATATCTTTACGCCGCTGGCACCGATTGAAGACAGCCTAATCATCGGTTGGACTTTGTATTGTCGCTTTGTGGACTTCGCAAAGGCTTTTGATACGGTCCCCCTGAAAAAGCCGGCTAGATCAAGCTAACTGGGCTCCATTTGCTCCATGTAGAATGCCATATACTGGTTGTATGAGAGTTGTTTTGCGGGGATGCACCCGGGCCAAGCATTCACCAAGTAGTATCGAGGTCCGCCGAGGGTTGCCCCCTCGCCAACACTTTTGGCCTCTACATTGACAGTTAGAGCCCCCGCTTACTAAGCATGGGGCGGATGGCATCACGGCTTTGCACCAGGTCATCCGGCCTCATCTATCTGGGACGATGTTGGCCTGGCTGCCCACACCCCTGTGGCTATGCGCCTCACCGGATGCCCTAGACACATTTTGTCGGGCGCCACGGACATGTGCGTCAATCACCGCCCAAGACCGTGGTGGTTCTCATATCCTCTTCACGCCACCCCATGCCTCCCTCACTCACATATCGGGGGACAGCGCTGTGGGCGTCCACCCACCTACCTACAAGTACCTAGGGGTGGAGTTCCCCTCCTCGCCTGGCTGGAGGCGCGTCTATCCGCCGGGTGACAACAGTCGGAAAGCGCTTTATGCCATGCGTAACAACAAATACCGTGCGCAGCTATATGATTGGGGCCATCAACATCCGCTCGCACCGGTCGAAGCCCCCCTTCAGACGGGTCGAGGTTTGGGGCCCTGGCCGCCTCTTTGGCGACCGGAATGACTTGGAGCAGGTGCAGAAGGCATTTTTGGCACGCACTTGGGGTGAAACCTTCAGCCCCTATCGATTCTCCGCTGCGAAATCGGATTCTTGCCGCCTGGCAGCCCCTTGATAGACACATCGCCTATTTTCGTAAAGTGGTTACTATGGGTGATGCTCGCCCCCGCACTGGCTTACACCGCGGGCTATGAGTCCGCAGCGGCTTAGGGCCTTGGAGGGGTAAGAGAGATCAAGAGTTCGCCAGATGGAACGCGGTGAGAGTACGTGATGCGCATACCGGGCGCAATGTCGATCGTGGATGTTCCGGCTGGAGTACCTAGATGCTTGTTTCTTGGCAAGCTCGGGACCCCATTGCTCTAGAGCAGGTCAAAATGGCCCATTACAAGGGAGCACATCAACCCTGCAGTTAGCCCGGGCCCACGGCTCTACCTGCGCTTCCCGGTGCCCACCAAAAGCGCAGACTCATTGCCTCCATTCGCCCTGTGTGCCCACCATCTTCGTGATCGAGGCGGCGGGTGGATTGGGGAGCCCCGCCAGGACAAAGCCTCTGTCGGTCGCCAAACGGGTGCCATTGAGGATGAGTCTCACACTTTCCGAGTTGCCCAAATGCTCGATCCGGCCGATATCGCTCCCTTAGTACGGCCGGACGTGCCCTTGCATTTGCTGATGAACACACCGTCAGTACGTGCCCTGGGGTTATACATCCAGGAGGTACTGGACCTGCGAGGTCACCTTTGCCCCCGCCTGGCTGTCCGCTGACTAGGCACTACGGGGGTGGTGCATGACTATATATATTGGGATGTTTCTGCATTTTATATGATTAGCACAGTTTGTCAGCAGGCTGATTGCTGCCACGGTTTTTCCCTCGAAAACCCTTCGGGGCGGGGGTTTTTTAATCCGGGCAGTAATCCGCTTGCTGCGTTTTTGTATTGGGTCCCATAGACCGATTGGTCTCCGTGGACGATAAAAGTACCTTCCTTCCTTCCTTCCTTCCTTTCAGTTATTAAAGACGGAGTTTTTAGACCTTGCATACCCAAGTTCTACTCAGGCCCTTGGGATATTTCGACTTCAGCAAATTTTCTAGGGTTCATCCCAAGAATTGAAACTATATTTAATGGTCACAAAATTTTTGCACAAATTTATAATAATTTAATGTAACACAGTGTCTTCAGACTATAGTTAAACGACCACAAAGCATTTGAACAACTTTATAATAAAATGATGTCATACGGTCCATCGAACCTCTTCCAAAGAGAAGAACATTACAAGGAGAGGTGCAATGTTCCTCGTCACTATGTTTGGGCGGACAGTAATCCAATTTGAACCATTCATCTTTGAGGATTTGAGGAATGGTGATTCTAGCGGAGGGGTCGACGACTAAGATCTTGGAGAGTAGCTTGCAAGCGCCAGGGCTAAACCAAGATGGAAAGCGAAAATCATAATTAGCAATTGTAGCAACTTGAAGAAGGGAAGATACAGAGGACCGTGTGGAGGTATGATTCTTCTTAATGATATGAGCTTTAGGGCAGGATATAACGGAGTTAGGGTCGTGGAAAGGGTGATAACCGGCGAGGAGAAAGAAGAGGATAGCGCCACAAGACCAGATGTCAACCTTGGAGGGGTCGTAAGGGAGGTTGCCTAAAACTTCCGGGCCAAGATAGTGAAGGGAGCCACAATAGCTTCTTGTCATAATAAAACGCTGGTCTTGATGCAGCAAAAAGGCCGATCCAAAATTACACACCTTTAGGTTTCTCTCTTGATCGAGGACAAGGCTGAGGGGAGTCAAATCCCTGTGGTAGACATTCTGGCCATGGCTATATTCCACGGCAGAAATGAGCTGCTGGAAAAGCTTCCGGGCAAGGGGTTCTCGGAGTTTTCCGTTGTAGATGACCTTTTCCGACAGGTTACCGCCGGCGGCATATTCCATGACGGAGTAGAGCTTGTTTCTGGACGGAATTACCTCAATGATTCTGATAATATTTGGGTGTGTGAGCTTCCGGAGTGCCTCGATTTCCTGTTGCAGATGCTTCGCAGCACTTTTTTTGCCGCAATTGACCTCCTTAATTGCCACAGATTTCCCGTTCCTCTTGTCAAACGCCAATTTCACACCTAAAAATGAGCCTTGCCCCAGCGTCTCCAACAGAGTATAGTCTTCCATTTTTTCGCCTTTTTTTTCCACCCGATGTTCTTCTTCTTGTTCGCAGAAACTTCTACCTGCTCCCCTTATATGCCGCTGTAAAAGGCCTTTTCAAAAAGTAATCCCTTTTTAGGGGGAGGGTGCCTTTCTTCCGCCCAACGCCCATTTTTCGCCCATTTTTTGCCCTTCCTTCGCCCACCCTTTGACCCTTTTACGCCCACCTGTTTCCTCCATTTGGACCTCCGACGCTTGACGACAGAGCAGTGGCGACGGAGCAGTAGTTCCGGTAGGCTATGGATCCGATCGAGCAGCAGAAAGGAGCTCTCTTTGGCAAGGTTGCCATCAGGTTTGTTTTTCTTCTAGAATCGCTTCATGATACCAGTTTTCTTGTGTACTCCTCCAACGCACTGGTTATATATACATCCTTGTTCTTTCCATGTACCAGCTTCATCACACTGACTAGTTATTCTTGATCTATACTTGTACCACAACTGACTTGCTAAGCAGACCTCTGTCTTTTTTCTCTATCATCTCAACAATTCATCATTGATCTTTTGCTCAATATAGGTACTTTGCCCTTGTTTATCCAGTCCTCTGTCCTTTTTATCTATTACCTCGACAATGCATCATGATCATTGGTATATCAGTTCAGATATAAAATAAATATTGATCCTCATTGTTGTAGTCCAGTTCACAAACATAAATTCGCAATGTCCTCTACCCAAGAGTTTAGTACAAGATCTCATCACTTCTGATTTTGCTTTGAACAAAATTTAGCCTCTAATGCAGAATAGAAGGTGATGTTAATCCCTATAGTCATGAGTTTATCAAGAATCCTGAGTTACTACTTAGTTTAATATCCTGATTCTTATACAAGCATCCTTATCAGATTATTTAATGATTCATTATCATTAGTATCATATGCTCAAATGTACCATGTTTTATCATATGCTCATATGTACCATGTTTTTATGTGGGTGTACAATCCCAGGCAGAACAATGGAAAAAAAGTGGTTTCCATGTTTACAACCCGTTCTGGCTGCTTGGCTCGTGTTATCAAGGATAAACTTTATGTAATAGGAGTTTCATGTAACTGCCCTATAACAAGTTTCTCGCTTCCATGTAAATAAGGAAAAATGATGTTCCACCTATGTGTATAGGGCTTCAATGTATAGATCAGTTTAATGTTCCCGTTGAACTAGCATCAATGCAGTTGTTAAATTCCAAATGCAGTCTAGTCACATTCATTAACAGTTGTCTGGGCTTGGTTTTGCTATTGGCTTCCTAACAACTCAAAGAACTTCAGGATCTTATCCCTTTTCAAGTACTTATGCAATCTGTCACCAATCAAGCAAGTAAAACAAGCGCATGCATGCTGCCCAAATATATTTTATGTTGACTTATCCTTCTACTCGCTAGGCAGTTGGCATCTACAGAAAGTAAGTAGTTGGTGGTTTGTATTGAAATGCATTATGGCATTATGAAGTTCAACCTTTCTTCTTTTGTTGTTGCAGCTATATGAATCATCACAGAAGGTTGTGATTATAGGAGATGGGAAATAGCAAATACTTAGTGGTGGAATACAGTAAAAGATTATTTTTACCACTATATGAAGTGCAACATGCATCATCCTTTGATCATGTTTCTGAGTTTGCTAGCTGTGCTTGCACAAAAGGATATAATCTGTCTTTTGTCTGAACCATGCCAGAGGCCTATACTTGGAGCATGATCTGTGTGTGTCCTTGAAGCTTCAGATGGAAGCTTGGTTGATTCAATGATTGATTAACAACTCACCACCTAGATTGCAGCATATTAGAGTGGATTAATAGTGGAAAAATTGGTCTCCACGGATCTTTCTCTCTCTGATCTATCAGCCATCAGATAAGATATCAGAGACTCTGGGAATGAGAAAAAGATTCTCAGGGCATGTATACTGTTAAAATGAAGTTGGAGGGCATGTACGTTTTCAAACATCACAAAAGCAGTAAATCATGTAATAAAATATGTTTTCTTAAGTGGGCGCTACATGGGCACCCTCCCCAATTTATCCAATCGTTTAAACCCTTTTCAAAGTAATTAATCTGCAAACTTTCCAGACCATATCTGGTAGCCGAAATAAGGGACGAAATTGATCTGCTCGATCAAATCTGTCCATCGCTGTTAGAATGCAATCGCATTCTGATGATCGTAGCATGTGTAAAAGACTGATCAAACAAGAATCAGCAGGGTACTTATAATCAGCAAATTTTCTGCAGCTAAAGGTTGCGATTATGCCTGATAAATTATCTGAGCAAGTGCTGAGTTCTTCAATACAAGCTCAGTTTAGCTGTGTCGGATTAGATGGGCTCATTTTTCTCTGTGCAGCACATAATTTACAGGTCTAGGTTATGATATGGGGTCGGATTTACGGGCTTCCATGCTGCCCGTTCTGCAACTCATGATAAAGGGACAAATCTATATTTGGGTTTGAGTTTGATCCTGGATTAGATGTGGATTAGATGTGTCCATTCATGAGAAAAGAAGGTGTTGTTCACAGGTATTATCTCACTATGGGTTGCCCTCGTGAATGAAATGAATGAATGGGTAGAGAATGAGTATGCCCTAGATAAATAAGCTAATTGTGCACGTATATTTAAGCACAATGCATAAGACATTCAAACATAAGCCAAATGTAAGATTTGTAGCTCTACTTTTAGAGATTGCATGCTAGAAGAAATAATTCACTTTCTTTTGGTTTTAGCATGCTATGTTCATGCATCTTATATGGAAGCTTTATTTCTAGGTTGTACCTATTACAACATCAGTCGCTGTAACCATGCCTCAAACGCTCGCAACCTCAAAATAGTTGGTGTAACCATGCCTCAAAAGCTCGCAACATCAAAAGCTTGCAATTATTGACAGTGCATTTATTGGCTCCCCATTTGGACTTGGATTCCAGGGGGTATTTGACTTGTGGAATAGGGGGTATTAGACTCGTGGTTTCGGCATGCACACTTATTCCACAAGTCAAATACCCCCTAAGTTAAAAAAATATTCCACAAGTCGAATACCCCCAAATTAAAAAAATGTTAAAAGGTGAACTTGCGCAAGGAAACTAAAAAGCAAATGAACTAACCATCTGCGCCACGCAACATTACTATAATAATATGATTCTCATATAATAATAAACTATAATATTATAGACGGCGTATTTGGCTCGCCGTTTTCTGGAATCCAACCCCCTTTCGGGAGCCAATATTTCTCTCGAATTATTGATGCCTCAAAAGTTCGCAACATCAAAAGCTCGCAATTATTGATATCACAAAGGACGTTCAAATGTTCTCAAAGCTTATGGTCATCCATTAATAGGCCTCTCCCATCTTCATAGAATGATCTTGTTTTTAACATTTACAAAGCATGGACTTCGAATGGATTAACACGACATTTAGAGAGAGGACTTGCAATAAATCAGTTAAACAACTTGACATTTCAACATCATACGAAGTTCTTCAAGAATGATGGCAAACCATGTCTTCAAGAGAAGTACTTAGTTTTTTCTAAAGCACAGTTGCTTGAAGGTGTCCTATAATAAACATCAAGGATGTTCTTGAAGTGGAACAAATGAATGATGAAATTTAGCAGTGACTGAGAAGTTCAATAGATTTCACAGATAAGAACAACCACAAAAGTCCTGTTGTTTCTTGGAGTAACAAGGAAAATCATAGCTTCAATGAAGAAAACAAAAAATGGTAGGAGGACTTCATGACATGACTAAGAAGGGCATTGTTTATTCTATTCTATTCTAATCTATTGACTTGATAGACAAAGACTTTTGTATAGTCATAGTCAGCATGAAGTTGTATAAATGTACAATTACTAATTTATATATTATATAGTTAGTTTTGTTTTTAAGAGGTTGAAATACTATTTTCGAATAATCAAGGTGTTATACATGGACTAAATGATTTTTAATATTACAATGATAATTTTACAAGCTGTATTTCCATTTTTGCCTTGTAGCATAGTTTAATGACACAATGACGTGTATATGAGCTTTAGTTGAGTGATTTTTGTAGGCATGTTTTCAAAATTTGCGGAATAATTAAATACAATTCAAGTTATTACACCTTATAGAGTTTAAAAGCATGTCCATGTTCTGCATTTACCATCTTCAAAAGGCATCTCGAATGTAAAATAAATGTCAAAATTTTGATTTTATACCCCTCCTCTCCCTTCCAATGGCAACATAGATAGATCGGGGATAGGTTTCAAACTTTTTTCTTAAAACGTTTATACATATTTTTCTAAAAAAACGTATTTTGGAAGTATAAAACGTATTTTTCGCAGTTCATACCTTCATCGGAAAAAAAATTCCGGCGCGGCCGTTTCGTCCACATGACGCGGAAGCATATAATTTGAACTGGTAGCATTTGGGACTGCGTAGCTGTATTTTGCAGCCGCTACATTGTTTATATAAAATTCACAAATATGGCTTGTTTTTTTAGTCAAAATTGTATTTTTTGCAGCAAGCGGATCCGACAACTCTGCGGTGTCCGCATTGACTGCAAAGCGTGGTCGCACAAGTTGAAAGAGATGAAATTACTAATATGTCAAGCAGACTTGCATATACAAAGGAATAAGTTCAAAGTTCAGTGCATACATATCCACATACCAGTTGGTAAATTTTCCGCCATCCATGTCAAACACATCTTGCTCAAATAGACAGCACTTTATTTCAAGGTCAATTCTAGGAAAGATCCTTGCCTTCTTCAGCTTCATCATTCGGTTTAGCAAAACATCATATGGTTTGTATTCAGGATTGCAGTCTGGGTCCAGTGACCAACATTTACACAACTTTTTTTCTTCCCCCCTTTTTTTTTGAAGAAACGGAACTGCTTTCTAATTCATATGATAGGAAGAATTACATCGACGATCCCACATGGATCTTATAGGAAGTATTTCTGCACATACCATTTACACAACTTCATCTACATTCACCTACTATTATCCATAATTGTTTTTATAGTTTTTAACTGAGATACTAAATGTAAATAAGAAAGTAAGATATGTAGATTAAGTTATCTGTAGAGCTTCTCCCATGCTGTTCTGATCTGTTTTGTCGGAGTCAATATCCATTTTCTTTCGTTCTTCTTTCGTTTCCTCACTTTCTATATTTTTCTCAGGTTCTAAACCCTCAACTTCAACCTCTTCAGATTTCTCATTGTCATTAATTTCAACCTCTTTTACCATATTAGCAGCAATAGTTGCCACAAAGTCAAGAGGATCCTCATCTGTATCTTCACGCTCGGAAGATTCTTCTTGATTAGGACCTGTAAACATGGATGCCATGGACATCTCAATTCCTGTACCCTAAATGCTTTCGTACCTAATATTGCTACTGGTTTTATTTTCGTCTTCTGTGCCTTCTTAGACGTGGACTTTTTCTTTGGGGTCACGTTTTCTGATGCTGCCTTTACTTTTCCAGATGTGGCCTTTGCCTGCTCTCTCAATCTCTCAAGTTCCTCGTCATAATCTGAAATGTCACCGTGCTTACTTGAAGTGCCAGCTTTCTCAACCTGTACCACGGTAGAAAGAGTGAGTTTGCTTTTTCTTTCGATCACCACTTTCTTTCCCTTGGCTACATCTTCTTGCAGTTCAATCTTTTTTTGAAATCTCAAAAACTATGCAAACCGAGCCAAGAATCATTAATTGCTTCTTCCAATACAATGCAAAGCAATTTCAAAATAAGCTCATTTGATCTGTGGTATAGCTTCTGCTTAGCTATTTTTTTGGCTCTTTGAAGCTCTGAAAATAAATCGGCATATAAGAGTCAGATATCAGTCTCTAACTATTCTTTTAAAAAATATCGATACATGTTTCTAGAACTGATCTACATTGAAGTACTATGAGTATATATACATATAAACTAGAAACGTGTGCTCGGCAATGCCGGGCATCAGTAGTGGACGTGTGGAATGAATAGATATAATGGAATTCATATATAAAAGTTCCTAGTTTTATCCATACTTGAAGAAATTGTACTTGATAAATATAAAACTTGGCTACTCAATTGTCTTCTTCTGTGAAGCTATAGATTTATTTGTTGCATATTCATGCCATCCATGTTTTGTCCATTTCCATTATAAGCACATTTGTATCTACGAATTTTGCATACAACATATAGGGTCCAATTTTAATAACAAAATATAAGCAAAAGAAATATATGTGGTGTGATGACATGGTTCACATGTATTATTGCATGCCCCATTCATGAGCTGCATATTACCCCATTGCAGTCTTGGGAGGGGGCTAAAAGCGATAACCTTAGAAGGGAATCAGCACGGAGGAGCAGAAAGAAGCAGAAACGGGGTCGACGAAGACCGAACACCACGAGCGGGGGTCATGGGCCCAACTCCGACAATGAAGACCAGAGGAAGACCGAGAAGAGCAGGCAATGGGACAGAATACACGGAGACCCCAAAGGAGCAACCTCGGGGGAAGAGACGCTGACAATATGGTACTGGAATTGTACTGGATACCCGTGGGACGACGGAGCGAGGCTCGAGGGAGCCCACAACTGCGACATAATATGTCTAGTAGAGACATGGGAGCACAACGTCAAGAGGCTGCCGGAGGAAGAGGGTATCAGCTATTCACGTGCTGGAAAGATAAAGATTTCAAGATAAGGAGGGGAAGTGCAGGCCTGGCCTGTTATGTGAAGAATAGTGTAGCTAACAGTCCATGTATTTTACATTCAGATATCAATAAAAGATACATGGTCTTAGACATTCAATTGCAAAACAAACAAGACCTAATTCTGATCATAGCATATTACCCGCCAAACAGTGACAAGCTAGAACTGTTAGACCTGGGGGAGAGCATGATGAAATGGAAAGAACAAAGACCAATGATTCTAATAGGGGATTTAAATGCCAGAACAGGACAGGAACATGCACAAAACACAAACACTGATGAGACAGATGGTCAGATGATATATACAGCAAGAACACAGGAGTGGAAGAGAGATACAGAAGACAAGGCAGAGATCAACGCCAAGGGTGAATTACTGCTCGAAGTGTGTACGGTGACAGGGGTAATCATAGCTAATGGGGTGCAAAAATGGGGAGGATCAGGGAACTTCACGAGCCAGAATACACACGGAAAGAGTATAGTAGTGGATTATGTAATTATGAATAACCAAGCAGTGGAAATCGTCGCAGGGTTTATGCTACTAGAATGGCCAACTGGGAAAAGGGAAAAGGGAGAGCCGACACAAGTTGATAACACAGGGGAAAAGGAAAAAGAGAAGGCGAAGATAAAAATCCAATTTCAGGAAAAGTATACATATACATTAATACAATTGGTCAGGGCAGAAATGGGAAGATGGGAATGGGAAAAGCATAAGGCAGATGACAACGACAACCACCTTAATGACATTATGGTTAGAGTGGCAACAGAGGTATTCGGGAAAAGAAAGAGACCCAGGAAGAGCAATGCTTTTAAGGCCTCTGTATGGTATGATGAGGAATGCAGGGAACAAAAAAGAAGGGTCAAAGAACATATAGGAAAGGAGACGTATCAGTCAGAAAGAGCAGCATACTTGAGACTGCTGAAGTTAAAACGGAACAAAAACTTGGTGCAGCACCAATTGGGGCAGCCGGATAAGAGAAATATCTGGAGAAATTATACAGGATAGGGGCATCTCCAATGCCAATACCAACATTGCAGAATATGGATAAACCGTGCTTCAGCATGCAGGAAGTACTGATAGCCTTAAACAGGATGGCTAATCACAAAGCCCCGGATCTCTACGGACTAACAGTATAATTACTAAAGTGTGCTAAAACAGCAATAGGGAAACAAGTCACAGACATTTTCAACGGCATAATATATACCGGGCTCCCAGACAGGTGGACATACAACAGGGTCATACCTCTACACAAGGGGGGAAGCAGACAAGATCTCGGAAACTATAGGACAATAATGGTGAGTTCGATCTTCGCAAAATGGTTCGGAAAAGCCCTGGACAGCAAATTGAAACAATGGGCAGAAGCGGGAAATTTGAGGGCACAGGGACAAGCAGGTTTCAGACCAGAACACTCAACCACGGACCATCTAGTAACCCTCCGTATATTAATAGAGCAGAACAAAGCACAGGGAAAGAAAATAATTTGCTGCTTTGTAGATTTTAGGAAAGCATTCGACACAGTCCCGAGGGAGAAGCTCCTACAAAGGTTGATAGATATGCATGCTCCAAGAAACATGGTAGGATCAATTGCAAGACTGTATCATAGGGTATATGCAAAGATGGAACATGGAGGGCAGGCAATAGACTATGATACAGGCGTCAAATAGGGATGCCCTCTATCCCCGACTTTATTCGGGATATACATAGATGCACTACAGGGATACATAGCAGAACAGCAGGGGGACGAATACGCCCCTACACTAGGAGATACTAAGATACCTATTATGCTGTACACTGAATGATCTGAGCATGATGGCCACAAAGAATAAGGGGATGCACAGACTACTAAAGATACTGGAAAACTTCTGTGAAAAACAGGGCTAACAGTAAATTTAGCAAAAACCAAGATAGTCATCTTCGGGCATAAGAATAAGCATAGACCCTTCAGGTATATAGAGACAGAAATAGAGGAATCAGGGGAATACAGGTATCTGGGGTATGATGCACACGGCATGGGGAAATGGGCTAAGGGTGCAGAGACGAGGTTCCAATCAGCCATAGGAAGCTATTTCAATATGAAAAATTTCTGCAATAAAAGTAGAATAATTGACTGGGACATCAAGTGTTACTTATTCAGTGCAGTAGTAGCCACGACGCAATTATACGGGGCTGAAGCTTGGGGGCCAGGTTTAACAGACAAAAAGTGGGACAAACAGGAAGGAATCCTCAGACAATGGCACAAACAGAAATTTAAGGTACGGGCAAATACACCACTAACAATCATAATACTCGAAACCGGGCAGAAACCAATGGAGGTGAGAGCATGGGAGAGGGCCATCAGATACCTAATAAAGGACAATGCATGAGATCAACAAGGGAAGCTATCAAGTATTGCAATCATCGAGTAAGCAAAGTCACACATTCTCATAGGCAGTGGATGGTTTAAGGAGGTAGCAAGGTGGACCAGAGAAATGGGATTGAATCTGAGTGACCTAATAAACGAAGGGCAGTGGAATGAAGAATGGGCTGATATAGCTACAAGAGCATGGCTGCAAAAACACACAGGACCCAAGACACTCTGGCTCATGACAAATCTTCAACCCGTAACAAATGAGAGGGACACGGATGTACCGAGATGACCTGCTAGGAAAGGCCAGAAGAGACATCCTGGCTAGATTCAGGATGAGGAGTCATGATCTAAGAATTGAAAAGGACAGGTGGTGGGGAATAGAAAAGGAGTGCCGCATATGCAGAATCTGCGATACTGGGGAAGTGGAGGATGAGAACCACATGATTAATGAGTGCCCGATATACGGAGACATCAGAGACAAATACAGAAATATAAGATGGGGCAACCGGTACACACTCTGATGACAAGGACAGAATCAATGAGAGATATGGCAGACGCAATCCAGGGAATGCTGATCAGACACCGAGAAGTACACAGAGAAAGAGGGCTTGTAATATGAACCGCACAAGAAACGGCTCATAAACCCCACACAAATTGTTCAATTAAAAGCTGATTGATAACGACGCATCACCGCACGGCCATGAAGCCGATGTAAAGCGGGGTGCTGGTAATAATAGGAAAAAGTAAACCTTCAAAAAAGGCTACATTAAATCAACGTGATGTGCTCGTAGCGCCCTTTCAGGGAGCTCGTCCACGTTACACAAGTCCAGGGGCCTGAGGGCACAAGGGACATTAATTTCTATTCTATTCTATTCTATTCTATTCTATTCTATTCTATTCTATTCTATCTATCTATCTATTCTATTATATATCACATCCTAAAAAGTTGTCTAGTCAAAAAGTTCAAGAAGAGTTCTTAAGGGTACCTTTTGCCACATCATTATATTTTTGCCACCTTCCCATTTGTTTTGTTGCCATCTCCTTGCCTAGTACAAAGGTTCCCAAAGAAGTACAAAGGAAAAAAAGAAGGAAAACAAACTAGAAATAAACGCTACTAGAGTGCCTCTATTAAACAAATCCTATTCTAGCATAGCCGCTAATTCCTCACATTCTCCCCCAAAATTTTCTCCATTTTCCTCCTTCACATTCAGAGTATACAACACTGCTAAAATATTCTCTCAATTATTAAAGACAGAGCTTTAAGGCCTTGTATACCCAGGTTTATATTCAGGTCTTTGGGATGTTTCGACTTTAGCAAATTTTTTAGGGTTCATGTTGCTTTGTAACATTACCATTCTTTTAATATATTGCTGACACAGTTCTTCAAAAAAAAAGAATTGAAACTATAGTCAACGGTCACAAATTTTGAACAACTTTATAATAATCTGATGTAATACAGTGTCCTCGGACTATAGTTAAACAACCACACAGTATTTGAACAACTTTATAATAAGATGATGTAATACGGTCCACCCAACCTCTTCCAAAGAGAGGAACATTGCAAGGAGAGGTGCAATGTTCCTCATCACTATGTTTGGCCGGATAGTAATCCAATTTGAACCATTTATCTTTGAGGATCTCAGGAATGGTGATTCTAGCGGCGGGGTCAGCGACGAAGATCTTGGAAAGTAGCTTGCAAGCGCCAGTGCTAAACCAAGATGGAAAGCGAAAATCAACAATAGCGATTCTAGCAACTTAAAGAAGGGAAGACACGAAGGACCACACGGAGGTACCTTTTGCTACATCACTATTATGTTTTTGTCTTTTTCTAGGACAAAAAGTGTTCTTAAGGGTACCTTTTGCTACAGCACTATGTTTTTGCCACCTTAGCATTCTTTTGTTGCCATGTCACCATCTCCTTGCCTGATTACCTCTACTTCACAGGTTCCAAAGAAGTATAAAGGAAAAAAGAAGGAAAGAAAACTAGAAATAGACGCTATTACTGAGAAAGTATCACTCAATAGTGCCTCTATTAAACAAATCCTATTATAGCCTAGCCACTAATTCCTCTCATTCTCCCCCAAAAGTTTCTCCATTATCCTCGATATTCAAAGGACGCAACGCCTTTAAAATACTCTTTCAGTTAAGTTGGAGTTTATAAACCTTGTATACCCAAGTTCATACTCAGGCCTTAAGGATATTTCGACAGCAAAGTTTCTAGGGTTCTTGACAAGAATTGAAACTATAGTTAACGGTCACAAAATGTTTGAACAACTTTATAATAATTTAATGTAATACAGAGTTTTTAGACCTTGCATACCCAAGTTCATACTCAGGCCTTTGGGATGTTTCAACTTCAACAAATTTTTGAGGGTTCATGCCAAGAATTGAAACTATAGTTAACGGTCACATAATTTTTGGACAACTTTATCTCTAATATATAATTATAATGAGGTTGATAAGGGGGCAACTTGAATATAGGACGATTAAAATATTTTCTATCTTTAAGATTGTATATGTGGAAGCATGAATAATTTAGAAGAATGCAAGTTTTTCTAGAAGCTCTTGGAGAACGTCCACCTCTTCTAGAGGCGTCCATAGGTTCTAGAGATCTCGATTTTGGATTCCAGAGAGATATGGACACCTCTTTATCTTCATATAAAGAAGGAGGAGAACCCAAAGCCGAAGTTGTGATGCATGGTCGGGAGTCACAAGTTCCAAAAGAGTAGTTTAGGAATGATTCTTGATAGGTTGTGGTGTGTGGTTGGTGGTTCTGGGCATCCATATACAAGAAAGGGTGCAATGTTATTGTCAGTTATATTCTTTTATTTTGGGTGGAGGAACCGATTGATATTTTCCACTGTTGTGTATGGATATTCTTTAGTTGCCAGTAGGTAAAGAGTATGGAGTTGGGTGCATTAGCACCCTGCTGCAAGAATCCAAAAGAAAAGGCTTGCGAATTGAAGAATATGGTGGCTTGGTGCAATTCACTTCAGATTATCATTGCCATTGCAGCAATCTTATGCATAGTCTCAATTATTTGTATTTTGTATATCTTTTAGTTGCCCAAAGGGCTTCTTTCGCACTTTGGCATCATCATTTTGTATGTAGCATCTATTCAGATTTCAGTAAGCTGCTATTCAAATACCGTATGCATGCAATAGGGAGTCGAGTAGCAAGTGAAGCATTTTTCTGTCGGGTTAACTTTAACATTTCCATTTGGACATGATCCATAGATGGAAATGCTGGACAAACACCCACTTGGTATGAATCGTATGCTTGCCAGAAGCATGGATTACAGTACCTTTTATTGATGGAGTGCTTGGTTCAGAGAGATTCTAACTTCTGCCAATATTAACAAGCTATTTTGCAAGCATGAGAACAATTGCATGGTTCAGAATGCCAGGTAGCATCATATTTTTATGCTCTTACAGGAATGGAAAGAAATTTATAGGTGTGCAGATATGAAGCATTCAATGGAAGTTATTCATCTTCTAAACTGATCGAATCAGACCGGAGCAGAAAAGCCGAATCAAATCCTTCATGAAAATTGATTCCTATTTGGGCGTGCTATCGTGATAAAAATGTTAATTAAACTTCCAAATTTAGCAATAAGCATTGTTGGAGATGCCACCACAATTTATGGACGCCAATTTTGCCTTTGGTACTGTGCAATGTGAAAGGAAGCTAAGATTTTTATAAGATTCTAGATTATGTGACTGTATGTTCTTGATTTGAGCCTTGCCTATAGATCTTTGAAGTAAATGTAAATTTTATGGAAACTTAGCTTTGATAAAGGAAACATAAAGATTAGAATTTGTGTTATAATTTGTCTAAAGTATGCTTAAGCCAAATAATTAAGCCATCGCACATAATAAGATATTGAGCTCAAATTTAAGATTCATTTTTTCTTATACAACATTAATCGGAATGCATACTACTCATGCAGCTCTGCCTAAACTTCTTATATAGATAAGCACCCACTATATAAACCATAAATTAGCGGCGTCGACGACCGCCGTGACAAATGCTTGTAACACTTTAATGTAACATGGTGTCCTCAGACTATAGCTAAATGACCACAAAATATTTGAACAACTCTTTATAATAAAATGATGTAATATGGTCCATCACACCTCTTCCAAAGAGAGGAACATTGCAAGAAGAGGTGCAATGTTTCCGAATACTATGTTTGGGCAGATAGTAATCCAATTTGAACCGTTTATCTTTGGAATCTCACGAATGGTCATTCTAGCTGCAGGGTCGACGACTAAGATCTTGGAGAGTAGCTTGCAAGCGCCACGGCTAAACCAAGATGGAAAGCAAAAATCAGCAATAACGATTGTAGCAACTTGAAGAAGGACACGAGGACCGCGCAGAGGTACCTTTTGCTACATCACTATGTTTTTGCGATTTCACAAAAAGAGTTCTTAAGATTACTTTCTGCTATATCACTATATTTTTGCCACCTTAACATTGTTTTGTTGCCACTCATCATCTCCCTACCTAGTCATAGTGAGAAAGTATCACTCACTAGTGCCTCTTGGTAAACAAGTCCTATTCTAGCCTAGCCACTAATTCCTCTCATTCTACCCCAAAAGTTTCTCCATTGTCCTCGACATTTAGGGGATGCAACGCCCCTAAAATACTCTTTCAGTTATTAAAGATGGAGTTTTTAGACCTTGCATACCCAAGTTCTACTCAGGCCCTTGGGATATTTCGACTTCAGCAAATTTTCTAGGGTTCATTCCAAGAATTGATACTATATTTAATGGTCACAAAACTTTTGCACAAATTTATAATAATTTAATGTAACACGGTGTCCTCAGACTATAGTTAAACGACCACAAAGCATTTGAACAACTTTATAATAAAATGATGTCATACGGTCCATCGAACCTCTTCCAAAGAGAGGAACATTACAAGGAGGACCACAAAGCATTTGAACAACTTTATAACTAAATGATGTAATACGGTCCATCGAACCTCTTCCAAAGAGAAGAACATTACAAGGAGAGGTGCAATGTTCCTCGTCACTATGTTTAAATAGATGCAAGAATCCAATTTGAACCATTCATCTTTGAGGATTTGAGGAATGGTGATTCTAGCGGGCTAGAGGGGTGCATCAAGATTTTACTAAAGATCTTGGAGAGTAGCTTGCAAGCGCCAGGGCTAAACCAAGATGGAAAGCGAAAATCATAATTAGCAATTGTAGCAACTTGAAGAAGGGAAGATACAGAGGACCGTTTGGAGGTATGATTCTTCTTAATGATATGAGCTTTAGGGCGTGACATAACGGAGTTAGGGTCGGGAAAGGGTGATAACCTAAGGAGAAAGAAGAGGATAGCAATTCCACAAGACCGATGTCAACCTTGGAGGGGTCGTAAGGGAGGTTGCCTAAAACTTCCGGGGCAAGATAGTGAAGGGAGCCACAATAGCTTCTTGTCATAATAAAAAGGGAGCCACAATAGCTTCCGGTCTTGATGCGAAAAAAGGCCGATCCAAAATTACACACCTTTAGGTTTCCCTCTAGATCGAGGACAAGGTTGAGGGGAGTCAAATCCACGTGGTAGACATTCGCCATGGCTATATTCCACGCCAGAATGAGTCACTTGGAAAAGCTTCCGGGCAAGGGGTTCTCGGAGTTTTCCGTTGTAGGTGACCTTTTCCGATAGGTTACCGCCGGCGGCATATTCCATGACAGAGTAGAGCTTGTTTCTGGACGGAATTACCTCAATGATTCTGATAATATTTGGGTGTGTGAGCTTCCGGAGTGCCTCGATTTCCTGTTGCAGATGCTTCGCAGCACTTTTTTTGCCGCAATTGATCTCCTTAATTGCCACAGATTTCCCGTTCCTCTTGTCGAACGCCAATTTCACACCTGAAAACGAGCCTTGCCCCAACGTCTCCAACAGAGTATAGTCTTCCATTTTTCCGCCTTTTTTTCCACCCGATCTTCTTCTTCTTTTTGCAGAAACTTCTTCCTGCTGCTCCCGTTATACGCAGCTGTAAAAGGCCTTTTCAAAAAGTAATCCCTTTTTAGGGGGAGGGTGCCCTTCTTCCCCCCAATGCTTATTTTTCGCCCATTTTTTGCCCTTCCTTCGCCCACCCTTTAACCCTTTTACACCCACCTGTTTCCTCCATTTGGACCTCCGACGCTTGGCGACAGAGCAGTGGCGACGGAGCAGTAGTTCCGGTAGGCTATGGATCCGGTCGAGCAGCAGAGAGGAGCTCTCTTTGGCAAGGTTGCCATCAGGTTTATTTTTCTTCTAGAATCGCTTCATTATACCAGTTTTCTTGTGTACTCCTCCAGCACACTGGTTATATATACATCCTTGTTCTTTCCATGTACCAGCTTCATCACACTGACTAGTTATTCTTGATCTATACTTGTACCACAACTGACTTGCTAAGCAGACCTCTGTCTTTTTTCTCTATCATCTCAACAATTCATCATTGATCTTTTGCTCAATGTAGGTACTTTGCCCTTGTTTATCCAGTCCTCTGTCCTTTTTATCTATTACCTCGACAATGCATCATGATCATTGGTATATCAGTTCAGATATAAAATAAATATTCATCCTCATTGCTGTAGTCCAGTTCACAAACATAAATTCTCAATGTCCTCTACCCAAGGGTTTAGTACAAGATCTCATCACTTCTGATTTTGCTTTGAACAAAATTTAGCCTCTAGTGCAGAATAGAAGGTGATGTTAATCCCTATAATCATGAGTTTATCAAGAATCCTGAGTTACTACTTAGTTTAATATCCTGATTCTTATACAAGCATCCTTATCAGATTATTTAATGATTCATTAATCATTAGTATCATATGCTCAAATGTACTTTATCATATGCTCATATGTACCATATGTACCATGTTTTTTCATTTGCTTTCAGAGACATGTGGGTGTATAATCCCAGGCAGAACAATGGAAAAAAGTGGTTTCCATGTTTACAACCCGTTCTGGCTGCTTGGCTCGTGTTATCAAGGATAAACTTTATGTAATAGGAGTTTCAGGTAACTGCCCTATAACAAGTTTCTCGCTTCCATGTAAATAAGGAAAAATGATGTTCCACCTATGTGTATAGGGCTTCAATGTATAGATCAGTTTAATGTTCCCATTGAACTAGCATCAATGCAGTTGTTAAATTCCAAATGCAGTCTAGTCACATTCATAACAGTTGTCTGGGCTTGGTTTTGCTATTGGCTTCCTAACAACTCAAAGAACTTCAGGATCTTATCCCTTTTCAAGTACTTATGCAATCTTTCACCAATCAAGCAAGTAAAACAAGCGCATGCATGCTGCCCAAATATATTTTATGTTGACTTATCCTTCTAGTCGCTAGGCAGTTGGCATCTACAGAAAGTAAGTAGTTGGTGGTTTGTATTGAAATGCATTATGGCATTATGAAGTTCAACCTTTCTTCTTTTGTTGTTGCAGCTATATATAAGGTGCATGAATCATCACAGAAGGTTGTGATTATAGGAGATGGGAAATAGCAAATACTTAGTGGTAGAATATAGCAAATACTTAGTGGTGGAATACAGTAAAAGATTATTTTTACCACTATATGAAGTGCAACATGCATCATCTTTTGATCATGTTTCTGAATTTGCTAGCTGTGTTTGCACAAAAGGATATAATCTGTCTTTTGTCTGAACCATGCCAGATGATCAATGATTGATTAACAACTCACCACCTAGATTGCAGCATATCAGAGGGGAATTATAGTGGAAAAATTGGTCTCCACAGATCTTTCTCTCTCTGATCTATAGATAAGATATCAGAGACTCAGGGAATGAGAAAAAGATTCTCAGGGCATGTATACTGTTAAAATGAAGTTGGAGGGCATGTACGTTTTCAAACATCCCAAAAGCAGTAAATCATTGAACAAGGTAGAAAGTATATCATTGAGCATGTTAAAGAGAACATGTGTCGTTGTATAGGAAGATCAGAAAGTTTGCTTCAGTGGTTGGTGTGTGACACATTTGAAATTTTTTGGGTTGCCCCTAGGGGGGCAAACCCTCGGTTATGTGGGTTTGTGGAATATCTAGGCATATGCTGGCATATGCCTAAGATATTCTGGTGACTGCTCCAAACTGGCTTTTGCCACTACACTGGCGGTCAGCCTTGTTGCCGGATGGTGCTGTTGTAACCGCCTAACCGGAATGAAGTTTCATTCTGTGGAGTGCAAGGAAAAATTGGTCAGTTGAGCTGGGAATCTACAAACAGGATTATAATTCATATTGCCGATGCCCCTTGCCATGGCTCTAGGTTTCACAACAATGAAATTGATGATTATTATCCTCGAGGCGACAAAAATGGTCGAGACATTACCAAATTGCTCCAGGTTTTGCGAGAGGTTAGCCAAATCTCAGCTCATTCCTTTCTGGATCCAAGTATTTGCTTTAGTAGTATCAATTTCCCAATGGGAATCTGCAAAATAAAGAAGGGACCCAATGATCCTACTCCGGTTGTTTGAACAAGACTTCCCAGGTTGCAAGCTAATATCTTGCCTTTTTGCAATTTCTTCTATTGGTGTTCGTTCTGCTATCATTAATAAATTTGTTGTCTTAAGCTCATAATAGATGGAAATCAGAAAATTGTATGGGCAGAGTAGTGTGGTTTCAAGTGGTATGTAGCCCAATGTGATGGTTTACATGAGACTTAGCATCTACAATGCTAAATAGCTGATCAGCTCTGCAATGGTTATCATTTTTCGCATAGTTGTCATCTTAACGACTTAAGATATCTTTTTGTGGCTGTAAACTCTTGGTTGGAAGACTACGGCTAACGACATTGATTTTGAAAAAGTTTGAGCATAATTTTATTCCCATTTTTACCCATGGCATGGGGCACTTTGCTGAATTGCTCCTCTGCTATAAGGTCTAACTCTTTAGATCAGTTATCTCTCCAGCTCTTTCCTTGAAATGGTTCCTGGTACCAACTTAGATTATGTGAGAGCGGATGTAAAATGGTAGCGGACCTGTTTATAGTACACTAAATTATCATCTGCACAGTTTACCTATGAGGAAGAACGAACTCAATTTTCTGGACGCGTAACACTGTAACACTTGCTTCCATCATCATATTGTCCATGGAGTTCCTAGGTCCCAACCCATGGCAGGAGTGCTAACACGTAGAAGGAAAATGTATTGCAATGATATAAGTAAACATGGCGTTCATGGTCTGATTGCTGTTATCGTCTTATGTAAGTGATGCAATGAGGGAGCCTTATTTCAGTGGTGATAGTGCCAAAAGTTGACATTTGAATATAGTATATACAGCTCTAATTACAGTGCAAATATTCTGTATAAAGATGGAGACGGTCAGGGAAATTTTCACACACCAATATCCATATCCCCACGAGCATTCTCGTCATGCGATATTGGCTGTGTTAGTGGGTTCTCTCTTTTTTATATCTACAGATAACATGCACACACTTATTCACAAGATGGATCACAATGTAAAATGGTGGTTCATCTATGCATTTTTATTTGGCATTTTCTATTTTTTTTGCTCACCATTTTATAACAGAACTATCGAGCCTAGCTATTCCAACTTTAGCCGATGGTAAGTTCTTGTTCTTGAAAAACTCTAATAATTTTATGATCAATAGGTTGAATCCTAATTTGTGACACTCATATGACAACAGGTATATTGCATGGTTACTAGTTGCTGCAGTTTACCATCTTCCAAGCTTTCAATCTATGGGAGTTGACATTCGAATGAACTTGTCATTATTTCTGACATTATTTATGTCATCTCTTCTGGTTCTGGTTGTTTTCCATATAACGTTTCTGGGGCTATGGTATCTAGGCTTAGCACCTCGCTTTGCGGGAAACCGTCCAGAAATACTCATCATTCTGCAGAACAGTACAGTACGGGATTTTTTCTATTTCCTCCTGTATTTGAAGATAAAAAAGATATATTTTTTCATAAACGAAGATACAGTAATATATTATCGACCTCGTTATATTTTCCATGTGCGTGTGAAGGGCACAGATCTTCAGTTCAGCAAATAATTGATACACCAACAAAATTAGTTTTTCCACATTAACAGTTCACATACTTTGGGTCACTTCGTTCTTTTGGTCTGCTGTCCTTCTCTTTGTTATCCTTACTAGTTTATTTGCAATGGCAGGTGTTGAGATAGCATGTTGCGTGTTTTACAGTCACTGTGGTAATCGTGGGCCTTTAAAGGGCGGTTATTTAAGTCGCCAGGCTTCCTCTGCTCTGATCTTTGAGACTGTAATGAAGTCTAACTTAACAGGTTTGCTAAAGAATTGGCCTCAGATTCACGAATTTAAGGAGCAAATTTGTAAAATTTGGTTGGCTCCAGTAGGTTCTGCAAGTGATTATCCCATTTTCTCCAAGTGGGTTCTGTATGACGAGGTGTGTAGTCATTTTCTGACTCAGGTGGCAGTTCTTGTTTCCTATGGAATGTTATAGATTATAACCTGAATTTTTTTTCCAGCCAAGATGCACTGACAATTGCACGGAACAATCAGATAACATATCTCCGGTTTATTCTCTCTGGGCAACATTTATTGGACTACATTGCAAAGTATGTGGTGGAACGAACAATTGGGTGAGGGAATATATGCAGTTTAAGAGTTGAGTAGTTTCTAGATTTCTCTTTTCAGCCAGAAGTAAGAGAGTAAGAGAGTAAGGGAGAAATTAATCACTTACACTCTGCAGAAATATATACCATCACATAATGAAACAAGAAAGATTAGATTAACGTCTACAAGAGACCAGTTGGGTCTATGAGACCAAATATACAGCAATCATGTACAGCTAGGTGCGCATTTGCAGCCTCCTAGATGTTGCATAAAAAGGAAAAACTAAAACGATGAAATCATGAAACTTTTGTCTTCTGCTTATGGTTTTCCTTACTGTCCACTTTCTTCTTCTAGAGACTTTCATGGTTACCCCTTTTGAGTTCGGATGAGATGGTCCAGGAAGAGGACCTAATTTCCATTTATTATCATTATTACCTCCAATGAGAAAGAGAGCAATCTGCCTTTGTGTAGTGTAGGGTCATTTTCCTGTGCCGCTCTTCGTCCAGCCTGCTCCTTCGACAGATTTCTTCTATGCACAATCATTTGGTGAAGGAAATGAGCTATACATTTCTGGTCCTCATATCTGATCAATTTTGAGAGGGAGGTAGGTTCCCCAAACAGGCAGTGGTATCTGTCCCGTATTAAATAATAGATTGGACATGTAATGATAAAATGTTCCTCAGACTCAATTACATTCAACCGACACAATCCGCAGATCCTCTTCGAGCGCTCGACCTTGGTCTACTCGCATGGCCAGCCTCAATCTCAAGCTGATGAGATGAGGCCATGAGCTGACCAATAGCATATCTCACTTTATGTGCTAGGTGAATATTCAAAATACCCTGGTCTCTCGATGAAACCATCTTACTGATCTCAAGTAAGTGATCTTTGTAAAATTGCATCTTGGTGGGAAGATCACTTGGAGTTATGCATGTCGTTAATATGTATGAAGCTTCCAGATCGTGCCATATGAGCTGATTTTTATCTTTTTGAAGTCTCTTTTTAGCTCTAAGTTTTACCACAGTATTGGCTGCAGCCATGTTATATTGAAAGGGAGGCAGGTTTTCCAAACCAAATCCTAAAGAGGCAGCCCATTGCAATGCCTTTGCATACCAACACCCTTGCACTCCCTTTTCAGGCAACTCTTTTGAACTCTTAAGAGCAATCCATGGAAGCCTGCATTGGCCCTGCTGCGAGGACCCAAGCTGGTACACTTTATGCAATAAGGATACTAACTGGAATGCTGCATCCAGTTGCAGAGGAGTGGCTGAGAAGATGCTGTTTTTTTTTTGTGTATTATTGCTGGACAAACAAACTGCTCTTCTGGTTCACCTGAGGTTGAGAAGCCAGATCAGCAGATTGTGACAAGAATAACAGGACCAGAGATTGGATTTGTAACAACTCCAATAGTTCTTGTACAGGCTGCTCTTGTGGTTCTTACTTCCAGAAAGAGTCTTCCTAAAGGGGTCTTAACTCCTGGTGCCGTTTTTGGCATTACTGATTTGCAGGAGAGGCTGCAAAAGAATGGAATTTCATTGATGTTGTTAGCATCAAGTCTATCTGATGCCCTTGCTTATTAATTGCATACCTGGGATGTGTTACAAGGTATTTACAATATTTCAGTACTTCAAATTTACAAAGTTGTACTTGAACTTTGCATTAGTCTTTTAGTATTTCATGCAAGCTATTCTATTGAAAACATTTTGGATTGGGATTAACTTGCATTTTCAAGCGAATAAATACTCCAGGTAAATGTGAGGAAAAGTGGCCATATTGTTTGCTCTTGTGACCCAAATTTTCCATAATTCATTGAAGAGTTTGGAAGTTCAAGGGCCAGGAGAAGCATTGAGTTAATCAACACAGCAAGTAATAAGAAAATACCTCTGCTACCATTTTGAATGCTACGATTTTTCCAAAGCATTCAATTCACCATTTCGAATTCCTGATTGGCATAAGCATTATTGTCCTCAAAATGCTCAAGTTTTTTAAGCTGTTGATGAGTCTTTTGGCTTTGGTTTAACAAAATCTACAAGTCTTTTGGCTTCAATTTAAATTTTTTTACAAGAAACTAAAAGAACAGGCCACATTTTTGGTAAAGTATCAAAGGAATGTAACAATTTGAATTGTTCAATCAAAAAAACTTTCAACCATACTGTACAACAAAATAACTTTGTTTCCAAGCACCTGAAAGTTGTGACTCATTCCATTCTTGTTTCTGTTGTTCCATGCTGCAACTCTTATTATTATATTCTCTGAAGGAGAAATCCACCTCAAAAAATGCATATACCATTGAAGGTGCACAAATCTATATTTTTGATGTTATAATCACTATTGTGACGTGGATGGAAGAATCCTTTTTATTTGTAATGTGTTCTTCTGTTCAGACTAAGGCTGCAAATGTTGTACCTTTTTGTTTTTTTCTAGATGTAGTTGGAAGTGTGGATAAAATCATCATTTGCCATATATGAATCTGGCAATTTAATTCTTGAATTATGGAATATAGCCAATAGTATAGATAACATCCACTTCCTTGGGATATAACTGTCTTCTTATATGTTTGAGTTGTTATCATCATATGTCGCAGCAATAAGCTTGACTCAAATGTGTATCCTCTAAAGTGGGTGGCTGCAACCACCATGCTAGAGCCTTGACTAGCAGATTTGCTTTTGCTTTTTTAGAGAAGTTGCAACAATGGTGGGGAAGAAGATATAATGTTTTGCAGAACATGGGTTACATATTTGCACAAACGTTTTCAGGGTTTTCACCTTGAATCATTTGTCAACTACAACTACTGGAAAAAATTCATCCTTCTGCAAGATAAGTTATTACCCGTCCACTAAATTTTATTAGTTGTAAATTTTTACCCAAAGCTTCTCACAACTTGATTGTTACGACTGTTTATAGTGGATTTGTGGTTTAGCTATTAGTGACGGCTAAATGCAAAGCATGAAGTCCGCAGGTTGGTCTTGTAAGTCCTCATGCATAAATATGGTGATAAACATCATTATCCGTTTGCTTCAAAGATCTGAGTCCATATCTTGCTTTTCAGTTTTCATCTGTACGAATTTGAAGTATGGGAAGTATGGGATGTAACTACGTTGCCATATTTTTTTAGTTTAGCTCCTCTATTCGTGCAAGAAAATTTGAGGAATTGGTTGGATAAAAAGGGCTAAACTGATATATTTGATTTCCTCCAATGTGGCAAGTCTTAAACGCATAGGGTGGCATCTGTCTATTGCGAAGTCCACCTTTTTGCCGTTTTATCAATTAGTGGCCATTACATGCATGAACTAATAGAAGTTTAGCCCAGTCGTGTAGGATTTAATGCTATCATATGAGAAACATTTGGTTATGGTCTAATTGGTACTCTAAAATGCCTTATGAAACTTTTAATACCGAGGGTTTGCACAAAAAAAAAAATGACATCAGTTTGGGTTTGTTGTTGATAAAAAATAATGTCACAAGTAATGGTGTTCAACTTTTATGTAAGCTCTTAATTCTAACGCATATCAATGCCACAAAATACCATTCTACACGTTCAAATTGACATTTTAGCATTTTGCTGTATCAAATAAACTACTAGATTTAACTCTTGCATTGTTTTGACTTTGGCCATAAGTGTGATCTTTTAGAATAGAATAGAATAGAATAAAGTTTTTATCGTCCATGGAGACCAATTGGCCTATGTGATCTTTTAGAGAGGTTTTTATGTCAATGCCTTCTCTCCATGTAAGGGATTTTCTTATGTCTTAATGACGAGCAAATTGTAACTCAAAATTTTGCTAGCATGCATGACCTAATAGCCCCTGGTCAGACATGCATCTCAAGACATGAACTACACATGACATTATCAAGGCAAACATATTGAAATGAGAAATATAGCCAAGGTTATGTGTGGAATTCAGGGCCATACATGTTGTAGGTTTGGCTAACAAGACAATTAACGAGACAAATGCACCACATAAGGTTGTTTTTTTAAAGCTAATTCTTATCGTCCCCCAACAATCAAACATCTATATCGTCATGACCACAATCGCAATCCACAACTATCTATACACATCCAATATAATGTACCTACGTATATCCAAATTCTTTTGCAAGATTTATAATACATCAAAACAGTGCTAAAATCACATGAACATGACCAAAATTTTTCATATCCAACCCACTTTGGAATAAAATTTTGCACTCATATTTTCAAACAGTGGCCAAGTAAGCATGGATATTAGTGCAGCAACACCGAGCCCACGTTTACTAGGGTTAAAACTCATCTTATTAGAATATGTAATGGAACGCATTTTAGGATCTACGAATTGTTTCCTCCTGAGGCGCTATTTGATTCCATTATATGAGCCTACCTTTGAGATGAGTTGCCTCATGTGCTTGATAGTCGTGAAACATCGTGGGCAGTTCAAATCAATGACTCGCACGTGCATTCCACTTTTACCCCTACAAGATGTTATATGTAGGAGAAGTGAAGATATCACGGGAGCATCCAACAAAGTAACATTAGATCCTTGGTGATGTGCTCTATATGAAGATGTATAATTAGAATTCCATCATGACTAAAGTACGCCAATGAACCAGGATAGAATTTTGTGTTATGCTTTTGCAATCCTTGTTCCATAATAAGGGCCAAAGATTTCTCCAGGCCAATCTTCATAAAGTCATGGTATCAAGTATTGTATTGTTTTGAAATAGCAATTTTGATTGCTTGTAAAAACATGTCTTTGAAGTATGATTTAAGCCACTTCACCCTCGGGGCACGGAGGGCAACCCTCCGTGTGCAACACCTTGTTATTGTATATTGAATTATATGCATTGTTTTTTGATGTATAGTTATTCCTGTGTTTATTTTGAACTGTAGAAATATTGAAACATCAAGATATGTTGTTTGGATGGTTTACAGATTGTGTTAACCTTAGACCATGAAGGTTGAAAACCTTACAGTTATGGTGGAGATTAGGAGATTAGGGCCATGCCAGGCTTCTAGATTAGTATGAGACATATCTATAAAAAAGTTAGATGTATAATTATTGTTACTGCGCAAGTAGATGGTTCTCTTAAAGGTTCCAATGTAGTCAATTGAAGGTCCCATGTGGTCCATTAAAGGGTACTTAGTGGTCCATTAAAGGGCACTTTGTGCTCCATTGAAGGGTACAGGTAGTCTATTGGGGCTAAATTAGCCTTCTGACTTAAAGCCTTGCTAGCCAACTCCAAATTTATCAAAAACTTTGTTGTGTGGGATCAATTCAAAGCTAAGGACTTAAGCTTCAATATGGTATATTAAAAAGAGGACTTAAAAAAAAAATTGTCCATCGTAATAAAATATGTTTTCTTAAGTGGGCGCTTCATGGACACCCTCCCCCTATTTATCCAATCGTTTAAACCCTTTTCAAAGTAATTAATTTGCAAACTTTCCAGACCATATCTGGTAGCCGAAATAAGGGACGAAATTGATCTGCTCGATCAAATCTGTCCATCGCTGTTAGAATGCAATCGCATTCTGATGATCGTAGCATGTGTAAAAGAGTTGATCAAACAAGAATCAGCAGGGTACTTATAATCAGCAAATTTTCTGCAGCTAAAGGTTGCGATTATGCCTGATAAATTATCTGAGCAAGTGCTGAGTTCTTCAATACAAGCTCAGTTTAGCTGTGTCGGATTAGCCTGTGCAACACATAATTTACAGGTCTAGGTTATGATTTGGGGTCGGATTTACGGGCTTCCATGCTGCCCGTTCTGCAACTCATGATAAAGGGATATTTGGGTTTGAGTTTGATCCTGGATTAGATGTGGATTAGGTGTGCCCATTCATGAGAAAAGAAGGGTGTTATCTCGCTATGGGTTGCCCTCGTGAATGAAATGAATGAATGGGTAGAGAATGAGTATGCCCTAGATAAATAAGCTAATTGTGCACGTATATTTAAGCACAATGCATAAGACATTCAAACATAAGCCGAATGTAAGATTTGTAGCTCTACTTTTAGAGATTGCATGCTAGAAGAAATAATTCACTTTCTTTTGGTTTTAGCATGCTATGTTCATGCATCTTATATGGAAGCTTTATTTCTAGGTTGTACCTATTACAGCATCAGTCGATAGTCGTTGTAACCATGCCTCAAACGCTCGCAACCTCAAAGTAGTTGGTGTAACCATGCCTCAAAAGCTCGCAACATCAAAAGCTTGCAATTATTGACGGTGCATTTATTGGCTCCCCATTTGGACTTGGATTCCAGGGGTATTTGACTCGTGGAATAGGGGCTATTAGACTCGTGGTTTCGGCATGCACACTTATTCCACAAGTCGAATACCCCCTAAGTTAAAAAAATATTCCACAAGTCGAATACCCCCAAATTAAAAAAATGTTAAAAGGTGGGCTCGAACTCGCGCAAGGAAACTAAAAAGTGAATGAACTAACCATATATGTGTGTGAGAGAGAGAGAGGGAGGGAGGGAGGGAGGGAGGGAGGGAGGGAGAGAGAGAGAGATGCCTTGGCCACATGCGAACTTAGAGTAGATGAGAGAAAAAATAATGAGAGAATAATGAGAGGCGCAGAGAGAATGAGAGATGGGTGAGAGTGGGAAAAGTTAACCTGTCACCTCGAGATGATTCATTAACAAACCGTTAGGGGCGTTTCCATTAGCCACTAACTAAACAACCCCCTAAAATTATGTCGCTTTGAATTTCATGACCTAAAAAATTTCCCTCGCCGAAATCCCGGCCCATTTTCCCTCTGTTTCTTGGTCTTCAACACCGCTGGTTCCTTGAATTCCCCTAATTCTTCCATCAAGACTATTGATTTTCGGTCTACAGGTATTTCTCAGCCCATTCGATCCTTGTAAATTCATTTCAATTCGATCTTACATTGTTCTCTTGTCGAATTCTAGTCCCAGGTATATTGTTTCTTGGTTGATTAGCTTGATTTCTATAGACTCGGATGTCTAAGGCAACCAGATCTGCTCTGCCATCAAGCAGCAAACCCTTTGTGCCTCCTCGCATTGAAAAAATAGCTTCAAGGAAGACGCGGAAGATGACAGGGCAAATTTCAATGAACGTGAGCTTGGAGTCAAATTCCGAGCCTATTGTTACTGCTCCTCCACCAAAGGAAAGGAGATGCAAACGAGTTCTCAGCGAAATCCAAGCTTACAAAAGAATTATCCCACAAAGCTTACCTACCAGCAGGAACAGGGGAAGAAATATCCCATATTTTGGAGGCCGATTCAAAATTGGAGAGGAATTATCCCACAAAAACTTGACCTACCGGAATGATTCGATGGAGTAGTTCTCCGGCGGGAAACCAAAAATTGAGGCCTAACGGCCACTGTTAGAGCTCGAGAGACAGCCTTCTCTCCTCTCCTCCCAAAAAAATACGTACAATTCTGAGAGGAGTCGTATGCCACGAGAGACAGGTATTTTGGCGAGCATGTGGCCAACCTAAGAGAGAGAGAGAGAGAAAGAAAGAAAGAAAGAAAGAAAGAAAGTGTATTTATGTCTATGGGAGGCCTAAAAGACCTATTAGACAATCCCCTTTTAAACATCTTCATAAAATAATAGATGAGTTTCCGAATCCTCATCTAGCTCATCACTCTCACTCAAAATATCTGAATTATCAATATTAACAACAGTTTGAGATTCCAAACAAGCATCTCTATGATGTAGAATCTCTATCACATATCTTCCTAACACATCTCCCTCTAATGTGAAAAGAGTTGGGAGATCTACATGATTAATCCCATATTTATCTCTTAACACAGCATAGGCCATACATCGAAGTAACACATGGTCTTCATCTTCAACCTGGTTTGTGCTACATAACTTACAGTATCTTTGGTCTCTTGGTATAACATGCCCCCATCTCCCCACCTCTATACCTAGGTGATGTGAACTAAGACGGGCCCTGCAAATAGTGTGTCTCTTTTGTATTGAGATGTTTTCCTGTAAGTGCATAGCTGGTAACAAGCTCGAGTTTATCCCCTGTTTGTATAGAATCATCTTTGTCTTAGGCTGCGACCATAATCTTCTGTGTATCTTATCAGAGATCCATTGTCTTAGATCTGAAATCAAGACCACCTCTTCCCATTGTATATTCCATTTTCTAAGCCAATTCTCCACATCATGTAATATTCCCTTTTTTTTACTTGATGTCAAAGCCTTATATACAAGGCGAGAGTCATCCAATGATAGCACTCTCTTAAGATACGTGACACATCTCAATATGGCTTCTCCCTCAAGAGGTAAAAGTCCACTTTCCGTCAACATCATGGGATAAGGAGTTTGGGCTTTAACCCCTAGCTCCAATCTCAGAAATTTCTTCAAGACCTGCTCCATATCATCCCATAAGCATTGTGGGAGACTTGCTCCCCATATCTCACACCCATACAAGACCACACTCTGTACTAGTGCCTGATAAAGCTTTACCTTAAGTTTCCAAGACCAAAGATGAGATCTTCGACACATGCTCTGTGCGCATACAATGCCCTGTACCCTCCATCAATTCACTTCGATATGCATGCATTCCATCTATGATTCCTGCTGAAAATCAGACCCAGGTATTTATAAGAATCACACATATTTACAGTATTTCCCTTATAGCTAAAAATGGATTCCTGCCTGAGAGTGCCCACTGTCATAATGTTTACCTGCATGCCAGTTTGGTCACAAAAGAACGCCAAACTATTCAGATGTTGTTGCATGTGGTCTTTTGAACGTGCAAATAGCACCACATCATCTGCATACATCAGCAGCTGTAGAACATATCCATGTATCTCAGTGCCTCCCGGACAATTATCATGGAGCCATGCCTCTAAGCTATCTATGAACAAACCAAACAGCGTTGGGGATAAGGGGCAACTGTTTCACCCCAATATTGCTCTCCACACAATCTGGATCTCCAAAGAAAAGGGTTGGGATAGTTGCACAAGTACCTTTTCGTATAGAATCTGGACTGCATCTCTAAGCTCCCGTGGCACATTAAGCTTCTCAAGCCTTTCCCATAGCTGTACCCGAGGAACCTTCAAAGGCTTTCTTGAAATCAACGAAAGCTATATACACTGGTTTCTTGGTCCCTTTGACATTGTCAAATACCGTTTTCAACACCAACAAATGATCTAAAGTAGATCTGCCTGGCCTAAAACCCTTTTATGGTTAAATTCAGCCCATATGCTTATTTTCTTTTCTACGATGGACGCAAACAATTTAGAAAACAAATTACTCACCAAAATCGTTCTGTAATTGTTTGTGTCATGGCGAGATCCACCTTTGAATATTGGCACCACTCTATTCCTGCACCAATCAGATGGGAAACCTTGCTCCAGAGCGAGGTTAAGCATGCGTGTAATCAGCGGAACAATGCTCGGTCCAGCCCATTTTAAATGCTTTGCACTGAGGGAATTCAAGTCTGATGCTTTACAGTTAGCCAGGGCTGATATACCAGCAGTTACATCCTGTTCCTTGATGGTCCAATTCGAGCTTATGCTACTTGTGCAATCCATTCCTGCGCTATGATACAGACTCACTACATGTTCCCATAAAGCTCTTGCATCCAGCAGAATTTCAGCCTGCCTGTTCTTCTTAAGCCCATTCCAGAATAGTTTTGGTTCTTCCAAGTATCTTTGGCATAGGATTTGTTGCCTTTGGCTGATGTATCTTCTCTTCTTACACCTTACTACTCGCTTATAGCTCTGTTTATACTGGCTTTAAGGTGTAAGTCACATTTTTTCCATTGATCTCTAGCATCCCGACATTCCTTATCATACCATGCCTTGCATGGCAGCGCCTTTGCAAGCTCTCTGGGAAGTGAATATTTCCTTTGCTGCCTCATCCAGAATCTTGATTATTTGCTGATTTATGGTGTTTAAATCTTCATCCCAATGCAGCTTACTTATCTTATCTTCCACACATGTACGGTACTGTGGCCGGAGGTATGGTTTCAAGTGATATCGTGTTTGCATAACCGTGTCCTTTAAAACTGGTTGCTTAACATTTATGTTAACAAATAATGGACTATGATCAGACTCAAGCTCCTCCTCGCCTACTGTAAAATCAGCAAGATCATGCAACAAGTTTTCTGCTATGGCTACATAATCAACTGTACTCCTTGTTCTACGAGTGTTCTTTACTGTCTGCGGAAATCTGTCCAATCCATTACAAATAAGCAGACCTGCACTACTACACAAACAAAGGAACTGTCTACTGCTCTTTGTGACAATCAAGTCCTTTGAACTTCTACTCCTCCCTGTTAATTGCATGTCACAATCATCCATCTCTTCTAACCAAAGCGGATTCTTGTTACCTGTGTACGTAGCAGCCTGCAAATTACCAATCCGGCCATTAAAATCCCCTGTCAGAATTACTTTGCCTCGTTCTTGGAAGTACATAATATCCTGTTCAAGAGCGAGAGAGAGAGAGAGAGAGAGAGAGAGAGAGAGAGAGAGAGAGAGAGAGAGAGAGAGAGAGAGAGAGAGAGAGAGAGAGAGAGAGAGAGAGAGAGAGAGAGAGAGAGAGAGAGAGAGAGAGAGAGAGAGAGAGAGCTCGTCACTCTCACTCAGCTTATTATCATCTTCTAAAATATAGCTCAATCTCTTTAAACAAATCTCTCTATATTGCAATAGCTCTACTAAATATGCCCCAATTTTCTCTCCTCCTAAGGAAAAAAAGGTCTGGAGATTATCAGAGTGTATCCCATGATGCTCTCGTAATAAGTGATATGCACTACATCTGAGTAGTGCATGGGATTCATCTTCTACCTGCTCCTCACCACACACTTTACAATATCTTTCTGTTCTTGGTATGATATGCCCCCACCGTCCTGTTTCAACACCCAAATGGTGTGAGCTGAGGCGGATTCTACCAATCGCATGTCTTTTTTTTATTGAGATATTATCTTCCAAATACCTGGCAGCTTCCAAACTAGGATTCATATATTGCCTGTATAAGATCATTTTCGTTTTTGGTTGTGACCACATCTTCTTTTGAACCTTAGCGTAAAGCCTTTGCCTCAGGTTTTTCTCAATTAGTATTGCTTCACTCCATTGAATATCCCATCTCCCAAGCCATCGTGTTGCATCACAGAACCAACCTTTATCTTTGCTGGCTAGAAATGCTTTATAAGGAAGTCGGTTCTCATCCATATTAATTACTTTTTTCATATAGCGAATGCACCTCAGCATGGCTTCTCCTTCTAACGGTAGAAGACCGCATTCTGTCAACATCATCGGGTAGGGAGTCTGGGCCTTCACCCCCAATTCTAGCCTTACAAATTTCTTTAAAATCTGCTCCATATCTTCCCACAATCCCATTGGGAGGCTCGGCCCCCAAACCTCACAGCCATATAGTACAACACTTTGCACCAAAGAATCAAACAACCTCTTTTTAAGTGTCCAAGCCCACAAATGAGCTTCTCTACATAAACTTTGCATGGCATAAAGAGCCTTATGCCCCCCATCAATTCGCTGATTAATGCATGCATTCCACCTGTGATTCCTATGAAAAATCAACCCCAGGTATTTGTAAGAATCACATGTGCTTACCATATTGTCCTTATATCTAAAAGAACTTTCTTGTTTAAGTGTGCCAACTGTCATGACGCTTGTTTTTTCCAGTTCACTTGCATCCCAGTTGAGTCACAAAAGTGGGCGAGCCCATCTAAATGACGTTGCATGCATTCTGGTGAGCGGGCAAAAATAACCACATCATCTGCATACATCAACAACTGTATCACAAAACCATGAAGTTCAGTACCACCATGGCAATTATCGTGCAACCATGCTTCAAGGCCATCTATAAATAACCCAAACAGGGTAGGAGACATCGGGCAGCCTTGTTTAACTCCAATATTACAATCAACATATTCCCCTTTTTCTAAAGACATAGGCGGTGATAACTGTACCAGAACTTTTTCATATAGGACCTGCACTGCTTCTTTCAACTGCTGTGGAACATTAAGTCTCTCTAATGTGGCCCACAAATGGGACCTCGGTACCCTGTCAAAGGCCTTTCTAAAATCAACAAAGGCCACATATGCTGGTTTCTTTGTCCATTTCACAGTGTCAAAAATTGCTTTCAGAACCAATAGGTGATCCACAGTAGATCGCCCTGATCTGAACCCTGCTTGTGTCTCGGCCCTTTTATCATTAGACTCGGCCCACATACTTATTTTGGTTTCCAGGATAGATGCTAAAAGTTTAGGCAACAGACCACTCACTAGGATGGTCCTATAATTCCCAATCTCATTGATAGAACCACCTTTATGCACAGGTACCACCCGATTTACTTGCCAGGATAAGGGAAATCCATGCTTAAGGGCTTTTGTCAGCAATTCAGCCACAATGTGATAAATTCTCGGACCAGCCCATTTTAGATGCTCAGCACATAGACCTTGTATGTCTCTAGCTTTACCGTTTGCCAGGCGAGAGATCCCTGATGAAACATCTTCTTCTGTAATTAACAAATTTGCTCTTATGGGCTGCCCGATATCATTAGCTAAAGCTGGGTGATGATACAGGGTATATACATGTTTCCATAAAACATCTGCTGAGAGACTAAATTCATTATGTCTTTTTTTGCGAAGCATGTTCCAAAAGTTTTTTGGTTCCGACACATACCTCTGACATAGCTCCTCTTGCCTAGACTTGATAAAATGCCGCTTCTTTTGTCTTATTATTGCTCTATATTCCTTCCGCCTTGTATCTTTAAGATGCAATGGGCTCCTTTTCCATGCCATCTTTGCTGCATAACAGGTCTGATCATACCATGACTTACAAGGAAGGCCTTTCTGGGCACGCTTGGAGGTAAAAACCTCCTTGGAGCACATTGCAAGGTTTTATTGAAGTTTTCTAGTAGCGGCTTGAATTCTAGGACCGATGCTGACACAGCCGCACCGTTTGGCCGCCTAGGGCTCTGCCCTGGGCCGGCCGTCTATGTTGGTACGCCTTGGGCTGCCCATCGCATCTATGGAAGGTAGCAACAAGAAGGTGCATGCTTCTTCTGCAGATCTTGCGCCGTTTTTTGCTGGTTTTCTGGATGGAGAAGGGATTGGCTTAGGGCAAGGATTTTCATTTGTGGCCAGGCGAAGGGACTTCTTCTGCTTTGATTCACAGGCAAGGATCCATGGCTTTCACCCAGGTGATCCATATTTAAATCTTTCGAAATATAATCTGGCAGAAAAGTTCTTTTCTTTTTCCCATTTCTTACTGGCAGAAGTACACAGAGCAGGTAGATGGAAGCAGCAGGATTTGTTTCTTTTTGTAGCCATGGCAGTGTGATTAGTCAGCTATTGAAAATTATGACAGAATGTTTTGGTGTTTGATTGCAGTTGATAATTTAAGACTGGGCTCTGAGAGTAGTCTGGTGGATTGGGCTTGTTCTAAGCCTAACTAGCTTCAAGATAACTGTTTGAGCCACAGTAACCTTCTGCTATTATCTAGATTGTTGATTGGTTAGGCTGCTTGGAGGCAGAGAATCAGATTCATAAAAGAAGGTGGCAGCTTCAGGAATAGTGTGGCAGCCTATTCCATTTATTACTGCTTTCTCTTTAATGTTCTATGTATATATGGGAATTTCCATGTGCCTTTGCAGATGTGGTCAGGTAAATTGGATTAAAAATCTTGAAATTCAAGTTTCGGGAGACCTTGGATTTCACTTTCTGATGAAGGGTTATGTAGACTGTTAGTTCTTGAATCTTTGCCCGTATGGAAGCATGATGACCTAGAGGTTTCTCCAACAATGCACCATCTTTTGGATCATCTTCTAGGGCTGGGCTTGGAGGTCTAGTTGGATTTTAATGGATTTAGAAGCATGGGGAGCTAGGAGCTTTGCTACCTCTACAATGGGAATGTGTTCTCTTCAGGCATAAGGTTTGGGCAATTGCTTGGCTACATGTCCTTCTTTTTATTCAGGTTTTGGTCCAATTTATCTTACTAGTCTGCAAAGGATACTGGGATTTACTACTTGCACTTAATTCAAATCGGCCAAGAAAGGGTAATGTAAGCCGCTATTCTTGCGGTTGAGTCATAAGTGGAATAGTGGTGGAAATTTATGGAGAAGGTCCTATAGTATTTGGTTCAGCAGAAGAAGGTTGTTCCCTATAGTAAGTTGACCCAAAGAAGATGTTGAACAACTCCATGATGAGTACTCTTCCTTTTTTTCATTTCTTCAGATATTCTCGAGAACGGTTTCTATCTTTTTCCCCTCAATCTTCGTGGTTTTTTTGTCTTTAAAAGTTTTATCATATGAATACAAAACCGCCGTTTCTTCAAAAAAAAAAAAAAAAAAAACCTCCTTGGCAGCACAAGATAACAGATCGTGCAACTGTTGGCTAGCTATAGTTACATCATCATCCCATACAAAGGATTGTAACATGTCTTCCACCTTTGCTTGATAATTTATCATCAAACTGGGCCGCATATAGTATTCCTGGGTTATACTAGTACTGGTGCTGCTCTCCATTCTCTTAACTGGGATCATGATCGTCATTGGACAATGGTCGGATTCTAATTGTTCTTCCCCAATCTTGAAATCTATTATCTGGTCTAGAGTGTGATCTCCCATGATCACATAATCCACAGTGCTCCGGGAGCGGCATGTGGTATGCAAAGTGCCTGGAAAGCGAGCTAAGCCATTACAGATAAGCAAGCCTGTACTACAACACAGAGTAAGCAGCTGTCGCCCAGTCCTTGTGACAATATTATCCAACGAATTTCTGGCCCAACCACTAGCTTGTAACTCGTCATTATCCATTTGATCCAGCCAAAGAGGATCTTGCAAATCAGTAAATACTGATGCTTGCAGATTCCCCGTTCTACCATTAAAGTCACCGGCAAGGATCACTTCCCCTTTACTCTGAAAGTGCATTATATCCTGTTCAATTTCAAAGAATAAATTTTCTTGGGATGCTTCCGTTTCAACATAAACCTTCATATGCCTTGGTGCAAAGTAACAGATTGCTAAATAATATGATGTTGGTGATCCAGTTATCTCAATCCATATATACTGACCATTCTTATCTTTGCTAATCCCTTTTACCTGATCTCTGTACTGTGGCCTTATGTAACACGCAATTCCACCGTTACCGTTATCCATACTTCTAAATCTTTTATTTTTAACTGAATATAACAACTCAAAACCTGTGATGTTTGGTAGAGCATAGAGTTCATGTTCCTTGGTCTCAACGAAGCATGCTATATCTACTTTGTCTAAGTTTTCTTGCATAGTGACTACTTTCTCCGTAGTTAATCTGTTTATATTCCATATCATAATGTTAAGACCTCCCGCTTTTTCCTATTCCGTGACTACGGCCTTCCCTTTTGCCCATCTGACATTTTGATTATTCTGTTTTGCTTCCTTGAATTTCAGAATTTCCTGTTTCTTCTCTCGCAGTTGCTCCTTAGTTAAGTCATCATTAATCCAGATAAACTTTCCTTTAAGAGTGAGTCTCTGTTTTAAGACCTGAAATTTCGATTCTCTATTTGGGAACTTGAGCAGCACATGACGGGTACCCATATCCTTTTTGCCTATTCTGAAAGCGTCTGTAAGCTCCGGGCTGGTTACCATCATATCTTCCTTAAGGAATTTTGTGACAGCTTCCTTAGTATTCTCATTTTCTTTCTCCGGTAATCCAACAACTCTGAGGTTCAGTGCCCTTTGTTTTCTGTCTTGTGATTCTACATATTCATCAAAAACATTTCGTAAATTATTGATTTCATTCATTGCTGCATCATTTCCCAATTCTGCCGATTGTTCCTTCAAATCTGATACTTCCTCCTTAACTGCATTCAATTCTGTTTGGAGCCGTGCAAAGCTGGCTCGTAGTATTTCATTCTCAGACCTCAAACTTTTTATTTCTTCCAACAATTTGATCTCTCTCATTGCCGATTCCTGTCGGAAATTTACCAGTTCTGCCATGATTGCTGCCAGCGAAATCTCAGGTTCAGAGGTCTCCCCATCTGACTCAGTTTTCTTTGGGTCGAATTCTGCCTCAGAGGCTTTTATTTTCTTAGCTCTAGTGTCTTTTTGCTGCCCCATTTCCCCAAAACAGAGTCTTCCAGAAATCTGCCACAGATTATCCCTGCTGTAAACAAAGTCTTCCCCTGCCACAACTCCGTCTGAACGTGGCTGCCCAAGCTGAACCGCTCCCACTCCGCTCAGAATACACAGACCTGGTTGATGGTGACCCCTGCACTAAACAGAATTTCTCCTATTCAATTTATTCCGGTAAGTTATGCTCCAAACGTTCTGTGTTCTCCAAGAAGTAGAAAGCGATAACAGCCTGCACAAGCCCTATTCTTATCTGCTGCCAACAGAGAACATAGAGAGATCGGATTCAATCCAGATGGCCGACCCCCAGGCTGAAGAGCCACACGGCTTAAGCCCCTATCCTTATCTGCTGCCAACCGAGAACAGAGAGAGATCAAACAGTGATTATTTGCAACAAACAGAGTTCTTTGGCTTGGAGGGAGGGGGAGGGAGGGAGGGGGAGGGAGGGAGGGAGGGAGAGAGAGAGAGAGAGATGAAATGAAATGTTTTTTTTATTATTACGCCTACTGAAATCAAATGTTTGCCTTTGTATTTGCCTCCCCATTTATCTAGTCTAGTCAAGAGCACAGAGAGAGAGAGAGAGAGAGAGAGAGAGAGAGAGAGAGAGAGAGAGAGAGAGAGAGAGAGAGAGAGAGAGAGAGAGAGAGAGAGAGAGAGAGAGAGAGAGAGAGATGAAAGGAAATGAAATGTTTTATTACGTCCTTTAGAGACCTATCAGGTCTATAGAACGAGAAAGTACAAAGCACAATGTATCATCATAATCATAGAACTCCTACTCCTCACTCTCCATATTTTTCACATCCTTTTTCAAGCAAATACTTCTTTTCTGTAGCACCTCATCTATATAAGAACACAAGTATTTTGTTGAGAGTCCTAAGAGCTCAACCAATGAACTTTCTTGTATAGAGTATTTGAGTCTAATGTCTTCATAACACTTACAGTATAATAGGATGTGCACTTCATCTTCAATCATACCATCAGGACACAATTCACATATACGGTCAGCCCTTTCTATCCTCTGCCATCTTCCAGTCTCAATTTTCAAATAGTGTGAGCTCAAACGCATACGAGCAAGCAAATGCCTATTTGAGATAGATATATTCTCTGACAAGTATTTTGCTACCTGTAAAGACGGGTTAATAGATTGCTGGTAGAAAGACATCTTTACCTCTTGGACCGCGCTCCAGGTTTTAATTTGAAACTTATGACAAACCAGATCTCGTATTCTATCTCTCTTGCCCACCAACTCATCTACACTGATATTCCATTTCTGTAACCAACAAACTATATCATGGTACCAACCTTTATTCGTGGATGCTCTTTTAGCTATACTGGGAAGGCGATCTTCACTTAATGCATTGACCTTGAGCAAGTAAGAGGCAGTCTGAATCATTGCTTCTCCCTCAAGAGGCATCATTCCCACTTCTGCAAGCATCATCGCATATGGCGTTTGCATTTTCACCCCTAGCTCAGCGCGCAAAAATTTCTTTTGCAAATTCTCTACCTTTTTCCATAGCTTAGCCGTCAAGCTTGGAGCCCATACTTCACAGCCATATAGTATAACTGTTTGTACAAGTGCTCTATAAAGCTGCTTCTTCAAATCCCAATTCCAGAGATGTATTTTATGGCATTGCTTTTGCATTGCACAAAGCGCCTTAAGCGCATTACTGTATCGCTGCTCTATGCATTCATTCCATGAGTAATTGCTACTAAAAATAATTTCCAAATACTTAAAAGATGTTACGGTTTCCAATGGCATGTCTCTGTAAGTAAAATCATGTTTGCTCCTTGTGCCAACAATCATAACCTTCGTCTTCGTGGTGTTCACCATCATACCTGTCTTTGAGCAAAAGGTTGATAAGGCCTCAAGATGCCTTTCCAAATCCAGCTTTGTTCGCGCAAACAAAGCCACATCATCTGCATATAAAAGGATGGCAATGACATATGCCAGCAGCGGGGATCCAGCACCACCATGAAAAACGACCCAATCTTCCAATTCATCAATAAAAATTCCAAATAGAGTGGGGGATAATGGGCAGCCCTGTTTCACGCCAATATTGCTTGCTATTCTTCCACTGGCACATTCTGACCAAGGATATGAAAGCTCTACCAGCACTTGCTCATACAAAACTTTAACAACATGTCTGATGTTAACTGGAACATTCAATGCCTCCAATCTATCCCATAACTTCCCTCTAACCATCATTCAATTAAATTGGGATTATGTCTATTCCAAAATCGCGCCGTATAAGCTATTTATTGACCATTATATTGAATTAACCACACTTTTGCACTGAGTTCATTTTCGGGCTAGGAAGATGCATTTTATGTTGAAATGCAAGGGCATCCAAATATTCGGTCCAAATGACCCATATTATGAAAGAATGTTGGCAATATAAAAAGTAGGAAATTGCTTATTAATTGCATAATCACCGGCGACAACGAAATCTAAACATTGAAATTGTAGTGTTTTACGAAAAAAATAACAACAAAGCAAGTTGCTTTCTGAGCGTAGATTTTCAAGGGTCAAATCACGGCGTGGCGCGATTTTATTCCCATAAATAACGTATTATAGTGGAACATAAACTTTAAAAACTAATCCAATCATCGCCGACGGCGGCTTGCGGCGGTCTTTGAGATCCTTTCGATCATGAACAAACCATGCTCTGGATTCCATATAAGATGGATTACAACATCAAAGGGATCGGGATAGAAGCGGGGGACGGGATTCATAGCAACGACATCAAGCCAGTCCACGAAGTTCTATTTCTAGCTCGCGGCACTGCAGAGGTCTGCATGCGGGTTCATCTGGCGGGTAATAGAATGTGCCATAATAACAAGCGTATATGGAAGCGAAGGCCGATGGTTTGCCAATTTCATGCATACGTATTTATAGACACCTAAATTATTGGCCGTATATACATACAAATTATTGCAAGTATAGCAAACCATACACGTAATATAAAAGAACAATCATTACCACGGAACCAATAATGCTTGATATAAGAACACAATATATATTCGAAAGAGTTTGGTGTAAAGTATATTTCATATTCAAAACTTTTTTGAAAGTGTATTTCCTGTATACATATATATATATATCAAAAAGTTCCCTTTCTAGAACGATCTTCTCTAGGTCCCCATCAATTTCCCCCGTCCGATTAAGTTCTTGGGGTATAGTGTTTGTATCTCTTGACCTTTTTCCTGTAGCTATTTAGGTGCAAGATCTTTGACAAAACGGGCAGGGAAGTCATCTTTGTCAAAATCCTCGGGATGATAGGATGGTGGATTTAGTGATGGGACGATTGAAGCAACACTTCAAGGCGTCATCATCAACTATAATGATGTCTTCCTTCTCCCGAACGCCCAAGTCATCCATCATGTCGCCAAGCATTTCACAAATATTTTTTTTACCGTAGGATCCTTTGGGTTATTGAATGACTTACATTTGCTCGATCCCAAACAGATGCCCAATCTCTATGTAACTTCGGGAACTACTCTCAAAACTTCCTGTATATTTCTATTCTCCATCGGCGACCAAATTGCACAACTAAATAAAAAGAAAGCTTGGTCTAACATCTCCTTCGGATACGGCGGATATACCCATTTCGTATATGTCTCAAATGGTTTACGTTGCATACCATGATAAAGGAAATTGTGCTTTAGGTAACGTTTTGAAAGCACTCCATTCAAATCGAACACCGTAATTTTGGAGGAAACCGGATTAGGTCCGTAATAATAAAGCACACACTTGTGAGACAAGGAAAAGAAAATTGAAATCGGCGGCTTGGCGATTTTCAATCTGTGGAATAATTGAAATGGCGCTGGCGCGATTTTCAATCTGTTTGAAGAATTGAAATCGGCGCTGGCGCGATTTTCATTGTTTGAATAACATACCTTTCTCGGTTCTGTTCAACATCCGCGAATGATGAGCTTACTCTCGGTATTGTCTTCGATTACGCGGAAGTGTCGACCACATCACTTAGTGTTTGAACTATGGTTGATACTTCATTACTCTTTATGCTAACTGACTCGAGCTTTCCGAATCCAATTGTATCATCTAGGATTTTGTCTTCTTCGTTTAGCGTTACCTACATCCACTTCGTCCGGATTTTCCAATGTGATTGGAAGGATAGGCACGCTCTCGGCCGCATAGTTAAAGCTGTTGCTTGTCGATATTCTTCTTTATGCCCTCTATATGCTTTCTCATTTCTTCGGCTCTGCTGCCGGATCTGCTGGGTAAAATTTGGACTTAGAGCTGGAAGCTTTATTTTTGCACTACCTAAGCGGACCCCTAGGTGCCACCTCTAGCACTTTCTCGAAAAAAAATATCGAGGAAGTCCTTGGCTTGACCATCGGAGACCACACTTTGGCATTTCCTAGCTAGCTTGAGCTTCCCGCCCGACATAACCTCCAACATGAAATTCCCAACCGTAGACTCTAACGGGCGAGAAGGCTTCAATCGAGAAAACTTCGAAAGGGCCAAAAGAAAACCCGTACTTATTCAGCCTCCCCTTATGCTGTAGTCGATTAGCTCATACTTGATTGGTGAATTAAGGGCGGGTCGTCGACCAGTTTTTCTTCTTCCTCTTCCTCTTCCTCTTCGTCCGGGTCCACATCCACATCTGCGGTCCCTTTCCCTTTGTCTTCGCCAATTGGATTCGACATAAAAAACATTCTTCAATAGGGGTTCATCTAGCCGATAGCACTTTGCAAAGCAATCTTCTCACCTTACGGTTTCCCCTTGAGTCTTTCATATTCTTTATCATCCATAATGGCTATCATAAGGACTAGCACATGTGAGATCTTACTTTCGGTACTAAACTCACTATCTTTGTTTTCATCTATCATTCTTGCTTGCCTCATCACTTTAATGCATTCGACATCATTTGCGGCGGACTAGTGCATATCGTGGGAAATGTCGGAGTGGCAAACTATCCGCGATAGTATAATGCATCTCGGTCGTCAAACCACCGCATGTGTTGAAGAAGGTCTTTGTAATCATCATCCCGTGTCCATCTCGTGCCCACGGCTATCAAGAACAAATAGAGTGATGTCGGTTGGCCCTTCACCTACCTCGGCATGGCACACTTATAACCGATGGACACCTTATAGAAAAAAAGGAGACTCGTCTCTTTGCCGTCTTCTTCACCAAAGCAACTTTTCTTTTTAGGTCGGGACGCAACTTTCGTGTGAATCCCTTAAGAGTTGCCACATTCTTCGCCTTTGCCTTTGCTTCACAAAATCTTTTGACCAAAATACATATTTCTTAATGTCATCATTAGATCGTTGTACTTTTGCATTAAGCCTATCTCCGATAACATCATGTCTCACGAGAGCCTTTGCGGTTCTTCACCAAATGCTTTTTTCGGGACTTTCATATTCTTTATCGATTCGCATGCATCTTGAAAGATGTCAAGTGCTTTTGTTTACAGACGTTTTCTTGTAGATAACTTCCTTTCTGATGCAACTATCTAGAACAGAGATTAATTCTGCATCATCCAATCCTTGTGCCTTTCTCATTTCTGTGATACCTATATCAAAAATAGACGTATCTTGCGGAGGAAACCTGCCATACGAATCTGGCAACTTCTTTTCCTAGAATAGGCGTCCCAAAATTCGTTCCACTTTTCCCATACCTGGTCAGAAGAAAAAACAATCTTGCAGGCATCCTTTGGCACCGTTTGCTCTTCTGTGCCAGCTTGTGCATCCCCTTTTTTCTTCTTTGATCTAGTGGCCTTGTTCTTGTCCTGTATTATGGTTTGGCACAGTGTCCTTTCTAGTAATTTGAATTCGGCACTCTTAGATTGCCCTTTGTCCGCCTCGGCATTGGTTTTCCATATTCGATCCATTGTTTCTGAAGTGCGTCGCAAGCTGCTCCACATCCCCTGCAAAATATGGGCCGTTAGATAAAAAAAATAAAACAGTCGTGAAAGTAACAATATAAAAAGCGCCCCAGCGTTTTTGTTAATCACGTATTTACAAAGCGGCGCTGGCGATTTCTTCATGATGAAGAATTCGCCGCCAGCGTTTTTGTAAATCCGTCACACAAATAACAACATAAAACGGCGCCCGGTGCGTTTTGCTAATCACGATTTAGAAAATGCTAGACCATATGAAGAAATCGGCGCCAGCGCGTTTTCTTGTAAATACGTGATTAGCTTAAACGCTGGCGCCGATTAAACGCTATGTGTGGAACATAAAATACCTTTTTGTGCGGGGAATGTCTTTCCCATGTCATTCAAAGATGCGCTGATTTCGGCTAATTACTCAGCTTTGTTGTGGAGCCACCGAGGAATCGGCAATTTAAAACAAATACGCCTATAGAATAACTGATTTCCAGTTTTTTGTGCTTGACTGATCAAAACCTTCTGCGCCTCCACTGAATGCTGGCCATCTATTATCATGAAGTGAATATCGAGGTTGCCAGTTAAATCTTCAAGTTTATTCCATATCAACACCTTCTTCGTCTTCATATCAAAAGGCACCACATCCGGCCAGGCATTGGCACCCGCCCACGGGTTTTCTATCATCTTTGTCGACTATTTCCATTGCGTCTTTGCTTGTCAAATCTTCTGGAACGACAAACATAGCCTTCGTGGACTGAAAAGCCCTGTCGACATGGATAGGATCGTGAAGCTAAGGCCAGTGGATACTTGTCGAAGATATTTCTTGAGTTTGCTCATGGCCTCTAACTGTCTCGCCTTGTCATCATCACTAGTCATATCTGTAATGCCTAGAACGTCTGGTGTTTCCCTGGCTCTAGAACTTGCATCTTCCTTCTCTTTTAAAGCTTGTAGGTACAGACTAGCTGACGGCCTTGTACTGATTGCTCTTCTCACGGTGAGAGACCTTCACATATTTTTTTGGTGTCAATAGATCACCACCGACCACCAAATTTGAAGAGGTTATCTGCGGCCTCATCCGTTCTTAGGGCGGTCTCTTTAAAGGAACTAGCACCGCATAGAATTTAACTTCTTCAATACTTTTTATTTTTTAGGACCCGCTTCAAGTAATACGGAACGGTGAAGAATCGTCCTGTTCTTAGCATGTGATCGAATACCTTGTTTTTCTTCATTTGATCTGTTTCCTTAACTCTAGACATGAAAAATCAGATCACGTCTTTCCGCTAGTCTTGAAGATCTCCACATACCATTGAGCCCTCTGGTAGATCTTCTTACGGACATGGAGGCTCTACGAGCCTTCATTATTTCGGTCAGATCGTCAATGGTCTACAACGTGTGCCAAATCTGCAATCGATACATCTTCATCCGTTCTTGGTTTTTTCGTGCGGATGTCCTGGCGGACCTGCTTGAGGCTTTGCTTTTCTTTTCACATTTTAGAAGATCACGAAAGTTACAATCATGTGGTGAGTAATGAAATCGCTGCCGAAGCAGCGTTTTCATAGACGCCTACTACTTTCAAAAACATAAATTGTACACGGGGAAAGTAGCGAGACAACTAAAACCACTCATAATTATAAATCGCCCTTGAAGCGCGTTCTTAAGAGGGGACCTCTGAGACACTTCTCTTTTATAAGAGACATACTAGGCTACAAAAAGACTTGTCAAAAGAACTGGAGAATACGAAGTAAAGACTTACACGGTCTACATTATACAAAATGGAGAATTGTTCCAACAAAAAACATATCGAGTAAAGGAGAAGATTATAACAAAAACACACAAAACAAGGTAGTAAAAGCGTTAGAAATGACACGAAACAATATGAAAGGTAGACAATACACGAGACACGCATACCGCGAGAAAATACACAAAGTTGAAAAACATCCTAGAAACCTAACAATAAAAGGGACACGTAAATCAATTACAAAACAAAAAACAGATCAATTACGAGAGGCTTGTTGGATCAAAACTTTACCTTGTTCAAGACCTCCGTGCTTGGGATTTGTGCTTTGGGGGTCAAGCCCACCTCTACCGGGCCTTCTCGGCGGCGAGATCCTCTAGACGCCATAGAACCGCAAGTCTGGATAGTATGAGACTGGGGTTTTGGTTTAAACTTATATGTATGCGTTCATAATCTAGGCCGCCGATTTACAAACAGTAAATTCAAATTCAAAGTCCTTTTAAATTTATAATATTTTAATTAACCGCCGTCAGCTCATTTACAAATTTAAATTGTGTTTTTTTTTTTTAGTGCAATTTCAAGATAACAATTAATTATTAATTTCAAGAAACGATATGTGGCAATCTACTACCACCTAATCGGCCACCTACTATCGAGGCCCAAGATCATTCCTAGTATCAGGCCAAGAACAATCGACTATCGAGGCGCCCAAGATCCGTTCGATCCCATTCGATCGATCGAGCGCCTTCAATCCATTCGATCGAGCCGCCTTCAATTCCCATTCGATGTCTGCGCTGAACTATGGTGAATTCAATGCATTCTCTTGTTCTCAATTTTTTCGTCCTCTATTTTTTACAATGCATTACGGTTCTTTATCGGTATCGGAGAAGAATGCTATCTTTTAACAAAGAAACTTGAAGCCAGAGTAGGATTGTGTAAAATCAAGATTTGAATCCAAGTTCTATGTGTCATGGTGTTCCTCTTGGAACAAGTTTCAGAAGATTTCTATTCTAAACTGCAATTATGAAGATGAGGCTCTTCCAAGAAGACATCCCTATAGCGTCTGATTGGTGAAAGCGTGGGGCACATTTGTAGCATGGCCAAAAGAACGTCCGAAAAAGGTATGTATATTTGGATATTCAAAAAAAAAAGAATATATCATATCATCTGCGTGATGTTGTGAACTTTGAATTACGTGATGGTCTTTAGCCGATCTTATCAACCCCATGAAACTACACATTAATGAAAATATGTAGTTTCTTGGGGTTGGTCCTCTTGGCTGGAGGGCATCCACGAGATTCAATGTTGTCGACATTGCATATAAAAAAAAAAATAAACTAATGACGTAAAAGTATAGTGCAAAATTGCGCCAGCGAGTTTGTATTCATATTCAAAAAAAGTTATGTACATTTCTTCTTACGCAAAAATGCTTGGTAGCGAATTCTTTCTATCTCTACAATATGTCGAGGCGCCCCTTCATCTCGCCCAATCCATAAAGAAGTCCCACCTGAACCACCACCCGATATGACAGGGATCCTCATCTTTCCCGAGGATGTCGAGTCTCCAAAACCAGTGTTGTATCGATCCACGATACTATAAATCAAATCCTTGTACTTATTTGTTGGCATGAGCCTTACTAAGAGCATGAGGAGTCCGATATGTCCATAGATGCGATGGAAGTGTACCCATGGCCCCGATACGGTTGTCTAATGGATTCTCCAACTCTCTTTGAACGTTTTGAACAAAGACACTCAAGTAATATCTTGTACGGGGTCCAGAGTTGATGGTCGCCGAGGGAACTAGAACCACCCGGTGTATTTGAACCCAGCCCGGTGTCCATGCATAAGGAAAATCCATGGCACTAGAACGAGAAAAAGTAATTAGCACAGATCTATTTCACACGCTGCGCCGCATTTGTATAGAGCCGTATGAAATTGAAATGCCAAACTAAAACGCGCCTTTGCCGATTTGATTAACCTAGTGGAAAACGTAACCCAAAAATAGAAATGCCAAGCGCCATTTCTCCCATTCCAACATATTATTCTAACAAAATACATAATGCGTAATGCGAGAATCGTAATCTGAGAATTCAAAATATAAAGCCGGTTAGAGCGGATATATAATAATAATACTCCTTGTTTAGTTCAATATTTAGTTCATTGTTTTAGTTCATTATTTAGAACGGATAGAGGAAGAGCTAGTGAAGATCTATGATCTTGCTCTATGATCTAGATCATAGAGCAAGATCATAGATCGATATGAAATAGAAACGAGATAGAGTAATATGATATGATAGAGAAACGGATATGATATGAAATAGAACCGATGCATGTAAAAGTAAATAACATGCTTTATGGAAAATAACTACTTTATGTAAATAACAAGAAATACTAACCCGAGAAACCTTAAGAAGTGATTCGAGAAGCCTTAAGAAGTCGAAAAAAAAGCAATAGCAACTAATTTGGAGAAAAAAGCAATAGCAGTAATGAGAAGCTTTAACACAAAAAAACCAAAGTTATTCAAAGTCGAAAAGCCAAAAAACCAAAAACCTTGTATAGAGCCTACAAACCTTGTATAGAACCTTGTATTGAGCCGAAAAAGCATATAGAAGCCGGGGTGCATATAGAAGCCGAAGTTTAAAGCGTAAAAGCGTAAAAGCCGAGTAGAAACCTTTTAGCCGAAAAAACCTTTGAGCCGAAAACCCTAAAGGTAAGATTGTAGAAGGTAAAAAACTCGAAAAGCCGCCAGATAAAAAAAGATAAAAACAGATTGTAGAAGCCGAAAGCCAGATAAAAAACAGATAAAAAGCGATAGAAGCCGAAGTTTAAAGCAGATAGACGCCGAGAAGCCGATTGAAGCTTAAGCCAAGTTTGAAGTGTATAATAGAAGCCGAGAAGCAGATTGAAGCAAATAGAAGCCGAGAAGAAATTGGAAGCGTAAAGTTTAGCGAAATTGGAAGCGCTGAATGCCCGGAATTGGAAGCTTAAAAAGTGAGAGAGAAAAAGTTCGAAACGAATGCTAACTTGAAATAATAATCGCTTTCAAAATTTCAGTCTGCAGCCATTATAACTTCCGCGAAAATTTATTGCACGGGTTAATTGTTTTAAGGACCGCGAGTTTATCCCTTGTAATAACAATGTTAAATTTATTATAAGGGTTATTATAGGATACCAAGGTTATCCCTTGTAATAACAAGGTTAAATTTATTATAAGGGTTATTATAGGATACCAAGGTTATCCCTTTAATGGTTAAGTTAACCTTTTAAGGTTAACCCTCATAAGGGTTATCCCTTTTACAAGGTTAAAATTTATTACAAAGGTTATTATAGGATACAAGTTATAAGGCTAATAAGTAGAGGGTTTTATTTATATATAATGTTGAGGAAAATAACTTGGGGAATCCCATTATATAAATAGAATGATCAAATAGAATAAGACATATGAGGCTTTCATTTATGAACATGTTATTGAGAGGTTATTTGGATATGCTAACTTACTATATATTTTTATGCATTCTAGGTCAATGGCATGCAAAATGCTAAAAATAAAGCCCCTAATGATGCTGATCAAGGCAAGGAAAAATCCCCAACTAATGAACATGATGGCCAAGGAAAGGAAAATACCTCAAATGATGTTCATGATGGCAAAGGAAAGGAAAAGACTCCAAATGATGTTGATGATGGCAAAGGAAAGGAAAAGGCCTCAAATGAAAAGGATGATGCCAAAGGAAAGGAAATTGTACTTTATACTCGGGTCGATTGGAAAAACAAAAGGTCAAGATCCCGCATGCATGCAAATGAGAGAGGCAGGGAGAAGGGATTATTGTTCTAGCAGATCCTATCAATGCAAAGGAATGATGAAAGATTAGGGGAGGACAAAGTTAGGTGTGGCAATCTCAAAATTATATGACAATTGGAAGGAAAAGGGTTCAGGCAAACAAGAATGCCTAGCTTGTGTGAAGCAACTAGAGGTTCCAACTATTGTTGCATGGCCTAGGGACAGTATTCAACTGGAGGGGAACTACACGTTTCCTATAGATGTAGAACCATTGTCAACAATGTTCACACAGTGTAGCAAGAGGCCACTTCCAACTTTCAAACATTATCCCACCAAAAGATGCAAGTCAGATTATGATTGTTCTCCTGAAGCTATGATGAAGGTTAGAGGAGGTGAATGTTGTTGGGCTTCTTGTGTTAGAATGTTCACAATAGAGGAGTTGGTGGGAGCAAGAGCTACATATCGGGAACATAAGTGTGATAGCGGGAGGAATTTCATGTACACCATATTTGGCTATGCAATTGGGATGAAAGATCAAAGAAGAAAAGATTCCCATTGAATGGAAAGTGGATATGTTCAAAAGCATGGATGGCTATACATGGAATTCCAACCTCTTCTTGGCACAACTGGCAAAAGAGACATGAAAATGGTAGTAAAATTGCATTGCATGGGAACACTGGCCTGGTAAGGCCTACCTCAAGAACTATAGTGCAAAGGAAATATTTGAAAGATATGTGGATTTCAATACGTAAAACATGCCACATAAGAGTAAGAAGGATGAACAGGGTAGAGTTATTGTTGAAAAGAGATTGCCATCCCATTGTACCCAGAAGAGCATATTAGAGGAAATAAATGCATTGCTTTGGGAACTTGGAGTGGCCTCTATATCCCAGCCCAGTTTTAGTAGGCTATGGAATAAGCATTTCAAGCATGTGACCATAGCAACTTCAAACAACTTTGCCAAGTGCAATTTATGTGCTAAGCTGAAGGAGACACTAGATAAGACTGTGCAACCAAGTCTAAGGGCAAAGATAAGGGAACATATGAAGGACCATATGACAGATCAACTATCATGTAGATCAACTTATTGGATGTGGAGGACCTTATCTGCAATGGAACCTAATAACTATCTATGTATTATACATGATAAAATGGACCAACAAAGACTTGTCTTCCACAATTCAAGTACATTCCTAAGTCATGTGGAAGATCATACCCTTTGCAGATTTCAATGATTTGGGGCAATATTGCATGGGCAAATCTGCACCTATTATGGCCATTTCGGTTTAGAGTTGTGGAGTGATGGTCCAGATTTTCACATTGGGAGTATCATGAGGTGTTTAAGAAACTATGAGAAGGGTTACAATGGTCACCTACAGGATCCTACATGACTAGCCAGGCACTACATAGTGCATTGTTGGATGGAACCCCTAATAGTATTGAAAAGTTTAGCAAGGCAAGATTTAGGAGGAATGGACCTAATGAACATGTTGGAGCTTCAACATCTCGTGCTAAACCTCGAGATCTCGCCCGAAAGCTCCTCTTGCAACTAGATAATTGTGCTTTGGTCAAAATAAGAATAGGTGGATGTTTTCTTTCCTATCCTACTTAACAATTTGTGGGTATTTTTGAAAGAGTCAATTTGGGGTTCCTAATGCCCTGGACATACTCATGAGGATGTGGATGCATTGTTTGGAAAATATAGTCATGTATTGAGGCAATGACACAGGTTACCAACTTTCTCAAAGCTATTGGAAATATTTCATGGATGTACAAATCCATCTCCTATAGGATCTATCATAGAAGAAGTGCCTGATTGGAAGAGTTTTGTGGATGGTTATGCTCTCGACATGGAAGGTCATTCTAGACCTCTTCAATTCACTTTTTGGGTGAGAGAAGGGATTCCAATCATGCAATGGAAAATGAGACCTTCAGGAGGAGAAGTGGAGAGGTGGGGCAGAAATTTGGCAGGGGGATGCAAATGGCAAGCCTATGATACCTCCTGGTCAACCAAAAGCTCTAAAACCAATCAAGAAGTCAAGCAATTGGGCTTGACTAAGGATGGCATCAATGACTACATCAAGCATTGGCAAACTAATTCGGATGAGACTAATCGTGCATTGATAGATTATTGGAAGAAGGTGATCAACTTGTTGGATGAGGTAGACACATCCTCGAGCAATTTCTTTGGAAGGGTGGTTCCCTAAAAGTAAGTGGAAAACATTAGGCTGGTGTTGTGAAGATGATGGTACCATTAGTAGCATTGTGAAGGCATATGCTCCTCCTCAATCGATAAACACTATGTTGGTCCTAAGAAGGATAGGCCAAAATATCTAGGCATGGATTGTTATGAACCTTCTACTAACGTGGAGTGCCACCAATTTGTAGTAGTAAAACCAGCAGATCTAGAGACCTATCCAGTGTGGTTGGGATGGACTATCTCGGATATTTGCAAAGAAGAAGGTGATGTTAACTTCAATAAGGTGCGCATGGAATGGTGGTGTCCAATTACATCGGTTGAGTAATGTCACCGATAAAGAAAGATATTGAGAATGTTGGACAAAGAGGTGGAGGAGAAATCCTAGTGATCCCGATCTTTGGCTAGACATTGAAACCGTATTGTACTCATGGACTCCAAAAACTATTCCTAGTAAAACAGCGAGAGTTACAATACCTCAGGATGTAAGGAATAAGGTTCTCATATCCTTGGGGATGTTGGTGGAAAAATGATAAACAGTTACTATGTATCAATCACTTTTAATAAAAGTTGTGTACTACTTGAGTTTCATGATATATGATTTTGTAATTTGAAGTTAAGGTGTGAATTTATATTCCCGTGTGTGATTATATGTTAACGTCTATTCTAGTCTAAGGGCAACAAAGTTACTAAAAAAGTGAATTTAACAAAGTTACTAAAAAAGTGCAATATAAAATTTATCCCAAAATTAAGACATAATCCCAATTTAATTGAATGATGGTTCTCTTGGCACGGTATCAAAAGCGGTTTTAAAATCAACAAATGCAGAGAGAGAGAGAGAGAGAGAGGAGAGAGGAGAGGGGAGGGAGGGGAGGAGGGAGGGAGGGAGGGAGGGAGGGAGGGGGAGGGAGGGAGGGGAGGAGAGTGAAGTGAAGTGAAGTGTATTCACGTCTTTTGGGAGGCCTCCCAGCCTATAAGACGACATTATTATGCATCATAGTCATAAAAATTAGATGAGTTTCAATTCCTCATCCAATTCCTCACTCTCACTCAATGCATCCTCTTCTTCTATTAGGGTATTTACATTTTTAGTACAACTCTCTCTATCTTTGTAGAGTCTCAATTAAAAAGGATCCAATTCTATTTCCTTCCAATCCAAAAAAAGGTATGTAAATCGAACGTTGATGCCATATCTCGTCTCGTATTATACTATAGGCAGGACACTTAAGTATGACATGGTCTTCGTCTTCTATCTCATCTTTGCCGCATACTTTGCAGCATCTCATGGTTCTCGGAGTGATACCCCATCTCCCAACCTCCACACCTAGATGGTGCGAACTGAGCTGGATTCTGCTGATATTGTGCCTCTTCTTTATTGATAAGTTCTCCTTTAGATGTATTGCCTCATCCAATGTAGGATTCATATGCATCTTGTACAATATCATCTTAGTCTTTGGGCTCATCCACATTTTTCGTCTAACCTTTTCATAGACCCATGTTCTCAGGTTGTCAATGGAAATTGCCTCTTCCCACATGATATCCCATCTTTCAAGCCATGTCTTGACATCAGCAAACCATCCTTTATGTTCAGTGTTCAGGCAAGCATAATAAGGAATGCGTGTGGCATCCATCTTTTTTATTTTAGCAAGGTACCTAATGCATTTGAGTAAAGCTTCCCCTTCAAGTGGCATAGTGCGCGATTCGCTAGCATCATCGGGATATGGGGTTTGCGCCTTTACACCCAATTCCAGCCTGAGAAACTTCTTGTGTACCTGTTCAATATCATCCCAAGAGCCTTGTGGCAGCCCTGGTCCCCAAATTTCAGCCCCATATAATACTATGCTTTGGACTAGAGATTCATACAGTTTTTTCTTTAGTGGCCATGCCCATATGTGGGTTTTCCCCACATGCTTTGCATAGAATACGCTACACGCCCTTTCAATTCTTTGTTGTATGCATTGATGCCATTTATGATTTACGCTAATAGTAAGTCCCAGATATTTATATGTCTCGTGCATATCTCAACTTTTTCACCCAAATAGAGAAACCCCTGTTCCTGCTTGAGCGCACCTACTATCATGGTTTTAGTCTTCTCTAGATTTACTTGCATCCCGTTTTGTTACGTAAAGCGCCAATTGATCAAGTAATTCTTGCATATGTACCTGAGATCGTGCAAATAGCACCACATCATCAGCATATAAGAGCAATTGGATCACATATCCTTGAATCTCAGTGCCTCCATCACAGTTATTATGTAACCATTCTTCCAGGCTGTCAATAAAGAGACCAAATATAGTAGGAGACAAGGGGCATCCTTGTTTAACTCCAATGTTACTTTCAAACCGTATCACGGTATCTCACTTTTGAATGGCATCGATAACTGTACTAAAACTTTCTCATAGAGTATTTGAACGGCATCCTGCAAGTGTTTAGGGACACATAATTGCTCCATTCTTTCCCATAATCTATTCATGGGAACTTTGTCAAATGCCTTGCGAAAGTCTAAATGTGACATATAGAGGTTTCCTGGTCCCCTTGACCGAATCAAAAATGCATTTTAATGCAAGCAAATGGTCCAATGTGGACATTTTAGCCCTAAAACCTGCTTGGGTTTTGGCTCTTTTTCCATTATGCTCAGCCCAAAGACTAATTTTTTTCTCTACAATATTTGCAAATAATTTAGAGAACAAATTACTTACCATGAGAGTTCTGTAATTGTTTCCGTCTAGCATGGAACCACTCTTATGCACTGGAACAATTCGGTAGAGCTGCCACTCCTGTGGGAATCCTTGTTGCATTGCTAAGGTAAACATGCGTGCTATTATGGTATGGATGCCGCCCCCTGCCCATTTAAGATGCTCGGCACATATCCTGTTTTGATCCTTTGCTTTGCCATTTGCAAGACTATCAATGCCGTCAGCCACTTCTTCTTTTGTAAAAATCATATCAGACCTCACTTTTAGTGGGGCCTCGATGCTATCATCATGATATAAGTGTTTAACTTGGCTCCATAGATCACTTGCAGCAAGCGGGATTTCTGTGTGCTTAGTGCTTTTGAGCTTTTTCCAAAACGATTTTGGATCATTTTGGTATTGGCTGATCAAGGTCTCCTGCTGCTTTAGTACAAATTGTCTCTTTTTTTGCCTTATGATCCTGCTTGATCATACCAAGACTTGCATTGTAGCCCTTTCTGTGCCCGCCTTGGCTTACATTGCTCCGTGGCTTCTGTTATGATACCCAGCAACTTCTTATTCATGTCATCCACAGTGCCATCCCAAGTGCTTTGGCCAATTTTGTCTTCTATACACATCCTATATGTGGCAGCCATACTTGGCCATGCTCAATTTTGGATGATCTACATGCTCCATTGCAAGAGGTTTTAACCGGCATTCATGTAAAGAGAATCGGATTGGTACATGATTGGATTCAAGGTATTCTGTTCTTATATCAAAATCTGAAATCAGCTCCAAATCATCTCGTGAGATGATCAAATAGTCTACCACACTTCTTGCTCTGCAGGTACATGACCGGGAGCGCGGGAATTTCCTGATTCCATTGCATATCAAAAGCTCAGCATTAGTGCATAGATTTAGCAGCTGGCGACCAGACCTAGTTATGAGCTGATCCTCAGAGCATCTATTCCAGCCTTGCTTGGTCATCTCCTCTTCCTCCATGGTCTCAAACCAGAGAGGATCATCTTTCCAAGTATGGATACTAGCTTGCTTGTCTCCGGTTCTTCCATTGAAGTCTCCTGTCAAGATTACAGTCCCTTGCATTTGAAACCTCAAAATATCTTGTTCCAATTCAAAAAAGATATCATCCCCTGTGGCTCCATCCGAATAAGCCTTTTTATGACGTGGTGCAAAATAGCATGCAGCTAAAAATATCATACCAGATGGGCGAGTTATCTGTATCCATACATATTGATTGTTTATGTCCTTTTTACATGCAGCCACTAAGTCTGAGTATTGGTCTCTAATGTAATAAGCCACTCCACCATTTCCAATATCATTTCCTGTGTGCCTTTTATGCTTCACGGATGTCACCAATGTGAATCCATCAATGTCTGGCAAAGCATAAAGGTCATGTTCTTTTGTTTCTAAAAGGCATATTATGTCAATGTTTTCCAATTCGTCTTGCATACTCAGGTTTTTGTCTCCGTCAATTTATTTATATTCCAAACCATTATCCTGAGTGCCTCCCATCTGTCCTATTCCTCAATGATCGCCTTGCCTTTGATCCACTTTGCTTTTTTATTGTTTTGTCTGGCTTCCTTATACTTAGCAATTTCTACTTTCTTTTCTGCTAGCTGCTCTTTGGTTAGATCCTCATTGATCCAAATAAATTTTCCCTTCAATGTATATGTATTTTTCAGCACCAAGAATCGATCATCCCTGTTTGCAAACTTGACAATCATGTGTCTAGTTCCTGTATCTCTTTTTCCTAACCGGAATGCATCAGAGATGTCTACCTTTTGGATGCCCATGGTCTCTTGGAAGAACTGCTCTGCTGCAATTTTAGGCTTCTCCTCTGGCTTTTCTGGCAGCTCTACAATCCTGAGGTTCAAAGCTCGGCTCTTCCTGTCCTGTGTCTCCATAAACGGCTCAAGGGTATTGCACAAATCAGAAATTTCAGTTACCTCATCATCCCCAAGGCCGGGTTCCCGCTTCAATTCTTCAATGTCACTCTTTACTGCTTCGAGTTCCTTCCTTATTTGCTGATAATCAGATCTGATTGTTTCATTCTCCTCTCTTAATTTTCGTAGTCTCTTCCCGTGATGCAGCTTCTTGCCGAAAGAGAGATAGTTCCTTCGATATGGTGGTGAGGGAGATCTCCATCTCTGAATCAGGACTAGAGGGCCCTCCATCGACTAGTTTGTTCTTTCTGGTTTGTCTTTTGGTGGTTGCCATATCTCGCCGTATGCTGACAACAACTGCTGAAAATCTATACCCGACCGGAAAATTGCAATTACAGATACCTAAACAGATCCAAACCTGATCATGCTATATACCCTTAGAAAGGTCTCAGAATCCACTTTCCAAAGAGCCTAAGCACGTGCCAATCTGACACACTGGGAGAGAGTTATGGTCTGTTGAACCTTCACCTCTGAAACCCTAGCGTCCAGCGTCCACACACACACAGAGAGAGAGAGAGAGAGAGAGAGAGAGAGAGAGAGAGAGAGAGAGAGAGAGAGAGAGAGAGAGAGAGAGAGAGAGAGAGAGAGAGAGAGAGAGAGAGAGAGAGAGAGAGAGAGAGAGAGAGAGAGAGAGAGAGAGAGAGAGAGAGAGAGAAGTGAATTGTATTATTTCGTCTTTTCAGACCATCAGGTCCATAAGACCGAATACAAAAAATACTAGTAAAATATATCATCATCCGGCAAGAACTCGTCATCGAGTACCTCGCCATCGCTCTCTACCATCTCATCTCCACTAGATTCGATAACGTATTTGCTTGCTACTTCCCGTAGCTCCATCAAGTCCAATAGGAAGCTGCCCACTATGGTGCCTGGCATATCGAAAAATTGTTGCAAGCTAGATGGTTGAACATTGAATCTATCTCTCAACGCCTGGTAGGCTGGACATACCATTATTACGTGGTTCTCATCCTCTACCTCATCTGAGCCACACGCCCTGCAGGTCCGATACTCTCGCTGTATGTTATACCATCTGCCTACCTCTACACCCAAATGGTGAGCACTGAGGCGCATCCTGCTAATAGCTTGTCTCTTGACCAAGGATATATTCTCATGCAGATATTTTGCTTCCAGTAGCATTGGATTCATTTCTTCCCGATAGTGTGCCATCTTGGTGCCAGGTGCATGCCACATTTTCGTTTGTACCCTTTCCTGTACCCAGTCCCGAATCCGTTTTTTGTTATTTGCTAGCTCCTGGATCGGAATACCCCATTTTTGCAGCCAGATCATTCCATCCGCGTACCAGCCTTTATCCATTGTTGCTTTTAGAGCTAATCTTGGGTAGCTTCCTTCGTCCAAGCCCCCCATCCGGCTCAGGTATGTCAAGTAATGGCATATAGCCTCACATTCCAAACGCATCAGCCCACATTCTGCTAAGATCATGTCATACGGTGTTTGCATTTTGACCCCTAGCTCATGAAATATGAATTTTTTCTGCACCCTTTCAATTTTCTGCCATAGCTCCAGAGAGAGTCCGGGCCCCCAAACTTCACACCCATACAGTACTACCGACTGCACTAGTGTTTTAAAAAGAGTTCTCTTAAGGCCAAAGTTCCAGATTTCATTCCTCAAGCACTGCTTTTGCATCGCAAATAATGCCTTGATCCCTCCGTTAACTCTTTGCTCTACTGTGCGGTTCCATCGGAAGTGCTTATCTACCATTAGCCCTAAATATTTGTATGAATCCGTGATCTCCACTGACTCCCCTTTGTATGTGAATGCATAATTCTCATACAAAAGGGGGAGAGAGAGAGAGAGAGAGAGAGAGAGAGAGAGAGAGAGAGAGAGAGAGAGAGAGAGAGAGAGAGAGAGAGAGAGAGAGAGAGAGAGAGAGAGAGAGAGAGAGAGAGAGAGAGAGAGAGAGAGAGAGAAATGAAATGAAATGAAATGAAATGAAATGAAATGAAATGTTGTATTTATTACGCCTGTAGACCACCAGGTCTATGAGACGATCAGTGTACATATTCAACGTTATAAAAGATATCCTCTAATGCATCTTCTGACAAGAATGCATTAGACTCTTCCCATCTCTCATCATGTATACCATTACAATCTTTAATACTCATTAACTGTTCTCTCTGTATCAATATTTCCTTCAAGTATTTCCCAATGTGATGTCCAGGCATATCAAAGAATTCCAGCAAAGAGTTTGAATGGATACTGTACTTATCTCGAATCCCTGAGTATGACGGGCACCTTACGATGACATGTAATTCATCTTCTACTTCTCCCATATTGCATACTTTGCAAAATCTCAATTCATGGGGAATATTACTCCAACGTCCTACTTCAACCCCAAGCCTATGGGAGCTAAGCCGCATCCTGCTTATCATCTGTCTGGTGCCAAAAGACACACCTTCCTTGAGGTATTTGGCCTCTTGGAGAGTGGGATTTATATACCGCCTATAGAAATGTTTTTTGTCTCCTGGACTCTCCGGCTTCTTCTAATGAGGTGCTCATGCACCCACTCTCTTAGATTGCCCTTATTCTCACGCATACCATGAATGTCCATCCCCACTTCCTCATCCATTCCCTAATATCCGAGTACCATCCCTTGTCTCTTGTTTCTTCTAATGCTAGCCTTGGTAAGCTATCTTACGGCATATCAAATAGCAACTTAGAGAGATATGTAAGCGTTACGCATAGGGCTTCAACCTCTAGTGGCATCATGCCACACTCTACAAGCAAAGATATCATATGGAGTTTGAGCTTTAGTACCCAATTACGTTCTCAAGAACTTCTTACGCACTTTCTCAACCTTTTTCGAGGATTCTCTGGATAATCCCCCCATACTTCACACCCATAGAGCAAAACCGTTTGGACCAAAGACTTCGATATAATGTACGCTTCAGGCTAAAGTCCCATATTTACGCTTTTTCCACTTTTACGGCGCATGCTATATAGTGCTTTCGGGCCTCCATTTACTCTATGCTCAACAAATAGAGTTCCAGCTATGCCCCTTGTCCACATGTATCCCTAGATACTTATATGAGGTGACAATTTCCACAGTTCTCCATGATAGAGGAATTTAAGATGATCTACTTTATTTGTCCCAAATACCATCATCTTAGTCTTTGACATATTTACCCTCATACTTTTCTGTTCACAGAAATGTGCCAGCGCATCTAAATGCTTCTGCATGCCTTCCACTGAACGGGAAAGAAGAACAACATCATCAGCATATAAGAGCAACAGAACCATGCATCTAAACAATGGGGTCCCCTCCCCGCCATATTCGGACATCCAAGCCTGCAATTGGTCTATGAATAGGCCAAATAGTGTGGGCGACAATGGGCACCCTTGCTTCACTCCAATATTACTTTCTACCACATCTCACATTGCTCAATGTAGGGGGATGATAGCTGTACCAAAACTTTATCATAAAGTATCTTCACTGCATGTCTAAGCTCAATTGGTACCCCTAGGGCCTCCATCCTCTCCCACAAATTACTACGAGATACCGTGTCAAATGCCTTAGCATAATCAACAAAAAGAGCATAAAGGGGTTTTTTCTTACCCTTAACCGAATCAACCATAGCTCGCAAAGTAACCAAATGATCAACTGTAGATCTTTTTGGTCTAAAGCCTCGGCCTGGTCCAAAGGGCTCTAACATTATGTTTTTCAGCCCAGGTGCTCAATTTACAATTCAGCATAGCAGCAAATAATTTGGCATATAAACTACTAACCAGAATCATTCGGTAATTTCCAGGATCATTCTCATCTCCAGCTTTATGCAAGGGAATAACTCTGTTCAATTGCCAAGTGCGAGGAAACCCTTTGCGCAAAACATTGTTAAATAATGACAACAATGCAGCATGTATTGAGTTACCTGCCCATTTGAACATTTCCGCTACCAGCCCGATTGAATCAGCCGCTTTCCCGTTGGCAAGATGACTTAACCCTTCTTCTAAGTCTTCCAAATCAAAGCACCAGCCTACATCCTGTAAGTCAATATTACCGACATTGGCCTCCGGCATGTGATACAGCTTATGCACTTGGCTTAATAAAGCCATGGTTTCCAGGTGGGTCTCCTGCTTCATCTTAGGCTTAAGCTCATTCCAGAATGTTTTGGGATCTGCTATAGTGTCACGGATCAGCTCCTGCTGTCTCTGATATACATACTTTTTCTTTTTTGATTTCGTGAGTGCAAAATATTCTTTCTTTAATCTCTGTCTATCTTCCCCCCTTGCCTGCTTAAATGCCTCTCTTTTGCTCTACAAGACGCATCAAACCAACTATTGCATGGCAATCCCTTCATCTTTCTGCGTGAGACAAAACAATCAGTGGCAACATCTAGAACTAACTCTACAATCTTGTCACTTAATTTATCAGTGTCGCTGGGCCAATTTGTTGTGGAGGCTCTTGCCTCACACTTCTTCATATAGCTTTCCACTTTATGATATTTCATACGTATGCGAGGCTTAGAGACACAACGTGCCTGGTGGCATGTGTAACTGTTATCGGTGTATGATCTGAGATCTTTTCCATCTCTTCCCCTATAGACATATGTAGCACCTGTTCTGCAAACTGGGACGTAGCAAGAACGAGATCAACAACACTGGCATTTCTGCATGTGCACTTACGTACACGAAACCTCACATTGTGCCATTATAAACCAATAAATCAAGCCCACATACATATTAAGCACATGATTGCCTTGGGGTGTAGGCCATCTTATTCTATCTGCCGTGGTTCTACTCCATCCTTCCTGGGATACTTCCTTATCATCAAGCATCTCAACCCATACGGGATCCCCTTCCATGCTAGCGATAGCTGCTTGTTTGGTAGCAATGCGCCCGTTGAAATCTCCTAATAAGAGAACATCACCATCCGGCAAGCAATGAAAGCACATCCCGTTCTAAGCTAAAAAGGGGTCATCCCATCCGGTGGTCTGAGTCATAAAGCGGTGATTCTCTCGGCCGAAGTAACATCCCGCCACAAAGATCTTACCTTTACGCCCTGTAACTCCACCCGGATATCTTTGCAATGATCCTCTTTCACTCATTATTTTCACCAGGTGTTTCATGTCTGACCTTACATAGCATGCAATCCCGCCATGTCCTTTTAGGCGCCAGCCTTTATTGTGCCAAACGGAGTGCAACAGTGTAAACCCATGTATGTCTGGTAAACCTTTTTCTTCATTTTCACAAGTTTCTAAGAAGAACAAAACATCCACATTTGAAAATAGATCATCTACTACCTCTATTTTATACTGACTAATAGAATTTATGTTCCAACACATTATCCTAGTGGTCTCAAATACCTATGCATTTTCTGGATTTTCCACCATGACCTTCCCCCGTCGCCAGTACGCTTTTTTTCCCGCTTGCCTTGCTTCCTTGAGGATCTGCACCGGTTCCTTGTACTCTTGAAACTGGTTCTTAGTAAGATCATCATTGATCCAGATCTTCTTTCCCTTGAGCATGGTCTTCTTTTTCAGTATATTAATCTTGTCTTCCTTTGATCTGAATTTGACAATAATGTGACGATCCCTATCAGTTTGCTTGCCAATCCGAAAATGCATCTGTAATGCTGAATCTATCACCGCCAGCATTTTCACAAAACGCTGAACAATGTCTTTGGTCTTTTCTGCAGTGCGTTCCGGTATGCCAATCAAACGGATGTTCAACGCTTTTTCTCTCCTTTCTTGCTCTTCTATAAAAGCTGATAATTGCTTTTGGATTCCAGAGATGTCCTTTTCTTCCTGCTCTTCTACATCATCTTCGCAATCACTATCTTCACTCAAAACCTCTTGCTTGAAAGCTTCAAATTCTGCTTTAATCCCCTTCTTGAACTGCTCTAATTCCATTATCATATTGTGCTGACATTTCTCCACTTCTGCTTGCACATGAGCTAACAAGAAAGATTTCAAATCACTTACCATGTTTTGGACAGAGGCCTCCATTGATGTCTTCATAGACAGGGTTGAGAATTCCATGGCTGCCCTCATCTGGCCAACGGCATCTAACAGATCTTGCTTGGTCACTGCACTCTCAGTTTTCTCTGGAGCTTCCGATTCTATGGAGGAAAAAACCAGGTTCCCTGTTTTCTTGATACTTCCGGCTCCCCCTGTTCCGGCACCTGAGTCTGATGACGACCCAGCATCCTCGGTTCCCTCTTTTTTTTTTTACTGCCCGGTCCATCTCTACACCAGTTTCTTTTTGCCATTTGTCCTACTACCCACCGTCACATACACAGTCCGGAAAATGCCAATCACAGACTGTCAAACTGAATCAAAAGTATTGATGTTATACACCGTTGGAAGGAGCTCGAAATAAGCTTTCCAACGAGCCCAACCCCGTTGCAATGACATCAGATAAAGCGAAGCCATGGCTATGTTACGAGCTATGGCCCTTTCCACGAGATTCAGAGAGAGAGAGAGAGAGAGAGAGAGAGAGAGAGAGAGAGAGAGAGAGAGAGAGAGAGAGAGAGAGAGAGAGAGAGAGAGAGAGAGAGAGAGAGAGAGAGAGAGAGAGAGAGAGAGAGAGAGAGAGAGAGAGAGAGAGAGAGAGAGAGAGAGAGAGAGAGAGAGAGAGAGAGAGAGAGAGAGAGAGAGAGAGAGCCACATGGGGAGAGAGAGAGAATTTGAGAGAGATGGGGGCCACATGGGGGCTGAGGGAGATGGGAGAGATGAAGGGAGAGTCAAAAAATTTGGCTCTCCCTTTGAGAGACAAAATGCCCCTAACTATTGTTAGGGGCGTTCCCATTACACTTTTCCGTTAAAAGGGAGGAGCCATTTTGGCACCCGTGAAATTTAGCGACATCTAGTATTTCCGGTAACTCCTGCTTTATGGAAATTTTTGTTTGGACCGAACTGTGCAACCATGATCCATGAAGCTTCCCCGTCCTGCTTGTTCTTTGGGCGAAGCTTCCAGCTCCATCCAAAGCTTATCCAGAAGCTTCTAGCTTTCAATCCGGAAGCTTCTTTGGCGCTCCATATCTGAAGCTTGCTTCCATATTTCCATATCTGGAGCTTGCTTGCTATTACATCTGTAAAATCCGGTCTATTTAAGCTTATGCTGTGATGAACATTTGGGGATTTGGCTCTCCTCCTTTGGCCGGAAATAGAATGCTCTGTTCTTTAAGAAAAATCCATGAAAACCTTTCGATGCTTACATGTAGATATGATTATCTGCGGGGAAGGTAGAAATTCGTTTGCGAGGAAGGTCGAGAATCATTTGCGGGGAAGCTTTGCAATAACGGTGTTTGCAAACTAAGATCATTTAGAGTGCTGGATTTACAATATGAAAATAGATCGCGAGGGAAAGAACATCTACTTCACGAGCACAAATAACCACGAAATTTATGGATATGGGCTTAAGAGAACAAATTTGGGCTTAAAAATCACATGCAAGCAAGAAAAATTGGGCGTTTTTAGAGCAGAAATGCATTTTAAAAGGAGCATTTTAAATCTGACCTCAAATCGTCCCTAAGAAGAGAAACCCCGCTTTCGAAAATCCTACTTTCGAAAATCATCCCCGCCGAAAACCCCGATAGACAAACCCCGCTTTCGAAAATCGTCCCCTAAGAAGAAAAACTAGAAGATAACATGCGATCAAAAATGCTTTCCGCTTGCAACTAGGATGTATTCAAGCTTGAAAATGGCGATTCCGATCCGTGTCGTGTATTCCCTCTGTTCCGTCTATTCTGTGCATTGAGCTATGATTCTTCCGAAAACAGGGGATCCCAGACTGAAAATGCGATACCTGAAAAAAAAAATCCGGCATTTATTTTCATTTTTGGCTTAACAGCCTACGTTAACCAACGAGAGATTATTATCTCTCATCCTCTCTCATGCTATACGGTATAAAAATTGTCTCTCGCCGTATAGCACGAGAGATAAAAAAATTTGAAGCATGTGGCCGACGCAAGAGAGAGAGATGCTATTCCCTTGTATTTAAGAAGTACTTCGTACTTCGAACATAATATTTCATGGTTAATCATCTTATATTAACTACTAGAAAAAGTGCCGAGCATTGCTGGGCTTTTCGTTGGAATTAAGTTCAAAATTAATAAAAATGTAAGTGAGAATGTCTAGTTAGGCACATACAATCATTTGTTTTAAATTGAAGTTGAATATGGTCCTTGAAAAGTGTTTTATTTATTGAAATTAAAGCTTGAATATAAGTTATGAAGTTTTCGGATTTGTCTTGCGTTCATCACGCACGTGAATTTGTGTGTTGACTTCAAGCGTTGTCTTTTGAAGCTTTCTTACCTATTTAGTTGTCTTCAATCTCCTGCACTTTTTTCAAAGTGGCTTCTATTCTTCGAGTGTAGAGACTATCATCATTACAGTTCTGCATGTTTTCAATTGCTACAGTGTGAATGCCGACACTTGTCAACGATTTCTTGTAAACCAGCATTGACGGTCTTGGAGGGTAGTAGTCGAAGTTTTGTATGGGTGTGTCATCTATTGGGAACATGCCCAGTATTGCTGCTTATAAGGCGACTGCACATTTAATAATGCAAAAGAACACAGTTTTTAGCATGACCTTACAAATAATCATGCAAAACATATAGAGATATGCTTTTCATTGCGAATATAGAGCACGTTTTAAGCATCTGTTATATGGAAGAAACAATTTCATCTTATTAGATATAGAAAAATTGCCTAGCGTTGCTAGGTATATGATAGTTGTTGGCCTAGCATTGTGGAATTCATGTAACTTTGACAATATCTAATTGTGGCTCAATTGCTATGCCATTGCTATGTAATAGGGAAAGTTCTAGTCGAGGAAATTCCACGAGGAATTTCGAGCGAACCGAGGCGCCGCATATGGCAGCCAAGCGAAGCCGCCAGTCCGGGCGGCTCACCCGAGAATATTCAGAGGGAATATTCCAAGACATAGAACTTTCCCTTACGTAATGCACACCTAGGCAGAATTACGAACAGAAAAAATTTGTTGAACGGAGGAGAACAGAGGACCGGAACGGCTATGGCATTTTTCCCTTGAACGGCTATGGATCAATTTCATCGTCGGAACGGCCAAGCTTTCCAAGGCGATCGGGCGGATCGGGCGCTTCAAAAGACGGACCAGGAGACATTGAAAGCTCAAATCCGCCATAGCCAAAAGCGAAGAAATGGAGTCCCTTCGTTACTGGAAGATCCGACCAAGAACAAATATCGCCGTCGCCGTCGGGCCGCAAGAAAGAAGAAAAGCTCGTTAAGCCTTATAAAACCCTCCGCCTCTGGCTCTCTGCTATTCAAACTGCTCTACTTCAAACATCCGGCAAGAGTGCATCACTTTGATTTGCTCTCCTTAGCTATGCTGGCTTCAGAAGAAGAGATGTGAAGGAAGGGTCACCAGAAGAGCTGATCCGCCATAGCCACAGTATTCTGATCCGCCATAGTCCGCCATAGCCACAAAATACTGGCGGCGCCGCTATACACAGGCGGGGAGAGAATTGCGGGGTATAAAATCAGCAGAAAAATGCAGTAATTCTGCCTAGGTGTGCATTACGTGTTAGATAATGAAGTAATACATAGTTCTAATAATAATAATAATAAAGAATAGTGATTTTCTACAGAATCATATACTTGATTATATTAAGATGCAAGGATTTTTTAGTGAGGTCGGTTGTCGGATTGTACTGAAGGTGTATATTATATGTTGTATAACAAAACGTTCCTCCATAAAATGCAAAAATGGGCAGGAAATCGAATCATATAAGCCAAGGATTGTTGAGAGTTCAAAGAAGCATCCCAACATAAATGGGCAAAAATACAATCACGTAAACCAAGGACTGTCTAAAGTTCAAAAAGGCATCAGATCCCTTTGATTTTACACAATGTTAAAACATGGTAACATGTTCAATGCATTCATGGATGGTAACTTTGACATGTAATCAAGATATTTGAGGAAAGTTCTACGTTCACGAACACTTGAAAATAACAATTTACTAAATGTAGCTTATATATGGCTGCAATAAATGCACCATGTTGCTATAATTTTTGCCTCTATCTCCCTTAGAAGGAGAATGCAGCCTATCAGGCGTTTCTTCAGGATGTACCATCTTGCAGACCTGAGGAGAAATAAAACCAAAGCAGTAATACTTGATCAGTTCTAATTTCAAAATGCACCAACAATATATGTCCTTTGCTAGCTTTATTTCATTAGATCACATATTCTGACATTGTTGTAGCTGTGGCATAGACATTCTCTCCTTAAACTTAAAATTATGGATACTCTCATTCACATGGCAATTACTACAGACTTTTCTGGTCCTTCAAGATCTCTAACTGCGCGGTCTTCAAGTTGAGCATTACCATTAATTGCTGAAAGACAGGCATAACGGGCTTTCTGTCTGCAAAATTTACTCTTATACCGGCTCCTTGTCACACCAGGGAATCCATCTATCCACCATTTCTGAAGCACGGTTATCCTGTGTCTATTATTCTCCAAGCTCTAGAAACAACACATCTGAGACATACACTTTAATCAAAGGTCCCTTTCATTCAAACTACAATTATTTTGCCATTCGAAGTGCACGTGAATATCAGGTAAGATCTATGGTTAAAAGTCCTTGTGGGTTGCTACACAATAGCCACAAAAGTATCAAACCATCATTAGAGACAATCGAGACTCCTGCTGTATCCTGCTGCTGCACTACTTCAGAGATCATTACACTTATCTGCTTCTTTTACCAGTCTGGATGACACTTGATCTACAGAAAGAAAGAAGAAAGAAAGATTTATTAACGTCTACATAAGAATATGATCAATTGTGGGAAAGTTTTTCCTGAAACCAGCTTGTCCCTTGGCTCTAAGGCTGTGATTTTCTGCAAAATCACTAAGGACCATTTCCAACGCAGATCCACAAAGTTTTGCCATCACATGCCCAATCATAATTAGGCGATAATTAGCAGGATTCATAGAATCACCCGCCTTATGTATAGGCTTTATAATATTAACCAAAAACAGATTTGCAACCACTGGTGCCAATGTCTTAGCCCCATGTATAATCATTGCAGCTTGTAATTCTTCACAATCTTTTGCTTTCCCTGTATCTAACTTTTGTATGGCCCTTTCAATGAGAGAGACCGTGAAAAAGGTAGATGCTTGAGGCCTCGGATCTAGCTCATCCAGAGAAAACTGTTGGTTCTTAACATCTAAGAGAGAGTTTGCATATGCTGACCATATCCCTAGATCTTTTAAAGGACAATCTGATTTTCTAGCTGACAATTTCCTCCAAAACTGCCCAGAAACATTATTATAAAGAAGATTTAGCATATGTCCTTTGTTTTTGGATTCAAAAGCTCTCTTTTTGCGCCGTGTCAATCTTTTATACTCAGCTTTAATTTCTGGTACTATATCAGGCCTGAAGTTCAAAGCATGTTTCAACTTCCTGTGCAATGTTTTACAATCCTGGTCATGCGAGCCATTTTGAGGCACAGATCCAACTTTTTTCCACTGTTCTTTGCATTCCCTGACAGAATATGGAAAGCAACATTTAGAAGCTTCTAGCATGGAGTGAGATAGAAGCGCCGCTTTGTTTTCTAGTGAGCCCCTTTCCTCAATACCTTGAAGGTAAGAACTCAAGACATCATTATAAACCGTGTCCATGCAGTGATCAAACTCAAGATGATAATCAAGTATCCTGCCGATTGGTTTTGTTTCTACTTGTGTATTTGGGGATTTGATGGTAAAAACCAAAGGAACATGATCTCCTTTTGCAGGTCTCCTATCAACATAGAAAGAATCAATCTCACATATGAAGTCAGGAGAACCAATAAGATAGTCCATAACACCATTTCCACCTTTGTGCAGAAAACATGTGTATTTGGCAGAATCAGGCCATTTGAGGAGCCCGTTGTCTATAATCAGGTTATGAATCTGCCCAAGATTCAAAAGATGACGTCCATATTCAGTTATGGGCGCATTTTCTCTTATATGAGCAGATGTTCTTGCTGTACCTGTTTCCCTAGGATGAATGTCTGGAATTAGAATAGGGTCAGAATTAAAATCATTAAGGTGGATCTGTCTCTTCTTCGCGCATTAAAATCACCAATCAGAATCACATCTCCAAACGTGGAAAATTCTGCAATATCCATGTAGAGTGCTTGGTATGGGCCCTCATATATTTCCTGATCTATATATTCCGAGCCTTTAGGAGGAAAATAGCATACTGCAATATATAGATCTCGACATGGAGATCTAGAAAGCTTGATCTACAATCATGCAAAATCAACATAGTAAATACTTGCATTACTAAAACAAATGTTATAGGGGCTACTTCTCAGGATAATTTACCTGGTTGCATGACTCAGGAGACATCTATTCTTCTGCTATATCCTCGGATTTGTCACAATCTATATTAGTGTAGAGGACAATGTGACTTGACTGCTATCAATATGCCTGCATTTACAACAATCAAGAAAGCTCCTGTGTTACAACCAAGACCCCAGCAGATGTCTTTTCTTTTAAAATAAATAATACCATGTTCCGCATGCACTCCAGCATGGAAGACTACCTGCACATTTGAAGATGATAGATCCAACATGGAACACTACCTGCACATTTGAAGAGGATAACTACATGCATGTTCTGTGAGGTTTTTTTTGAAGGAGTTTTCCTGACAATAAAGGCATGCAACCATATAATCATAATTAAATTTGTAAATTACAGCTATCAAGATGAGGAGGGTCAAACTTCATACATTAAGGTCTGATCTAGATGCATCCAGAAGCTTGAATTCACTGCATTAAACATTCAAGTTCCAAAAACATAATCCGCTGCTCGTTAAGCAAAACATCGATGTATTTATAATCCCCTGCAAAAGCATTGCCAGAACCATATTAGGGTTTTCCGTTTCACAGAAGAAGAGTTTGTTTTAATAGTTGGGTATAATCCTGTAAGGAAGCCAGATAAAATATTCTGAATATGAATTTCTAGAAAGTAATACCTTGGTGTAAAGCATAATGTTGGCAATGATCTTATATCCTTTCCCTTGACAGTGAAAATAGATGCATTTAATGGTTCCTTTGTATTCCTCAATAATCTGCATTCCCTGGTCAAATTCTCACAGATCTGCCCAGTGAGCTGAATCTTCCACTGGTTTTATTCCAACAACATAAAAGTTCAAGCTAAACCCGGCTATCTGGATCTGGAGGAGCTTGTCCAGGCCGGTATTTCAGAGATCTTGAAGTGAATTTAAAAGGGAAAACTAAGAGAGGTAAGCTAGAACACGACAGGATTAACCTTAATGGACAGTTTTGCAAGGGCTTCAAAGCTATGAAATCGGACTTAAATTACCAGAAAGAGACCTTCCACGTTTCCAACGGAGACTTTGAAAAGGGTTTAAACGATTGGATAAATAAAAAGGGATTACTTTTCGAAAAGGCCTTTTACAGCGGAGTATAAGGGGAGCAGGCAGAAGTTTCTTTCTGTCAACAAGAAGAAGATCGGGTGGAAAAAAAGACCGAAAAATGGAAGACTATACTCTGTCGGAGACGCTGGGGCAAGGCTCGTTTTCAGGTGTGAAATTGGCGTTCGACAAGAAGAACAGGAAATGTGTGGCAATTAAGGAGATCAATTACGGCAAAAAAAGTGCTGCGAAGCATCTGCAACAGGAACTCGAGGCAATCCGGAAGCTCACACACCCAAATATTATCAGAATCATTGAGGTAATTCCGTCCAGAAACAAGCTCTACTCCATCATGGAATATGCCGCCGCCGGTGGTAACCTGTCGGAAAAGGTCATCTACGACGGAAAACTCCGAGAACCCGTTGCCCGGAAGCTTTTCCAACAGCTCATTTCTGCTGTGGAATATAGCCATGGCCAGAATGTCTACCACAGGGATTTGACTCCCCTCAACCTTGTCCTCGACCAAGAGGAAAACCTAAAGGTGTGTAATTTTGGATCGGCCTTTTTGCTGCATCAAGACCAGCGTTTTATTATGACAAGAAGCTATTGTGGCTCCCTTCACTATCTTGCCCCGGAAGTTTTAGGCAACCTCCCTTACGACCCCTCCAAGGTTGACATCTGGTCTTGTGGCGCTATCCTCTTCTTTCTCCTCGCCGGTTATCACCCTTTCCACGACCCTAACTCCGTTACGTCCTGCCCTAAAGCTCATATCATTAAGAAGAATCATACCTCCACACGGTCCTCTGTATCTTCCCTTCTTCAAGTTGCTACAATTGCTAATTATAATTTTCGCTTTCCATCTTGGTTTAGCCCTGGCGCTTGCAAGCTACTCTCCAAGATCTTAGTCGTCGACCCCTCTGCTAGAATCACCATTCCTCAAATCCTCAAAGATGAATGGTTCAAATTGGATTACTGTCCGCCCAAACATAGTGACGAGGAACATTGCACCTCTCCTTGTAACGTTCCTCTCTTTGGAAAAGGTTCGATGGACCGTATGACATCATTTTATTATAAAGTTGTTCAAATGCTTTGTGGTCGTTTAACTATAGTCTGAGGACACCGTGTTACATTAAATTATTATAAATTTGTGCAAAAATTTTGTGACCATTAAATATAGTTTCAATTCTTGGGATGAACCCTAGAAAATTTGCTGAAGTCGAAATATCCCAAGGGCCTGAGTATGAACTTGGGTATGCAAGGTCTAAAAACTCCATCTTTAATAACTGAAAGAGTATTTTAGGGGCGTTGCATCCCCTAAATGTCGAGGACAATGGAGAAACTTTTCTGGTAGAATGAGAGGAATTAGTGGCTAGGCTAGAATAGGACTTGTTTATCAGAGGCACTAGTGAGTGATACTTTCTCACTATGACTAGGTAGGGAGATGATGAGTGGCAACAAAACAATGCTAAGGTGGCAAGAGCTGCATGAGTAGTATGCATTCCGATTAATGTTGTATAAGAAACAAGGTGCTGCGCACGGAGGGTTGCCCTCCAGTGGCTCGAGAGTTGAATCTTCTTTGTTTAATGTCGAGCCTTGTTAATGGCATAAACGCACGGATTCATTTTCTTTTCCCAAAAGTTCTTTAGTTTATTTCATAAATTGCGGAGGTTAATTCATACAACTGGGGAGGAAGGGGAAAGTACTGATAACTTCACTGGGAACTGGACCTTCACCAATAGGTTCTTGCCTTAAAACTGAGTATATGAACATAAGGGCACATAAACATATATGTCATTACTTATGAACTTAAAGGCACATAAACATAAATGTCATTAAACTTCGAGATTGATTCTAGCTCATGCTCAAAAAATGCAACAACGATTATAAGTTGCTTCTCACTTGTTTGTTGTAAAAAATTCCTAGTTGGAATTTAATCAAGTAGGTTTTATTGCTTGTACTTGGTTGGTTTCATAAATTTAGGCACACAATGGTTTCATATGTCAATATTAAGTCCTTTAAAAAAAAAAAAAAAAAAAAAAAAACTATTCTATTCTATTCTATTCCTTTAATAGCTGCTCATCTATTGAAGACTTCTGTGAAATGCAAAACTAATATGGAAATTTAAATTAAAGCAAACATTAAGACTATTTCATGTTTGCACTGGATGGTTGTAATATATCTTCCTCCACAACATAACACCGTCCATAGTAAATCCTGCAATGTCATACTAGTCAAGATGGTTGAAATAAGACGTTAATCTCAATGGTCAGTTGATGGGCAACTGGGTGGCTGACGAGTGGCGGCAGCCACGAGTTGTGACAGGGTGGTTTTGTAGGGCACGTTTAGGTTCCACCAAAGCTAGAGGCTTGTACCACTGGATGTGCCCATTTTACGGTGGAATGATGCATGACACGCAACAAAAATCTAACATTGGGTGGATGGCTATCCCTTTATGGAAGCTACCTGTCAATTACCAAGCGTAATGCATAGTTGGGCTGTAGGAGCTTACAACTAACATTCTACATAAAATATCATTCCATGTTATAGTTTACAAGTAATTATGGAGTAACTGCAATACTTATATTGATAATGCTTAATGTCCATGTCCACGTCAGTGTCACTGGGATGAACTAAGCATGGCATACAATATTTATTGTTAAGCATAAATATTCTTGGCATTTCTAGATTAATTAAAAAAATGCACATAGCATCCCCACTAAAGATTTGATGAAGCTCATTATATTTACCAAAAAAAAGCCAAGTGTTAATTGCCACCATAATTTTCGTATTTCTATCCTCTCTAATCCATCTCTAACAAATTCTTAGCAACTTCTTGACTTTTAGGTCATCTAACAAAATGAAAACTGGATTTAGATAAATGTAGGGGCATTTTGGTTTAAATTTTTAGCCATCATCCATTTGAGCAGGCACCAGGCTAATTGGTGTTGTTTCATTTCCTTGTCATTAAAATTCTTAGCTGGTCCACTATTCATGCAAGAATGGAACTTTATTTCTACCATTGGTGTTGCTCCCCTATTTGGTCTATTTGGTATGAAAACTTTTTTGCATAGTGCTCATTACCCTATACATTGAGCTTGAAATAATCACTTTGTGGTGATTTGCATGTGAACATATCTTGGTGGGACAACATTGTGTCCATTGTCATGGAATGCAAATGATTCTGAAACATAGAGTTTCAAACAAATAGACATAGGGTTTCAAACAAATAGACATATAGACAGAAATGTGATATCTGCATAAATGCACTTGGCACGAGTTGTAGTAGAGATGAAGAAAATTGCCCTGATGTATGCCTTCAATTATGAAAATTTGAGAACAGCTGCACATAGAGCTTCTTCCACATGCATGCACAAGCAGATCAACGTAAGCATAATTGTCAATCTTCCTAACCAAATATAAAATTTATGCACCTAAAGATGCATGTATATTATTTTTGTGCTATAAAACCAAGGTGAGCTAATAAACGAACTCAAAATCTTGGCCAGTCCCTTTGTTCAGCTTTGCCAAATTCTTGGCGTAACAAATAACCGACGAGGACATCTATTGATGAACATTTATAGTGCACCGGGCTTCAACAAAACAGAGGCGTAGAGTCCATCCGGAGAGCGTTACGTACATGACAATACCATTGTCGGTCGCGGCTAAGTAGTTTAGGGTGACGATGGATGATTCAACGGATACACGTGGTCTTTTTTTTGCAAACGTGGGACTATATTTTTCCAAAGTTTAAGGAGGTCCATCTTCACCGCCTTTGAAAATCTTATCTAGTTCTGACAATTTTCCATATTGGATAATCTTAAAAATATTGCAAGACCTAGCCAGAAAGAAATGCAACCTCATTAGATTTTACAAAACATGTGCCATACATTCTATGCACGTGGAATTGGAACGTAAGACCGACAAACCTTTGTGACATCAAGGATTTTCAGGGACCTCTAAGCTGAAGGTGGAATGTATGATCCGGATGGGCAATGCCACAGAAACATCATGGCAGATCAGCAATTTGATAAAAACTCACGTCTTCAAAATTAGTGACCTTAACTATTATATTTTTGTCTGAAACTTGAGATATGGCATAGGGAGTGCAAAATATTCAAAAAACTTGTTAAAGGTCCCATCCAAGGAAAGGGCATAATAAAATTACCTTGAGTCCAGCCCAGCAGGTAAATCCTGTAATCCTATGCTTTACAAGCACCTGGTTCATTCTTTGAGTTATCTCACCATTACTAGAGCTGACATAGCATTTTCAGTTCGACAGATTAGTAGGTCCATGCAGCATCCTAAGCAAAGTCATTGGTGTAGACCAAACAGGATATCTAAAAGGTGAAGGTTTGACAACAAATCCAGTAGTCAAATTTGTATAGCGGCATCATCCGCTGGAAGTGATCTAAAACAAGTCCAACACCGATTTCTGACTCATTTAAGAATCTTTGTACTTGCACGCGGGCTTCCAAGAAGTATCTCTGACTAGCTTTGAACATGAAAAGTTTGAATGAAAGCTATGCACATGTGACACAAGATGCTTGTTCATCTCTTCTGAAACGAGCAGGTGAAAACGATAAGTTCATTTCGTTCCAAGTTGATAACTGAGGTGCAACAAAGCTGACAAAAGATTTGAAGTTGCATCCAGCTACCAAGCATCTGGATACCCAATACGAGGGCAAATTGCACAGGGTATTTCCAACATTCCTCTTAAGGAAAATGCCTCAAAACTTAGCTCACTTTACATAGCTTAAAATCCCATCCATTCATGTTTAGAGTTCATGTTTAGAAATCATATTATCGGTCTCATAGACTTCCATGGACGTCAATAAATCTTTCTTTCTTTGAAAACTGGACACACGACTTTACAATAGAAAATAGGGGTTGTGCCCCGAAGCTAAAAAGAAGTTATAGGCTTCAATCTTGCAAGAAGTTTTTGTGTAGTACATGTACATAGTATGAATTGGATCTAATACATATAGCCACAAGAAATGTAACACGGTCTGGTTTTATGCCCTGCTCTTTCATATCCTGAAAAGAGTGAAGAGCCTGAACACCCTTACCAGATTGTGCATACGTTGAGATGATTGCATTCCACAATACTAAATTTGGTTTAACGCCTTCTTGCATCCTCTCAAAGAACTGAAATGCCAAATGACATTCTCCATGATGATCCTGCAATCATTGTTCCCTAGGATACCACACCTTTACTAGGCAAATACTAGAAAACAGCGCATGCCTCATTTAGACTTCTACATTTGGCATATGTGTCATTGAGAGTGTTTCCCACAATATTATTACAATGAAAATCACATTCAAAGATCCAGTAATGAATAACTCTCACCTGCGGAAGAATGTTCATCATTGCACATGCTTTAAGAACGGCAATGTCACTCTTCACAACTGAAACCCCCATCATGTTGTGCAATATAATAGCAACACGGCCTTGATCAAGCTTGGCATGGGCCATGATAATTGCAGCCCATGTATACTTACTTGGTTCTGCAATCTTCCAAAATACTTCGTTTGCTTCAATAAGACATCCATGGTAAGCAAAAGTCCGGATAAGATAGTCCGGATGGTAAGATGGAAACTGAATCAAGCCCACTATGGTCCAGAAGCCATTGCACACGCCTGCCACTCTCTAAATTTCTTTCCTTCTCGCACTTTTCCAAAATGCCATATGCGTGATCCCTGGTTATAATAGGTCCTTGCTTCGCCATAAATTCAGCATTGTAAAGTAAGTCAGGAAGAGGAGAAGCCTCCTTAGACAAACTTTGAGAAATCCTGGACAGAAAGACCATAACAGCACGGCACGTTATGTTGTCATGAGCTTTCTAGATCCGACCTTGCAGTTTGATAATCTTTATGGTTGTCAACATTCTCTTCTCGATGGACTTATAAGGGCAACTGGTGTAATGATTGCCAGCAAGGTTCATAGCATATACTTCCTTTATGTTAATCATTGGATGCATGCATATCTATCTCATTGCTCTTGTGCAGGAAGCAGCAGTGATTCCAGAATCCACTTCCTCTCAGGAAGATCATATGTTATCCTCTAGTGGGTGCGATGATCCCGAACTAGAATATGCATATATATTTTTGCAGGAAGCAGCATTGGTTCAGGAATCCACTTCCTCTCAGGAGGATCAATTGTTATCCTCAAGTGAGTGTGATGATCATGAACGAGAAACTATGAAGGTAACAAAGCCGAAGAAAAAATATGGAATGCAAAACGGGTCCTCCAAATGCCGCCGTCGGGCGCCCTTGTCTGGGGGTTCTTTGGAATGCATGTATACATATGTTATACCTCGTATAAAAGCCACATGAGTTGCAGCACATAGAACGATCTGTCGATGGGTTCCTGTAACCAGTAAGTTAACCATCAGTACATTTTTATTATGAATTGTTTTCGTTTAAAATGCTTCATAAACTCGGTCCATAAAATTTCATAGACCTGTGATGACATGAGATACTGCATATGTCACACTTCAGATCAGAAAAAAAGTTAGGCTCATTGAATTATCTAAAAGCGCAGGAAGCTCTTAATTCTATTACCCTTATGGACCAGTGTAGTGAGCCAGGTTCAATTGAGAACATCGTAGGTCTGTTGCAAAAGGCAAGGAAATCTAAGATTTTAGCATACGCCAAGCACATTCATATGCATAGCTCAGAAACTGGATTGCATGTTAATGGCAGTGTTGAGAACCATGTTGTAGCTATGTCTATAGAATGTGGAAGCTTGGCTGATGCTCATGAGGTTTTCAATACGCTGGTTTATCGCAGTGAGGATTCTTGGACTTCTCTAGTTGTTGGATATATACAATGCGGGGAATCACGTCATGCTCTGAACCTCTACAACGAAATGTGTGAAGATAGTGTACATGTTAACTGTTTTACATTTACAGCTCTACTGAAAGCATGTCCACAATTCAAGGATATTGAAATGTGGTGCATTTGCAGAGGCACGAATAGTCCTTGAGAAGCTGCACTAACATCAGCATCAAGCTGCAACAACTGTTCAACTGTCTTTGCAATCATCATCCCCCTAATCAAGACCATACGACTAAATGCAAGGGAGTCATCCCATTCGACAATTTGGTCGTTAGATTCGTTAGCTAGAATGTACAAGGGGTATTAAAGGACAAATTAGGAATCTTACATGGGCCTTCGCTTCTTTGCATGCATTATAGTTCACCAAAGATTTTTACATTTCTTTGTACACCCATTCTTGGTGCCAAATGCGTTGGTGTCTCTCCATACTAAAAATTCTTCAATTTAGACCTTTTTTAAGGTAAAAATACTATCTAAGAAATTGTTCAACACATACTTACCATGTTGGTAGCTTCGGATCAACTTTCTCCTTTTCCATTCAAGTAGAAACCCGAATAACGTCAATCGATTGCTTGCGTGACCTGATGCAAGGGGTTTGAGCCATCTGCAACAAAGTGGTTAGATCAGATTGAATGGCAAAGAGATACATCAATATTGCAAAAGCGGATCATAGGCATATGTCCCCAACATTAGATTTCAAGATCGCACTAACATCGACATCAAAAGCGCAACAAGCTGTTCAAGCATCTTTGCAATCATCTGCCCTAATCAAGACCATCTGACTAAATGCAAGGGAGTCATCCCATTCGACAATTTGGTTGGATTAGTTAGCTAGAATGTACAAGGGGTATTAAAGGACAAATTAGGAATCTTACATGGGCCTTCGCTTCTTTGCATGCATTATAGTTCACCGACATTTTTCTGGCCAAATTTGCGTACACCCATTCTCCATACTAAAAATTCTTCAATTTAGACCTTTGTTTAAGGTAAAAATACTATCTAAGAAATTGTTCAACACATACTTACCATGTTGGTAGCTTCGGATCAACTTTCTCCTCCGCCTTTCCATGGTTTGAGCCATCTGCAACAAAGTGGTTAGATCAGATTGAATGGCAAAGAGATACATCAATATTGCAAAAACGGGTTCCGCGAGTTAATCAGCGATGGATTTTCGATGAGCTTGACCCACAATCTTTCCACATCTTCGCATTGTGCCAAAGAATGGCAAATGTAACCGGCTTAGCGGTTTGGGGCTATGTCCATTTCGGTGATTACCAGGCGGCCATCTTGATCTTCACACAAAAAGAAAAACTACAAAAAGAAACCTGGCAAGTCCGATCTTCGGATCCTTTCAAATCCGCAGCGCAATGTCCAAATATCTAAAATGACCTCTAGCCTAGATAAGCAATGCGACGAAGCTAGAGGGCCATTTCAAAGAAATGGGCGATTTGCTGGAATGGAGGTCGGGAATTTGGTGGGGGCAAGAAACTTGTTCGTTGCAAGAACCAAAGCACAATCTCAGCTCCCAGAACACCAGAACCACGGCTTGCCAGTTATCCGGTTGAAACACCAGCCATCGAGCACGCACATGACCGCCAATTTACGGGGAGCAGTAGGTTTTTAGCAGTCACAAGCATATCCTAAGTATATTCTGGCATATACCTAGGATATGCCACAAACCCATATAAACAAGGGTTTGCCCCCCTAGGGGCAACCCAATAAACAAGGGTTTGCCCCCCTAGGGGCAACCCAAAAATGAATCTTAAATTTGAGCTTAATATCTTATTATGTGCGATGGCTTCTAGATTATTTGGCTTCAGCATACTTTAGACAAATTATAAGACAAATTCTAATCTTTATATTTCCTTTATCAAAGCTAACTTTCCATAAAATTTACATTTACTTCAAAGATCTATAGGCAAGGCTCAAATCAAGAACATACAATCACATACCAAAGGCAAAATTGGCGTCCATAAATTGTGATGGCATCTCCAACAATGCTTATTGCTAAATTTGGAAGTTTAATTAACATTTTTATCACGATAGCATGCCCAATTAGGAATCAATTTTCATGAAGGATTTGATTCGGCTTTTCTGCTCCGCTCTGATTCGATCAGTTTAGAAGATGAATAACTTCCATTGAATGCTTCATATCTGCACACCTATAAATTTCTTTCCATTCCTGTAAGAGCATAAAAATATGATGCTACCTGGCATTCTGAACCATGCAATTGTTCTCATGCTTGCAAAATAGCTTGTTAATGTTGGCAGAAGTTAGAATCTCTCTGAACCAAGCACTCCATCAATAAAAGGTATTGTAATCCATGCTTCTGGCAAGCATACGATTCATACCAAGTGGGTGTTTGTCCAGCCTTTCCATCTATGGATCATGTCCAAATGGAAATGTTAAAGTTAACCCGACGGAAAAATGCTTCACTTGCTACTCGACTCCCTATTGCATGCATACGGTATTTGAATAGCAGCTTACTGAAATCTGAATAGATGCTACATACAAAATAATGATGCCAAAGCGCGAAAGAAACCCTTCGGGCAACTAAAAGATATACAAAATACAAATAATTGAGACTATGCATAAGATTGCTGCAATGGCAATGATAATCTGAAGTGAATTGCACCAAGCCACCATATTCTTCAATTCGCAAGCCTTTTCTTTCGGATTCTTGCAGCAGGGCTATTGCTTAAAATCTGAGTTTTCTGAGCGAACAGGGTTTAAATTATACAGGCGAGATGGGTTAGAGCTAATGCACCCAACTCCATACTCTTTACCTATTGGCAACTAGAGAATATCCATACACAACAGTGGAAAATATCAATCGGTTCCTCCAGCCAAAATAAAAGAATATAACTGACAATAACATTGTACCCTTTCTTGTATATGGATGCGCAGAACCACCGACCACACACCACAACCTATCAAGAATCATTCCTAAACTGCTCTTTTGGAACTTGTGACTCCCGACCATGCATCACAACTTCGGCTTTGGGTTCTCCTCCTTCTTTATATGAAGATAAAGGGGTGTCCAGATCTCTCTGGAATCCAAAATCGAGATCTCTAGAACCTATGGATGCCTCTAGAAGAGGTGGACGTTCTCCAAGAGCTTCTAGAAAAACTTGCATTCTTCTAAATTATTCATGCTTCCACATATACAATCTTAAAGATAGAAAATATTTTAATCGTCCTATATTCAAGTTGCCCCCCTTATCAACCTCATTATCTATATATAGTAATAAAAGCAAAATGTAGTTTGTGCAGGGCATCTCGGCCGTCAATTTGTTTTCCCACAACTTTCATTTTGGACCGTCCGATTGTGTTGTAACACCGAAAGGTAGGGCGCCCCATCATAACCGCTTTCTGAAAGGCATTTTCGTCGTACTTTTTTGAAAGGCATTTTCATCTTGTTCCTGTGTTATGCGATTAGGTGAAAGTCGGATCTATAGCTGAGATCCCTATTGCGTAGGGCGCCCCAATTCAAAACCGTTTTTTGGAAAGGCATTTTCATCATGCATTTTTTTTGGGAGCCATTGCTTATGGCATCGCGCTTCTCGAAGATTTTCCGTCGTGCTTCTCGAAGATTTTCCGTCTTAGGGTTGCCAGAGAGATTGATCGACTCTGGCTATAACAGGTTTTTCTGTAAAGTTCATTGTTTATCGGCTCTGTTTATTGATCTGGGGGTTTTGGCCATGTTTTCTGTTGGATTCTTCCTCTGGGTAATTGTGGCAGTGAAGCAAATCGAACATAAGAAGCCTGCTATCTTTCTTTATCCTTTTCCAGTTGTTCGCTCTCTGTTCCGCAGGGTTCCTTGTTGACCGATTGCCATTTGAGAAAATTCCAAAGGGTTATTTTTGTTTGACGTTTTGTTGGATGCATGCGATCTGATCATATCCGCAGGGCCTTTGTCGTGAATTGCCATTTAAGCAGATTGAACAGGGTTATTTGTTTGTGGATTTATTGGTTGCATGAGCAGAGGTCCGATGCCCGTAGTTTTTTAAGGGCAATGACTAAATAAAAAGAGCACAATGTCTCAGTGACATCAGCAGGAGTCATATCTGCAACCTCATCAAACATGGCATGTTGTTCTATTCCCGTGCACGTTGCTAGAATATTGAAGGTTTGGAAACCTGCATTAGAAGTATATATATGCATATCCATGCGGATAAGTCACGGGATCTAACTTTTAGGGATGATGTGTATCGGTTTTAAGATCAACCCGGGTTCTTGGTGAGTTTGAAAGGAAGTTGGCTTTTATTCTATGACAAGATGCAACATCATAGCAACTCACATAAATTCTTGTTTCTAAGCATCTTGAAAGCATGCAAGATCTATGCATCTTAGAGTGAGGCAGATTCATTTATGAGTGGATCCTTGGGAACTATATTGATTTGGATGTTGTTGTGACCATTGCTTTAATTGGCATGTGTTTCAACCGCAATAGTCTAGCGGATGCTCGCTATGTCTTTGATAGAATATCACACCCGGGCTTAATCTTATGGAATGCGGGGATCACGGGGATATGCGGGATATGCACAACGGAAGGTTACTCTCCACGGAAGGTCACTCGCTGCGCGTTCTTTGAGAACATGCTACGAGGAGGGCATAATGCCGGACAAATAACACCCTTGAGCATCTTGGAAGCATATCATAGCTTTCATAGAGTAGGGAAAGCGCATCCATGAACTTATTATTGAAAGGAAGTTCCAGGTCAATATTCCGTTGTTTGCCTCTTGCCTGTTTGTTGCCTTCACGTTAGAGAAACCGTTTCATGAAACGTGTTTCTTTTGCGAAATCTTGGACCGTCTTGCGAATGCTCCTTCGTCTTGGTCTTAGGGTTGCCGGATAGATTGATCGACTCGGCTATAACAGTTTTTTGTAAAGTTCATTGTTTATCGGCTCTGCTTATTGATCTGGGGTTTTGGCCATGTTTTCTGTTGGATTCTTCCTCTGGGTAATTGTGGCAGTGAAGCAAATCGAACATAAGAAGCCTGCTATCTTTCTTTATCCTTTTCCAGTTGTTCGCTCTCTGTTCAAATCCGCAGGATTCCTTGTTGACCGATTGCCATTTGAGAAAATTCCAAAGGGTTATTTTTGTTTGACGTTTTGTTGGATGCATGCGATCTGATCAAATCCGCAGGGCCTTTGTCGTGAGTTGGCATTTAAGCAGATTGCACAGGGTTATTTGTTTGTGGATTTATTGGTTGCATGAGCAGAGGTCCGATGCCCGTAGTTTTTTAAAGGCAATGACTAAATAAAAAGAGCACAATGTCTCAGTGACATCAGCAGGAGTCATATCTGCAACCTCATCAAACATGGCATGTTGTTCTATTCCCAGGTATGCAGCTAGAATATTGAAGGGTGGAAACCTGCATTAGAAGTATATATATGCATATCCATGTGGATAAGTGCAGGATCTAACTTTTTAGGGATGATGTGTATCAGTTTTAAGATCAACCAGGTTCTTGGTGAGTTTGAAAGGGAAGTTGGCGCTTTTATTCTATGACAGTATGCAACATCATAGCAACTCACATAACTTCTTGTTTCTAAGCATCTTGAAAACATGCAAGATCTATGCACCTTAGAGTGAGGCAGATTCATTTATGAGCGGATCCTTGGGAACTATATTGATTTGGATGTTGTTGTGACCATTGCTTTAATTGGCATGTGTTTCAACTGCAATAGTCTAGCAGATGCTCGCTATGTCTTTGATAGAATATCACACTCAGGCTTAATCTTATGGAATGCAGGGATCACAGGATATGCAGGATATGCACAACAACAGGAAGGTTACTCTCACGAAGGTCACTCTGCTTTGCAGTTCTTTGAGAACATGCTACAGGAGGGCATAATGCTAGACCAAATAACACCCTTGAGCATCTTGAAAGCATATCACATCATAGCTGTCATAGAGTAGGAAAAGCGCATCCATGAACTTATTATTGAAAGGAAGTTCCAGGTCAATATTGTTCGTGGAAATAAACTTTGATGGGCATTCCAAGTGTGCACACTTAGAGGATGCAGAAAGGGCTTTTGACAAGTTGTTGGATAGAGATGTAGTGGTATGGTCTCAGATGATTTCAGCATATATATAACATGAGCACTTTACGGGCCTTCATAAATGACAGATTTACTAATAGGTCTTTGGTGGTGGAGACCAATTTTTTGGAACTGTATTTTAGAATACTCTCATTGATATGCATGCCAAGTGCAGTCCATTTGCACCAGACTATTCAACAGTTTGCAAATTTTATTACCTCAAAATTCTGCTGTGTATTCTCAAATTTTCATCTAATCGTCCATTTGGATCAAGTCCATCTGCCTAGGTGCGCAATAACCGCAAGAAACATCAACGCTATGCTCAGATTGGCTAGAAAAGGTCTTGAGCATCTGTTTTCTGCTTTGTTTAACCATTTAACAAGATGACATCTTTTTGTTGCAGAAAGACCAAAGATTCTGACAAGCCTTACACACCACCTTGGTGATTTAATAGAAAAAAGGATACCTTAAACTTCTCTGGAATGTCTATTTGATTTTGTGAAAGGTAACGGGGTTTTGGCACTGCTAGATTGTTCTCTTGCCCGGCCCTATCCTTTCTATGTGGCATTGAGCAAATGGGTCTTAATGAGTTGAATGGAATACTAAACTTGAAGTTAAGTCCAATCCGAATCTGTCCCACTAAATTGTAAGTCTTTGTGATGCATTACATCTTTTCTATTTTCACTCATCGGGACCTCATTTAAGGAGTGCGACTTGCAAGTCCCTATTTAATTCTTTGATTAATAATTCCATTTGGGCTCTTTCCATCCCACTAGAAAGAAGCCCAACTTGATCTTCACTAGAGTTTTTGGTATTCATCCTGCTATTTCCCATGCTTCAAGACTCAAGATCAAATTCCAGACCCAATAACTCGAAGCCCGAAATTACAATGTAAATATACACCATATGGCACATTTCACTTAATAATTTAAGGATTTGTAATCGAGTGGAGCCCAAAATTTATGGTTGACCCATGTTTGCTTTTGTTGCCAATAATAAAATTCCCATTAATGTTTATTAATTTTTTAATTTAATCCTGACAGAAGCCCAGCAACGCTGGGCACTTTTTCTAGTAATTATATATTAGAGATAAAGTTGTCCAAAAATTATGTGACCGTTAACTATAGTTTCAATTCTTGGCATGAACCCTCAAAAATTTGTTGAAGTTGAAACATCCCAAAGGCCTGAGTATGAACTTGGGTATGCAAGGTCTAAAAACTCTGTATTACATTAAATTATTATAAAGTTGTTCAAACATTTTGTGACCGTTAACTATAGTTTCAATTCTTGGCAAGAACCCTAGAAACCTTGCTGTCGAAATATCCCAAAGGCCTGAGTATGAACTTGGGTATACAACGTTTATAAACTCCAACTTTAATAACTGAAAGAGTATTTTAAAGGCGTTGCGTCCTTTGAATATCGAGGATAATGGAGAAACTTTTGGGGGAGAATGAGAGGAATTAGTGGCTAGGCTATAATAGGATTTGTTTAATAGAGGCACTATTGAGTGATACTTTCTCAATAATAGCGTCTATTTCTAGTTTTCTTTCCTTCTTTTTTCCTTTATACTTCTTTGGAACTTGTGAAGTAGAGGTGATCAGGCAAGGAGATGGTGACATGGCAACAAAAGAATGCTACGGTGGCAAAAACATAGTGCTGTAGCAAAAGGTACCCTTAAGAACACTTTTTGTCCTAGAAAAAGGCAAAAACATAATAGTGATATAGCATAAGGTACCTCCGTGTGGTCCTTCATGTCTTCCCTTCTTTAAGTTGCTAGAATCGCTATTGTTGATTTTCGCTTTCCATCTTGGTTTAGCACTGGCGCTTGCAAGCTACTCTCCAAGATCTTCGTCACTGGCCCCGCCGCTAGAATCACCATTCCTGAGATCCTCAAAGATAAATGGTTCAAAATGGATAACTATTCGGCCAAACATAGTGATGAGGAACATTGCACCTCTCCTTGCAATGTTCCTCTCTTTGGAAGAGGTTGGGTGGACCGTATTACATCATCTTATTATAAAGTTGTTCAAATACTGTGTGGTTGTTTAACTATAGTCCGAGGACACTGTTAACTATAGTTTCAATTCTTGACATGAACCCTAAAAAATTTGCTAAAGTCGAAACATCCCAAAGACCTGACTATAAACCTGGGTATACAAGGCCTTCAAGCTCTGTCTTTAATAATTGAGAGAATATTTTAGCAGTGTTGTATACTCTGAATGTGAAGGAGGAAAATGCAGAATATTTTGGGGGAGAATGTGAGGAATTAGTGGCTATGCTAGAATAGGATTTGTTTAATAGAGGCACTCTAGTAGCGTTTATTTCTAGTTTGCTTTCCTTCTTTTTTCCTTTGTACTTCTTTGGGAACCTTTGTACTAGGCAAGGAGATGGCAACAAAACAAATGGGAAGGTGGCAAAAATATAATGATGTAGCAAAAGGTACCCTTAAGAACTCTTCTTGAACTTTTTGACTAGACAACTTTTTAGGATGTGATATAGAATAGAATAGAATAGAATAGAATAGAATAGAATAGAATAGAATAGAATAGAATAGAATAGAATAGAAATTAATGTTCCTTGTGCCCTCAGGCCCCTGGACTTGTGTAGCGTGGGCGAGCTCCCTGAAAGGGCGCTACGAGCACATCACGCTGATTTAATGTAGCCTTTTTTGAAGGTTTACTTTTTCCTATTATTACCAGCACCCCGCTTTACATCGGCTTCATGGCCGTGCGGTGATGCGTCGTTATCAATCAGCTTTTAACTGAACAATTTGTGTGGGGTTTATGAGCCGTTTCTTGTGCGGTTCATATTACAAGCCTTCTTTCTCTATGTACTTCTCGGTGTCTGATCAGCATTCCCTGGATTGCGTCTGCCATATCTCTCACTGTCCTTGTCATCAGAGTGTGTACCGGTTGTCCCCATCTTATATTTCTGTATTTGTCTCTGATGTCTCCGTATATCGGGCACTCATTAATCATGTGGCTCTCATCGTCCACTTCCCCAGTGTCGCAGATTCTGCATATGCGGCACTCCTTTTCTATTCCCCACCACCTGTCCTTTTCAATTCTTAGATCATGACTCCCCATCCTGAATCTAGCCAGAATGTCTCTTCTGGCCTTTCCTAGCAGGTCATCTCGGTACATCTGGTGTCCTATCTGCTGTTCTGGGTTGAAGACTGTCATGAGCCAGAGTGTCTTGGGTCCTGTGTGTTTTTGCAGCCATGCTCTTGTAGCTATATCAGCCCATTCTTCATTCCACTGCCCTTCGTTTATTAGGTCACTCAGATTCAATCCCATTTCTCTGGTCCACCTTGTCATCTTCGATGTTGGAGGAGTAATCTACCAACATCCTTGGTCCTCTTTGGCAATCTCTTACAATTTTTCATATCCCGACCTATTTTGCGATAGAATTCCCTTCCCCTGGTTCATGGCACGTGCGTCTAAGTGTACCTCTGAAGTCTTACAAGCAGTTTGTTTGGTTCGTGCCATATCAAACAAAGCAAGAACTGACGAGGATTTCTCGGAGATCTCCTATAGATCAAGGGTAGCCAAAAATTGAGTTGGGAATGAAATTTAGAGTTTCGGAGTACTTATGGCGAGGATTTTGGGCCACACATGTGAATTAAAATGCCAAATTTTATGATAAACACCACTATTAGTTGTGGCATTCTAATTTTTAGCAGGCTTGCCTAACTTCCCTTGCAACATTTCCTCAATTTCTAGGCCATCCATTGGGGGGTAGTCCTTAAAGTTGTAACATCTGCAAAGCAAATCATTGACCTGTGCTGGAGATGGGACAGAGCAGACCATTTTCATTTCTACCTTGATCTTCCTATGCTTCCTCCCTTCACTTCTTGCTTTTCTCAAAGAATGAAGCTTGAATATGATGATTCCACTCAGCCATTATGTTCCGATGAATGCAGATAAACACGAAAGTGGTAATTCTGATTTATGCCAAGATAAGGGTCCATCTTTAGTTCCTTAGAATGCCTAGGGCATATAGATGGATGGTCAAACTAGTTTAACAATGCCATCAATCAATCTCAGGTCTGTAAGGAATCCCAAGCTATGCATGTAGCAATTGCTACAAGAAATTTTCAAATAAGTGCTCTACTTCACCTTGCACAGAGCAAGCAGCATGATGATTCATGGAGGATGCAGGCTAGTAAAATTACAATGCCATTCATTACAAATGCCTAATACTTTATGTACAGACATATTTTTACTAAATTTTACCTGCTATTGCAGCATCAATAGCCTTTCTTGCAATACAGGACAACCACCTTCTGATACTCCTAGAGAGTGCACATCCCATATGAACGATCAATGTTTTTTCTATGAACGAATGCTGCAGGTAATAAGTTGTTTTACGCGTTCGCTTTGCAGCATGCTAGTTCCAGAAAAACCATGATTCTCGTCCATGACAAACTGGATTTGTTTTGCCATGCTTTAAATTTTATTTGAAACACTGCTATTATGGCATGCCTTTAGAAACTTATTTCACATTTCTTTCAAATCTCAATAAGATAAGATAATGCTCTTTCACAACTTGCATGCGCATGACCATACTTTTCGAGGTTTTGTTTGTTTTTGCCACGAGAGGCCAGCTCGCACCTCCATCTCGACCTGCCCGGGATCAGAAGTCACAACAATTCCCGAAATCCTAAGGTATGAAAGTTTTTTCATTCTAAACTTTTGCATTGCCACTGTGCATTTCTTGCTTTATAAGTTCAATCCTCAATTCCTATGAACGAATTCCTGGAAATCCTTCATCTACATTTGGAGCGTTTGTGGTATGCATTGCATGGTTATTTTTCATTTCATTTCTTGCTAGCATGGTCTTCTGAAGCAACTGGAAACATTACAGTTAGAGTTAACATGATTATATTGGGTTGCCTATCATAATATTCTAGATATTTGATGGGCACAATGGTAATGCGACAGAAGTTTATACAAAAGAAAACTTAATGGATAACGTGTTGGGTTGTTTTCCCCCCGATCTAAGTAGGGATAAATGGCTAGCAGCTCTGCCTAGGGCTTTGGTTGCTGGGTTTGTTAGGACAGATAGAGAATTTCAAATACATGGTAAGGCATTTCTTGCTATTTTTTAAGCCTCTTTAAATCTGGGCCTCTGTTCGTCTTAATGTCCTTCTTGTAATCCCTGTCTGTTTATCTTTTTTTACTTCCAGAATGACTATCAAGTCACATTTGTGGTGGTCGATAGATGGATTGTTACAGTTGCTTCAGTGGGGGACTCTTTCTGCATATTGGATTGCATAGAAGGTGTCATAACACTAACAATGGATCATAGATATGATAATGAGGAAGAGTTAATAACTAGTTCCAATATGTAGACCACAAAGCATGAAACCTGATCAAATGTTAGCATCGTAAGGATAGAACGTGTCAAAGCAAGTGGAGGTGAAATTGGCATTGAGTATAGCTATTGGAGTGGAGGTACTAGAATCTTATGATAGTTATATTTACAGTTGTTATAACCATGGCTTCTGTACCTATTACTCTATAATGTAAATTCCACTATCCATATCTGCTTCTTGGACTTTTGAAACTACTGCTTCATATGGTTAGGGCATAATAAATGCATGTCTGCTGGGGCATTTTTTTTATAAAAGCATAATTTATAGGCTGGTGTTCATAATGAATTGGTATATGCTGTTGTACTGCTTTAAGAATATCAAACTTGCCATGTAAGCCAACTCTTTTCTAGTGCAATTATGATCAATATCCTTGGGCTAAATAGGGAAGAGCTATATTGCATGCTCATGCATTTACGCCTTTTTAAATTCTCGGTTGTATGGTGTCTATGATTTTGCTTTGTATGCTATGTATTTATGTCAACTTATTGTGGTTGTAGATTGCTTGCCAATCATTTAAACTCAAATATGGAAACTAGAAGAATGAATTAGATCTTTTGCTAAAAAACATGGTACAGGCACATGAAGGATGAGTCTGTTTTCATAAATGTTGGTCCTAAAGCAATCACACAAGGTCCCATACAGAGTAGTTGTCTTGGCCAAGGTGTCAAAGAGAAGGAGCTAACCCTAAAAATGATCATAGAACTGCCCACATGGCCATATTCTTGATTCTTTGGGAAGTGAATGTCTATTAGAGCCTTTTTCATATGTCTGATATTATTCACAGCTCATAGATGCGGCTCCAAAATGCCTGTTCATCCCATCACTGAAACCTATGGAACCTCCTAGCAACCTGTTATATATTGTTCATAAATAAGTAACCTACTACCCAACAAAAAGATGACAAAAATGCACGTTCTTAGTTAAACTTTTGAGCAAAAACATGGTTCCACAATCACCTCACTAAGTCCAACTCCAATAGAAACGATGAGCTATTGGGCCCATAACTTCATCAAATCTCTCCTTCTATTATTCTTTTTGCCACCATTTTAAGATTTTTTGCTCAATTTATTGGGATCCAGCAACAACCTCAAGGGCTAGAGCACCTTGTCAAATGTTTGCAGGGGAGAGCTCTTCTCTCGAGCTCCATAACATTGTTTCCAAATCTAGCTATTCTTTCCAATATCGAAGTGCAAGTTTAATCATGAAATTTTATGGCTATTATAGGTATATGCTAGTACCTATCTATTTTTGTCTCTTGCAGACCAACACAACAAAACTAGCCATGTGAGGTACTGGTATTGTTTTTCATTATTTATTGTTAGGTCTGCAAAGGAGCTCAAAACCATTGATAGTATTTAGTAGCTTTAGGTTTATTGTCTAAACATGTAGTTTGCTAATTCTATTCTTTAAAAGTTAAAACTTCATATACTTGTTTCTAGGAGATTCTAGAACATTTTAGAACCTATATACATGGACTGAACTTGACGCAATCTCATCCTTTGCAGTGGCGTGAAGTTGACTGTGGTCTAGATATATCTAGAGGTGCCTCATTCTTGTCGAACAATTCTAGTTCAAGACCAATCTTAAGGCTTCTAGCTCAAGTCCTTGTATTTTCCTCATTGTATCAAGTATATCCAGTATTCTAGCATATTCTTCGCATATTTCGACCAGATGAATTACCTACTTATCTACTCTAGATACCCATTCCAGAGTTGTTGCCTTCGACCCCTGATGCCTCCATTTCTTTGCAGGTAGTTTAGAGTAGGTGTCTCGAAGCTAATGCTTATGTACTCCTGAGGTTGTTGCCCCACTTTGTTCTGTCGAAGACAATCATCTAATTGAAACTTTGGATGCGATTCAGGATGGCTAAAAGTGTGTTCGGTCTAGGGTTTGGACTTAAATAGGTTAGGATTCATATGTTTGGCCCACTTGGCACTAATGGGATGCATCCATGTGCCATGGCACCACTAGAGTGAGTCCACATGGACAATAGGTCTCATACCTTGAGGCGCCTAAGTTGTAAAATAACTTGGTCTCCCCATGCTAGACATGGCCTAAGTCTATTGGCAAGACTTTTACTTATGATGTGGCCCTAAATATAAGTATTTATATCATATACTCTAGGGGAACGTCACAAGTATGCTCTCTCTCATGAAAGTGAAATGGTTTAGACTTATGTCCTCATGTCTGATCGTATTTTGCTATTTTGGTTTCAAGTATTACTACAATCTGTAATATTTGCTCATTGGAATGACAAACTTAAGCCTTTGTTGAATAAGGACTTTGTTATAGAGTATGGTGAGAGCATGTTAGGGTGTGCCTATTTTTGTATCTATTGGGGGCCTGGAAAGTACCCAGAAAAGTACTCAAAATCTGGCTAGTTTGAGGACTTGATAAGGTCTTATTGAATATGGAGGTCAAATGTGGATATAGTATTTCTTAATTTCAACATTAATGTCTTCATATTAAGTTGAGCACTAATGTGTTTTTATTTGTATTTCCAATTTTTGAATTGATTATGATGAAAAGAAAAAACAGAAAAGTACTCAGTTGTTAAGTATTGAGAGTATGTACTTTGAAAGGTGCCAAAAGTGGTACACCCTAGCATGCTCTTAATAGAAGACTAGGATCTCTTATATCTAAGGTTGAAAGTGAGAATGAATAAAAGACTGAGAGTAGAGCAACAGATATGCAAAGAACGCAACTTAGAGACACCTATGTAAAATTCGTGATCATGATAACTGGATTTTGATCAGAAGCTTCATTTGAATGCATATAATTCAAGATCATAATGTTTCATGATGTTAAGAAATGTTACTTTGTTTGGGACTCATTGCGGAAAACTAAGAGCAGAATGAAGTTATTTGTAAAACAGATTCTTTGTGCATTATGAACTTCAAGAAAATCTTCGTCCTCAAAGAAATTGAGAATGGATTGCCATTAAAAGAATGTACTTTACTAAAAAGATTGAAAATTTCTACAGCTTTTAGCAATTAAGAATTTATCCATAGGATTAGAGTAAACATTAGCAGGCCAACTCATAATTTAGTTCCATTTCTAGATCAATTGCCTACAATAATTTGTTTTTGAAATGCATTCAGAAGTTATATTAATTATTAAAATGCACAGCTTCTGAAATAGTTCATATAGGCATGTTATAGAGGATCCATATCATATATCATCGCCTTAAGGTAATTTATGATTGGGGGCACCTATGATTCTGAAATATGACATATGGTTGCACCTAAGATGGAATATGAAATACTAGGACTGGAACCTCTACCAAAATAATTCAATGTCTTAATAAAAATGCTTTGACTGATACAACTAGCAGAATAACGTGCTATTTTTTTCTACTGGATTTTTTCCCCCTTTTTATCACACCCATTCAATTATTTTAGGGGTATGATCTATTGTTTTAGATGTGGTTTATACGCCCAAATCAAATTCCCTTGAACCTCCCTTTTACTTTGGTGCGGATTCTAACTAAATATGAACAACTATTATGTTCTGAATATGCAATGTCCCCTCATAAATCTAAGTCTAAATCTTGGCAGAGCTTGGACATCCTATCGCCAAAGCTGCTTGAAAGAAAAGTAGATGATTATTAGGCCTTAGCGACAGGTGGAGATACCTTTTGACCAAGCTCTCAAGTAAAGGAAGCCAAGCAAATCGCCCAATGCTTGAGGCATATTTGCAGACATTAAAGAAAACCTTGCCATTCAATTTGAACAAATTTCATCAAGTTAACAAATTACAAGGAACCCACAACAACAAAATTATCAATTAGCGACATCGATAGCGACGTCTGTGTCACGCCTGTGCGATGTCTGGCCACGTAACGTTTTTGCGACATCTGTGCAACGCCGAGTGAACAGTCACTAAATACGTTACGCACCCGTTGGCACCACGTGGCCCCAAAGCACTGACACATGGCATATATGGTATTGCGACATCACATCGTCTGGGACGTGACATCGCCGACAGGCCAGCTGGCATGACAAACGCGTCGCAACCCGCGTCGCTAAATGCCCATTCCCTTGTTGTAAACATCAAGGAAAAGCATGCAAACAATCATAGGTTAGATGAGAATGGAAACAAGATAAAAATACAAAAAAGTAGAAAAATAGCTAGAAAAACAAGTTCACTGACTAAATGCAAACTGACCAAGATTGAGCACTGAAGTTTTGGCTTCTGCTAGAGCACCTCTCCTTAGTTCTTTTTCTAGACCACTGGATTTTTTCGTTTCTCCATTGTCTATGTTTTTAGTTTCGTCTGTGAATTTGAAAAAATAGGAATCTGGCGTCTAAGGCCTAAGCCACATCAGATTTTGCTCATGTGGAAGTATTATGTGGATAGACTAAAATTGCAAGAAATGTTGTAGAGTTGATGTGCTAAAAAAATGGAAAAAAAAAGGGAAGATAAGAAATGGGTATGACTTGTAACATTTATGCAAGATCTATTGCCCTAGATGTCACCTTATATATGCTTTCAAAGTTCACTTTCCTTAGAAGAAGCTCTGCCACATGGAGCCGTTGGACTTGATGCCATTCAATCAACAATCTTGATTAACTTGATGTTGGGGCCCGCGAGGCAATGTTTTTCCTTACATAGGACTTATAAGTTGCTATTTTTTCAGCTTTTTAATTTTCTGAGTATTTGTTGGGTGTATGTCGATAATTTCTAGCTTCGCACAAAAAGTGTTTTGCAAGGCTTAGGTATGGCGAGTAGGCATTAGTAGCATCTAAGTCATCTTTGGATTCCATGGAAGGGATGTTGATTTTTGAGTAATGTAAAGACCGGCAAGGCTTTTTCAACCCTCTATGCCAGTACAATCATGACACATGTCAATGATTCTTAATATTGTGGACTTGTGGTCTGCATTTTACTCCATATTCTGCAACAATCATGATTGCGACCATCCACGTGGCAAATATTGATGGTTGAAAATAGCTTGGCCGATCTTTACGTTGCGGCAAATAGTCGAAACTTGGTGAAAGAGCTCAAGGCTGTTATGTGGACTAGAAAAATGGCTTCTGGTTCAGGAAACTCAAGCGGCTTATTTATCAACCTCGTCTTTAAACCAGCCCTTAAAAAAAAAAAAAAAACCCGGAAACAACTAGTACAGGCAACAACCCTACTAGCAGTTCAAGCTACATCAGTCAATCCCTCAGTAGCCTTATCATTCCGTACATTTGACCGAGCAGACCAAAAGACGGTGCATCCAAACATCGTAAAAAATTCCAGTACTTTAGTCTTTTATAGACCTTTCCTACATTATGTTCTGTTCTATGGTCAGAGTTTCTAACCATTAAACATTTTGGTTCCTTTTCTAACTCGTATCATTTACTGCACATGTTCCATAAACCAACCTTTTGACATTACTGCCAGCACTTGCATGTGCATCTTTTACATGTTCCATACACGAACGTTTAGACATTACTACATGCACTTGCATGTGCATCTTTTACATGCATGTCTACCACATGCACAACAGTCTTTATTAGGCACTTTTTTTTTCCCCTAATAAAGATCTGTTTTAAGTCCCTACTGCATCATATAAATCTATTCCCCTTTCGTTATGGACTAGAAAAGGATCTTACTACCTTTACATTCATAGGGTCCACTATGAGATTGTATCCTTAAATTTCCTTCCCTTATGTGCTAGAGATATAGTCATTTGCACTCGGATTAATTTTTCTGGTCATTTGTCCTATGCACCTATGCACGGTAAGTGTGCCTATTTTTTCCAAGCTTCATATGCCCGAAACCAAGTCATTACATCTATTTGGGACCATACACTCTTAGGCTTAATGTCCATCCTATTCTCATATTGAACAGCACTAAGAAAAATGTTTCGTAACATGCTTCATAACCTGTTTTTAGCATTCAATTCAATATGAGTGCAAGAACATGTTCACGGTGCTTTTCTGGAAAACTCATGTATATTCACCACTGTTCCCATGTGCTAGACAGCTATATATCATTAACTTAGATTTCAACCCTTTTACATCATTATCTCAGATTTTTTAAGCAAGATAACATGTCACAAAAAGAAGCCATAAAATATTACTTTAGTTCCACCATCTTCTAAAATTTGAAAAATTGCTACTGTATAGACTTAATTTTGATGTCAAAAGTACACATTTTTTTTGTAGATCTCCGACATATATATATAGTCTCGGCAGATATTATCCTACTAAATAGCGTAAAAAATGTTTCATATGCCTAAAACATCGTTTTCATTCAAAATTTATAACGATAGAAGATAAACAGAAATGCAACTTCCTGAACGGTATTTTGTAGCCTTAAAGTACATCCTTTGTGCAAGAAAACAGTCCTGAATGTGCACTTCATTCCATAAAGCCTTTTTGTTTGATCCATGCAGTCGTTTTTGCTAAAACACACCATAACAGCAAAGGAAGGCACAATGGGAGCAGAATACCACGTACCTGCAGCCAAACAAGTACACATTAGCGATGGACTCGGTAAAGGTACAAGGGCCAAAAGGTACTTAGGGTAATTCTGGGCTCTTCGCCCTTCACCCATTGTACCCTTTGCTCTTGATTAGTAAAAGCATCATAAAACAGCAAACATCAAACAAAAAAGATTTGTCAATCAAGAAATGACATCCTTATTACCATCAGGATGCATTTCCAGGACCTCTTATGCAGATATATATGATCATTTCCCTCTTGAAAATAGAGTACAAATCTGAAAATTACATTGCTCTCAAACACAGAGCACAATACGAACTAAGCGCAAGGCTTTTAGGATGTGTCCGTAATTAACCATCGAGGTATCATTGTGTCCTACTATAAGAAGATAACAAGGCGTTAATCTAAGAATACAAAATATATTCCCCCTTCTTCCTAGCATTTTAATCACTGTCTTGGCAGGGCCAGAACTTCTCCAACATGTATGCCAACTTAGGCATATGATATCAGGCCATACATTTATGTGCTTTTCAAAATGGCAGACATGCCATACTTTAAGAATAGAAATTATTCTCCCTTATATTTACCGCTATAACCACTGTCTTGATCGGGTCAGAATCATTATATTGTGCCACCATTGGCATATGCAATACGGCCACATGTTAATTTGCTATTCAGAATAGTTTTGGCAAACAACCAAATATATATTACGCTATCTCTCAGCATTTTACCACTAGAAAAAACCTGTTGATGCATTACTAGATCATGACCAACATATTTTCTTCAATCTGGAATCATTTTATCTCAGACCCATATTACATAAGATATGCATACCTGAAAATCTTCATTATCAGAGTCCATATTTTCATCGAATTGCGTCTCTGGGACGAACTTCTCAGCATTTGCAGATCCCCCATGGTATCCAGTTTGTCTTCTGTTGAAGTATCCCCTTTTGTTTGCTCCATAACTATCATTTCCTTCACTAAATCCACGTTTAGATTCAAAACTTCTGCCTCCACCTCTCCTATCCATCTGTACGGCTTCGAAATCAACAGGTCTTCTAGCTTACTCACACCACCGGAGCCCTAAAGTTATTCTTTAATTTATGCTGCTCTTCTATTTCCAATGGTTAAGATTTGCATTTATCTATCATTACACTTTCACCATTGCATATACATGCCACCATGTATATGTCTGCTACTTCCTCCCAGCCACTTGGGATTCCTTCCTAGAAAAATATCTCATACCTTTAGTATTAGATCCATGCAAGCCCATAAATCGCTTTTCTAAATATAATCTGAGTACAGCACCACGGCATTACGGTTAACTGCTCCATTTGTTATACTAAGAGTTAAAAGTCCTTTAATGTGTTGTACGTGCATGCCAGACGCATTTATTCAACCTTGCCTTATTTCCATGTTGTTACTAACATAAAAAAAACCCTACCTCCAACCGTAGGATTATATTAGACCCCTGCATCTTATGATAAAACTGTAACTAATAGGATGGGTGTACCCCTACTTGTTACAGTAGGGGTACTACTATAACCCTATAGTTTATTATATTTACCCAAAGGAAATCTATGCATTGATCTTAAGATGCAACTTTGAGAACATACCTTCAGTAGTCCATAATGAGTTGCAACAAAGTGCTAGTGTCATATTTCAGACCAGGAAATTCTCCATTCTTGATATATTTACACACTCGCCTTTTTGTGCCAGGTTTATCAAACCCATTTGTGACAAAATTGTTCATAAGCTCCTTGATGTCCTTCGCAGCATTTATTGGACATGTATTTACATACATAAATGGCATCACTTGAGATAAGATGACATTTCTGGCTTGGAAGTATGGCCTACAGCTGCACGCATGTACAAACTTCATTGCTTTGAAAGGTAAAGTCTCTCTCTTATCATACTTAGTAGTCTGGAAAATACCCATTGCTTTGTTAAAAACCTGTATTGTCATGTTTAAAAAATTGGCTTTGCTTCCAAACATGGCACCTGGTGCATATTCAGAGTATACCGTTTCTTCCTTGATACCCAAGACCTGCATGTCATAGATCTGCAATTCTTGCTCTCCATCAATAGTCCATTTGGTTAAGAATTTCTTAATATTGGGCAGTTTATTGCCAACAAATCATCCATGTACCTAAAGACGTACTTAAAAAGCTTTATTTCCTCAAATCTTCCTTGTTTTGCAAGATCCTTTATGAAGCTAAGCTCAAACCAAGCTAAATATATGTTGCACCAGTCAGGACTACAAGAAAAACCCATTGGAATGCCACAGACCTGCTTCCACACATTTTTTCCAAGTTTTATATGGCAATTAGTTAACAGCCAAGAATTAGTCTGTATAAATCTTTTTTGGGTCATCCTAGACCAACATCTACCCTGAGGTGCGGTTTTAAACCACTTAGCAGTCAATTTTCCATTGCTGGATTTTTTTATCCATAGTTCATACTTTTTGCTTTTGCCCTTCATGTGGTTCCATGCTGCATTAGCCACATATTCCGAGACTAGACATATGCCTTTGTCCCCATATATTGGAATGCTTTCATAACATTTTGTAATATCTGCTACAAACAGATTCTCAATCTTGCAAGGTAAATTCAAGGTAATATCATAAATGGATTTAACCATCCAACAAAGGTTTAACCTTCCTGGCAGCAAAGTACCAATATTAGCACACAAGTCTTTTGATATTTCAGGCCATAACTCCATTATGGAATCTAAAACCACGGTAATATTTTCAGCAATCTCAGTGTATAATGTATTGTGTGCATTGGTAATCCACCGATAGTCATTTTTATGGGCCTTAAAAAGGCCTAGGAGGTAGGATAGCTTCTCTGATTCAAAAGTAATATTTCCAATACAATCTTGTATTCCTTTTTGAATCTCACTGTAAAGTTGGTCCGTTTCAGATCCAATTGGTAGGAAATCAATGCTATCCAATCTTTTATGTGCCATTTCCCTAATATGCTTGGGGCAGATGAAGGATGGATTGTTGGATGCTTTATCCACACCCGAGATGTAGAAATTAGTAGTTAGCCACTCAAGATTCTTAATGACTGCCATGTCACTAAGTGGGAACTTTTTAAGGGGCTCTTCTTGTTGTTTTTCATCAATCTCCCACCCTACTTGTTCCATTATTCCCGCTTTTATACTCTGAATATCAATATCCTTTATATCGCGGGGAACTCATATTTATGTAGTTCAAAAATTTTATCACATGTCTTACATATTTCTGCTTTCATGTCCCTCCAATTCAAACACCTATCAGGGATGTGACTCAATCCTTTCCTGAATAAACCACGGAGGGACCTGCTTTTAACTATCCCAACATTTGTACATCTGATGTGTCCAATGCTGCTATCTATAAAGCTCTTTAAGTTTGGATTCCTACACGGGCAAATATTCTCAGTGTCTTGTACAAAGATGTAGTAAGGCTTATAGCATAGCTCTTTTAGATCTTCTGTGTATCTCCATGAGAACATGGTATTATCCATAATCAACTCCCCAACCTCCCCTAGGTATTCTCTCATAAACTTGTGTACAATCTTTGGAAAACAAATTTTGTCAAGGATCTTGGATAGAAAAAAACAGTGGACTATTTTCTTTTTGCACTTATCCTTTGTTTCAGACATGTGGAATCTCCCCTGACAGTTCTTCTGGACAGACCTAGAAATCTGCGCAGCAATACACCCTTAATTATTGTACTTAGAATTTTTTTAAAGTATTACATCACCCACAGTACCCACGGTTGCATTTGAATCCTTATAGCAAAGCATGGTCATATGGCATGCACGCTCTTAAAGTCTATAGGATACTTCGATACATTGGAAGTTCCAACTTGAATATGTGAAATGATATGTTTCAACTTATCTATTGTAGTATAATACAGAATACACTTATTCTGCTACTTCCTACGTAATTGAATTGAAATATATGATTTCAAGATAGTTTCGTACCTATTTCTCATATCTCATAGTTGAGATGCTGCACCACTGTGTCATGAGTCCTTCGATTTATTTCTTCATTCTGTTTAGTAACAGATTTCTCCATTGTATTGGGCGTCCCAAGCTGCTCAATGGTCGAATTATCTGCAATGCTGGAACCCGTTTTGGTAGGTGGTACAGTTAAACGTGGAGGAGCATAGCCCTTCTCAACTGCGCCAACACTTGTCCTGTCCCTATTAGGTTTGGTTCTTTTGCTGAAATTGTTACTGGAGCCAGCCTCAAGGTTTTTCATAAATGTGACAGGTTTGATACTTTTCTCGCAGACCACAGCCATTCTAAGAAAGCTTAGTTTCAGATCTGCATATGGGTTTTCAGCAAGTAAAAAGGTCATACTGATAAGAGTATCCCGTACATTCAAGTAAGAGATATAAGCCAAAATCCCATCTCTTAATGTAGTCTTTAACACTAGAGTCGTCACATGATGAACCAGAAAAGGTGCATTTGCACTGTTCGCGTTAAAATTCACATAAAATCAGGGGTTCAATAATCAGTCAAACCCTTCTTATATGTTAATATATGGCAGTCATGTTGCATGGGAAAAATACCTAAAAATCTATTGGTCCCCATTCATGAGAGTTACACTTAGGTAAACCCAAGGGGGTCAAGTCTGTTTCGCTACATGTTTAGATAAAGTAAAACTGTCTCGGTAAGACAATTTTTATGATTTTTTTCATTATTTTTGTATTTTTCTACACGAAGTTAGAGAGTAAGACACAAAAACTGCACCTCAATCCGAGGTCCGAGAAGGAGATAGGGTTGTTTGAACATGACGGGTCAAAATCGCCGCTTGTCTTCTGTGGAACCAATCTTTGGTTTCGTAAAGTCGTTCCCAAATCAAATCTCTAACTTTTGTAGGAAAATGAATTTTGACCCAAAATTTTGAATATAAGTATTAGACAACTTGCTTTATCTAAGAAAAATGTCCATTAGCCTTGATGATGAGGTTTTGATTTTCTTTTTTTTTTCAATTACAAGTGAATGATAACTTATGTCTATATAGGAGTAAAATGATTCAAAGTCATCCGCAAAAAAAAAACATTATGAAAGGTTACCACGATATGGAATCACCCCAAAACAAACACGCCAAAAAAGCATAGCGTTTGTTTTCAAGAAATCAAGAAAGGTTCAGATACTCGAGACCATTACCGGTCCACCTTCTTTTTAAAATTAAGAACTCCCTCATGTTAATCAATTTCAGTTGCAATTGCGGGATATAAGCACCTCATGAGCTACTCTATTCATTGAAAATAATCAATGCTCCTGATCTTGAGGTTTAGGATAAACTTTCTAGTGTTCATTCCAAGTTATCTGTTAGAGTACGCGTTCCATGGATTTCATAAACCTATGTATTGAATGGTGAACTCAAAACTTGTATTTTTTATCTTCTCAAGTTGTGGAAGCAATGCAAAAGAATGAAAAACAAATATAAAAAGCTAGAACTATGAAAAATAAAGATAGATCAAGCTATGTCTGTTTCCCATAACCCGATTGGGTTCCGTGGACATTAAAATTTTCTTCCTTCCTTCCTTCCTTCCTTCCATTGCTGGTCCACATGGCTTATGATCATTCAAGAAGCCAAAACATCCTCATCTTAATTAGTTGGTTGCTAGAATTGCATTATTTAATGGTAAAGTTGAAGCACAAGCAAACTGAACCTATATGAATCTCCACTCACCCTTCCAAAAATTATGTTAGAGAAGGTAGAAAATCGCCATATCATTGTATAAATGACAAATGAACAATAAATAAAATTGGTAATCATAATTAGAGAGATTTAATTCTATACCCAATTCGTTAATTGTGGACCATAATGGTCCATGCCCATTTATATTCAAATCTTACATATAGTAGTATGTTATTTTTAACATCAAATTGGAGATCTATGTTGCCAATGAAGCTTGAACCCATAAAAATTATAGTCTATCATGAGAGACAAGCTAAAGTTATTATTATTGTACCTAAAGTAGGAACTCTTAAGCAGCAAACACGTGTACTAAGTTTATGATAGTAAAAAATAAGAAGATTTCATCGTGTGTTTTGCACTAAGACGATACAAACTATATTTTAAACTTCTATCACATGTTTCGTCAATCATGAGTTGAAAAAGAATGCTATCTTGCTTTAAAATATGGCAAGCCTAAGTACAAACCAGAAATGGTCCATGTCTATTTTAAATCAAATCTTGTACACAATATGTTACTTTAACATGAAATTCAAGATCTATGTTGCCAAGGAAGGGTGACATTCATAAAAAAATATTGCCTACCATAAAAAGATGAGTTTTTGTATTATTACCTTAGCTAAACTCTAATTTTGTGTAGTGGCAACCACTTCTAAATGTAAAGAATACATGGTTATTCACCATATTTAAGTTCATAAAATTCTTTATTATGAATGTATGAGTGGAATGAATGGAGTGCATCATTTATTGCCCTTAGAAAGCTTATATATGAGTTTAGTTAAACCACGTTAGTTCTATTTTTGTCTTGGATTCCTGATCGAATCTTCTTTAGTGAAAATTGAGATCAACATGACTTATAAACATTTCAAAAAATTATTGGACTATAGCTCTTAGAGTTGACAACTTATGGCCGCAAGTCTTACGTCAAAATTTGTTATAGTAAAGGAGAAACAATTCATAACCTCAAACAGCTTTTTAAAGCTAAAAATGGTTTGACGACTTCATATAAAGCCATCTAATAGCAACGAAACATGAAAACATGCAAATCAACATGTTTTATCATAAAACGTCAATTACTTTCAATTTTAGAAACGTTTGGACCCCTTTATGCTAGAAAGTTTGAAGAATGCAGTTCTGGCCTGGCGTAAAAACTGCTGAATTCAATGAGGTTTGGGCAATCACCACAACATATCAGTAAATCTATTGGTCATGAAATTCTCCATGGCCATAAAGAATCGAGTGAAGATTCCAAAAGTGGTGGTATCTTGTGAAATGGAAATTTCTCTTGTTAGATACCTGGGTTTAAGTGGCAGAGGGTATGCTGGACCAATTCTGGTTGATGAACCCAGAATAGTTCCAGTAACAACTCTAGTGTTAAGAACTTTGTCATGGATACCATTTGGGCTACAGTTGACATGTCTGGAAATACGCTACCAAGGTTGTTGAACATGTACCATACAGCGTGATCTAACCATGTCATATTTTCCTTACATGCATTCCCTTTGCTCCTGGGTTCACACACACATTTTAAGTAGGGACACATGCTTCTCCATACCCTTTTTACATAAAAGGCATCCCTGCCTATTGTTGAATACGCCATATGCCCTTTTTGCCTTAAATAGAGGTTATCATCCTTATTGCACTTTTTATCAAAGAATCTATGGTCGATTCTAAGTTTGAATCTCTCCTTGATTACAATTTTCTCCATCTTTTCCGCAGCCGTTTTAGCCATCTTTTCTTGGTCAGTTGTGATGCCTCCTAGCATAATCCATGATGCTTTACTTATTGGAGCCAATGCCCCAAAATTCTTGGTACGCCAGATGCCCTGGTTACAAAAGAGAGCATGTCCTTCCACAAGACGTTCTGGTATGATTGGAAACAAGTGGCTGTTATGCAAAGTAAAACTAAATTCACTATCTTCCTCATCTTTTCCAGTATAAACTTTTTTGTTCATGGCTAGTTTTTCCTCATCCGAAAGTAGAGATTCCCCAAATGGATCCTCATCAGCATCATGGTTACTATTTTGTACACTCTTTTCACGTACTGTATTGTCAAGGCATGATTTCTTGATTTTGTTAGCCTTCTCCAATGCAATAACTCCAGTAAAGAACTGCCTTTTAGCATGATCCTCTTCCATTGTACAATTATAAACCTTGCTTGGCAGCATTTCATATAACTCTTCTACCAACTTATTGGCCTCGTCCCAATCAGTCCCTATCTTATTTATCTTAGGCACAAGACTAAGCCAGTCATTAAAACCCAGATGACTTACAGCAGAAAATTGGTCCGGTTTCCGTAGGGCCTCCTTTTCCAAAAGGAGTATGTGTACATTGGGATTTTTTATACAGCACAGAAGTGTTTGTACCGCATAACTTGGGCTCGCAATTTTGCTGGCACCATATCCGATAAGACCTAGATCCTTGTTCCAGACTGGTGGCACAAATTCCATGTTGTACTCAGCTTGAGTATCATCATTATCCTGAAAACATAATAACATTCCCATTATTCAGATAAAAAAAACCAAGTATTGCTCAATTTTCTAACAATGGATGAGATGCATCACTGGTAAGACCAATGAAATGAAATTTCTAAAAAAAACCCGGAAACAACTAGTACAGTAACAACCCTACTAGCAGTTCAAGCTACATCAGTCAATCCCTCAGTAGCCTTATCATTCCGTACATTTGACCGAGCAGACCAAAAGACGGTGCATCCAAACATCGTAAAAATTCCAAAGATTTTAGTCTTTTTATAGACCTTTCCTACATTATGTTCTATGGTCATAATTTCTAACCATTAAAACATTTTTGTTCCTTTTCCAAACTCGTATCATTTACTGCGCATGTTCCATAAACCAACCTTTTGACATTACCGCATTGCATGTGCATCTTTTACATGTTCCATAAACCAACATTTAGACATTACTACATGCACCTGCATGTGCATATTTTACATGCATATATGCATGTCTGCAACATGCACAATAGTCTTTATTAGGCACATTTTTTCATAACAAAGATCTGTTTTAAGTTCCTATTGCATCATATAAATCTATTTCCCTTTCGTTATTGACTAGAAAAGGATCTTACTACCTTTACATTCATAGCATCCACAATGAGACCTTATCCTTAAATTTCTTTCCCTTATGTGCTAGATACATGAGATATAGTCATTTGAACACGGATTATTTTTTCTAGTCATTTATGCAACTATGCACGGTAAGTTTTTTCCAAGCTTCATATGCCTAAGACTAAGTTATTACTACATCTATTTGGGACAATACACTCGTAGGATTAATGTCAATCCTATTCACATATTGAACAAAATTAAGAAAAATATTTCGTGACATGCTTCATAACCTGTTTTTAATATTCAATATGAATGCAAGTACATGTTCACAGTGCTTTTCTGGAAAACTCATGTATATTCACCACTGTTCCCATGTGCTAGACAGCTTTATATCATTAACTTAGATTTCAACCATTTTACATCATTATCTCAGATTTCTTAAGCAAGATAACATGCCACATAGAGAAGCCATAAACTATTACTTTAGTTCCACCATCTTCTAAGCTGAAAAATTGCTGCATAAGTAGACATGATTTTGATGTCAAAGGTACCTGTGATCTCCAGACATATATATGGTCTGCAGTATTATCCTACTAAATAGCAGAAAAGTGTTTCGTATGCTGAAAACATCGTTTTCATTCAAAATTTATGATGATAGAAGATAAACAGAAATGCAACTTCCTGAACGGTATTTTGTAGCCTTAAAGTACATCCTTTGTGCAAGAAAACAGTCCTGAATGTGCACTTCATTCCATAAAGCCTTTTTGTTTGATCCATGCAGTCGTTTTTGCTAAAACACACCATAACAGCAAAGGAAGGCACAATGGGAGCAGAATACCACGTACCTGCAGCCAAACAAGTACACATTAGCGATGGACTCGGTAAAGGTACAAGGGCCAAAAGGTACTTAGGGTAATTCTGGGCTCTTCGCCCTTCACCCATTGTACCCTTTGCTCTTGATTAGTAAAAGCATCATAAAACAGCAAACATCAAACAAAAAAGATTTGTCAATCAAGAAATGCCATCCTTATTACCATCAGGATGCATTTCCAGGACCTCTTATGCAGATATATATGATCATTTCCCTCTTGAAAATAGAGTACAAATCTGAAAATTACATTGCTCTCAAACACAGAGCACAATACGAACTAAGCGCAAGGCTTTAGGATGTGTCCAGAATTAACCATCAGAGGTATCATTGTGTCCTAGTATAAGAAGATAACAAGGCGTTAATCTAAGAATACAAAAGATATTCCCCCTTCTTCCTAGCATTTTAATCACTGTCTTGGCAGGGCCAGAACTTCTCCAACATGTATGCCAACTTAGGCATATGATATCAGGCCATACATTTATGTGCTTTTCAAAATGGCAGACATGCCATACTTTAAGAATAGAAATTATTCCCCCTTATATTTACCGCTGTAACCACTGTCTTGATCGGGTCAGAATCATTATATTGTGCCACCATTGGCATATGCAATACGGCCACATGTTAATTTGCTATCCAGAATAGTTTTGGCAAACAACCAAACATATATTACGCTATCTCTCAGCATTTTACCACTAGAAAAAACCTGTTGATGCATTACTAGATCATGACCAACATATTTTCTTCAATCTGGAATCATTTTATCTCAGACCCATATTACATAAGATATGCATACCTGAAAATCTTCATTATCAGAGTCCATATTTTCATCGAATTGCGTCTCTGGGACGAACTTCTCAGCATTTGCAGATCCCCCATGGTATCCAGTTTGTCTTCTGTTGAAGTATCCCCTTTTGTTTGCTCCATAACTATCATTTCCTTCACTAAATCCACGTTTAGATTCAAAACTTCTGCCTCCACCTCTCCTATCCATCTGTACGGCTTCGAAATCAACAGGTCTTCTAGCTTACTCACACCGTTGATTTTAGTGTAAAGCTCTAAACCGTCTTGTGAGCAGCCGCCTTCAGAAAAACTGTTTGAGAAAAAACCCATCCTTCCGAATGGCCTTAGCAAAAACCCGGGAGAATCCCGGGTCATCAATTTTGGCTGCCTGGCAGCACCTCGATTCTCACAATCTTACCTCGATTCTCTAAGTCTCACGACTTTTGTAAAAGAAAACCGGAGCCCTAAAGTTATTCTTTAATTTATGCTGCTCTTCTATTTCCAATGGTTAAGATTTGCATTTATCTATCATTACACTTTCACCATTGCATATACATGCCACCATGTATATGTCTGCTACTCCCTCCCAGCCACTTGGGATTCCTTCCTAGAAAAATATCTCATACCTTTAGTATTAGATCCATGCAAGCCCATAAATCGCTTTTCTAAATATAATCTGAGTACAGCACCACGGCATTACGGTTAACTGCTCCATTTGTTATACTAAGAGTTAAAAGTCCTTTAATGTGTTGTACGTGCATGCCAGACGCATTTATTCAACCTTGCCTTATTTCCATGTTGTTACTAACATAAAAAAAACCCTACCTCCAACCGTAGGATTATATTAGACCCCTGCATCTTATGATAAAACTGTAACTAATAGGATGGGTGTACCCCTACTTGTTACAGTAGGGGTACTACTATAACCCTATAGTTTATTATATTTACCCAAAGGAAATCTATGCATTGATCTTAAGATGCAACTTTGAGAACATACCTTCAGTAGTCCATAATGAGTTGCAACAAAGTGCTAGTGTCATATTTCAGACCAGGAAATTCTCCATTCTTGATATATTTACACACTCGCCTTTTTGTGCCAGGTTTATCAAACCCATTTGTGACAAAATTGTTCATAAGCTCCTTGATGTCCTTCGCAGCATTTATTGGACATGTATTTACATACATAAATGGCATCACTTGAGATAAGATGACATTTCTGGCTTGGAAGTATGGCCTACAGCTGCACGCATGTACAAACTTCATTGCTTTGAAAGGTAAAGTCTCTCTCTTATCATACTTAGTAGTCTGGAAAATACCCATTGCTTTGTTAAAAACCTGTATTGTCATGTTTAAAAATTGGCTTTGCTTCCAAACATGGCACCCGGTGCATATTCGTGAGTATACCGCTTTCTTCCTTGATACCCAAGACCGCGATGTCATAGATCCGCAATTCTTGCTCTCCATCAATAGTCCATTTGGTTAAGAATTTCTTAATATTGGGCAGTTTATTGCCAACAAATCATCCATGTACCTAAAGACGTACTTAAAAAGCTTTATTTCCTCAAATCTTCCTTGTTTTGCAAGATCCTTTATGAAGCTAAGCTCAAACCAAGCTAAATATATGTTGCACCAACAGACTACAAGAAAAACCCATTGGAATGCCACAGACCTGCTTCCACACATTTTTTCCAAGTTTTATATGGCAATTAGTTAACAGCCAAGAATTAGTCTGTATAAATCTTTTTTGGGTCATCCTAGACCAACATCTACCCTGAGGTGCGGTTTTAAACCACTTAGCAGTCAATTTTCCATTGCTGGATTTTTTTATCCATAGTTCATACTTTTTGCTTTTGCCCTTCATGTGGTTCCATGTCTTTGCATTAGCCACATATTCGAGACTAGACATATGCCTTTGTCCCCATATATTGGAATGCTTTCATAACATTTTGTAATATCTGCTACAAACAGATTCTCAATCTTGCAAGGTAAATTCAAGGTAATATCATAAATGGATTTAACCATCCAACAAAGGTTTAACCTTCCTGGCAGCAAAGTACCAATATTAGCACACAAGTCTTTTGATATTTCAGGCCATAACTCCATTATGGAATCTAAAACCACGGTAATATTTTCAGCAATCTCAGTGTATAATGTATTGTGTGCATTGGTAATCCACCGATAGTCATTTTTATGGGCCTTAAAAAGGCCTAGGAGGTAGGGTAGCTTCTCTGATTCAAAAGTAATATTTCCAATACAATCTTGTATTCCTTTTTGAATCTCACTGTAAAGTTGGTCCGTTTCAGATCCAATTGGTAGGAAATCAATGCTATCCAATCTTTTATGTGCCATTTCCCTAATATGCTTGGGGCAGATGAAGGATGGATTGTTGGATGCTTTATCCACACCCGAGATGTAGAAATTAGTAGTCAGCCACTCAAGATTCTTAATGACTGCCATGTCACTAAGTGGGAACTTTTTAAGGGGCTCTTCTTGTTGTTTTTCATCAATCTCCCACCCTACTTGTTCCATTATTCCCGCTTTTATACTCTGAATATCAATATCCTTTATATGCGGGAACTCATATTTATGTAGTTCAAAAATTTTATCACATGTCTTACATATTTCTGCTTTCATGTCCCTCCAATTCAAACACCTATCAGGGATGTGACTCAATCCTTTCCTGAATAAACCACGGAGGGACCTGCTTTTAACTATCCCAACATTTGTACATCTGATGTGTCCAATGCTGCTATCTATAAAGCTCTTTAAGTTTGGATTCCTACACGGGCAAATATTCTCAGTGTCTTGTACAAAGATGTAGTAAGGCTTATAGCATAGCTCTTTTAGATCTTCTGTGTATCTCCATGAGAACATGGTATTATCCATAATCAACTCCCCAACCTCCCCTAGGTATTCTCTCATAAACTTGTGTACAATCTTTGGAAAACAAATTTTGTCAAGGATCTTGGATAGAAAAAAACAGTGGACTATTTTCTTTTTGCACTTATCCTTTGTTTCAGACATGTGGAATCTCCCCCAGCGGTTCTTACGGGACGGACCTAGAAATCTGCGCAGCAATACACCCTTAATTATTGTACTTAGAATTTTTTTAAAGTATTACATCACCCACAGTACCCACGGTTGCATTTGAATCCTTATAGCAAAGCATGGTCATATGGCATGCACGCTCTTAAAGTCTATAGGATACTTCGATACATTGGAAGTTCCAACTTGAATATGTGAAATGATATGTTTCAACTTATCTATTGTAGTATAATACAGAATACACTTATTCTGCTACTTCCTACGCAATTGAATTGAAATATATGATTTCAAGATAGTTTCGTACCTATTTCTCATATCTCATAGTTGAGATGCTGCACCACTGTGTCATGAGTCCTTCGATTTATTTCTTCATTCTGTTTAGTAACAGATTTCTCCATTGTATTGGGCGTCCCAAGCTGCTCAATGGTCGAATTATCTGCAATGCTGGAACCCGTTTTGGTAGGTGGTACAGTTAAACGTGGAGGAGCATAGCCCTTCTCAACTGCGCCAACACTTGTCCTGTCCCTATTAGGTTTGGTTCTTTTGCTGAAATTAGCCTCAAGGTTTTTCATAAATGTGACAGGTTTGATACTTTTCTCGCAGACCACAGCCATTCTAAGAAAGCTTAGTTCGGATGCGCATATGGGTTTTGACCAAGTAAAAGGTCATCTTGATAAAGAGTATCAGGTACATTCAAGTAAGAGATATAAGCCAAAATCCCATCTCTTAATGTAGTCTTTAAGAACTTTGTCATGGATACCATTTGGGCTCTGATTGACATATTAATAAAATCAGCTACCCAAGGTTGTTGAACATGCTTCCTCTGTTATTAATCTAACCGTAATCATATTTTCCTTACATGCATTCCCTTTGCTCACGGGTTTACCGCACACACATTTTAAGTAGGGACACATGCTTCTCCGCCCTTACATAAAAGGCATCCCTGCCTATTGTTGAATACGCCATATGCCCTTTTTGCCTTAAATAGAGGTTATCATCCTTATTGCACTTTTTATCAAAGAATCTATGGTCGATTCTAAGTTTGAATCTCTCCTTGATTACAATTTTCTCCATCTTTTCCGCAGCCGTTTTAGCCATCTTTTCTTGGTCAGTTGTGATGCCTCCTAGCATAATCCATGATGCTTTACTTATTGGAGCCAATGCCCCAAAATTCTTGGTATGCCAGATGCCCTGGTTACAAAAGAGAGCACGTCCTTCCACAAGACGTTCTGGTATGATTGGAAACAAGTGGCTGTTATGCAAAGTAAAACTAAATTCACTATCTTCCTCATCTTTTCCAGTATAAACTTTTTTGTTCATGGCTAGTTTTTCCTCATCCGAAAGTAGAGATTCCCCAAATGGATCCTCATCAGCATCATGGTTACTATTTTGTACACTCTTTTCACGTACTGTATTGTCAAGGCATGATTTCTTGATTTTGTTAGCCTTCTCCAATGCAATAACTCCAGTAAAGAACTGCCTTTTAGCATGATCCTCTTCCATTGTACAATTATAAACCTTGCTTGGCAGCATTTCATATAACTCTTCTACCAACTTATTGGCCTCGTCCCAATCAGTCCCTATCTTATTTATCTTAGGCACAAGACTAAGCCACCATTAAAACCCGGATGACTTACGTTGACAATTGGTCCGGTTTAGTAGGGGCCTCCTTTTCCAAAAGGAGTATGTGTACATTGGGATTTTTATACAAAGACATGTAAGTGTTTGTACCGCATAACTTGGGCTCGCAATTTTGCTGGCACCATATCCGATAAGACCTAGATCCTTGTTCCAGACTGGTGGCACAAATTCCATGTTGTACTCAGCTTGAGTATCATCATTATCCTGAAAACATAATAACATTCCCATTATTCAGGATAAAAAAACCAAGTATTGCTCAATTTTCTAACAATGGATGAGATGCATCACTGGTAAGACCAATGAAATGAAATTTCTAAAAAAAACACGGAAACAACTAGTACAGGCAACAACCCTACTAGCAGTTCAAGCTACATCACCAATCCCTCAAGAGCCTTATCATTCCGGTACATTTGACCGAAAGGACCAAAAGACGGTGCATCCAAACATCGTAAAAAATTCCAATTATTTTAGTCTTTTATAGACCTTTCCTACATTATGTTACGTTCTCTATGGTCGAGTTTCTAACCATTAAACATTTTGGTTCCTTTTCTAACTTCATTATCATTTATCGCACATGTTCCATAAACCAACCTTTTGACATTATTGCCAAAGACTTGCATGTGCATCTTTTACATGTTCCATACACTAACGTTTAGACATTACTACATGCACTTGCATGTGCATCTTTTACATGCATGTCTACCACATGCACAAATGGTCTTTATTAGGCACTTTTTTTTTTCCCCCTAATAAAGATCTGTTTTAAGTCCCTATCGCATCATATAAATCTATTCCCCTTTCGTTATGGACTAGAAAAGGATCTTACTACCTTTACATTCATAGGGTCCACTATGAGATTGTATCCTTAAATTTCCTTCCCTTATGTGCTAGAGATATAGTCATTTGCACTCGGATTAATTTTTCTGGTCATTTGTCCTATGCACCTATGCACGGTAAGTGTGCCTATTTTTTCCAAGCTTCATATGCCCGAAACCAAGTCATTACATCTATTTGGGACCATACACTCTTAGGCTTAATGTCCATCCTATTCTCATATTGAACAGCACTAAGAAAAATGTTTCGTAACATGCTTCATAACCTGTTTTTAGCATTCAATTCAATATGAGTGCAAGAACATGTTCACGGTGCTTTTCTGGAAAACTCATGTATATTCACCACTGTTCCCATGTGCTAGACAGCTATATATCATTAACTTAGATTTCAACCCTTTTACATCATTATCTCAGATTTTTTAAGCAAGATAACATGTCACAAAAAGAAGCCATAAAATATTACTTTAGTTCCACCATCTTCTAAGCTGAAAAATTGCTACAGAAGTAGACTTAATTTTGATGTCAAAAGTACCTGTTTTTTGTAGATCTCCAGACATATATATAGTCTGCAGTATTATCCTACTAAATAGCAGAAAAATGTTTCATATGATTAAAACATCGTTTTCATTCAAAATTTATAACGATAGAAGATAAACAGAAATGCAACTTCCTGAACGGTATTTTGTAGCCTTAAAGTACATCCTTTGTGCAAGAAAACAGTCCTGAATGTGCACTTCATTCCATAAAGCCTTTTTGTTTGATCCATGCAGTCGTTTTTGCTAAAACACACCATAACAGCAAAGGAAGGCACAATGGGAGCAGAATACCACGTACCTGCAGCCAAACAAGTACACATTAGCGATGGACTCGGTAAAGGTACAAGGGCCAAAAGGTACTTAGGGTAATTCTGGGGCTCTTAAGCCCTTCACCCATTGTACCCTTTGCTCTTGATTAGTAAAAGCATCATAAAACAACGAAACATCAAACAAAAAAGATTTGTCAATCAAGAAATGACATCCTTATTACCATCAGGATGCATTTCCAGGACCTCTTATGCAGATATATATGATCATTTCCCTCTTGAAAATAGAGTACAAATCTGAAAATTACATTGCTCTCAAACACAGAGCACAATACTTAACTAAGCGCAAGGCTTTAGGATGTGTCCGAGAATTAACCATCGAGGTATCATTGTGTCCTAGTATAAGAAGATAACAAGGCGTTAATCTAAGAATACAAAAGATATTCCCCCTTCTTCCTAGCATTTTAATCAATCCTTGCCTTGGCGGGGGCGAAACTTCTCCAACATGTATGCCAACTTAGGCATATGATATCAGGCCATACATTTATGTGCTTTTCAAAATGGCAGACATGCCATACTTTAAGAATAGAAATTATTCCCCCTTATATTTACCGCTGTAACCACTGTCTTGATCGGGTCAGAATCATTATATTGTGCCACCATTGGCATATGCAATACGGCCACATGTTAATTTGCTATCCAGAATAGTTTTGGCAAACAACCAAACATATATTACGCTATCTCTCAGCATTTTACCACTAGAAAAAACCTGTTGATGCATTACTAGATCATGACCAACATATTTTCTTCAATCTGGAATCATTTTATCTCAGACCCATATTACATAAGATATGCATACCTGAAAATCTTCATTATCAGAGTCCATATTTTCATCGAATTGCATCTCTGGGACGAACTTCTCAGCATTTACAGATCCCCCATGGTATCCAGTTTGTCTTCTGTTGAAGTATCCCCTTTTGTTTGCTCCATAACTATCATTTCCTTCACTAAATCCACGTTTAGATTCAAAACTTCTGCCTCCACCTCTCCTATCCATCTGTACGGCTTCGAAATCAACAGGTCTTCTAGCTTACTCACACCGTTGATTTTAGTGTAAAGCTCTAAACCGTCTTGTGAGCAGCCGCCTTCAGAAAAACTGTTTGAGAAAAAACCCATCCTTCTGAATGGCCTTAGCAAAAACCCGGGAGAATCCTGGGTCATCAATTTTGGCTGCCTGGCAGCACCTCGATTCTCACAATCTTACCTCGATTCTCTAAGTCTCACGACTTTTGTAAAAGAAAATCGGAGCCCTAAAGTTATTCTTTAATTTATGCTGCTCTTCTATTTCCAATGGTTAAGATTTGCATTTATCTATCATTACACTTTCACCATTGCATATACATGCCACCATGTATATGTCTGCTACTTCCTCCCAGCCACTTGGGATTCCTTCCTAGAAAAATATCTCATACCTTTAGTATTAGATCCATGCAAGCCCATAAATCGCTTTTCTAAATATAATCTGAGTACAGCACCATGGCATTACGGTTAACTGCTCCATTTGTTATACTAAGAGTTAAAAGTCCTTTAATGTGTTGTACGTGCATGCCAGACGCATTTATTCAACCTTGCCTTATTTCCATGTTGTTATACAGTATAGCAAATTTTGTACTTGCATACCCCACAAACGAGGAACTTTACGTACAGTGTAGATTAAGGAATAAGGGGTGAATATGCCTATCCAACAGCTCTCGTTGCCCGGAGTCACCCCCCGTGTGAATATGCACCCAAACCAAAGGGGGTTTAAGGGGGATTTTAATTTAAATGTGTTGGACCCAATGGTTGTGTTAATTAATGTCAATGGTAGTTATGTGTTGGTTGTTAATGTCAATGGTTGTTATGTGTTGGGGGATTTAATTTTTATATGTTGGATGTTAATGGTTTGTGTTGCAAAAAAATTTTTTGGCCTTCGGGCCTTAGGGACATCCCCCGGTGACAAAAAAATTTAGAATTCAAACCAAAAAAAACTAGAATTCCTTTGAGGCTTTCATCACCTGTAGCTTTTGAATTTCATCACAATAAAACAAATAGAACATAAGTAAAAGTTACCATAAAGATAGAGCGGATTGATCCCATTATTCTGAAAGTCATAAAGTTTGCAACACCCATACACAAACATTTTTGAACTAGAATTTAACAGCAGCCTTTGGCCTCCATGGATTCTTGTGGTGAGAAACCAAAGTGGGAAACTTTTTTGCTTGTTAGCACAAGGATCTAGAAGCCTTGGAATTTGCTTAATAACTGCCTCAAAATCTAAATTGCATGGTAATTTTTTGCAAGCTTCATTCGGAATGAGCCATAAAACAATATCCAATAGCGCAATCCTGTATTAATCAGCTGGTAGGATGTGAAAGCCTACAAAACCCGGACGAAAAATTGCTGTTTTAGCATAGATAACTTAACCAAACATAACCATATCATACACTATCAAAAAGATCTCAGAGAGAGCTTTCCAACGCAATAAAAATCATCTCAAACAGAGCTCTGGATCAAAAGTTATGATAAGAAATGTGTTGCCGGCGGGGAAACTGCACTACATGCGCCCTTCAAGCCCTTCATGTGCCCATTATGCACCACACACACAAAAAGAGGGCTTGTTGTGAGCCATTGGTTGTTGACCATTATGCACCACACGCACAAAAAAAGGGCTTTTGTTGTGAGCCATTGGTTATTGACCATTGGAAAAAAAGGCTAAAATCAATGGCTCAGAAATGGTGCACTCTAGATGTACGCATTAGTACATCCATTTGAATACATCACGAAATCATAGGAAAACCTTAGTGAAAAGCGTACAAAAACACAAAGAAAACCCCCTGTTATTATGCTACATATTTACTTTGCATAGCAAATTGTAGGACATGGTGTGGGTGGTGCCTTTGAGCTGTTCCAGCAAGTGCCTTAGCATTTGACTTCGTTGAACAAATGCCAGAATGTAGCATGTCCTCACAGAATATTATGGTGACAACATCCAATTGTGATAAATGCTGGAGGCAATGGAACTCTTTCCAAAGATATTCGCTTGGAATGTGTTTCCTTCAGACTGTGAAGACCTAGAGCATATATTATTACAGTTCTTTCACTTGATATGATTTAGATGCCATATCACAAGTCAAAGCTAATTATGCTTATATTCTATGTTACTAAATATGGATAGTACAAGTTGACAATTGCCTGCTAACATCGTAGAGAACAAAAACCTCAGGTCAGACATGTCTCATGTTCAGGTCCATGGTGTATGCTAGAACCATTGTAGAATGGAGCATTTTGTAATAAAATGAAATCTACTACTCTGGAACTATCTCTTGAATTTCCTATGCATTGCAAAATATAGCCAGGCTAATGTGGATGGTATTTTTGCAGAATATAGCCAGACCAACACCTTTCATAAAACGCTAGAGATAGGATCAATACAAAACATACATTATAAAATACATTTCCATCGAATCTTAGAAGGAATTTATTTCTCAGTTAAACAGTCTCAATTCTATGCCCCATAGCCACAACAGAAAACCATAACCCCCATCATGAGGTTCGCAGGAGCCACAAGCTTTTCACAGAAGGTACTCTGTGAAGATCTTGGAGGGATGGGTAAGGGCAGCAACGACTCAATTGGAGCCAGCCGAAGGGATTTCTCCAGCTTTGATTTTGAGCAACAAGGATCGTGGCTTCATCCAGGTGATCCTTATTTCATCCTAATAATCTGGCAGGAACCTTCCTTCCTTTTCCACGTCTTGCTGGCAGAATGTACATAGAATAGGAAGATGGAGACAACAAGTTCTGTTCCTTTATGTAGCTATGGCAGATTGATTAGTCAGATTTCAAGACTTGTTGGCATATTAGGTGTCTTCTCACAATTTATAATTTAAGGCTGGGCTCTGGAGAGTAGTCTAGTGGGTTGGGCTTATTCTAAGTCTAACCAGCTTCAAGATGATTGTTTGAAGTCTCTATAAATTTTCCATCAATTTAAGGAATTTTGGATGATCAAGAGGTCATTTGGTTACAAAGAATCAGAACTTTAAAAGCATGTGGCAGCTTTAAGAATAGTGTGGCAGCCTATTCTAATTTTATTATTGCTTCCATCCATATATTCTATGTATATGTGGAGATTTTTATGTATCCTAGCAGCTGTGATCAGTTTACTAGATCCGAAGTCTTGAAATTCAAGTGGCGAGAGACCTTGGATTTCATTTTCTGATGGAGGGTTTGTGGATGGATAGCTACTGAATTCTTACTTGTAAGTGAACATGATGATCTAGAGGCATCTCCAACAATGCACCATCTTTCGGATCACATTTTTAGGGCTGGGCTATGGTCTAGTTGGTGTTCATTGGATTCAGATTTATGGCGAGCTAGGAGATTGCACTGCCTTTATAATGGGAATGTTCATCTTCAGGCATAAGAGTTGGGTAATTATTTGTCTACATGTCCTTTTCTGTTTCCTCTAGATTTTGGTTCATGTTTTACTCTTCCAGTTTGCAAAGGATGCTGAAAATCTTTCTTGGGCTTAATCTATATGTGGCCATTAAGGGTAACAGAAGCTGCTACAGTTGGGCTAACAAATGGATCAGTTGTTGGAAACCATGGAGAGGTTCCTATAGTAATTGGTTTTAGCAGAAGAAGGATGGTTTACCACTATAGTATGTTGAAGCCGAAGAAGATGTTGAATGACTCCATTGGTAGTACTTAACTTGTCCATTCATTCTACTTTATGTTAGTAGTTTCTTATTTTTCCCTGGATCTTCTGGGTTCCCCCTAGATATTAAGGTTTTTTTATGTGCTGGAATTCTTCCAATATGATTCTTATGGAATCATGTATGTGTTGTAACTTTATATCATATGAATGAATACAAAATCTACCGTGCCTTCAAAAAAAAAAAAAAAAAAAAGAGATCTTCGAATCTATTCATGATTTTTCCTAGCCATAAGCTTTCTATAGTTCTTGCTCAACTTCTTCTGACATCAAAACTCAAACATAAAAGTGCTTTTACAATGAATTTGAGCACAATAGCAGCTTGCATGTCATTTTGCAATTGAGAGAATGTCTTGTACAAACCTTAACTGATGACTTGGGTCTCAATGGACATACAATCAGAAGCATATTCGCACATATTAGTTAATGAGCCCCATCGAATATAAAACTTTGTTGCTATTCCTGACAACAATTGTTAGTGTAAAAATAAAGGCACTCTCAAACACAGTGCCCTTCAAAATTGAAATTGAACCCACCCTACTCTTTTACACAAGGAGGAAGATAGTAGGATCTAGTCCACTTAGAGAACACATTAGAATACTTTCAGCACTTTCACTATAGTGATTAGCAAATCTTTAATTCAAGTCTTTCTCTATGTTGTTATACTTCAAGAGATTTCTAACTATTCCAGATGCATACACAGCCTGAAATAATTGATTTGAATTAAATTGATCAACGATCAAGCCTATGGAAGTGTATTTTGATGTCCAAAATTTCAATGTTGTATCTTGAAGCATTCCAATAGCAGTAGTTACTATCAAATAAGTGCAAGTCCAAATGTCCCTAGCGTTGAGCAACATAATAACTGTTACCAAAGCCTCTACCTATAAACTCTTACCAAAGTCTCTATGGTAAATGCTTTGACGTACAACTAGCATTGGTTTATTAACATAAGCAATCTAATAAATGTTAGCAGAACCTCTAATGCCAACAATGTACATAGCGGCAAATGTTATATTTTGCTAATGCAAGCAATATGCATAACCTCTAATGCCAACAATGTACATAGCGACAAATGTTATATTTTCGCTATGCAAGCAATGTGCATAATCACAGACGTTAGGGTGAGCTTTAGTCTAATCTTTGTTTCAAGAGTGGCAATTTATAAACTTCCTTTTTCCCATTATTCTGAAGTTTGTTGTTAATATCCTGCCTTGATCAGTATGTTTCTATACGATGAATCAATGACTAAACTTTTCTGCCCTGAAAACTAATCTCGATCTGAAAACCATTCATATCTTTTCTTGCAGACATAAGAACCATAAGTGGTGTTACATAAGAACCATAAGTAGTGTTCCTGTTATCACCCATCACAACTAAAGATCATAAGTTGGGAGCCCAACTTCAAATTCCTCATCCTTCCAAACTCAGACGCTTCTTGAAAAACCTTAGCTTTATTAGTACCAAATTTGTCTCAATAACATATCCCAAAGGATGAGGGCTTTTCTTAACCGAAGCCAAAACACAAGCAAGACCAAGGGATGGTGGTCTCCCCTTACATGCTCTCTTTCAGAATGGAAAATAACACGTATATTTATTTGCTATTCTTGACTAGAATCAGATCTTGTGCTTGAAAACCCATTTGTTGATAGGGATAGTGTTGTCTTCCGCCATGCCAACACGAAGGAACTTGGAAGGAACTTCAGTCCTGAAACATATTTCATATTTACATGCATATTGTTCTGCAAAACATGAGGTTGTATCCTTAGCAAAGGTTACATATAAAGTGCTCTACTTTCTTTAAATGAGGCAACATAAATTCGTTGAATAAACAAGATTTTAAATAGAGAAATATTCCTGTCATGAGGAAATCACTTCCTCCTTCATTGGTAGTGACAAAAGTAACAAACAAAAGTCCCACCTGCCGCATGACCAGTGAAGGTCAAATTCTCTCCATGGAAGTCTCTTTTGCCAGCTGGCCCTTAGCTCCACATGGGTTGATGTAAAGGATGCCTTACCTCTTGTCTAATTGTGCATCACCTCTAGCTGTGAGTAGCCATCAAATTTAAACAGACACCTAGATGCTGAATTTTGACTGCAACGGAACGAGAGACTTAGTCATGTTTCTCATAGACGGCTAATTCTCAGCAGATGGTAAATCTATGCTAATAGTATGTTTGTATAATAGGTAAACCGAAATATGAAGGTGTCAAAGATTCAAAGGCAACAGGCTCAGGACATGTTATAGCCAAGAGACCCATTTGTATCTGCAGAAAGTCTGATTGTACATATATTGATTCTTGTATTAAATCACTCTCTCCAATCCATATCCATCTATACTGGTTTAGGATGGTCTGTCCCGTGCAAGGTTCACCACATTAAAGAACATATTAACTCCAAGTCATACAAGTATTGACGCAGAGTTGTGATCTTGTGCCTTTCTTTAACAAGATCAATAACCTCATAGGCCTGGTAGAACCCATGCACATACCCTTATGTCTTGCTTTAGAACAATCCAGGATATCGCAAACCTAGTAGGTCTTAAATCTAATAGATCAATGTATCAGCATCGATCTATTTAATTCTACTCTTATAGTAGATCACAAGAAAGAAAATCTACCTTATGCTATGAATCATGTGCTCGAAATGTTGAATATACACATGAAGATATGACTGGATATGAATAGGATGAAGACTGCAAGGATAGAATGAGATAGACGATCTAGCTAGTCTAGTGAGTGAACTCTGAATGAAAAACAATGAAGCGTGACTATGGCTTTATAGGAGAGCCATGTCAGCAACACCTAGGTGGCATGCCTAGTCATCTATGAATAGACACGTGACATGTGTCTTGCTAACATCCCCCCTGATGACTAGCAGGACTGAACTAAAAAAACAGAAACAGAGAACAAACAAAAAAAACTCCTGAGGGAGAGGCTTTAGAGAAAAGAAATACTATGATCCCCCCTGAGAATGAGCATGGGGCAGAACATGCAAGAGCTGCTTCATCCGACGAATTGATGTCCTCCAAGAGGTTTTGTGAACCCATCAAAGCAACTTGATGTTTGGTAGAGCAAAGAAGACAAACAAGAGATATCCATTTTGAGCTGCTCTTTGACAAACCACAGTTTGATATCCATATGCTTGATACTTTGGCATGAGCAATGGCTCCACTGTTATCCACAGTAAATGGTTGCGAGGTTTGAGTGGACAGCCCAAATCTTCATATAAGTGAACCAACCAAATGCATCTCTTGTAATTGTTGTAACCAAGGCCTTGAGTTCAGCCTCGGTGTACTGATCTTTGTTTGTCTTTTGCTTTTTAGATCCGCAACTAATAGGATTGCCTCCAAGAAAGGAAACGAATCCAAGAATGCATTTTCTTTTCTCAAGATCTGTAGATGCCATATCGAATCGAGAACAACATAAGAGTAGGATGATCAACTTTGGTATATAGGACTCCTTCACTTTGAGTACCTTTGAGGGTAATGGAGAACTTCGTTTAGCTGCTTTCCAATGCGGTACTTTAGGATGATGCATAAACCTAGTAAGGACTGCAAACAAAGATATACCAAATCTGGCCTAGTGTTGGTAAGATAAAGTAAAGCCCCAACTAGCTATCTGTAAATAAAGAGTGGCATCAACATCCGGATGGTTGGAGTCTAGAGTTAGAGTGCAACCTACCTCAAACGGAGTGGATGATGCTTTGCAATCTGCCATATGAAACTTCTCAAGAAGTTCAGTGGTGTACTTCTGCTGAGTGAGATGAATGCTTTGAGCACCTTGCCAAATTTCCATTCCCAAACAATAATGCATTAGGCCCAAATCATTACTTCAAAATTTTTCTCAGAAGAGCTTTCTTAGTATGAGAAACAATAGAATCTGCATCCCCTGTCATAATCGTGTCATCAACATAGAGAAGGAGCACACTAACTTGAGAATCAGTGAACATGAAATAAAGGCTCGGGTCTGCTCTAGATCTCTGGTAACCAAGACGCAAGAGAAATGCATTGATTTTCTGATTCCAAAGCCTGAGCTTGTCTGAGGCCATACAGGGCTCTTTTTCAATTTGCACACGTAAGTTGGATGCTCCTTATCTTTAAAGCCTGGTGGTTGAAACATGTAAAGTTCCTCTTCTAGATCTCCATTCAAAAAGGCGGATTTGAAATCCATTTGATGGAGAGGCCAGCCTTTTTGCGCTGCCAAAGCTATTACTGCTTTAAGTGTGTCTAACTTGACAACTGGAGCAAACACATCATGATAATCAAACCCTTCTTTTTGACTGAACCCTTTTGCAACCAGCCTTGCTTTGTGCTTAGAAAGAGTACCATCAGCATGGTACTTTGTTTTGAATACCCATTTAGCTCCAATTATATTTTTCCCTGTTGGTTTAGGAACCAGCTCCCATGTACCTTGGTTATGTAACATGGATAATTCGTCTTCCATTGCTGCAACCCAGTGTGGTTCTTTCATCGCTTGAACATGATTAACAGGATCAACTTCAGCTGATAAGACCTTGGTCATAAGAGCATAGTTACAGGTAACTTTAGAGGAGCCATCTTCCCGAGTAGTCAATAGGTCAGAACTTCGGCAATTCTCGCAGATCTTCTAAGCAAGGGAAGATCGGGAACTATTGCCTCCTCTGCTGTGGTTCGAGAATGGGCAGCTCAAATGAATGTGAATCAGACTCATACCCTTCACTATCTTCATCTGCAATGGGCTCGTGATATTCAAGGGGTTCATAGTCTGCATAGGCATCTGCACCATCTGCTCTATTTGCTTTGCAACAGCAGTTGGAATATCGAGTAATCGGAAGAGCTTGCAACACTAGGAGTAGCAGCAGCACGTGAAGGGCTTGAAACAATGGAAGGTACAACAGAAGTAGATGAAATGCCACCATTATGAACCATATGAGAAGACCCTGCAGGTTGGCTGGCTTGAGTGTCGTGGTTAATATCAAAAGTGTTGATGATGACTTTGGCATAATCAGTGTTGTTAGGATGATAAAACTCCTTAGAGTAGACTGCATCCTCAAGAAAGTGCATGCTTCTAGAGGCAAACACACGCTTGGTAACAGGGTCAAAGCATCGCCATCCTTTCATGTTGCTTGGATATCCAATAAAAATCACTTTTATGGCCCTGTCAGCTAACTTGCCCGGTTTTTTTGCAGAATTCGCGAGGAACACTAGCAAATCCTAGGCAGCCAAAACCCTTAGATTAGACACATCCGGCTTCGTTCCATACACAGCCTCAAAAGGTGTCTTAAAGTTGATGGCCCGGGTGGGAGCCCTGTTACACAAATAAGCCGCAGATTAGAACTGCCTCAGCCCAAAGTTCGGAGGTAACTCTTTATATTTGAGCATCTTTGCGAGCCAAATTCATAAGAGTTCTATTCTTTTCGTTCCGCTACTCCATTTTGACTAGAGTGAGCGTAAGGCACAATCAACTCTCTATGGATCCCTTTGGATCTGAAGATAGGTCTGAAATTCATTAGAGATATACTCCTTCGCATTATCGGACCAAAGAGCTTTAATAGTAGTAGATAATTCATTTTCAATTTGCGGACTAAAGGTTTTGAAGATAGCAAGAGCTTGAGACTTGAATTTGATTGGAAAAACCCATGTATATCTACTAAAAATCATCCACTATGACAAGGAAATACACATTTACCAGCCCGATTGATTCAAGAGGGAGATGACATATGTCTGTATCGTGCAGCCCAATGGTTGTTGGGCTCGAAACTCAGCTTGTGATGGATAAGATGCTTGTACTTGCTTTCCAAGACTACATGCAAAGACATTTCAAGTCCTTGGTAGTAAGTGTAGGCATGCCTTGAACCATTCAATTTTGAGGTTTGAAACTAGAGCTGGAAGATGAATATGTCCGAATCTTGCATGCCATAATGATTCTGTGTTCTTGGAACAACAAAGAAAAAGAAGTGATGATTCACATGATACTCCTTTTTGTTGTGAAGTAGAATCCAAAATATACAAGCCTTCCTCGTTTAAATGACCATTGGCTATAGGGCCCAAAAGTTGAAGATCAACAAAATCCAAAGGATTTTTATGAAGAATGTGAACATACCCACCCGAGAATAGCACTGAATAGCCCATCTTTCGATCAAACTCACTTACACTAAGTAAGTTCACAAGTAATCCAGGCACTAGAATGACGTCTTTAATTTTGAGAGAAAGACAATGTTTGGTAGGAATAGATACATCACCTTTTGCCGCAGATTTAGCAATATTTCCATCGGCCATTTTTACCACTGTTTTGTCATACGAATGAAGAGTCTCGAAATCATTCGATTGGCCTGCCAAATGCTTGGTGGCCCCAGAATCAACAAGCCAAGTTCGTGGCTGTAAATTCTCTGCAGCGACATTGAGGAACTGTAATTCTGCCTCCTCCAAATCAACATGGGAAACATGTGCATTTACTGCACTCGAAATAGTTGAATCTGCACCTTTTGGTTTGGCCTCCTTGTGTTTTAGAAATTCGGCCATATCTTTTAGAAGCTTTCTGCAATCACGCTTAACATGACCCTTTTATCACAAGAAAAGCAACCCAAGGGTTGCTTAGATCCGCATTTGGAGCCCGATTTTGCTTCCTCGCCACCTCATGGGAAGGGGAAGAAGAAGTAGATCCGTCACGGCAACTAAAGGAGTAACAGGAGGTGAAGAAAGCCTAGTTCTAGAATAGAAACTAGCTTCCATTTGATCATATCTTTTATGACCTTGTTCAAAGATCTACAAGTTTCAGATTGAAGTTGATGGAAAGAGATAGTGATCTTATCTTGGAGCTTGTAATAATCGAGATACTTTGATACTCACGAGGCAAACCTTTGAGAGCATAGTGGATGAGAGACAAATCGATCAAGATTACCACTGCGCAGCAAGCAATTTTTCCTTCAATGCTTTCAATTGTTGCGGATAATCTCGCATATTAGTGCAAGTTTCCAACCCGAGATTATCCATCCGCTTTGAATACCAAGTTGCTGACCTTCACCGCTTTGAATGCAATTTTTTATGCAAAAAATCAAATGCTTGGGGTAAAAGTTGTATACCCTCGAATATCTCTCTCAAAAATCACGGACAAATACATGCTTTGAGATGATTCAAAGCCATAAAATCCTTTTCCAAATCATCACCAAGTAGGGTTCCATTTGGGTTGAAAAACAGCTCTCAAACCTCTCAAATTAAGATTGGTCTCAAAGGCATCTCGCCATGTGAAATAATTGTCAATATCTAACACGGGGTGAATAAAATATTTCCAAGGATTGGCATCCAGAGCCATTTGTGGTGAAAAGAATGCAGATCCAAACAGTTCAAATTGAACAGAGCCAAGAAGGAGGCACGGATTGAGGGAGAAGGAAGGTGCCAAGAAGGAGGCACGGATTGTCAAAGAATTGTCATCGGGTGTTCTTCACCTAATTTTGGCCAAACGTCAAAAAAGGGAGAGAATCCGCAAGCCAAAAATTTTTAGGTGGCGTGTATCACATCCACCCTAAAAGTTGCCCTAAAAGTTGATCGAAAATTTATTTCGGCCAACGATTTCAACCAACGATTCAAATTCGAATTTGAATCGATTCAAATTCCTCCTGATCAGACCCGAAAAAAGGAAAAGTCGTTCTGATCCCACCTGCTAGGATTCGCACTCAATTCCTCCTTGCATTAAGCTCTGATACCATGAAGATATGACTGGATATGAATAGGATGAAGACTGCAAGGATAGAATGAGATAGACGATCTAGCTAGTCTAGTGAGTGAACTCTGAATGAAAAACAATGAAGCGTGACTATGGCTTTATAGGAGAGCCATGTCAGCAACACCTAGGTGGCATGCCTAGTCATCTATGAATAGACACGTGACATGTGTCTTGCTAACAACACAACCCATTCAACCCACAAGGTCGTTTTCGCTTCCTGCATGCAAACTTGTCAACAAGCCTAAGATGTATCTCATATAGTATCCATACATTATGTTTAGCCTGGCTTCTATATGAAATGCAAGAATCTATATTGTTTCATCCCGGAAAGCAGCATACTGTGCAATTGAAATCTTTTCAAACTTCACAAGTTGAAATTGCCTCATAACATAACTCTATATCTTTTCATGTCCCCCGGGATGTCCACATGGAGAATCTTGATTTGAGATCTTTAAACAATATTAAAACGTCCAAGTTTAAGTTAGATGACCAGTGACGAACACAATCAATCACTCCATTAACTAGGCTTTTCTGCCGTCTGATTATTTTGGTCATAATTCCTGAACTCATAATTGTCAAGAAAATCAAATATATTGGCGGCATGCAATTGCCAGGTACAATCTAAATATTGCATGTCACTTTTCCTGATGTCTCCGTAATGTTCTTTCCTATGCGCAGGTTCCCTTAGGCTCCCTTAATCTGGCATGTGGATTTGACTGATCAGAATTTGAACCTGATTGGGAAATATAAAAATTGTCAGGCTCATCAACTTTCTTGATTAGACCAACCCTTGCACGGTGCACACATGAATCCTTGTTACAAGAGCCAATAAACTGGATAAACGTTCTTCCCACATCATGATCAATCAATATTGGGTTGCCCTCAAGAGCTGCCAGGATCAGTAAATCAAACATTCTCCAATCATTTTGCTACGCATTGAGATCAAGATGGAAATTGCCCATGTCATCATTTGTAAAACTGGGACTTTGGTGGCCATTATGTCTTGAACATGTTAACAATCAGGAATAAGCGGAAAATTGTATGTATTGATGATTTGATCCAAAGAGCCTGGATCATGGCTTTACATAGTCAGTGAAGAGGCATGAGTTGCATCTCTTCATGAAAAGACACTTACACATCATCATGCCCTTTGGCATGGATTGATGACGTGTACAAGCACAAACTGATTGTGTTTGTTCAGGGAGATTAATATCTCATTCATTACTGTTAACACTCCCCCTTAATCTTCATGAACAAACCTTTATATAAATGCGGCTTCATCTTGGAGTCTTCATGGCTCCTTTTCATACTTGCAGCTTCATTATAAACATTACCACCATAATGTGGTCTTCATTACTATGGGTGCCATCTAATGTGGGCTTATTCCCAAATTACAAGTTAGGTACCACTAGGGTTGTGGACTTACCCTTAACTTTGTAAGCTGCAACACTTGAACTTTATTTCAAGTCTTTGGAAGTTTACAAGATCAAACTTCCAGAATAACTCCACTACTCTTCACACATAAAATGGGTGTGCCATGTGCTTATGGCTTTCCCTAACTTCTCCCCCTTTTGATCTTGGAAACTTTCAACAAGATCTAGGTTGGAGAGTTGTTAGGTCTTGAGTGAACGTCTTCATCATCAAGGACCTAGAAGAGTGAGTGCCCTAAGGAGTACCACTTAAAGGTGGCTTTGACATCATATAGATGACCACAAGTTTGTGGGTTTATACATCCAAAATTATTATGGATGGTATTTATTATGTTGCATAATTTGAACAACTTATCTGGAGTATGATGACTCCGAAGACTCTTGAGCTCCAGTTGTGGCTGCTTCTAGGAGTCGATAGTATTCGTCTTCAGTTGCCATAGAGAACTCTTCATTTTCAGAATTATGAGTGCTTATGCTAGAGCAATCTGTAAAATGCTCATAAGAAGATCTTTCAAGATCAGATATATCTCCTTCATAAGACTCAAGTGCCAGAAGAGATGAGTCACTGGAAATTTCTATGATAGAAATTGAGGATGGAGCACTCTCATTACTTGGAGTGTCATCATCCGAAGTGATCTCAATAATTTCAAGAGGACTCTCACGAATCCGGGGACCATTCAAGGAACTGGGTTCCTTGGTCTCTCCCCCTGGATGGTGTAAATGGTACACCGGTTGCTGAAGCATTTGCTGATGCTTGGAGCAACAATATGAGTTGAGGTCCAAATGTGGATGTTGTGAATTCAATTCACAATCCATAATCTTGACTCTTTTATGGGAAGTCTTAAATAATTCTGGCATTATCATAAACACATTCAACTCAAGTATTCCACAACTACGGGGGAGCCTTTCCAGTCTGCAACTGTCTCAAGATAGATATGTACTCTCATATTCATACATGAATATATGATTCCATTATCTATTCAATTGTGTGTGAATATATAAGGTTCTTGTTTTCTGCCATATGCATCATATTTGAGAGTATTTCACCTTTCGCTTTGGAGGAGGTGAATACTTGGAACTGCCTTGTGAGTTCGAAGATTGTTCTTCTGCAGGTCTCTTCCCTTTGTCCATTTTGTAAGAATTTGCTTGCTTGTTGAAAGGTGCTCCAATCCAAAATAATTTTCTGCTAGAAGATATGAGTCTTGAAGAGTTGCGCAGGCTCTTCAAGAGTGATTGGGAAAACAGAAAAATTGAAGCGATTTTGGGGATAGGGAGCAAAGAATGAAATCGATTTCTGGCTGTGAAGTAGGAGGCCGGAAAGGGGTGCGTCTGTTAGGCGCACCTCTTGGTTTCAGTTGTTTGTCCACGTGGCAAATTGTTGCCACAAAAAATTTTCTTGGTCGTCCGGATTTCGCCGCGAACGCCATATTCGTTGCTGGTCTGCTCCAAAATTAGATCTTCGGCAGAGCCAAGGATGGTTGGACAGGTTCGGCTCTTATAACCAGGAAGATGTTGGCGATCTTATAACCAGGTTCGGCTCTTATAACCAGGAAGATGTTGGCAGGGGGTATGCCAATTCAAAATTCTTGCCGCGATGTATTTGCTTCAACGAGCAATATGCTTTATGTGCTTGCTTATGATTGAGAAAAAAAATTTAAGATTTTTGATAAACCATAATTTCTTCCGCAGTGTCCAGGATCGTTTGCTTGACCTTGCTTGGGCTGGGCTGCTCTACAAGGCAGCCCTTGATTTCTTCAGCCTTTTAACGAGGCTCTGATACCATGTTAATAATCAGGAATAAGCGGAAAATTGTATGTATTGATGATTTGATCCAAAGAGCCTGGATCATGGCTTTACATAGTCAGTGAAGAGGCATGAGTTGCATCTCTTCATGAAAAGACACTTACACATCATCATGCCCTTTGGCATGGATTGATGACGTGTACAAGCACAAACTGATTGTGTTTGTTCAGGGAGATTAATATCTCATTCATTACTGTTAACAGAACAGAGGCACATCGCACCTGTTAACCAAATTTTCAAAACAAGCTTTGTTTTCCCCGAATTAAAAGGAGATACTAGTTGATGTAGTTGACATTCCATTGAATTATTATAACATAAAATGTCAGGATTGTGGCTTTTCTTGGCACATGTACGTGCTGACATGACTTCTGATTTGGCTGCAATAACTTAAATCTGTGATGCCAGACAAACTTCCAATGTCTAATGATTGTCATGCACAGCACCACTTAGAGGCAATTTTCAGAAGCATCCTAATATCCACATTTGTTCTAGCAGACTTATCAAGAGGACAGATATACCAAGCTGCATAGCTGCTGCCAGAAAAGAATGAGCATTGGGCAGGTCTACCCATTTAGTTTCCTCCATTTTAAAGAGTGTACTCAAAGCAAAATAGAACCATTGAGGGAAGTCTGAAACCAATGCCCTGTCAGCATAAGTGTGCAGAGCATAGAATTAGTATATACTAAAGAAAAGCAAGAGCTAAAAATAACTCGCATAAATAGTTTTTAGTCCCTCGAGAGCTGCCAGGATCAGTAAATCAAACATTCTCCAATCATTTTGCTGTGCATTGATATCAAGATGGAAACTGCCCATGTCATCATTTGCAAAACTGGGACTTTGGTGGCCATTATATCTTGAACAGAGGCACATCACATCTGCTAACCAATTTTTCAAAACACGCTTTCTTTCTCCCCAATTAAAAGGAGACCCTAAGTTGATGTAGTTGACATTCCATTGAATTATTATCACATAAAATGTCAGCATTGTGGCTTTTCTTGGCACGTGCACATGCTGACATGACTTCGGATTTGGCTGCAATAACTTAAATCTGTAATGCCAGACAAACTTCCAATGTCCAATGAGGGTTTCATGGGGACCTTCTTCAAAAATTCCCATGCTATTAAGTACGTCGACAATTTCAGCAAATGCATCTATTGTTGCAATGCTCAAACTCACCTATTGTTTAACTGGCTAGGTGGCATTAGGAATAAACCTCCACCCATAGCTGGCACCCTAGAAACTGTTGAGGTGAGAAAATTGGATAAACTGAAAACTGTAACAAGCCGTGCTTGGGCGAACTCCGTCCTGAATCCGGCAAGCTCATAGTCACAATGGGTATCTGGACCCAATTCTTATAAGGTTTTTCGGAACCGAAAAGTTGCAGCTTCTGTTTTTTTTGCCGATCCCAAGAAATCCCACAACCACAAGGCTTTCTTAAAATAGCAAATTGGAACTAGTACCTCCACACTACGGAAGAACAGATCAATTCGAATTTCGTCTGCTTAATAATACAAATGCTCAAGGGAAGAGGAAAATGCTCACAGTAGGTCCGGTAGAGAAGGAACAATCATGTGTTTTGTGTGTCTAAGGATGTTGCTTTGTGTGTGTTATACGGCAGAAGAGCAACGAAATATAATATCATTTTTACCTGCACTGCAACAACAGGATCTCTTGGTTTTTGCTTCTCTGGCTTTTGCTCCATATCTTCAGAAGATCAAATTATAGCTTCATGTCATCGGATGGAACTCTATTGTGGGTTTGAAACCCCATTACAGAAATGCTGCATTTGTCCAAAAACAGGGCAAGAACTTTTGCATCACCATTAAGAACTTGGCTGCATTTTCTAATGCATTTTCTCATGCTTGGTCTCAAATTTACTTCAGCATAGAAGAATCCAATTTGGAAAAGTGTAAAGGGGGCTCCTCCTTAGCAAAATCCCCGTAGCCACAAACTAATGCACATTCCGAATTTAACAAAGGTACAATTCTAATTAACAAACCTCAATAAATTTAAAATTGAACTCTGCCTCCAATAAAATGCTTGCACTGACAAAATCCAGAAATATCCATGCTTCTCGTGAGCCACATTAGGCGAGTTCTAAGATTTCGAAGAATCAACGAATAACAAGCTCATCAATTTAAATATGCGAATGAAAGAACAAAGGAAGGAAGGAAGGAATGAAGGAAGGAAGGAAGGAAGGAAGTATATTTTAACGTCCACGGAGGCCAAGAGATTGCCCCTAGATTGATGCAATTTTTTAAGAGAAGCAAAACAACTAGAGATATAGAACATGGCAGGACGCACAAACAGAACATGAAGTCCGGTCTAGACAGCAAAAAGTAAGAAAGTACATGCCGAAGAGGAAGAGCTTACGGAGATTTAACGAATGTACAAATCAAAATGTGGAATAACCCACCTAAGAAAACTGCGCCCAATTCGTAGGAATCAAGTTGCAGCAGCTTGGTTCTGCCTCGCCATACCTTCCCCAACACCGGCATAACTTCCCAAGACACGTTGGAATTTCCATTAATTTTTTTGTTACCGTCGATTATATCCAACGATTTCAAGAACATCCACATGCACAAAATTCTTATCTGGCAGCAACGTGGACACTCTAGAATTGCTTCAAAGTCTCAACTTGTGTTTGTGCAAACGTGCCAAAAAAAAAAAAAAAAAAAAAACTAGTCAAAAGCACGTTTGATTACTTTTTACATAAATTACATGTTTTGATAACTTCTTTTGCCTCCATAATTTGTAATATGAAGCTCCCTATATCAATGTCATCAATTACATGTTTTGATAACTTCTTTTGCCTCCATAATTTGTAATATGAAGCTCCCTATATCAATGTCATCAAAAGCAACGCTAATTTTTAGTTACAAAATAAAAAAATATAGTTTTCATCTTCCAAATGCTTGGCAAGGACATTAATGGTAGGAAAAGGGTTCGTTATGCCAAACTCATTGCACATGGCAGTCGATGAATTCTGTACAAAACTCTTTATGGGGACCATGCAAGAAGTTCATTTTGCGTCCAAAAAAGTCTATCATTTTGTGTTGGCTAATGCATTTGTTAAAAGCCTTCTGATCGGGTTGTTAGACAACCTCGTATGTAAATTCCCCAATATATTTTGGAGCATAATATAGTTTTGAAATTGAGTTGCGAAGTTTCCAGCAACTATCAAGTTTAAGATACTAGTAGTCCATCACAAAGTATAGAGTTTCAAGATTAAGAACTTCTATTATGGTATAAAGATCCTAATTTTTCTTAAGTTAATTAGCCAGAAAGATTGTTTGCACCAGACTTCTTTGCATCAGGCGCAGGGTCCACATAAATTTCTAGAGGTCTCATTATGTGTATCTGTGTTACATATTCTACATGTTCTGTGGACTCTTTGATAATTTATATCCTATGCAAGTCTTATATCTATTTCCTTTAAAATTTTGGTTGCATTTGCCAATATTATGGTAGTCCAGAACCAACATTTGATGAGGAGAGACGCCTAATGCTTAGAGTGTGCAAGCTCTTTCAACTCCTTAACATTGTATCTTCCCCGCTGGTGACTTGGGTATAGAATTCAAAAACGCTACCTTTCGGATCCTTTTGCGAGGCGAAACCTGTGAACAAGATATTTCAAAATACAAACCTGTGACTCTATGCTAAATATGCAACGGAATTCAAAGGGTATTTGCAGTCTATCTGTCATAAGTATTGTAGGAAATTCTAGAGAAAGATGTGCATGAAAGAAGCAGCATGAAGAATGCTCCAAGCATTACAATTAAACATCAATAATACATCAGAGTTATATCTTTACATGTAGTATTATGAACAAGAAATAAGAAGAAAGAGTAAGAAAAATTGCAAGAAAACACGACATATATTGCTGCCTCTCCAAATATCTGTGAACAGAAAAATAAAGTCTTTGCAATGCAACCTTGATCCGCTCCTTTAAGCCCTCATCGTTACAGTCTATGCCTTTATTGACATGGTCAATGGTTGCAACAACTCCATCAACTGTTACAGTAATCATTTGCTGCTGCTCATCAAGCTTCACGTCACCAAACAAAGATGCAAGTAATGAATGTACAATTTTGATTTCATCCTTTTCCAGCCTTGCTTCCTTTGATCTATGGCCATTTGAGACCATGCCATATAATGAGTGGGAATCAAGTTTCAAAATCATTGCAATGATAGAATTGGCAACCATGTCGCTTACTGGGTCTGAAACCCAGTGTAGGACAATTGTAACTTTGTCATGGATCCTGAGAGAAGGAAACTCAGACTTCAACATGGTTTCCACGCTTTCATACATCTGTTGTAGCCTGTGTCGTAGCACAGTAAATGCTCCCTTGTAGGGTACTGATTGCCGTTGCATCACACTTCCTCTGGAGAGTTGGGTATAAACATGAAGATCCTCAGGAGCCATCAGCTGATAAGTGAATCCTTTCTTCACAAGGAGTCCATTAACTGGATCACCTTTTTTAGGAGTCTTTTCTGCCAGCTTACCAACAGCTTTTGCAATCTTTTCTCCCTTAAAGAACATCTCAACTGTTTGGCTACTTTCACATTTTGATCTGCAAACTGTGTTAGCAATTTCGCCTTCAGACGACCCATTTCATTTGCCTCTCCATGCACAAGTATGATGTTTGGAGGTTTCAGTTCATTTAGAAAAGCACTGGTCTGAGAAAAATCAGCATGTGCAGAAAAGGATATATAGTGCACATGCATATGAAGTGGTACAACCAGGCCATTCATCAACGTCACCTCCTTTGGCTCATTGATTATCGTCTTTGCTAGTGTCCCTTCAAAAACATAACCAGGAATTACACATGAATTCTTTTTATCCTGACACCACCGATCAAATAGTTGCCGAGATAATCCACTTTGTAGACCTCCAGGACTTGCCATCACCACTGATGGGCCCACGTCCTCAAATTGTTCTATACTTTTAGGCGGTGATATGCGCTTGAATTCGAATGGGTTAGAAACATTTAACTGGCTTTTATCTTATCATTCATGGCATTTATATAAGTCTAGTAAACAGTCATACATCTTTTAGCCAGCGGTGATGCATAGTAAATGGGTATGTATTCTTGGAGCTGCGGATCGCCTCCCAATACTCATCAAGAATTAAAAGCAACTCTTGTGCACGACCCAAAGCGAATGCGGGAATCAACACTCTACCACCATAAGATACGGTGTGAGCTACCGTCTCGATTGAAACGCTTCTCGCATTACCATCCTAGGCTGATGAATTTGTACCCCATAGGTGGATTCAATAATGCGACATCCGGAGAGAAAGGAGGCAACTTCACCGCTTTCGCGGATGACGGTCTTCTTCTCTAGAGTAGTCACCAGATATAAAACTTCGAACACCGCGATGTCCACCATAAACATAGCTGCACCAAGCACATGCCCTGCCGTATAACACCAAAAACGTATGCCATTCACCTCCATTGTCTGATGAAAATCTATAACCTGAGAAGCAGACACCATTGCACCTTTGTTTTACATTATCCTGTAAGTCTTCAAATAATGAACATAACATTCATCACTGCCAAATGCTTAAAAGTTCGGGTTATGCACCTCTATTTTGTTCATTGTGCGGTTAATATCCTGTTCGTCATAAAGCATATCTTCAACAGACACCTTGCTTATTTTGACAAAATCGAAAAGAAGCAGTTTATAGATTGCTTTTGTGGCATGTGTCATAAACACTCTGCCCTTAAATGTTGTCTGAAAACGCATAACAATTGTCTAAAGTAAATGTTTACAAGTACAAATAGCTCCATAGAAAAAAACAAAAAAAAAATGTATATACCTTCTCCAAGAAGTAAGAAAGCGAAGCACAATGATCAAGATGAAAGCTGCATTAAGATTTTTGTTCACCATCACAGCAAGTTAATAAAATGTAGGAAGAAACTTAATACATTTTTTTGTTGCAAGATCAAACCCTTTCGGTGCACACATCTCATTAGGAATATTGAATTGTGATATACAATAAAGTATCCAACTAGAAACAACAACCAAACATGCTGCATGAAGTGCCATATAGAGTATCCAAGCATAAGGAGCTTATTGGACTACGATAAAAGTTATAACTTCTGAGACATTAATCTACTTACTGGGTTACAAGGAGCACGTCGATTGTGGAGGGGTCGATTGCATCAAAATATGGGAGTGCAGCAATTCCAGAGTATCCAGGGTGTATTCCACAGTCAAACTGTGCATGCAAAACGGAAAGCGTAAATACAGAAGATATGGAAAAATAGCTAGTGCAATGATATGGTAAATATTTACCAGAACCGCCTTTAGCTAGTGCAATGATATGGTAAATATTTACCAGAACCGCCTTGCCTTTGTAAGTCATATGAACACACGACCTACCCACTTCATTTCCAGCACCGAGGGGCATAATGTCGAGCTTATCTCCATCGCCTCTTACCATAGACTCTTTGCGCTTCATTTTCGCAGTAAAACCTAATGTACAAAAACCATCAAAGCTTAGAACTTGAAATCCCTCAAGCTTAGAGCTTGGTCTGCACAACAACGGATGAAACCAACAAATTAACGTAGCTTTTTAAAACAAAACAATAAAGAAACCTGAGCTTTCAAACTTACCGATGCCAATTCGAGTAATGTCGTAATCCCAATTCGAATTCTCTAGCCCGGCCATAACTTCCAGCGCTACCATGGACGGACATGCTGGAATTTCGAAGTTTTTTTCTCCACCATAGATGAAATCGAGCGACTACAAGGCTTTCCACGTGCACAATAATCCCAGCTGGCTGCAACGTGGATAGCCTTAAATTGCTCCAAAGTCTCTACCCTCGTTTGTGCAAACGTGCTAAAAAAAAAAACTACTGAGCCCTTTTTTTTTTGGGGGGTTTTGTTTTTTTTTTTTTTTTTTTTTTTTGAAGGCAAGATATTTTTATCTTTATGAATAGTATATAGTAAATACATTTATTTAAGGCTCCAAAATAGCCAGATAGCCTAAACGTGTCAACACAGGGGGATGTGTTTAAACCATGGTTACCGGGAACGCCGTTCCGGTTCCGAACAGGTTCCGGGGCATGCCACGTTCCCGGAACATTTGTTCCCGTTCCAAATGTGTATGTTACCCGGAACGCCGTTCCGACAATGTTCCGGTAAGTTGGGAACGTTGTTCCCAACTATAAAATTTGTTTTGACCTTTTCCTTCATTTTTTTCTTATTTTTCACTTTTTCTTTTGCAAATTTTGATTTTGCAAAGGTTTGGGCCTCTGATATTCATTCGTAACAGGGCAGAAAAGCCCTTTCTCCACTCTTTTCATTTCCACCTGAGTGGCCGGCCGGATAGTAGGTGGATACAACAGCTCGATCAGGTCAGCTCGATTTGGTTTCGGTCAGAGCACTCAGCAGAGGAGGAGAGAAGCAAGCAGCAACGCAGCCCTTCTAAAGTTCCAGTTCCAGTCAGACTCCAGAGAATAGGTAGAGAGCAAGCAAAACACTCCTTTTCTTTCTTTCCTTCTGTTTCATTAGAATAAGTAGTAAATCTGTATCATTGTTTGAAAGCCAGCCAGGGAGAACTGAAGTTCCATTTGCTGCCACATAACACACATAATAGTTACATTGATTGAATGATCTTAAGGTATGTTCTTCAGCATTTATTTATTTCATTCATACTCATAGATTGATTGATTGATTTTCGTGCATTTGTTTTGTTTATTGCTCTTTAATTAAATGGAAGAACACATCATGCCATATATTTGCTATAATAGAAGATTTCTGTTTTATAATGATGGCTTAAGATATATTCGTCATAAAAGTTAAACTATGTGGTGTTTTTATGTTCATTTATAAGAATATGTAATACGGTAGAGCCATATTTTCATTTGGCCATTATTATACATCACCCTTTGACATTTTAAAATTGAAAACTAGTTCAATAGGTTAATTAGCTCATGGGAACACCAAATCCATTTTCAAAATTTAAAAATTCCAAAGTTGGATGTTCCCGTTCCGAAGTGTTCCGGTTCCGGTTCCGAAATTTGGGGTGCCGTTCCGGTTCCCGTTCCGGTTCCGGGTAACCATGGTTTAAACACGATGGTGGTTGATAAAACACGATGGTGGTTGATAAATAAGGCATTCGCAGAAAACTGGGCTATTCCCCTATAGGTGAAGTCAGGAGGCTCTAGATCAAGCCCGCGCAGCCAATGGCACCCCGCCACATGGCAATAGCTCTTTCCAAGAATGTTGCCCTCGCCACTTTGCCTCACATTCTACAATTGCACCTGCCATTCTTTATTACGTTCGTTGGATGCGTGTCATGTGGCGCTGGATCTAGGGGAGGATGACCCTCCTCCGTCCGATTACCATCTTTGACTCTTTTAACACCCGTTATCCGCCAGTAAGTTCCCCCTTTTTTGCCCACTGGCGGACCTTCATTCGACCATTGATTTTCCTTCGTCCGACACTTGTGAGAAGCTCCAGATGCAGCATCGATCAAAGGAGGCGGCTTCTGGCGAGGGGTGCTCAGTTTAGTCATCCAAAACCAGTACTGTGACCTTCTTCCTTTGCTTTTTTTTAGCAATTTGAGCTGCTTGAACTTGAGAAAACAGATAATTTAGGCTTTTTCTTCGTGTTTTCAATTCTGCGGTCATGAAAGCTTGAGCCAAGGTTTATCACTTACACCATTTTTCTATCTTAGCACTGATCTGTTGGTAGCTGGGACACTACACAGCATCAAGTTCTGTCAATAGAAAGAAAAAGTGCATCATGGATGAGCCTAAAATCACCATTTATATTTATACTCTTTGAAATAATGGGATCTAGTTCTATGATTTGAAATATGAACTGCTTCACCCCATGCATGCATTGTACTGTGGATTTTATTTGTTGTTTGTTAAGGGCAGATAAGAGTTCTCTAAATATAAGCTAATGGACCAAATACCAAAACCACTGAGGCCCATTGTCATTATTTATGAGGGCCCTCATTTGTCCAATTGCTCATCCAACATCCCGCCTGATTAAAGCTCAGAAATACCCTATTTGTTATGACCGATGAGCAACTTGGAAGTGCAAGCTTGTTAGTTGTCCCTCATGTTATCTACAGTAAATTAGAAAACTGAGCCATGGCATTTAAGTTATCATTCTTTTCATCTCAGATGCCTACATACTTTTGGATGCCCCTTTCTCCAAGCAGGACATACATTCACATGTAGAAAAGAAAATCTTTGTAGGGTGCTTGCCCAACTAGTTTGCTCAAGGAATTTTGCTAACCTTGAGATCAAGCAGATATTAGTGTCCACCAGATGGGGATGCATCTTAATGCAATGAGGATGAAGATATGGCACTGGAGCAAACTTTGTACACAAGTAGAGATGCTGATGTTTTTGATAGGAAACACAAAGAAACAAGTCAAACAAAGACCAGGCATATGTCATGTTAATGGAGCCAGTGGATAGAGAATCTGAAGTTACACAATTGCAGTTCCAATTGGTGAATACATTTCCTACTGTGCTTCTAAGGCTTCGTCAGTTGCTGGATATTAATTATAAGACAAAACACAGCAGTGCATCAAGCTCTATCAGTCTCAAATGAAAATGCTGGCCAAACAATGCTTGCCACATTTTACCTTTTATTTTCTTAGCAAAAGACTTTTCAATGTACTCTTGGCAAAGTGAGGATATTTCCACTTGTAATGGAGCATTTCAGAAATACTACATAGGTTGTGAAGGAGGAGTCTCGAGCTTCTTGATTGGGTTCTCCATTCTGCCACCAGAAGCTCATAATGTCTTGATTTTCGTAACAGTCCACCAATGTTCTTCGGAATAATCCTACTAGATAAAAAATGTCCTCAGCTAGTACCATTACTGTTGAATCCCTGCGGCAAAATTTTAAGTCCAAAGCTACCCACTGCACAAAACCACAAACTGCACAACTCACAAAACCACCAACTGCACATGTTCTACAGAAGCTTGCTGCATTTTATATTATGTAGATGCACTTTTATGTACTTCATGTCATGATAATTAATTTAAAGAGGTATTTCAACACCTCCTTGCATTAATTGAGAAATGGATACCTTGATCTTCAATATAAATGTAAAATGGAGATGCTTGATGTTCAAAATAAATATGGGGTTTATTTTGCAGGCATATGGATCATGGAAAATTATGATGAATCGGTGGACAAGGGTTTGGTAAACTTAAACAGTCAGACAAAAAGAGATGCTGCATTAGCAACCCTTAAAGGTACAGTAGCAGACTTAGATGACAATAGCCTGCAGACTTTTGTACAGAATATTTGCAGGAATAGTGAACTAGATGGATATGGTATTGAACTTCTCCAGGAGGTTGTGGATGTTCACAAAAAAACACATAACCAAACACGTTGGCATGATTGTTGGAAGCATGATTCGTGCCCTTCAAGCCAGAGACTTGAAAACTAGTGGCAATGCGAGGCCGCTAGAGAATGCTTGTGGCAAACTTGTTGCTGCAATTGTGAGAGAAATCTTTGATATTTTAGAGATAAATGAGATTTACGAAAAGGTTTGCTCCCCTTTTCTAGATCTTCTTGTTGGGGAATGTGAGCCTGCAGCTGCTGGAGCTGCCGCTTGTATCACCTCTGTTGTTTGGTCCGACAAGTGGCCGTATGCAAAGGAAGAACATGTCGAGGAAGTATGTAAGTATGTTCTAATGGATTTTAATCAAGAGTTACCAAAGACAGAACTACATCTAGATCTTGGACGAGTTTTGACAGTAATGAATTTGAAAGAACTTGACATTAGCTTTCATAAGAAATTCTTGGCAGCATCTCAAAAAATGTTGGAGGGTGCAGATGCACTTAATAGAATGGAAGCAATCAAATTTGTTATTGCAGTGTTCATCGCTCTAGACTGGGAAACAAGATATGCCCTTCAAATCTAACAAAATATTAAATAATTTGAAACTTTTCTTACCAATTTTTGAGCAGCATGAGACTGACAGACAAGGAATTGAGTTAGCAAAAAAAAAGGCAAATGCCTTGCTTGCTGCAGACAAAGACATAAAAGGTTTTTCATTTGTTGTCTAAGAAATAAAAGGGTCACACCTTCTGCCAATACTTTTGTAAATTATTTCTCACATTCATAAACGTTGTGGTCATGTTTTGGTTTTTTTCGAACAAGGTGTGTTGTCTGGATGGTTTTCAGATTGTTGTTAGACCTTGTGGAACTCCTTACAGTTATGGTGGGCAATTAAGGCCATGCCAGGCCTCTAGAATAGTGTAAGACATAAATCTGTAAAAAAAAATTGATGTATAATGATTGTTACATAGCAAGTAAGCAGCAAGTAAGCAGTTGGCTATTAAAGGTCCTATGTGGTCTATTGAAGGTCCCAAGTAGTCCATTAAAGGGTACTTAGTGGTCCATTGAAGGGCACTTAATGGTCTATTGAAGGGCACATATGGTCTATTAGGGTTAAATTAGCCTTCTGACTTAAAACCTTCGTAGCGAACTCCAAATTTATCAAAAACTCTGATGTATGGGATCAATTGAAAGCTAAAGACCCAATCTTCATTATGGTATGTTAAAAAGAGGAGTTAAAAAAAAAATTAGTCGATCATAATAACATTTGTTTCCTTAAGTGGGCGCTTCATGGGCACCCTCCCCTAGGGCCCCGTGACTTCACATTGCATAAATAGCCTTGTGGCTTCGGCAAGCCAGACGGCGTGGCAGCCTCCACGCCGTCGCACGTGATCCAGCCTTCCTCACCAAAATTCAAGCCGCAGGGCCATTCCTGTATACATAAAAAACAGTTAGAAACATTCTATCTTTTCCCTCCAATCGCGACATGGTACGTGGTAAGTTTCTAACCCAGGAATGTTACAGAGATTTCTTGACTGCAACGAAGAACTTCTGCAACGAAGAACTTCTCCGACTCCTGTTACAGCAAATTTACTCCATGATTCAACAATTTACCTGCTATTCCAGCTATTTTACCCAGCATTCAAAAGTTTTACCCTGCATTCCAAGGATTTTTCAGCCCGTAGAATGTTTCTAACTGTCTTCCACGTTACAAGAAAGGCAAGGCATGTAGATTGCCTTTCTTGTATACATCAATGTAGGGATTCTGCCAGGATATGGAACACAATTATGCATTCATCTATTTTTGGTGTATTTAAGGCAGAATGTTTTTTAAATAAAGGTTCCTACCCAACCTTGTCCTTTCATTCCTAGCAGGAGAGTTCCGTTTAAACACTTCCCTTAAAACCCTAAATAGTTGGATAATCTCGATAATTTCCCACCAGTGGGTTAAGAATCTGGATTTTTGATCAGGAAAAGGTAGCAAAATAATATTTGCTGTATAGAATGGTGGGTTAAGACTGAACTTCTGATAGGAAAAAGGTAAGGAAATAATATTTCTTGTCTGTAGATAATGCATTACGACATTTTGGCTTGTGTGGAAGTAGAAAGAAACAGAATTGTCCCCTTCCAAGCTACAGGTTTAGGATGATATGCTCCCTGTTGTGGAAGTAAAATGATCCAGACTTATGTATCCTACAGTCTGGGGACTAAAATCTAAAGGCATATCCCAGTCTGAAGTACTTTGGTTCAAGACCCAGCTGAGTGTCACGTTCTGCAATTTAATATCAGAAACATACTCCATAAAAACTCCAGACATTTGATGAGGTATAAGGCCTTTACAACCTGGCCTATAGTCCTGTAGTCCACCAGGAAATGTTGTCGATCGCTGAAGTGTCACAGCAACATTTCTAAGTTTCAGCCCATTCAATGTCCCATCTTTCGAACCAGCCAAAAATATACCATTTTCAGAGACTGCCATGATGTTTGAAAATGTTACATTGTAAATGGATCCCACTTTAGTGAAGTTGTTTCTTGGGCAAGCTGTGACATATATAGGTTCTCCATTTCCCCACCAGGATGGATCGTAGAAGCGAGTACTTATTTCAATGTTTGAAAATGAAACATCTCGTACATTACCTATTAGAAAGATCACAGCAGATTCAATGGTTTTCCTTCATAATACTTTGTCATAAGGAAATCAATAAGCAAATTGTGCCTTTACCTGAGTCCCTTAGCTGAATTCCAATCCCTCTGTGAGAATTTATTATAGTAATATTTGAAAAAGATAGGCCAACAAAATCATGGTCGCTTTCACTTCCAATCTTCACTCCACATGATTTTGTGCGAACAGAACAGTCTTGTACGGTCAAATTATAAAGTGCTCCTCCAATAGTCTTTGGGCAGATTGCATCATCTCCAGTATTTATTTGGCACCTCTTTATTATTGTATTATTGCTACTCACAATGTCGATACCATCATTGTTTGGTATATTGAAATCTCCAGTAATTGCAACATCATGTATTTGAATGGAATCTGAGTTGACAAGATGCAAGCTGCAAAAAATGGTATTCATGAAATGCTATGTATTCATAAGGGGAACCAGGAACACTAAACACAGAAAACAAAATATAACTTACAGAAGATATTTTGAAAGAGTTGCATCTACATGAAACAGGTTTCATACTTCTTGACTCATTGACCATTTAGATGTTCAGGGCCTAATACTACTGCAAGAAAAAAAAACTAAGGAAAAGAAGAGTGCTGAGACCTTTTGGAAGCCCATCCAGGAGCTCAATAAGGCCATAAAAATTCAGATGCAGTGGTTTCTAGTGAAATAATTTATCCAATTAATTGTGTTCCTGATTGTTCATGTGTCGAATGAAGTGACAATTTTTCTGGCAAAGACCATAAACAATCTGAGGAAGATTTAAAGCTAGAAAGGACACCCCTGATGGAAACATGTTGGATATTTTCTAGCAGAAGATAAGTACTGACCTATTTGAACAGTTGATTTCCATTTAAGACAAATGCCAGCTTAGTTTCTAAAAGAATTTGATACACAATGCGCATTGTGATCCAAAAGGTAATAGATGACCTACCACCAGTGTGCTGGTTCTTGAAATTTCACGTTCCAGATATGGACATTTCTGCAGTTGAGGAAGCCCACCAAACGAGGTCGACACTCATTGCCAATGCAAGTACCCGTCTCGTTCCAGTTCAACATCACATACTTTGTCTCATTAAATATCAGCACAAATTTCAGCCCCTGACCATCCACAGTACCTCCAGAAATTCCCACATTAGAAGCATTTTCTGCAATAATCACATACCATCTTGTTCTTTCGACAGGATAATCCTTCCGTTCTGTGCTCCCTGCAATGATAGCTTCTGGATCCAAATGCAGAGACACATTAGATTTCAAAAAAATGGTTCCAGTGAGGTATAAACCAGGTGGAAAATGCACCATGCATTGGCCTCTAAGGGCACAGGCATCAATGGCAGATTGTATAGGGTTAGTATTCAGGAAAACCCCATCTCCCACCGCTCCAAAATCCTTAGCATTGAGAACTGAAAATGCTTCCTCAGGATATCCATATGCGGAGCTTGCTGTTGCAGACCGGAGATCGTCTGGATCGGTCCGAAAACCTGATTGAAGTGAAATATCATTTGATAGCAGATTAAGTTGTGGATCGAGGGCAATGGCGAGAGCTAAATAAAGCGATGCGAAATGCAACAAAATGCCTAGCTTTGGATGCATCCTTTACTGTCCTTTGTTCCCCAAGGCCATTATGTAAAGCAGGAAGCGCCCTAGCCAGATCAACAGACGGATATAACCCTGAAAAGAGAAGGCCTAAACCTGTTGTCAGTTCTTATTTTCTTCTGTACTTGAGTTTGTGTTCTAAACCAGACAGGCAGGCACAGATCCTTTTTCTCTTGTGGGTCCGTTTCTGGCATCGAATAATCCCTCTGATTTCGGCACTATTGCAGGTTAACAGAGCCATTTCCAGATTTTTTGCAAGCTTCTTCCAGAAATAAAGATGCAAGCAAGACAAAAGTACACAAATTAAAACCTAACAAGGTTTTTTTTCCAAGCCTACGTTAGTTTCAACACAAACGCTACTGAGGGCGAAATCACACTAGGGCACCTGCCCAATTCTAGAATTTCAGAATTGTTAGACAACATATAACACAATAAGAAATTCAATCCTAAAAATGCACAATTTTATTTCATGTCAACAGAGTAAGAATATTGCTCGATTTTTACTAACTGTATGGTTGGTCTTCTTAGCTATAGATGATGGCTAAATGAGTCATAGATATTTCAAACTGTTTGCCACTAGAAGATCAAATTGTTGGATGGGTTGCCTTGCTTACTGCATGAACAACATACACACATACATAGACAAGAAATTTAACACGTCCTATGGCGCATTGTTCGAGTTTTAGCATGTTCTTACGGTGCAAGGCCCTGTGTTCAACATTCTATGTACTATATTTAGCATTCATGAATATTCCCCTAGATTCTCTTAGAATTTTCTATTTTGATTGAGGTGCTTACCTTCCAAAATAATCTATTTTGGATCTATGCAACATTTTTAAAACACTTTCTATTTTTAGTCTGAGGCGCTTACCCTGAGCATCTAGAACTTTTTTTTTTCAAGATTTATATTGCAAGAAAATTAATACGCCCTACGGCGCATTGTTCCAGTTTTAGCATGTCCTTATATTCCCTTTAGTTCTCCTGGATTCCTTTACATTCTAGAAATTTCTAGAACATTTTAGAACTTTCTGGAACATTTTGAAACTTTCAAAACATCCTAGAATATTATAGTCTATTTTATCTTAATTAGAAACGTTACCGTTAATTATATTTGAAACATAAACAATTCATGGAATTGATGCTTGGTCTAGTGGTTAGAGTGGGGGGTTTGAGGGGTTGAGGACCAGGGTTCGAATCCCCCCAATAACATAAAAAATTTTAAAAGCCTTTCCTTAAGGAACGAGCATTCAATATGAGCCTTAGGATCTTAGACTCGATCAACGATCAAGATCTCACCATATAAAAGCAATATGAGCCGTAGGATCTATTACATATAATTCCCAAAGCCACGTGGACCGTAGGATGTGTCCTCAAGCCACGTGAGCCGTCGGATCTCGGACCGACGGTCAGGATCAGATCAATCTGGACCGTAGGAGCATGGTGCATATTATATATGTAAACTCCCATGCCATCTGGGCCGTAGGATACGTCCCAAACCCACGTGAGCCGTCGGATGTCGAACGGACGGCCGGATAAGCGCGAAACATAAGAACATATATAGATCAGACAAGAAAATTAATACGTCCTACGGCGCATTGTTCCAGCTTTAGCATGTTCTTACGGTGACCAACGATTCTACTGAGATTCTCTTGTGATTCCTCTATATTCTTCAACATTCTATGTATTATATTTAGCATTATGAAGATTCCCCTTAGTTCTCTTAGAACTTTCTATTTTGATTGAGGTCTTCTAAAATAATCTATTTTGGATCTGTGCAACATTTTTAAAATATTTTCTATTTTTAGACTGAGGTGCTTGCCCTGAGCATCTAGAATATTTTTTTTTCAAGATTTATATTGTACACCTTTATTATGAAACATTTTAGAACATTCTATTGTCGCTCTTTGCAAAATCTTAAAAAAACTCTAAGATTTATCAAGATTTTCTTAAATTCCCTTAGATATTATGAAGATTCCCTTAGATTCAATTAGATTTTAAGAGATTCCGTTAGACTTGTATATTTTCCTAGACTCTCTTACAATTTATGAGATTTCCTTATATTCCCTTTAATTCTCCTGGATTCCCTTACATTCTAGAAATTTCTAGAACATTTTACAACTTTCTGGAATATTATAGTCTATTTTATCTTAATTAGAAAATTACCCTTAAGTATATTTGAAACATAAATTCTTCATAGAATTAATGCTTGGTCTAGTGGTTAGAGTGGGGGGTTTGGGGGGTTGAGGACCAGGGTTCGAATCCCCCCAATAACATAAAAAATTTTAAAAGCCTTTCCTTAAGGAATGAGCATTCAATATGAGCCTTAGGATCTTAGACTCGATCAACGATCAAGATCTCACCATATGAAAGTAATATGAGCCGTAGGATCTATTACATATAATTCCCAAAGCCACGTGGACCGTAGGATGTGTCCCCTCAATCTGGACCGTAGGAGCATGGTACACCTATTATATATAAACTCCCTGGCCATCTGAACCGTAGGATACGTCCCAAACCCACGTGAGCCGTCGGATCTCGAACGGACGGTCGGATAAGCTCGAAACATAAGAACATATGTAGATCAGATCAGATATATATATATACAAGAAAATTAGCACGTCCTACGGTGCATATTCCAACGGTGCATATTCCAATTTTAGTATGTTTTATTGTGTAAGCTTCGGTCAAGAAATGTTCCAAGATATTCAATGATTGCCCTAGATTTTCATAGATTCTTTAAGATTCTCTTTGAGTGTTCTAAGATTCATCAAGATTCCTTTAGGTTCTGTGGTTATATGAAGATTATTAAAGATTATATGAAGATCTCCTAGATTCTTCAAGATTCCATCTAGACTCCCCTAGATTCCTTAGATTCTATGGGGTTCCCTTGTATTCTATGAAGATTCTCATAAGTGATTTCTCTAGATTCCTTTACATTGTCTTAGATTGCATGAGATTCCCTTAGTTTCTATGAATTTTCCTAGATTCTCCAACATTCCATTAACAACTACGCTCCTTGTGTGTCATGTAAGAACCATAATTAATGTTGTGAAATACATAATGTTGGGCAAAAAGGGGCAATGTGTAGATTAAATTAAAGGAATGTATTGCATTTAATCTGATATAGGTTTGAAAGCCAAGTGATATTTGTAATGCCAAACTCAGTCCTTTACATTGTAATGTAAGAGGTTGAACTTACTACTGGCTAGAAGACTCATTCTTAGTCAGAGATGAAGGTCCTTTTCATTCCATTAAAAAGTACGAGTATATGTTAGCCCGATAGTGTCCCTTCAGTATTTATAACTATTTTAGCTTTTGAATTTGGCATTAAACCTCGTGAAACCCAAAGCCTACCAAGTTTGGCGGCCTATAACTTACAAGAAATAATATGTTGTTTAAAATTAATGAAATGTTTAATGATGTCATTTCTTAAAAACTTGCATAGCTTGCTTTTACGTTCAAAAAGCATGAATTGCAATATTAAAATTATTGCACCTTGTTGAACATTGAGCATTATTGCTAAATTCTAAGCAACATTGGTATTCGACATTTTAAGGATTGACATAGACATCTAACACAATGGAAAAAAAAAGGGCCTAACTTGAGGTATCCTTGCCAATGAGCACCTAAATGGACGGTCTCAAAAAGATCTACTCCAAGATAAAAGAGGGCCCAGTCAAACATTTGATTTAACCATATTGAAGAATAGTAAAAAGGGGAAAAAAATGTGGTAGCCTAAGACAGCAGTATTTTGCTCAGAAAGTCTAAGGTGGCAGGCACTCACATTAGCCATGGCGGATATTGTGCTCAAAACAAACCCCTAGCTGAGATACAACTCATGGGTATACCTTGTTTTTTGTCAGGATTCAATCCCTTGATGCACCATGAAGAATGAACTTATGTCAACCATGGGGAAATCCAATAAAAGCATCATGTTGTAGCTCTTGTTGGATTTTCCTTTGACATATTCTATTATCCATCATCGATAGAATACTATTGCTTTGGGCTTAAATCATGGTTAAAGTTCAAGCCCTTACAAATGTTTCAGCACTTGGATACTTCATATTAAGTATACATCTCTCAATTAGCAAAATGCTTGGAGAAAAACAATATTGCCATATGTGGTTAATGTTGTGCAACATTAACTGGATAAGGTTGCACCCAATAGGCCTAGGATGCAACGTCTGGGATGTTTTTCAGTTAATTGGAGCTTGGGATGCAACGTTTGGGATATTTATTTATGCTTATCCCATTACCATATTTGGGTTGAAGTAAAGCATTTATGGAACTTGAAAACCATTTTCTCACATTTTGCTGGTGTGTCTCAAAGGATGTCTCAAAAGAAATTGAGATAACGTCCTGGGTTACCTAGGTCTTACCCCATATACCACAAGCGGGATTAAACCCACAAACTTAAGCTGCTTGAGTTCGGGCGGCCTAGACCCCTTAAACCATGAACAAATGTAGGAACAAAAGGAGGATAAGATCGAAAGAAATGGCTAGGGGAGACCCGTACCACGACCTTAGCCAAAAATACATGATAACATGTTTGTCTTGGAAATCGTAGATTATCAGCACCATAAACGGAAATCTAACCATGTTTGTCTTGAAAACCTTACCCTAAAAGATTATCACTATAAATGCGGGGAAGATCAGGGCTTCAACGGGAAAGAACCCGGGGTAGGTGGGTACGTGTGACTGAGTTTCTACCTAATTCTGATGACTGGCATACGAAAAAATAACTGAACCTAGTAATTTTCAGCATGGTATTTGGCAACCCAAAGTACTTGCAACATTGACAAGCAATGAGATAGGCAACCCACTTGCTAGCCTGTAATGGACTTCTCATTGCAGACACTGCTCAAGATCTCGGCGCTAGTCTCTATGTTTGCTCTGTTCCTCATTTCTATTTTTGCTCTGTTCCTCAATTCGATCACTGAGTCTAATCACATCTTGAAGAAGCACTGTACTTATTGAACGTATTCGTGCATTGTCATGTGCTAGGCACCTTACCATGGCTGGAAATCTAGCCTGCATTTTTAAGAAACGACCCATATTATTCGGAGTCCATATGAAGTCATTTTTTAATGATTTATTAGCCAAGAAGCAAACGAACCTTTAAGAGAGCCAACAATATCTCTGCTGGATTCTCTCTACCAACGTCTCCATTCCAAGGCAACAATGACTGGGCTGCTGCAGCTGCAGCTTCTAGTAACTGTAAAAAATAAGTCAAAACAGATGTTGTATTACAAAGAATTACTCTACAGTTAAACTACCAACTTATTTTCCTTCTTATGCCAACATAGCTTTCTCATGGCAATATAAAGCTTCTGTATTTAAAATTCACCTTGCAGAAGCATTTCTTATGCACTTTGTCAAGGCCCTTGAACAACAGGACAAGCTGGGGTAAACAAACAAAATCTCCCATGGCTTTAAACTCATCGTAACAACAATAAAACATCTGCACATACAAAAGCTAATAATGACACACAAATATCCTACCACTGGAAAGACTTGCCTGCATATGCATAATCTTTTGATTAAGCTAAGGACAACAAAACTTATTTCTGCAAAACAATAACAGACAGTATGAAAAAGAAACTATACCTTCAACTGTGGAAGCATACAGAGTTGTCCATTGACAAACATACCACCTGTAGCCCTATGAAGGATCTCAGAAAGAAAGCATATTATCCCTGTATTTAATTGCAGTGTACTGATACGGCCAGCATCAATTCTCGCTTAGCCTGTGCATTTCAGAACAACAGAAGACAAGTGGCCAGGTCCTATGAGCAAATACTACAAACGCAAAAAAGATATACACACATCAAAGGATTTCACAAAAGCTAAACAGAACACGTTTAGACTATCCTTAAAAAGAGCACAAACTAACTATGTAGGCTCAACCACAACATGAAAAATGGCACATCTAGCTCGATTCTGACTGATTTAATAACGCTAAAACGAGAGCTAAAGCTAGTCAAAAGCAACATCTTGGGGAAAAATGGAAAGCTTTGAGCAATTTGCCCGGGAAAACGATGCCAGAGCAGATGTCTTCGCAGCCAAAGATGATCTTAAAAAAATGATTGCTCTTGTCCAAGTTTCGAACCTGCACAGAGTCGGCCTCTGAGGCAACACGACTACAGTAATATTTGCAAATCTCAAACTCCATCCAGCAACTCCCTAGAACATAAGGCCTGCAAGAAACTCCTGCAAGAAAAACAGAGAAATGATAACTATTTGCATAAAAAATTAAATGTAAAGGCAAACTCTGGCATCGGAAGTGTTTTGCAGTTGATATCTAAGCACAGGCGTCTCCAAGTTACAGTTGCAAAGCTCCAAGCCCGAATACATGAGGGCAATCTTGTCTACTGCCATAGCCGAAAATGGCTTCTCCACTTTCGCCCAAACACAGGCTGCATATTCAAGAGACCCCAGCCGCTTCTCAAGCAAGATGACAGTGGCGATGGCAAAAACAGAGGAATCATAGCTATTTGCATAAAAAAATCAGATCTAAAGAGCAAAAATCGAGTGCATCAGAAAGGGTTTTGGAGTTGAGAGCTTTGAATCCACAGCACTATCAGGCGTCTCCAAAGTACAGTTGCATTACAAATAAATGCCAAAGAAAAAGCCCCGATTCCAAAGCTCCAAGCCAGAATAACATGAGGGCCAGCTTGTGCACTGCCATAGCCGAAAATGCCTCTTCTACACTTTCGCCCTTATCCTGCTCTTCTAGAAAATAGAAATACTGTTTAAGATCCTTTGGCGACTGCAAACCATACATCTCATGCTCTCTGTTTGAAGAAGGAATCCGGCAGAAAGGCTTGAAGGGATGACGACTGCCAACAAAATATTGGCTAAAGCCCACGACGGTAGCTCCAAAGCTGGAAAATATGCAGACCATAAAAGAGGCAGCGCCAGCGCCGTACCATAATAACTGCCAACAAATATTGGCTAAACGTCCATAACCATGGCTCCAAGCTCCATAACGGTAGCTCCAAAGCTGAAAAATATGCAGATTACAAAAGAGCGCCAGGCCAGCGCCGTACCTACTAAAAAGAATTTCGACATCCAACAATTGTATATATACGAGCATTAGAACATTGAAGAATGTTCTAGAATTTTTTGCTATCTTCTAGAATTTTCAAGACATTCTGGAAGCTGCCACATCTCCGCCAAGAAACTTCCAGAAGCCACCAGATCCGACGGCCGAGATTGCGAGGGAGCAAACCGACGGCCAGGATCTGGCGGTGCGGATATAAAAGAACCTTCCGGAAGCCACTCCTAATAATTATATATATATATTAGGATATACAAGAAAATTAATACGTCCTACGGCGCATTGTTCCCATTTTAGCATTTTCTTATGGTGCAAGGCCCTGTCGTGCTCTATGTACTATATTTAGCATTCATGAAGATTCCCCTAGATTCTCTCAGAATTTTTCAATTTTGATTGAGGCGCTTCCATGAGCATTTAGAACCTTCCAAAATAATCTATTTTGGATCTGTGCAACATTTCTAGAACACTTTCTATTTTAATACTAAGGCGCTTGCCCTGAGCATCTTTGCAAAAGCTTAAAAAAACTCTAAGATTTCATCAAGATTTTCTTCGATTCCCTTAGATATTATGAAGATTTCCTTAGATTCAACTAGATTTTAAGAGATTCCCTTAGACTTGTAAATATTTTCCTAGATTCTCTTATAATTTATGAGATTTTCTTAGATTCCCTTTAATTCTCCTGGATTCCTTTACATTCTAGAAATTTCTAGAACTTTCTGGAACATTCTGAGACTTTCAACTTTCTAGAAGTATTTCCCTATTCCCTTACATCCCCGAAGATTCCCCTACATTCTAGAACTTATTAGAACAATTATCTTATATTTTAAAACATTTTGGAACTCTGGAACTTTCTAGAACATTCTAGAAAATTCTAGAACTTTCTAGAGTCTTCTAGAACATTCTAGAGCCTTCTAGAACTATCTAGAATGTTATATTCTATTTTATCTTAATTAGAATGCTACGCTTAACTATATTTGAAACATTATTATTTTAATGAATTAATGCTTGGTCTAGTGGTTAGAATGGGGGGCTGGGGGGGTTGATGACCAGGGTTCAAATCCCCCAAATAACATAAAAATTTTAAAAGACTCTCCTTAAGGACCGAGCATTCAATATGAGCCTTAAGATCTTAGATTCGATCAACGATCGAGATCTCACCATATGAAAGCAACATGAGCCGTAGGATCTATTACATATAATTCCCAAAGCCATGTAGACCGTAAGATATGTGCAAAGCCACCTGAGCCGTAGGATCTCGGACCGACGGTCAGGATCAAGAACAACCTGGACCGTAGGATCGTCTATATAGAATCTATATATAAACTCACAAGCCATCTGGGCCGTAGGATATGTCCCCAAGCAACGTGAGCCGTCGGATCTCGAACAGACGGTCGGATAAGCGCGACAAACATAAGAACATATATATGTTAGATATATATAATATACAAGTCTTTGTACTATGTAGGGCCTATACGAGTTGAATGTATCTATTTTGAGGATTATCCCAAGATTCCTCTAGATTCCCCAAGACTCCAGGTGGAATTTCCTATATTTCCTTAGCTTCTACGAAGATTCATCTAGATTCTCGAAGATTCCGTCAAGATCACCCTAGATTTCAAACATTGAATGAAGATTCCCCCATAGATTTCATAACATTCTCTTGCGATTCCCCTAGATCCCCAAAGATTGTCCCAAGATTCCTCTTGATTCCTCAAATTCTTGGTACATTCTTCTAGATACCCCTAGATTTTATAACGATTCCACTAGTTTCTCAAAGATTTTATGAAGACTCCTAAATTCCGCAGTATTCTACGATGATTCACAAAAACTTCCCTAAGATTCCCCCAGATCCCCTTCAGATTTTCCCATATCCCCTTCGATTCTCTAAGCTTCCATAAGCGTTCCCCAAGATTCTTATAAAATTCCTGAGATCACTCTTTCGAAAATATGGAACTACATTGTATAAGAACATAACGAGATATACCTTTGTCTAAAACCACGGACTTGTGTTCTACAAACGTACCTTGTATTTCGTAAAAACAATATGCTTTTCTCTAAACAGTTTCAATGTAACAACACAATGTGGCCCTATAATCTTATCAAGAGACTATAATCTTATAAAGAGAGAGCATCTCACGGCTTTCATCTTGTGGAAGGCAATCTCTTAGTAATTTACTCAAAAATGAACTTAATATACAACCAGAGTCTATCTAAATCTTAAAACTCGTGTATGACTTCTGTATTTCCACTACCTTTACATGTGAAGGATATGTCAGATTTATTTCCTAAGCAGATCACTTTTTCCCTTATTATACTTGCTTTTGCGAGCAGCGATTCCTAAAACGCATTCAGCATATGTAGACCATGCAAGTTAATATTTCAATATTAAACATGAAAAATAACTATTTTACTTGCATCATATCAGACTTAAAATTCGTATTTGCATCTCGGATGGTATACTATGCTTCTCAGACTCATGACTGTCATACTTGACCATAACTTTTAACATGTCAATTTGCAGCATATAAAACTTCACGTTAGACTGGAGCAAGGCAAAAATGAAACCTAGCTTCATCCTGAGACCCAAATGATCCAATTAGCAAGAACAATCGGGGCAAACATAGCGCCTCGCTAACTAAAGGGGCAAAACCTTGGAAGATGAGATCGCGCCAGGCCGCATTAATTTCAATCACACCTCAACGCCATAGATTAAAATCAAGGGTCCTTTCAGTGCCACCTCGTGACATAGCATTAAATGCAAAACTAGGTCCATTAAACACAATGCAGGCCAAATAGACGCGTATGTAAGTCTCCATATTTTTCTATCATGCAATCTTATCTACCGATTCATGATAAACATGGCATAAATATTTATCTGCATACTTTATCACTCCTGAAATATGACACATGCAGATTGGAGATGCGAGGACCTCATAGCCTCTAGGTTTACGTCATCGAGTGTATTGGGAATTGGTAACAGATCAAATTTGTGCAATTCTTACTCAAGAAATTACAGATGCCTCATCCAAGTAATGCAATGCGTCCAAAAGATGCACACGGAGTGAGCCAGGTGCATTAGCCTTTTCCGAGCCAACTCCCCAGCAAGACCAAACACTGCAAGGGCATAAGCAGTAGATATTGTGCAATGACATTACATGTAATGGAACAGTTCAGAAAGAGGCTGGTTATGCCTTCGTAGGAGCATTTCCTCCTCTTCCAGGTTCGGAGGTGCATCTTGTTTGGCAGAAGCTGAATCAGATATAACAAAGCCTGATGCAATGGGGTGACATACACCCTTGCTTTGAAGCAGCTTCAAAATGCCAGCTTGCTGCACTGGAACATTGCTATGACCTTGACAATCCAAGTAATGGAGCCTATGAAGGAATAAATGCATACGCTGCGCCATTTGAAGAAAGTGTCCTCGCATAGCTCAAGCCAGTCGTTTCTAAAGCACTCGAACTTGCAAAATTGGAACTTCCTGACAGTGTCCCAGCAGCAGACATCCGACTACACAATTGTTCATCATGACATAGCACAAAAGATCAGATAACGGAATAAATGAAGAGAGATGAAAGTCAGGTAAAACATCACAAACCTGGACCTGAAGCTTATTCATGCATACGATCTGCAAGGAATGACCAATAGCTGTATTAGCTGGAAGGGCATTGATCTTCCCATTGTATTTAACCCATGAGGAACAGTAGACAATGACTAGCCAATGCGATTCAACTAAAGTAGAGTAGACAATGCCATTCAACCCAAACGACTAGACAATGCGATCAAACAAAAACTCTGTGTTCTAAGCTGGCCAGAATCATATTTTCCTGCAATAAAACACACAAGAAATTGAACGACATAATTTAACTTAAGGTTTGCTCAAAACCAATTGTCCAAGAGCTTACAACGAAGCGAGAGCACCAATTTGGAATACCAACACATGCTTTGAAGCAAAAGTATCTCCACCAAAAAGAAATCGGCGCAACAGAGGAAAGGCAGCCAGGCTTTCAAATAGAATGCCAAGATTTTAGAAACAACGTTTTGGATTACTCACCTTAATTCCTTACGAAGATAAGAGTGAATTTAATAAATGATGGCATAAATGAGACAACTTTACCCTTTTTAGAAATTTCCTTGCAACTTCTTTAATTAATGAACTTTGCTTGTTGCCACTTTCGATGCACCATCAACGGTCAGAGATGTGCCACCTCGCCATCCCTAAGCAACTGGTTGATTGATTTAATTTATTATATTAAATATAAAGGTGCCAACCCTTTATTTCGAAGGCCCAGATTTCACCTTCCCCGATCCAACTGTTTAAAGATGGGGTTTATGACCTATGCATACCCATGCATGCCCCTTAGATATTCAATGGTTGCAGCTTTGCCACCTCATCGCATTTAAAATAAACGGCTTAGATCGATTTGAATATATAGATATCTATTTCATGGGGGCATCCAAAGTAATTTTATATATATTATGATATATGTATACAAGTCTTTGTACTATCAATGGGTTTATCAAACGGCTGATGAACATTGAGGGATAAAGTTCGTTGCGTAAAGTTCAGTATGCCTTTAGTGGCCGCAAACATTTAAACTCAATTCCTCACATAATAGCTATTCAATGAAGGTCACCATTGTTTATTAATACCTCTCAGTCTATCCCTCTCATCCCCAGAGCCAGAAAAAAAAAAGAAAATGTTAAATCAAGCTAATGACTATTAGTGCAAAATAGCATGTCCTCCTGAAGCAAATAGATACATGATCAACATGTAAATCTGGAACTAAAAGCAAAACCGGACAATAGAGAAAAGGCATAAATATTTCAATAAAGCTAGGCATGCACTTACATTTATGACGACAGCACTTGAACTTCCAGATACACGTACTTTCTCATAGTAATGGTTGCCTTTCTCAGTGCCTTCAAGCAAGATAAAAGCTCTTCCTGCCCAATTGTGTAAAATTGAACTTTTTGGATCAAATCTTTAAAGAACTTTAGCATCTTCAAGTGGCGTCCCTCGTTCAGTTGTGCAATGTATCCATATTCAGCAAGAACAGAAAGTGCATAAAAGAAAAAGGGTAATCCACACGACAACTTTATATATTTGTGCATTTTATGTTGGCATTAACCTCAGTCTCACAAGCTGTGGCATCATATCGAAAAAGTCATATGCTCATTCTTTCTTCCTACCATAACATACTATAAACGACTTCATTTTCTCACTTACAACACAAACATAACAATATGCACTTTTAAATAACATATGTGAGCAAGAATTAGAGTGTAAAATTTGTGCATTTTATGTTGGCATTAACCTTAGTCTCACAAGCGATCACAACATATCAAAAAAGTCATGTGCTCATTCTTTCTTCGCACTATAACATGCCATAAAAGTCTTCATCTGTCACTTACAACACAAATGCAACAACATGCACTTTTAAATAACATACATGAGCAAGAATTAGTGTGTCTAGAAAGGCTAACGTACATGAGCAAGAATTAGTGTGTCTAGAAAGGCGTTATTATCCTGCTCTGAGGTCGCATTTATAACTCCACCATAATCCTTTGAATCCATTCTTGTAGTTTTCTCAAACACGTAGAGGGCTCCCATACGAGAGAAGTTAACAATCTGATAAACAAAATTACAGCGAATGTACGCATAACCAGTCTTGTCAATACTTGCAGTAAATAATTCTTTACTGTATGCATATTCAGACTGAACCAGAAACTATAAATTACTACACAATTCAAGAGAATATTTTCACCCTTCCTCTTTCTGGGATGCATAAGAAGTGACGATAAAAAAATCCTTGATGAACGAATCAATGGCCCAAAGTCTAAGTAGCATACGACCATGCAAACAAATATGCACCGAGAGAATATCGCCCACATCCAGTAATGTCTTCTAAAGTCTCTTGATACTTAGATACCATTGTAGAATCCTCTTTATAGTTAGTATGGTTATCAATCACTTGGCTGACACTAATACGTTTTACTCCAAATGTTTTGCATTTGTTCCAAAATTTCTGGCAACAAATTGATGTGGCTAATAAAAGGAAAAATGGCTGGCTGGCACACACACAAAGCTCATTGAAGAAAGGAAATGAATAACATAGAAGCACCATAATAGAGACATCGTGTAGCTAAGGTTCCATTTCCAATTATCAATTAGAGACCATGCAACATAAGCTCAATGTAAGAAGATAATCTTTCACATAATTGATATGCCACCAATCAAACCGCCCATTAATTGCCACCAATCAAACCGCCCATTAATGGCATAAAGATGTCAAGAATAGCACCATAATTTTTTGAGCAGTTAACTCGCCATTTTCTTTAATAACCAAAGTTGGGTTGTTGTACCAGAGTTTATTATGTTGGAGCACATCTTAAAACCCCATGCCAACATGTATTGACCATCACCATCTGGTGCTAGTTTACCATCCAAACTCACTCATCTAGCCTTCCCATATGTCTGTAATGGTATAAAACATCTAGTATCATGTGCAATACCAATATAACCATTATGTTTTTCCTGAACCAAGTAATGAAATTGACTATTCGCATTTTATAATTTCACACAAGCCAAACCAAGTTTATGCCTACTTGATACTTTTTTCTGTACAAATGTGTCGCTGCAGAATCTGCATGCAAGGAATGATGTGCAACAACATATGCATTTATGCCTGTGATTGGCTCATCTGGTTTGAGTTTCTCCTTTGCATCAAAGTACAAAACGACTAAAAATCGCAATAAATGAATTCAAAAATCTCACCTTGCATTGAATTTAATCTTCTGATCGGATAAGGCAGGCGATTCTATGCGCTAAAACTTGTTCTTGGGTTTGCCCAAAAATGAACAAACCCAAAAATGAACTGCCAGACTTTCGCAGTTCAAAGAACAAAGATGGGAATTAAAAATGCGACCATGCCTGATGCAATGGTTTAGCTTAATCCAAACTTAAATCCGTAGAATGGTGAAGAACATATGCCTTGCAAATTATTAGAATCATCCATTATTAGAATCCACATTCACAAACTTTCAGTCAGCATGAACAGATTTAGCACCAAGTGAATAATTGTACCCTGGAATGGACCAAGTGGAATTGTACCAAGTGAATAATCTCCAACGGCCAGTTTACTGCAGGTCAGGAGTCTGCGGCATGTATAGAATGTTATTACGAACATCTTATTACACGACTCTAACAAGACTAAATGCGATAACATGCATCAATGAAGACCAATTCCAGCATCACTGTAACAGCAACAGTAAAAGCAAAACTGAATCTCAATGTCTCTCGACACAAGCTGCAGTGTCAACAGGCCAATCTGTGGAGCAGAGGAAAGAGACGATCTTTTGCCACATTAGATCTAGCCATCAGAATTAGCTTTTACTGTTAGCAAAAAGCATTTTGGCCCATTAGGTATCTGTTAATTTCTTGAAGCACCTGTGAAATCTGCTAAAATTTGTGTATTCCAAAATCGGCCAGTAGCTCCATGGAAAATAAACCCCTGCTATAAGGCGGAAATTTCGATCTCGCAGGCGTAGAAAGGTTGTACTAACTCGAACATCAACAATAGAATATCTAGAAACAATGAGGGCTATTGGTACACAATCCCTGGCACAACCCAACTTCATGCGCTTTGGAAAGATAAAAGTACCTATGGTATATGAAGCTGCTACGAAGCTGGAGAATTTGCATATCCAGAGTGAGAATCAGCATACACAGAGTGATGAAAAATCCTATCCTCGTGCATTAAAAGAAAAATATTTACCTTTGATTAAGGCATGTCAGCATATAGCTTTAGCAAATTTGCTTGCAAAACACATAGATTAGTTAGAATGATTTAGTTGTAATGCACCAGCTATCACACTTTTTGAATAATTGCTCATAGAGCATGTGACGTGCAAAAATAAGCCAAGTCGGCCTACCTGATGCTCTTGAAGTTCCAAAACATCAAGACTTTCTTCATAACAACCAAAGCATTGGCACTGTAAAAGAGCCAGCATCAAGACAATAACAGAATACCGAAAAAAGACTTACAATAATAACATACATTTACTAATGAGCGCAAGAATGAAGTACAACAAAACTAGAGTAATCCAAAATTACCTTAAGTTATTTGGATGTATAGTGCTGATAAATTATGAATATCCTCCATTTGATCAAGCATGGCTGCAAACGACCACACACACTACCTGCACAAGCAATCAGAAAAGGATGAGGAAAAGCTTGAGATATTTCTACGAACATCCGTGACTGTACTTTTCAAATAAAAAGAGCCATTAACTGTGTTCAAAGAAATAGATTTCTGAGCTCTACTAATTTTCAAATGGCAATTGATGCACCTGCATTTAGAGCAAAGGATTCAAGTCTTCCAAAAGGGCAAGAAGGTTATTGGAGTCAGATCACTAGCTGCTGGAAAACAATCGCCATGGTTGATAGCTCAAAATGCAAAGCCGTAATAAAGATCTTGGGCTTCCCAAACTAAATAAATCTTAAGGTGCTTATATCAGAGAATCAAAGCTCAGAGAATCAGAAGAAAATAGAGGAGTAAATCACCTGAATGGCCTCCAGCCTGTTCTTGAGACGTGAATGCTAGAAGTTCGATCTATTCTTGGGTACAATGACTTTGTAATGCGCCAAAAGTACTTTTCACTGTAGTTATTGTTGGTTGGTACCAGAATTGGTCTCACGGGGAGCAAGTTACAGCCATTCGCCATAGACCCTGTGCAAGAAATAGAACATGCAGAAATGGTTTTTTATGGACCAAAGGGAAATATGCAAAAATCAAATACAGCGCAAGGATGCTTATCTACCATCGCCATTATACATACAGTACAGTGCTCCAACCTGAAAATCACAAACTCAATTTGTTTCCATAGGATATCTCAAGTCAAAAAAGGCAGCAAAAAGCTTTATATTTGTAGATCGCTGGCTTATCCCATAGCAGAGCTCAAGGAATGTTTTGCATCCATCGATTGATTCAGTCAGCTGCAGATGTAGTAGATCAGAGAAATGGAAATAAACGAAGGAACGGAATGGAAAACATGAATCAAGTAGAGGTGGAGGCGAAAGTTCTATTATCTCTAGAAAACACCACCTATTGCCATCATCTGCTAAATCGGGTGTTTCATGACCAGGTCTGCATCAACGAAAGGAGTCTGAATATTAAATTCGAACCATTTTCAATCTTTATAAAAGAATAGAAATCATTATTCAAGCTAGACCTCGTGAAGCTCTAACTTCTATTTTTTCCTTTGATACATCTGCTTCCATGGCATACCCAGATCTTTCCAGTATTTGTCCACCCAACCACAAAGCAAGCAAAGAAACAAAGCTCCAAGCTCGGCCACTGCATCTCCACAGACGAGCGAGAGAAAAAGCTGGGATTCTATTTTTTTAACTGTGGGTTTCTTTTCTGTTAAAATTCAGGCAGTTGAAGCGGATGCCCCCATTTTTATCTGCAGCTACATTCAAAAATTAACAATTGCGCCCCAGCTTTAAAGCCCCCGCTTCGTCAGAGCCATGCCATATTTGCTCGGTTGTGATTTGAAGCTTCCTGCCATCTGCCATGAGTAATATTCCTGAAACATCTTAGCTAGCTCCCTAGATCACAGAACCGGAGTGGGCAATGCGTTTCCCCCTTAAACAAATAGCGCTACCATGGCGCCAGTTCCACCATAGCTGCGCATCCAAATAGAAGAAGCAGCAGGAAGAACGAACATAGGAAGAGTACCAAATCCAGAGCTTCCATATCCAGAGCTTCGGTCCCCTATGCGGGGCAGACCGATCCGGCGCCCAATTCATCAGCAAGCTTTGCCTCCTGTGCCACCTCATCAGTTGGCATTAATTATTACATTTAATATTGGCGATTAAATCTAAGCCATTGATCTAGCACATTCTAGGGCCTAGATCAAAAGCCCCAAATGAAGGGGTGATTTGAGGTGGCTTATTTGGGGGCTTAACGTGGGCCGTCCAGATCTGAGATGGACGGCCGGGATCAGATTATCTACATTCAATATAATTGTATATATATGGGTGATATATGCCATTTCTTGGCAACCTCCCTATAGGGGATCCATATTATAGTTAGCCTTGCAAAAATCTTACCATGGGTGTGAATATTTATATCTTACAGTATCATAGATCTTAAGCATCTTGCTGTACTTTTTTGAGTCATATGTAAAAATCCAAGCATGATCCTAAATTGATCTACACTTAAATTTTATCTTCTCGTATCCAGGTGGGAAAAGCTAACCTGTCACCATCCAAACCAAAGAACATGTGTTAGTACAGATGCATGGAATGGGAAGACAGGTGTCAATGCTTTTTATGAAACCCCCCTTGTTATCGGTGTCATGGATATCAACAAGTATTTAAGGTAGTCTTAATCAATCATGCTATGTGTTGACTCAGATTTTCTTCTCATGTTACACCCTTAAACCCATAATGCTATGCAAGAGCTTCTATGAAAAAACATTGTTAATCTACCTCCATCACATCTCCATAAACATTTAAGAATTTACCAGTAAAATCTTCCCTAAATTACTTATAAATCTACAATTATAGCCACGTATTGAGCCATGAGCTTTTACAACTGGCTATTGCAGTGTTTTGTTTATATTTGCTTTAACCTATAACATGGTCCAGAGCATTCTGTCAGGAAGCTCTACCATATAGGTCTAGCAAAATTAACTTAAGATTGCACTGCTTAAGTTGCTGCATCTCCTTCCTATGACTTTGACATAATTCCATCTCATATTTTCTACTGCCTGGCTTAACCACTTAATATCATAATGGCTTAACCACTTAATATCATAATATCTAACCTGATTATCGTCTAGGACATGATCAGGATCTTCCTCTATTTCCATATAGCTTGAATCTCCCATCTCCTCAGGCCTATTATCCATGTATTCAGTTCCTTATGCTGTTGAAAAATATCAGGTTAGCATAGTCTATGGCATAACCTGTATCATACTAAATGCATCGAATCATTCCCTATCAAATTTCATGAGCTTGAATCCATAATAAATTAAAGCTCTTACATAATCCTTGTGGCTTAATTCCCCAAGAGGTATTCTACAGATCTGATTCAGAACCCATTTTCTGGAGTAAGCAAACAGAAATGCAGAAATTACATCTTAGATTCAGTAAGATTAAGAACTTGTGTTCTCCAATCTACTAAGCGATCCTTCTAACCTGCAATTGGATGCTTGATCTCATACACCTGGGTAACCGTACTGCTTTATCCCAGCATTCCCTGGTTCCATCTGCATGGTCTGTAAGCCCAGTATGCAACTCAAAACTTCGGCAGACCTGTTGAATGCAGCATTGGGAGAATCGGCCACATACATGGTTCCGGAAATGCAATAAAACCCCTGTCGGTTCTTGCCTATCTGGTCCGGACCATAGGGTTTTTGCTAGTTGGCATGCCATGCTCCAATATGATATTTTTATACCTTTGCAATCTCTCCAGTATCTCATAAATATTAGGAACTTATAATACGAAATTATCTCTGGACATCCAAGCCTATGCATGTCCCACATCTATAATCACGTAGGCCTATACTTCAACTTCCACAAGTTTTTCAACCAGAACTCTTTTATATCCTTCATTTTTTGCCATAGGAGCCCCCGGTATATTTGCATTAACAATCGCTTTTTTAACAAATGTAAGCCTTTGTACCGAAAAACCATTCTTCTTGAACACCCTTATAGTCTTCTTTATTTCTACCAAGAATTCCTCTGGACGTTTACATAAATACAACAATAAAATCACCTGAGGGATCATAAGATTATAACATTGGCTGATTTTCCTATTAGATGCCAATTGTATGTATTGAATAAACGGGAATGGAAGCGACCTCCTCTTATCAAATTTGGTCGTAATGTAAGATCCATAAACTTGGTCTATAATCTGCACATGCATGTTCAGGAAATTACATTTCGGTAATCCCAAATCATATTGGGGAAATATTTGGGGTGCTTCTTCCTTTTTAATCTCAAGGAAATCCAATGGATAAATCCAGTAAGGGTTGTCAGCTACCCTCGGTTGTGTTGGGTCCACAAATAAATCCATCTGTGGATTATTGAATATACTAAGGTCGTCCATGTATCTAAATGCATCCTTGAACAGAATGAGATATTCAATTTTTCCCAACTTTGCTAATCTCTTAATGAAGTTAAATTCATAGAACATAAGATAAATGTTACACCACAATGGTGAACATGAAAATCCCATTGGGATGCCTCTTATTTGTTTCCATACTGCCTCCCACCAACAACATAACAATTGGTAAGTAAGTAATTGTTTATTGTAACCAGTTCTTCAAGTGTTATCTCAAAGTCATTTTTGGTTGTCTGGGTAGTATTTCTCCATGTATATTTATACGATGAAGGTCTCCCAGACCCAATTAAGGATACCTTATTTCAAAAACTTTGGAGAAGAGCCTTTCGCATATAGTTGTAATCCCATCGTCACCAAATAATGGTATAGATTCATAGCACCTTGCTATGTCTGCCACCCATGTATGGTGTATGTCCTCTGGCAGATTGATAGCCAGCTCTATCGTTGAATTAATCCACCACAGTGACCTAGTCTTAACTCCCATAAATCGTTTTACCTTGGAATCCAATTGGTAGCATATTTCATTGAATACAAATGATTTTATGACCTCCGTAATTAGGCAAGCCATGTCTGAAAATATACATTCCGATGCATTTGTCAGCCATCTAAATTTGTTCTTGTGTGCTTTATATGTTCCCATTAAATATGGTAATCCCAAATTCTCCACCTTAACATTCCCAGCAATATTTTCCATGTCATGTCGACATTTATCTCTAATTGCTAGTGGGGCTCTTGGGAACCCATCTTCATCCACACACATCTCAAAGTCAGGGCTACCAACCCTTTTTAAGGCCAACTTTCTTATATAGTTTTTGCAAATGAATACCGGTGTGTTATTTGCCTTATCTGCTCCAGATATAAATAAATATTGTTGTATCCATGTTTTTTCGGCTATTGCCTCATATGTCATTGTTTTATCAGGAATCCGAATTCTTCTTCTTTTATTCGAGCTTCCTTCTTCTACCCAATGCTTGATTTTATTTTTGATAAAGGACCTAGCCTTTTCAATTTTAGTTGGGCATATTCTTCCCACCTTATTTTCCAAATATACTACTGTCTGCTCCCATGCTTTGAGTACTTCCATAATTACAATACCCTTATTAGGTTTCTCTAAGGGGATATGATTCAAACCATATTTTATATTCTCCCTAGAGTATAGGCAAATATTTATGGAGAGGGATATGACATGCTCAAGTTCATCTTCTCCTTTTTGTAGGAAAGGCTTAAACCAGATTTCATTTGCACATTTGCAATTCAAACTCTCATAACATGAGAAGTTGCAGAATGTGTCCTTTGGTTTATACCATGATGATTTCACGCTAGGAAGATATTTCCAGCCATATACAATCTCATCCATTATTGTTGGGTTCTCTAAATTTAGTACTTGATCACAACATGTAGCAAACAGTTTCTTCACGTTCACTAATTCCAAGATTCTATTAACATACAATAGGTGTATGTATATGAATCTTATAGGATTATCTTTTACTATTTTCATACGTCCCATGTAGGAGACAAGAGATTTAGACACAACCTGCAACATTAGGAAAAGGTTTCTGTCATATAGATAAAAACAGCATATTTACAAACTCTCAATCACCATACAACTGTTTAAACCAAACTTCTAACTGAAACTGCCAAATCAAAGCGAAGTATCAGCATGTTGGTAATAAGTCTCACACATATTTGAGATGTCTCAAACTTATTAACCCTCCTGCACCTCTTTTAGTTATTCCATTGATAATTCAGATTTCGGGGTCTTAGTGGCGAAGTCCCATCATCAGATCATATATAGATCAGATATAAAACCATTTAGGTAGAGAATATTTTGATCATGCCCAATTGAATCAGAGCTGGACATATGCTCATGTCACGCATGTATTTGGATACTGACATGTTAAATGATGCTGCAAAAATTAAGTTTGAGGAGCTCAGTCAATGCATAGATGCATGGAATAGAATAGAATAGAATAGAATAGAATAGAATAGAATAGAATAGAATAGTTTTTTTAACGTCCACGGAGACCAATAGGTCATGGGACCCATACAATCATTACTACTAAAGTCCAGGTTACCAATAAATTGCATGAGGCTTAAAGATAAACCCCTATGGTTGAAATTGCACTGCAGAAAATTTTAGACTAGGAGGAACAAGGCATACTCATTGGACATTATGAGAAACTTGCCATAACCTTTTGCTTTCTTACCGTGCCTTCAAGAACCATCATTCATGCAACAAAAAATCTTTAGGTAAATATAGATAGCCACAATGCAATTAAGGTCATCTCCAAGATGGTATGGTAGACCCTCTATACAAGTATGTCTCCAATTGTCAGCTTTAAGATAACATCATTGCTCAAGAAGGTGAAAGTTGTCTCCATTGTCATTTTATAGACAACAATCCACTCTTGCCCCAAATTCTTCTGTCCTAGATGGCAAATGGAATTTCATATACTGCAGATTTAACTTTGGTTGTTGATCTCCCTTTGCAATGCTTGCAAGTTCAGAATCTTATGCATATTTGAAACAAGATAAAAAGCTTGTGGTTTTGGCGACTAGTCATGCTAGCATGATATCATATTAAAAACCAACATAATAAAGCTTGAGCAGGCTTATTCAAGGTCACAGTACGATTCAGCGGCCCGTACTTAAGATATTATGTGTTTTTTTCTATGTTCTTTGGTTGCCCATACTTAAGCTTCAGGAAAGCATTCACAACAAAGCATTCAAACAGAACTAAAGCTCTCAATTTTCCTTCTTGCTTAAACATGTCTATTGTCAAAAATTGCCTCAGATGGACATTTACCACAAATAAAATTATGTAAAGAACAATCTAGAACATACATTCTTGTGAAGGAGAGCAATGTGCAGTTTGTATAGTCACAGATGCACGTATCCCCAATTGGAATTGGATGGGCATGAGGATGTTGACCACTTGACAATATATCTTGATGGCGCTGACCCAAAGTCACTGCCCTGTCGTTGGACTAGATTTGCACATATTAATTTAGCCGTTGTCAGCCAATATGATGCAAAAGCAAATGTCAATAAATGTATGGTGGGATATTTTAGAGCTCATAATGTTCAGCGTAAACTGATGCGAATATTTGCAAAGTACAGAAAGCTTCAGTTTACTTCACTACTCTGCAAAGTACAGAAAGCTTCACTCCATTTGTTGAACTAAAGAAACTGAATCAAAATATTACTAATCTTGACAATTTCTTTAGTTCAAAAAATAAACTGAAGCTTTTTATATTTTGCAGATACCCAGCATCAGTTTCGTGTTAGAAAGTGTGAGTGGGGTTTCACTTCATTTTTTCTGTAAACTCATGGACACATTTGTTGCAATAAGCTACTGCACTCTCTTCGTTGTTGGGTGAACCTCAAAAAAAGAATTTTTAGCTTGTTTATGTAACTTTTCCATTCCGTGCGTATTCCATATCCTCAAACACCTATACTCCTTTGCAAACCATAGACCATGGGCTTGAAGTATATGGATGTGATGAGTAACATTACATGCTTCCCATGTTATTATAAATGACTTAGTGAAATCAACAACTGCCGATTTGAACAAATCCAACTTATCATCCATCATTTTCTTCTCTGCCAGTAGATTCACAGCTTTCTTAATCCTTGCCCTTCCACGTGAAGTCCGGTTATCTTCGACTGCCACCAGGTCTTTGTAGGCCCCCCACCATCCAAATGGCAAGGTTCCATTCTTACATAATTTAGTGCAAGGTAAAAATCTTTTTGTTTTCATCCCATCGATGGCTTGCATGGTATTTACCTTCCCTCTTATGATCTTGGAGTATTTTATAATCACATCCATTAAGAACGATATCAGAAAGTCCTTTCTCCACATTTTTCATGCAACTTTCTCTGGCTGGTTGAGGGGAATTAGCAAAAAGAATACTCATATAAACTGTCTTGTCAATTACTTTTAAAAAAGCATGTAGAGTGCATATATGGACTCTTTTCAATGGGATTCTTTATTTTCCTTATCTCGTATTGGTTCAGTTTCAAGGGAGCACTCTAGAGTACTCTTTCCTTTCTCGTTCTTATCTACCCTAGCTTACAAACAATATAGGCATGCATGAGTATCCTCACCGAATCCATGCTTCATGTTGTCCATGCACTTGGTTTTCTTCAAATCAGCACCCAAATACCATTCCACCTCATAATCTCCACAGCCAGAAACATTTCAGCTTCTCTTCAACTCCATGAGCAGCAATCAAAGTAGGAATAGGTGTCTGCAAAAGACCCATCGAAGAACACCATGATTTTCTTCAGGCACCTGAAAGATCCCTATCAAGCACAATTTCATTATCTTTGGACAAAACCTGAATTTATGGACCATTTTCTGAATTCTCCCATCAATACAACATTTCATCAACTAGCTGCCATCTCCATCATATGCAATTAACTGGCATAGTCATTACGACAGGCGAAGGCTGGGTTCACATGCAACAGTCGCAAGAGAGGAGGCATGCTATATACCATGTGAAAATAATGCATGCCCCGTGACAGTTGGCACAAAAGGACGAGCATTTTCCACGAGGTTTATGGCGGCGACGACACATTTGAATCCACTCTAAATAGCATAGATGCGCCACCATCCCTGCACTAACATCAAAGTAGACATATCTTTAGACATGTGTTAAGGTGACATGATGATAATCATTATGATGCCCAAGATGTCCTATACTCATAGCATGGCATCTCCATCATAGCTGCCATCTCCACACTCACAGTTTAAATCACATATAATTTTCATAGTCACTATCTCCATCATGCATAATGCTTACATTGATTAGAATAGATGCCTGCGCAACCTCCATGTTAGCATAGACATAAACCTAGTTAGGATGCAAGGTCGAGGTAGGAGAATATGTGTATATTATCGCCACCACTAATCAAGCACCAAACAATATCATAACTGGGTCGGATTTTTGTCTAGTGGTGCATTCTTGTGCTGCCACGTCATTTGCCCCAATTTCCAAGAATGCTAATTTGTGGGATGTGGATAACCGTCGCCGCAGGTGAAGCAAACTCGAAGACTTCTAGAAAATGATAAAATTGAGACGAACTGCAACATCCCCAGTTATGATATTGTAAGGGTAACACAATTGATCCATGATTCCCGGTTGACAGCTCCCGGCCTCCACGGGTCGCTACCAAACCATGTCTCAATTGTCTTACCCTTATACATGAATTTAAATTAGATATGGAAGAATATAGGCTATGCTTCGAATACACCTTAGAAAAGGGGGGAACATAAAAATAGGCAACCATTAACTTAGGGCAAACTATTATCTAACCCTAATATCTTAACGTAACAGGCCGGCGGCGGAGCTGGGCGATGGCAATGACGAAGATGAGCACTTGGTTGTGGCCGATTCAGATGCATGCCCCATCGGTACCTGCAACACAGTTCTGGGAGATGCAGCAACAGCTTTGAAGTCAGAAGTTCGGAGGCTGCAATTCCGCTGCAAGCAGGAAACAAATGGAGCAAGTAATCCATTCTGGTAGGCTATGGCTTCTATTTTGTTAGGCTTCTTAATGAAGCTTTTTAGATAAGGATTCATCCAGAATCAACAGCACAAAACCATACGAAGGTCAGTGGAATATTTTATGGCAAAATCGCCCAATTTAAACGGTTTAAAAATAAGGATTTAAATGAAGCTTTTGAATCTTAATCTGTGAACAGGGGATGACAGGTATGGAAGTTTCTGGTGAAAAAGCTTGTAAATAGGGCAGTCGCCCAATTTAAATGGTGAATATAAAATGCTTTCTGGGTAGATTACTGCAGCAGGTACATCTCACGAACTCTTTTCTTTGATATGATATCAGTATATGACATGCATAATCAATTGTTATGTTATGACCATAGGAAGGTAGGTTTATGTGTAAACAGTGATGCATGTAAGCAGTCCGACAAACTGCCATATTGATGAGGCATATAAGCAGTCAGACAAACAACCATACCAAATTGGGCCCAATTTGGTGAGCAAAACAAAGTCATGATATGTGTAAGCACACTCACATAAATTAGATAAATTGTCACAACATAATTGTCTATACATATTGGGCGACCGCCCAATTTCATAAGCAGTGTGCATGCCATGCATAATGACATGTCTTGTTATGACAATAGGTAGGTATGTTTTACACCTGGGAGTTAAACTCACGTAGTGTTATATCATGTATAAACATATTGGGCAACAGCCCAATTTATAAGAAAAAAGTGTATCTCATGAATATTGGGCGGTCGCCCAATTTATAGGAAAGCAAAATGCATTTCATAACCTAGATAGGGAAGCAAAGTGCATCTCATGAATCGTGGCTTGTGTAATACCACAATAGTTTTGGATGGCTCTAATAGAACATTCAAGTTAACTGAATACCACATGATACTGGAAAGAAATAATAAACATGGATGAATATATAACATTGGGAAGAAATATTAAACAAGAATGGATATATAGCATTATATACTGAAACTAATACAGTTACCCATGATACTGGGAATAAATAATAAACAAAGAACGGATATATAACATTGGGAAGAAATGTTAAATAAGAATGGAGAAAAGAACTAGGCGATAACGTTCACAAGTTAAACCAAAACATAGATTGGTGAAAGCTACATAATCAATAAAATATGTAAATACCTCTATTTAGAAGATAGTAGAGGCAATGGAGGCACAAAGTCGCTAGGCGCCATCAAGCTCGAAGTTGCTAACATGGGCGCTCATGGACGCTCAAGGATTCCTGGAAGTGAATGGGGATTTGAAATTCAAACAGGCGGGCGGAAGGAAAATTTTGGGGGGAAATTGAAAATTTGAAATTTAAATCGAGCTGGCGGGCGGGGGGATGGGGGTGTTTTAAAATTTGAATGGGCACTAGCCACGTGTCCCTTTTTCAAAGCCTCTCCACCCGTTTTCTTTAGGTGCCTTTTAGCGCCTTTGAGGAAGCAAGATCATTTGCCACTTACGCCAGAGGTAAGCTATTCTTCTTCTTTATTCTTTATTTTCTATTATGTTACACTTTAACTGAAGATGCTCTCCCCTCACAATAGAGCTAAGCTATTATTCATCTCTATTCTCCTCCATTGTGTGCTCCTCTAGGAAGGCGCCCATCATCTAGAAGATGCTTTGAAGTGTAGGCATATCCAAGACTGCAAATGGTAAGCGCAAGGTTTTTGTTCCTTTTGTATAGTTTGTCCTCTTTGCATGCTCTATATGCATACATAAAATGCTACTCCCATGCTTTTTGGCATGCATTACCCATCTTTTTCTTACTTTTGGAGATGCATATCCCTTGCTTTTGGGCATGCATTTTGCCCATTAGCAGAGAACACTTGCTAACATAGACCCCCTCAAATAGTCCAAGTCCCAAGTTGGGACCCAATTTGCGTAAGAATAGATATATTATTGAGTTTTCCCACTTGTTCTCTTGCGGGAAAGGTCCCCTCAAATAGGGCAAGCGCCCAATTTGAGACTCCAGTGTTGTCAAGTGGAGTATATTCTTTGCTTAATTTCCATTGGCACTGCGGCCATATGGAGCCCCTCAAATAGGGCGGGCGCCCAATTTGAGGCATCATTTGTGTGAAGTGTATGTTTGCTTTATGTTGAAAAACCTATATGCTACCTCCATGGAGCCCCTCAAATTGCCCAATTTGGAGTCCCATTTGTGTAAATGGGGTGTCCTATTAGTGACTTTTCCAATGCTCTCTAAATAAACTTTTCAATGAGCTAAAGAACATCGAAAATGGTGTTTGGATGCAAGAATTATGCTGAAACACCTATATGCTGCCATCATGGAACCTCTCAAATTGGGCGGACGCCCAATTTGGGGCCCCATTTGTGTAAATACTATGCCTATTAGTAATTTTATCAACATTCTCTGAACAAGCTTTCCAACAAGCTAAAGAACATCGAAAACGGAGTCCGGATGCAAGAGTTATGCCAAAAAACCTATACACTACCACCATGGAGCCCCTCAAATTGGGCGGGCGCCCAATTTAGGGCTCCATTTGTATAAATAGTATGCTTCATTAGTGACTTTACCAAAGCCCTCTGAACAAGCTTTCCAACAAGCTAAAGAACATCGGGGACAGAGTCCGGATGCAAGAGTGATACTGAAAAACCTATACGCTTCCGCTATGGAGCCCCTCAAATTGGGCGAGCGCCCAATTTGGGACCCCATTTGTCTAAATAGTATGCGTGATAAGTGACTTTGCCAAAGTCTCTGAATTAGCTTTCCAACAAGCTAAAGAACTTTGAAAACGAACTCAGAGATACAAGAGTTATGCTGAAAAACATATATATTGCCACCATGGCGTATGCCCAATTTGGAGTCCCATCTGTATGAAGAGTAGATTACATGCCCCAAATTTAGTACCTCAAATATGGGCGGGCGGGTGTCCATGTGTGTGAAGAAGATTAGATTAGGGACTTCAGCACTTATTGATGACTTTGTCTGAGATCATCTCTTGCTCGAAAGGCCCCCTCCCAAATAGGGCGGGCGTCCAATTTGAGGCATCAATGTTGCCAACTGTAGTATATATGTAGTTAGATTTGCGCATTTTGAGATTTTACTGGAACATGAATTATATTTATGTGCCGATGAGAATTGGATTTTGGGCCTAGCTTTGTGCACATTTGACTCTAAAACATTGTCAACATATTACTTTACTTTCAAATGCTACATATGAACTCTTTAAAAGTATGGACTTTATCTAAACTTTTACTATCTTAAGGTATTGTGCATAATACACTCTATTTTCTAGTTGCAGTGATCATTTGGGATCTAAATGGACTCGTGCAAAGTCCAAATATAATGAAACTGTGCTTTATCCAGCAAGTGTGATCCTATGACTGAACAGAAAATTTAACTTCATCATTATCAAAATCTGACAATGCTTTGTTCATTAGTCTCAACGACACCCTTTCAAATTTCTCACCTTTGATGTGTTCCATCTCATCCAACTTAATACATATTTGCAGTTTCCCTGCACATTCTTCCAACTTCAAGTCATAGAAACGACTTAATAACTGAAGCATTTTAGTGGGGTCCATCCAACAATTATTTATTTTACTAAGAATGAATAAATCATCGCAGATCCATCCCTCTTCTTAATTTTTCCAGAATAAAGCATACCAAAGTAGTAATTTGATACATCGCTCCTAAATGCTCTTACACCTGAGACTTGCTGCTTGATTAGCTCGCCCTAACCTCACTAATCTTGGGAGGATGGTTTTAATAATACCTTGTTGCTTCATCCCATCTGTAAACAATGAAAAAGAGCAAGGTAAGCCTGCCTACTGAAACCAACATTATCACACAACTCTTGCATGCTCTCAGAACTTTGATCCTTTCCTAACTCATTTAGCACCTAATCAATTACAATCTTCCTTAAGTGGTTGGCCCCTAAAAGCTTCAGCATTTCTATAATATCATCCTTAGTAATAAATTTTTCAATATAGAAGCAATATTACTAGGTTTCTTTTCTTGATGTGGCTGGATTCGTGAGATTTTTTATGGCAGTGATCCTTCTTTTAGAGCCTCCTCCCCCCAAGGTACAACCTTTAAATTCATTTTCCACTCCCTAACTCCCAATGGCATCTTCAATCTCTTTGAAGATTATCGTTATCTTCTGAAACTCTTTTCAATTTATGCTTTAGTTCATCGACTTCCTTAACAATCTGGTCCTCAAGTTTTAATGTTGAGATCAGATATCAATGCTTGATTGCAGTGGTGTTACCCACCAATAACACGTAAAAAAGTGCATAAACACCTAGTTTGTTATGCCAAATGGCCATAGACACCTGGCTTGTTATGAAAATCACCACAAAACCACCATAAATCTCTCGGGCCCAGGTTCTTAAGGCAGATAACACCCTAGAACTCGGATGTTATCCCTCTTCTGCATGCTTACTTCATGTGGACAAGTAACTGTTACAATGATGACATTAATACATTTTGCAATGAACTCCGTACAACTGATTGTACATTGCTTGTAATTGCTGATTAGAATGATCATAATTCAGTTTGTTCCAATATCCAAGTAAGTCTTACTGGCCTTTAAAATGAATAAGCTTTGATGCTGAGCAGAAATTAGGGTGTTTCTTGCTATCAGGATCAACGTGATACAATTCCCCGGGTTCCAAATAGCAATGTTCATTGCTCCTGAACTACATGGAGCATCCTCATTGGCGTCCTCCTTTTGTGAATCTATTCTTGTAAGGCATGCAATTCTTAGGTACCTCCACTCGAAATTGTCCAAACTTGCTCTGAAAAACAAGAAAACAATTAGAAAAAGTGTGAACACGAAGCTTCTTATCTCGGCCATGGTCCCCTAATACTCTCACTGTCGACAATTCCGACGACCAAATTGATGGGATTATTCACCAAAATCAGAGGGAATACAAGGTTTTGCCCTCAGATTTTGGCAATAGATTGCATCAAATCAAATTTGGACATCGCTTTCCAAAATTTGACGCTCAATCTGGAGGTTCTTTGGCTAATCCCGCTTAATGGAGTGCGCGAACTTGAAGCTAGTTTTTAAAGAATTAGACGATTCTCTTCATGATTACATGCCTAACCTGCTCCATAACCCGTCATAATTAGGTTTATCAACTTTGGGTTTGGGGGGACGGGGGCGGCGTTTTTCCCAAGGCTGCAGGTTCAAAAATAAGTTTGGAATCAAATTTGGGGACGGCTTGGATGGCTCTTAGGTGGTCCAATAAAACCTCTAATGGTGGCAAGCCATGTGGATGGGCACAAATTGCAAGAATTTTTGTAGGGGAGATTAGGCAAGCCTACTAAAAAACTGAAGGCAAGGTGCATGGGTTCTCGGAATTTACTTCTTTGCATTTTAAATATAATCTGTATGTTCTATGATAAGGCCGTTTGAATGTTATTTGTCATGATGTCATTCGTGATGTCATTTCATATCCACTACACAACATCTATGCCTTTTACCTTGGCCCATTGAAGGAAGTTAGTAATTGTCTCTGCTTGCTATCTACCTATCCTTCTATAGAGACCGTTCGTACAAAACATAATTGTGCAACATATACTTAGTCTCCTCAAGCAAACAAACAAACTCACAAACATATACTAGGTTCGCATCAATAATCATAAGATACCCCCAACCCCCTCTTAAATTGAACAAAACACCTTATGACCGTAAAGACCATGAAGACTAGATTGGCATAACCTGCCAAATCCATAATGGGGTTGAGCAGAAAGCATAGAATTATTTGTAAAATAAGATATTTTATATGTTGGCCATGTCGTAGCCACTGGAATTGGCATGGATATGATAGTATTTAAAAAATTATTAATTACACCCACTAGAGATTTGCCGTGGATGCATACCTCTACACTTAGTCACAAAAGGTATTACAGTCTGATCATTTCACCTTGATTGACCATATGTTTCCTATTGTTTAACATATTCCACAACATTACCTTGTACTATAATCAGATTGCACAATTTTATCCCATTGTGTATATCATGATTTGATTAGTTTTTCAAGTCCATTTCCCCCCATAACCCAAATAGTTTAGAACACACAAAATCATGCAACAATGCAATATGTGCTTCCACACCCAATCATCCCGCACACCCATATAAATACACATAGAAAACACATGCAATGTGCCACCCAAATCTTCCACTCCCCATTCCACACACACATACTATAGTTTACACAATGCCCATGCCCGACATCCATTTCTTTCATTTTATCCCCATTACCATCGTAGTCCACTAGTTCCATTCTATTAAGCATTGCATTTACCTATTTCGTGCATTCACGACTAATGCCGATGCCAAGCACGCATACTATAGTTTACACAATGCCCATGCCCATGCCCGACACCCACTTCTTTCATTTTATCCCCATCCCCATGGCACTCCATTGTTTCCATTCTATTAACTATTGCATCTACCTATTTCATGCATTCACACGACTAACGCTGATGCAAGCACACATTCTAGTTTCTTTATATCAAGCACACGATTCTAGCTTCTTTGTGAGTATATAAATAACAATCTGTCCACCGAAACCACATGTTATTCAAGAGACAAAAAGCAGATTTCCTTCTGTTATCATAAAACCTGTCCATTGGCTAGAAACTTTCCTTGCACCGCAAGCAATTGGAGCTACTAGATCCCAACGCTATGCAGATAGGCGTGGCATGGCATGCCGTGAAAAATACTACTTATCTATCTATCTTTAAAAGAAGAAATGCCCTGCAAAATACAATCTATCTTTAAAAGATAAGAAATTAAATCTACTTCGTTCAAGACGACGAAAACAAATAAGACTGCGCCAACCTTTTGAGCAAGAATAATGTTGAATTCTTTATTCAGTAAAGGGAAGCTAAAAACCAAACAGGAGATAATTTTCCTATTCAGAGGACTGATCGATGTCAATCTTGAGCTTAGAATCTAGAAACTGCACAACATCATCAAGCTCCTCAGGCAACTTAATCCAATGCCCGTCAATCTTAGCACCGACATATTGACGCCAAGAGACGTCCATGTTCATGGACGTGAGAACATGGCGAGCTCGAAGAGCAAGGTTGAGGGGTACCTTGCGGTCATGGGTGCCATGTCCCAAGAACACAGGAGTTCCTGCTCCTCCGAATACATCTGTGTCCGTTTGGTCCTTTGATAGTCCAAGCCGCTCCCTCAGGTACTTGGAAGCTGTACCAAAATCCATGCCTTCAAGCTTATGAGCAAGAGGCAGCCATCCGCTCATCCCAAAAAAAGCTCCCAGCAACAACGAGTTCCAAAACATACCTCACATCAACGAGTTCCAAAACATACCTCACAGCATCAACGAGTTCCAAAACATACCTCACAGAGGCGCCTAGGCCCGAGATGGTCTCCAAGTTCTGGCTACTGTCCTGGAATAACCATAATGCACATATAAGAATTACGAATCATCTTGAGAACAGATAAGAATCATCGTATGAATATAATTTTAAGCAACATATAAGAATCATCATTTTAAGCAAGATATAAGAACATGGGGTGTATTGTATAAGTTATTAGGCAGAGCTGGCATGGCATGTATATGAGACTGAGACAGAGCTGGCATGCCTCTTTTCCAGAACTGGAATTGGTCAGTGACAGAATTGGCAGAATTGGTCACATGTAGATCAGAATCAGAATCAGAGACTTGGGCACTCTGCGAAAAGATCCAAACTCACAGAATCCTTGACCTAATTACAATTAGAGCCCTTTGCGAGGCAAAAGCTGAATGCTTGGACTTTCTTTTAACCTCTCAGAGCATCCTAAAACTAAAACTAAATATATGTACTAACCTGTGGCGATGCGTCGAACCACTGGCTACGCTCCATCTCCAGCGAGGTGGACCACTGCAGAGATGCGCTGGGGAAGACCCAACGGAAGGTGGGGAAGGAAGCAAAGAGGCTGGGCTGCATGCGGTTAATCGCTCTCCATAATTGAGGGCCATCGCTGCCGCCTCCGTGGAGAAAGATGACTGTGTGACTGTGCTCCGAAACTGGCTCCTGCACACGGGGAGGATGTGGAATAATTCTTCTCTCCTGTGGAATAATGTTTTCACAACGTCTCTACCTTCTAACTTAGGCCCAGATTCCACAAGGCCGGCAGATTTTAATCTTGCTTGCAACAAATACCAGGTTGTTTGATACAAAGTGCATTCCACAGAAGTCGAAGGTAGTTTTCAGATTGAAGCTTTCTCAGCTTAGCTGGCAAGTTTTCCTGCATCTGCCAGCCATCTGCCGGGCAACATCCCCCGTCACAAAAAATCCCTGTAACTGACTCCACCTCAGGAATTTCCACCCTGCAGTGGAATCCCAACAACAGCGTCAGTTGCTTATTTGTTGCCCATCGATTTGTCCTCACAGCAACTGCCGGCCCAGTGGAATCTGGGCCTTATACTTCACATCTTTATCTTGCTAAAGGCTCCTGAAACGAGAGTTATGTCACCTTTGGATCGTCTCTACTAAAAAAAGCTTTGTCCTTTTTGGGCGGGAGGGGAGATTATCAGCGTAGTGGAATCTCACCATATAAGATCTTTTGTTTCTAGCTGTAGGACAGATCACAGGTTCCGTTGTTAAAACATGATATTCTAAAACTGCAGTTACACCCCAGAAATGTGATTGGTCATAAAGATATCCGCATAGAGCAATACCCAGAATGCCTGACAAGGCTCCAGCTGTGCTTGTAATACCCTGCACCATTTTGCAACATCATATACATATAACCATCATTCAATTAAATTGGGATTATGTCTGGTCCCAAATCGCGCCGAATAGGCTTATTATAGGCCATTTTAGCTATATAACCATGTGTTGAATTTGATGAAACTTGTAAAATACGATGGAATTTAACCTAAAAATTTTATGTTTTGGCAACATAAAAACCTAAAAAATTGCATATTTTAAACACAATTATCCGCAACCGCGAAATTTGTAGAGTAAAATAACAAGTATATTTGAATAACTAACTGCAAGCAAGTCCTTATTTTCGAAATGAAAATCACGCCTGGCGCGATTTTGTGGACATAAACATACTACATTTATGCAGATTCAACTCAAATATTTATACAAACAATAAAATTTATGTCCTACAAAATGGTCAAAACAGACGATTTTACAAACGTGAAGAGTCTTTATAATGCTCCTGATGCGATTTTATCCTGCCCAAAATACTTAAAATGTCCTACAAAATAGTTAAAAAAAACCAGTTTTAGAGAAAAATAATAACAAAAACATCCTACAAAACAGTTAAAAAGAACAACTTTTATGGAAAAGTAAATACAACAAAGCGATTTAACAAGGACAATCACTCTCAAATGTCCTTAAAATGTCCAAAAATGACAAAAAATAAGGAATAGGCTAACCTCAAATCGCTGGCGGCGCGTTTTCATTTTCCACTTTCCATTTTTTTTTTTTTTTTTTTTTTGAATTTTTTTTTTTTTTTGCAGACTCACCTCAAATCGCGCCAGTCGCGATTTCAACTATGAGCTCTTCACAAAACCCTGCAACATCACGAAATTGAGCAAATTTTAATCCTGCGACATCACGAAATTGAGCAAATTTTCTGCTTTGATCTTGAAATTAGCAGCTGTAACACTTCAAAGTAGGTCGGATTTGACAGCTTAGATCATGCCCAACCCCAAAGCCCCTTCAATAATTGTGATTTTGAGCATTTTTGGGCTGATTCAACATCGAATTTGTATTGCGCCAAAGCAACCGTGAATCAAGTCAAAATTACAAGGGCTTCTCTCCAAAGAATCTGACTATTACCATCCCCCGAGTCTACCTAGCAATAACAGAGTAATATCTAGAAGAGATAACAGATGAGATATTGGTAGTATACCTAGCGATATCCGTAAGAGATAACAGAGTATTGTATTGTTAAGTCCCGGGTCGGTGGCTCCAAGTGCTTCATCCACCAAGAAATTCCATCCGCCCAGTGCTCCAAGCGCCCACCCGCTGATTCGATGTGGAAAAGCTCGATGGAAAACCCCGTGGAAAAGCTCGATGTGGAAAGCCCTCGTGAGAAAACCTACCCGATATGGTAAGAGAGGCGTGGACCTCTTTGTTGAGAAACGAAGAAACACAAAATAAAAACCGAAGGCGAGCAACTAAAAGCGAAGAGGGAGTAAAAGAAAAGGGACCAAGGGAATTTAGAGGAGGGAAAAAAAAATAAGGAGAGGGAGCAAAAGAATAGGAGATCTAAAAAAGGGGGAAAACTGACGAGGGAATCAAAATTGAAAATTGAAAACGAAAACAAGAAAGGCGGATGGAGAGAAAAAACAAAAAAAATGGCGGACGGGGAATAAAAAACAAAAAAAACGCGGACGGAAAAAAGTACCAAAATTAAGACATATTCTCAATTTTTTTGAATGATGGTTATATTGCAAATCTACTCCGATTTCACTTTAGAGCAGGAGAAGATTTACAAGAAAAACACCTGCATATTTTGGAGAAATATCTTGATGGCCGCAATATATTCAACAACAGCAGCAACAGTAATAGTGGCCAGAATGCTATCTAGCAAGAATGCATGAGCAAGACATTTTATATAAGAGACAGGATCTTACATTCTTGAGAGACAGCAGATGATAGCCTACACGTGTTTGCGCTAAGACTCTGTTTCTAGGCTTATTGATCGGATGGCAAAACGTTGGAAAAATACACGGGCAAGCTGCTGGTCATCTTATATTATAATGTTATTGTGTAAGTGTTGGACCCAGCCCTAATTTGGACGCTCCAGATTTGATCTAGCCAATGGAGGAGATGATGCCACGTCATATTCTTAAAATAACTTGGGATTTTTTTTTGGGTCATCGTTCGTTTTACTCCCGCTCTTAAAATTTGTGAGCCCGATCGAGACCAGCAGTTAGGTGCACCGAATCCTTTAAGACTGCCCAGGTTAATTTCGGGGATCTGCAAGCATCCCTTTCAATTCTCAGTGCAAACTGGGCACTGTAACAAAATCCAGATCCATCATTTTTAGGTTAGAAGAGCAACCATCTAGGAGTTTTGCCAGAAGAGTTGAAGCCATTGTGCCAGAGCTTTTGAATCGCATCTAGCTTTGCTTCTCATTTGGAGCCCTCCAAGTTCCGGTACATATTCCACAAAGACAGCGATGGGAACACTGTTGTTCACCAGTTGGTGAGAATGCTATGCCAGAAGGGCTATCAAAGCTGTCTCTGCTCTCGGCTAATCCTTCCTTGATTTGATCCATAGTTCTGGCATGCGGCACTGCCTTGGAGGAGTGGAGCTCTTCTTCAGCTGAATTTGAAACGCCATCCTTCCTAAGGTGAGCTAAGAATTACTCGGGTTTAGTCGGATGGTTCATGAAAGGAGTAAATTGAAGCATGGTAATTAGGGCTCTGAAACCAACGTGGTATGGCGTAGCATGTCAAAAGCGCAAAAGTGGTCTTTCTGAGCAAAAAAGATAAGCGGGACTCCCGTTGCTCTGAGGGGATAGCATCACACCATCACCAATTCTCTGCATCGTTTCCACATCAGACCATCATCGCAGAATTTTCTACATCAGACCATCACCTGAACAGAGAACTGCACTATCGTGTTCTACAAATGCAGGAACATCTGAGGTCATTGTGCATAAAGACCTCTAAACGATTGCTCTGGCTTACATTCTTCCATGCGCTGAGAGCTTTCTACAAGTTTTTGCATAAGCAGTGAAAATTGGCTGCCGACAGGTATGTTTTTGTAGTCAAGCTTCATTTATTCGTTTGAATTGCAGTGAAATTACATGTTTTTGTAGTCAAACTTCATTTCTTCGTTTGAATTGCAGTGAAATTCCATGTTTATTTGTAGGCCTTTAAATTTGCACTTTGTGTCCTTTTTCAAAATGTTTGCTGGCTTCTAAGTAGAAAGTAAAGGCAACTGCGCAAAATTTAGCTTTCGTGACTTAATTAGATAAGATGTTCTCTTAGATTTGGCAACATAGCCTGTGCGCATAGGATCAAGATCTGTTGGCATCTGCTTTGTGCTCATAGGCTCCACTATTTGTGGGTTTGCATTGTCCATGCATGCATTGGCTGAGCTTAGCTTGGCTCTGCATTCTCTATGCACGCATAGGCTCTTGGCTTTATAATCTTCTTAGCATGCATACGCCTTTGCTCTGCATTCTCTATGCTTCCATGGGCTTCCGCTCTCCATTCTTTATTCATGCTTTTCTTCTCCATTCTCTATGAGCACATGGGCTTTGGCTTTCTTAGCCTTATAGCTTTCTTTCTTTTTGATCATCAAAATGCTTTTCTTAGCCAGCATTTTGTATTTGGCTCCGCATTCTTCATTTGTGCATATAATTTTGGCTCTATATTCTTTATAAGTGCATAAGCTTTCTTTCTTTCTTTGACTAGGGAGTCATGCAATATACATAATATAAGCATCACTGCCACAGCCCCAAAGAATAAGGAACTGGGAATCAATGTTGAATTTGAGTAGAAGACCTGTTCATTTGTATCATGTTCATGATAAGACTTTGGTTGAAGTGATGGACCATGCAATCAGCTTTAATCTGCAAGGAGTAATGCTTGATGAGGGCCTCGACATACATCAGTTTCCATAATTCAGCTGTGCCTTGAGATGCAATAACTTGAAAATCACCACCAGCTTCGTTGCCTGCGCTTCTCCAGTTGCTGAAGATACCAAACTGTTGCCCCTGAAGAAAGCGCTGCAAACAGAACAATTATGAAGAACATGAGGCACATCCAGCGCCTGCGTGACCATGAAGAGCTCTGATGTTTCACAACTACAGGAGCTTTTCTTTTGAGACGGGCACCACCCTCTTTCCGAATTATTGTGCATTCTGATGTAGACTTCCCGGATGAAGGATTCAGTGAATTAGGAACAGAATTGTTAGCAGGCCCTTGTGCTGAAGTTGTATTCATTATTGGAATGGTGGTTGATGCAACAGAGTGACCTGGTGGTATTGCCTGGCCAGAAATTGTGGAAGTGTGAGAGAAAGAATGCATCGACGCTGCAGAAGATGCCTGTAAGTAATGACTGGAAGTTGTATATGATGGATATTGAGTCTCACTCGCCTTTATCTTTTCTTGAGCTCTGGGTAACTGACATTTCTTTGAACTGTCTGTAGATGGGATAGTTGTCTTTGGACCGCCTAAAGGACGATCTGATGAACCAGTTCCTGAAGTCTGGTTGGAAGCTTTTGTATCTCCACCCACTAAGCTTAGGCTATCTTTTTTTGCCTCTACACCAGAGCTATCTTTCCTGGCTTTGTTGGTCACTGGTTTCCTCAAGACAGATCTTGCTGGAGGCGAGCAGAGGGACGCCCGTTTTGCATGCATATCCGCATATGAGATTTTGGAGTCCGCCTGGTAGGGACACAAGGAGTATCAGAACCAGAGCACCACTTAGTTGAACATCACACTCTTCAATTGAGTCACCTTCATTCTATTTTTACTATAGTACATTTCCTCCTTATTCATTCTGACACTAAATTATGCATTGGCATTTTGTTACTAAGCAATCTGAAATGCAGATAATGTCTAACAGACATGTCAATTAAGGAAAAGAGAACATACGTGTCCCTGGCATTATTGACATGAAAAATTTGGGCTTCCTTCTGAACTGTTCCTATACTGACCATATTCCCATTTGTGTTAAATACAAGCTATGGTATGACAGTGTGGAGGGATTGAAGCTTCCATGAACAAAGAGTAAACCATGTGTGTTTGACAGCTACCTCCATGTGCACTTACCTTCTTTGGTTTTGCCTCAGTTGTATTATATTTCACTTTTATCTCCCCAGAATCCTCCTCTGCCTGCCTCTATAGCAAACACAAAATCATGGGTTCAGAAGCTGGTGCTCTCTCAATGTGTTCTGAGTAGATTAACTATGTGACTGCCTTCTCTGTTCCTAACATTTATAAGTTCGATATGGCATGCTGCACCTTATTGCTTCTATTTCCTGTATTCCAGACATTTTGATTCAAACATTTGAGGACAGATAAGCCATACAGCAAGCACTGATCCAACGTCATTTGTTGAGCAGTCATCTTCGTAATCCTCGGTGCACGATTCTACTCCATACCTCACTTCCCCACTGTCTAAAATGGTAACTTTGTCCAAGGTTTCATCAAGCCCAAAATTGATTCCACAATTTTCATCTGCAGAATCAATGCCAAGCATTTCTCGAATGCTTGAAAAGGATGGCCTCCTTGGTTCATCCTGCAATACCAATTCCTTCTGCAGAGACGAGTATATATATCTGCAGAGACTGAGTATATATATCTGCAGAGTCATTGATTCAGAGTTCATTAGGTTTCAAATATTTTATGATTTGATGGACCAAAAAATTGTATGCAAAAGTGGTTTTAAATTTAGGTTGTGAATGCATTGTATTCGTTGTGGTTGTTTGTGGTATCTATTGGTGGAAATTCTTTGGTGCCCCATTTTAAGACCATAATCAAGATGTGTACCATAAGAGCTGTTCAAACATTAGTTTTATGGTCCCAAGCCATGCAGAGTGAACACAACGGATTCAAAAGAACCATGGATATGTTTATATTTTATATATAGCTATAAAATAAGATTATAGAAACATGGGCATACGAATACGAATATATATAGTAGCTCTAAAATACGAATATAGAAACTGCAAACTAGAAAGATGATAGATCAACAATCCAAATTTTAGAGCAAATACAGCCCAGAATTGATTCAAGGAAAACACCATCTAACAACGTGAGTTAATGCGAGAGATAAGCGAAAAAAAAGAAGAGGGAAAATGAAGGAAAAGGGTAGTCTGGACTCAATCTAGCAGGACCTCCAATGCATTAATTATGCATTTGCAAACCTCTAATGCTTCAACTCTAACAAACATGGAAGCCATTAAAAATCTTTGTCAATGCATCAAGCTATTCTAGGCCCAAAACCATAAATGCAAAAGCTTCTAATAGAGGAAAGAATTAGAAAGCAAGCTAAAGCATTGAAAGAAAGGATAATGCATCGAGTGGTGAGCAGCACCTCGGTATCACTGCTACTTGATCATTGACAAGTCCCCAACTTATGCCCAGCAACGCTGGGCACCGTTACTAGTCTTCATTTGACTTAATAAGGTATGCTCCTGACAACTTCTAATTTATCTCTACTGGAATACGTTTCACTCTTCTGTGCTCGCCTATTTTATCTGACAGATCGAAACTAGGCCAATACCACTGGTAAGAAAAGGATAGTGACCATAGGAGATATGTCTAAATCCAAGGCAGTTTTAAAGCATATAAGAGGGGAACTCCGTATATAAGAGGGGAGCAAGAAGTCGTTAACAGAGGTGGAAAGTCTAATATACCAGTACTGCGTCCATTAAGTTGAACTTTAAAGCATCTCTGGAAATTAGCAACTTGTTTGAAATGATAGAATATAAATGTACAATCCTTAAACTGCAGAAATAATAAGAGGATGCTCTAAAAATCTATTTAAGACATCTACCAAACTCCAGAACACCAAAAACATATACCTTTCTAAAATCAGATAGGGGAAAGTAGTGAAACCTAAGATAGGTTAAAAGCCAAGAAAGAAGGTGACAAACAGAAGCCTCGTGCATAAGTATGCATGTCATGGAACAACTAACTGTGAGCTAATCTTTAAGAAGATTCTAGAGACAAAGCTTTAGAAAAAACGTTGTTAATTAGATTTGCAAACTCACCTGTACATGAAGGTTTGCTGCCTCTCATTCATAGCTGTTTTCTGTGTATCCATAGCTATTTCCTGTGTATCCATAGCTGTTTTCTGGGTAAATTAATTGAGCAGAAGTCAGAGCCAGAAAAAAATATTACCATTTTAAGTATGCTCCATCGTGAGCAGTTCCTAGTACCTTGTATATTTTGGTCCTTGTTTTCGTTTTGCACTACCTGTAATAGCACGTATTTTAGCAATTGAAGCAAAGATCGCTGCAAAAAAAGAAAAGAAAAGGAAGATTATAAAGCCATACGATTGTTCCCTGGAGAAATTGAATGCAGAAGAGAATAAACGATGGCCATATATATACAGAGAAAATTAGCTGATTGGCGCCAGAACAACAAATCAATCAAAATCTAGACCTTCCGGAGAAGAGGGTTTGGCGGGCTTCCTTGACCACGTGGCGAAGAATGACCAGCAGGCAATTTTTGTTAGGGGTTACGCGGGGTGCGGCCACTAGCGAGCCCCCCGCGTAATGGCCTGCACCCGAACATTCCCCCTCGAAATGTTAGGGGTAGGCCACATTTCGGACATTTTGGACAGTCCACATTTCCGGCTATGGCGAGGTCGGCTATGGCGGTCCGTTAGCTGCTTGGCTTCCTTGTCGACCTTTTTGCTTGCTCCAGTCGTCTTTTGTGTGTTGCGGAGTGTCTGGCGTTGATCTTGGCGCTGGCGCCTCGGTTTTGGAGCATTTTCAGTGGCGCCTGCATCTTTGGTGTTGATTCAGCATTTTCTGACAGCATTTGAACAGGTTTAGCATGATTATCTTTCGATTTTGATGATTATCTTTCGATTTTGGAATGATTTTTCTGAAATGCATGCGTCCTAACATGTTTTTCTTGCAGATTTCGTCGGCTGAACAGTGGAGCATCATTTCTTGCGAAAGATTTTGATATCTTGGCGACATCTTCAGGTAAAATGACGAGTTCTTGTTATTTTTGCATGTTTATAGGAAAATATGACTGATCATTGTGCAAGAGGTTTTGGAAATAGTGGTCCAGGGGTTGGAGCAGGACCTAATCCCTCTGGGAGTGTCAGCCTTGTAGATATGTTAAGAGCTTATGCTTTTGAACGAGACTTTTGTAATGAATTGCAGATTGCTTGAAGCACTGCAAATTTTGAATGGAAATTGATATAAAATTTTGGTGTATTCGTTAGGTGAATTCTATTGTGAATTTGAATTTAAATGTATTATGAATTATAATATATAGCTGGCACAAGCACTGCCAGATGGCACTAGCTAGGACAGCTGGCACTAGCACCCTGCCAGGTACGACAGGAAAGTCTTAGGAAAATTATAGGATGTAAGAATGATGATAATAAGGAGAAATGTGGCCTACCCTAACATTTCGGATTTGTTAGGGCCAGCCAATATCGCCTGGACTTTAAAAATAGGTTTGGCAATGCCACGTTAGAAAAACATTTAACTTCCATACGCAGCGTGGAAGTTAAATTTTTTAGAAAATATCCTCTAATTTGCCGGATTTAACAAGCATTTTACAAAATTTTGACCGGAAATTTGCTGGCATCTATTAAAGAAACCAGATTTTAACAACTTCAACCGGAAATTTTGGGAAGGAACCCCCCCAATCTGGAGCTCTGGGAACACAGAGTATCCTGCGAATTAAAATGACATGTCGATTTGACATTGACCAACATTAAATATTCGACTTTTAAATGCCATAGTCGAAACTTGAAAGTGCATATTTGACAAAGAAGCTTTAATGAGCGCTCAAATGCAATAACGGAGGACATCCCCAGGGCCAGGCCTCCAGATTAGATTTTGCTTAAACCGGCAAAATGCCGTGCTTTGTTGCTACTTATCAGATTTTTCAGAAAATATCCTCTAATTTGTCGGATTTAACAAGCATTTTACAAAAATTTGACTAGAGCTCCGCATTGGGGGTGTTAGCCTAAAACCTGGAATTTTAGCCTAACCTCAAAGGAATCTTAAACAGAATGGTTAGAACCTCCAGATCACTTAGGGTGATCAATCCTTGTCATATGAAACCAGAAAATTCATTTTTGAAGTGCTAGTTTTTTCAAAATCACTAGAGTCCCTGAAACTGAAAAAACTGTCAGAGCAAAAACTGAACTTGCAGACACACCTTGAGAGATTTTGAAGATCTGATTGGTGTTATAAGTGGTCAACAAGCAGAGGAAAATGGTGGAGAAGATTTGACTTGATTTGAATAAGGGAGGGTCAAGAAAATCGAGGTCAAAGGCAGGTCAAAAAGTTGGCCAGTGCCAAAACAGAGAGCCAAATTTTGCAGATGGAGTTTGATGGGAAATTTTGGGTTGGGATCTGTGCAGACAACTTCAAAATAGCCTCTAGATCATGTGCAAAAGGTTTGAATAGCAAAAGGATGTTTTAGTTTTCACGTAAGTAAACAAAACCTCAAGAAAAGAACAAACTCATAATTGATTATGAAAAGAAATCTTTTATATGTTTTCTCCCAATGTATAGGTTTCTAGGATTCCTATAAGGATGAAATACAACTATCCTGAAGAGGATATAATCTCTCGAGTAAGTGTTTTTGGTCTTGTTTTTGGTTTTTGCTTTTTAAAAAGAGCAATGCAATTACAAAAATGGATGTACAATGATGAAAACGATTTTTCAGGCAAAGACTATGCATTATAGCAATGTGGTACAGAAAGTTTGATAATGTCAACAGGGTATTACCAAAGTTTCGAAAATAATAATGCTTGAGTAATAATGCTTGAGAGCAATTTCAAGACTGTATGAGTCTTTCGAGTGCTTCAAAAATACCAATGAAGTAATATGGAATGATTATTTAAGTTTGCAATCGAGGTGCTTCGATCTTTGAAACAGTCTAACGAACCGGACTTCAATCTCGAGCGAAATAGAGCTGGAATCTGAAAGCGAGCAGAGCAAAATGATATCAAAATATTCATCGCCAAAATCACGAGAGGTATATCTCCGAGGGGCGTGTCGATTTGATCTGTATCTTTGGTTTAAGAACTGTTCCTCTCACAAAACTAGCTCGGCCGAGTGATTTTAGGCCTAATTTGAGCAATTTCTCACGGATCAAATGCCACAGAGGGTCCCCAAGGTCTCGGAAAAGGTTCAGGAGTTGATCTCGGGGGAAAATTGGCGGGATTCAATCAAATTTAGGCACGAATTGGCCGGATTTAGCAGGTTCCCCTATTTCTTAGGGTTCATCAAAAATTCTTAAGGGTGATATATCCCACAGGCACAAACGAAGTCCGCAGCTTACGTATATAAGGAATAGTGTTGACCCCACTATTAAGTTTACGTGCCACGCAGAGGGGACACCCAGCCCGTGTCTGGCCCCCACGCCCTGCTGCCACGTGGAAAAATTGGGGGGGGTGACCTGGAACTATGCAGAAATAGATAGGGTAGATAGGCTAGAATAGGTTTTTTATTTTTTTTGGCACGCATCCCAAGAATCCAATTTTGAAGGCCTTCCCAAGGGTTTTTTTCAAATTTAAAAAGGCCATGTTAGCTCTTTTTTGCCAAGCTTTCCATCTAGAAGGTTTTCGGTCAAACCTGAAACATTTAAATTTTTGTCCATTTTGACCCATGGTCAATGAATATTGCAACATAGGGATGGTGAAAAAGTCATGGGAAAAGATGGGAAAAGGGTGTAAATAGGCTATACTAGGGTTTAGGAAGATGAAATGAGAAAGAGAAAAGAGTTTTCTTGCCTTTGAAGTTTTTCAAGATCATTAGGGGGCAATTCTCAATTGAAGGTAGGATCAATAAAAAAATGGGTAGTGAAATGATGGGAAAAGGTCTCAAAAGTGAAAAACATGGTGAGAGAAAGGTTATAAAAGGTTCATAGGACATAAAAAGGTGGATATGGAATGAAGACAAGATGGGTACCTCAGAGAAGCACTTGATTTCATCTCAGATTGTCTCTAATGCTCAAATCATACCTCATGGTGAAGATACATTTGCTCAAAGCCTAAGGGTCTTCCAAACTTCTATAAGGGTCTTCCAAACTTCGAGGCTAGAATAAGAGCATGTTTCACTTCCAAGATGGCATCCTTATATGTGTGACTTCAAACTACTAATGAAACTCAAGCAAGCTTCATAAGGTTGAGCTTTGGTAAAACATCTTGTGCTTCCTTGATAATCTTGCTATAGCCTTTGCACGGTCTTCAAATAAAGGAAAATGTTAAACAAATGGGAATGTGTCTAAAAGGTATTTTACCTCAAGGAAAAGATTAGGCTATAAAAGGAGATCCCCAATGCCTTCCAAACTTGGTCAAATGTCTTCCAAACTCTAATGGGATCACAATAGCTTTGAAACTTTTCCTTAGAGGAAATATGGATGAAACAAAAGTTTTTGATAATAGATGCTAGTCCATGTTGCGAAAATGGGTAACATCTCCTCAAAGGAAAGAATAAATTTTGGTCCCCTCGACCCTAACAGGATGTAGACTTAGGCGAGGATCTTCAAATATGGTGCGGTGTGAGAATGATGTAGAGTAATGAAATGAGTGGTATGAGTGTAATATGAACTCGCTATGGTGGAAATGTGGTGCGAGAGCATTGTAGGGAATGAAAATAAAAGGATAGAAGGCTGAAATGGAATGTAAGGCAACTTATAGGCAGATGAAAATGGAGGAGAAAAGAATGAACCTGCATATGACAGTAAATCAAGGTTAGCATGAGTGCCAAGCAAGATGTGGAAATTTATGTATGGATAGCACTCTAGAACTCCAATGGAGAAGCAAGGTCTTATGAAGAATAGGCCAGTTTAGAAGACAGATGAAATGTTTTAACAAATGGTCCTGTCATGACAACATGGAGCCCATTAATAGGTAATAATCAAAGTCTTCATCCCTTGTGGTCACATTCCTGCAGCTAAACAGAAAAATCACAATATTAAACCTCAAAGGAAATATGCTAATTAAAAGAAATATTAAAACCTCAGCTTTGAAATTATAAACTAACCTATTCTAAGCTAGAACAAATGCTTATATAGAAGTGAAGAGGCTCAAGCAGGCATGTTGAGGCCAATATCTTTTAAGGTGTTGAATATTAATGGGATTTGGAAGTTCTAATCCTGTACCAAGATCTGCCAACCTATAAGATGAGCAGACCAAAGATCTCCTAAAATTTGATAGGGACCTTCCCAAGGATTTTCAAACTTTGAAAGCTTCCCTTCATCTGCAGCATTCCACTTTAAAACTAATTCCATAGGTGCAAACTTGTCTTGTAGTTTGTGAGCAGCCTTGAAAGCTGCTGCACTCTTAGCCTTCTTCAGCAAGTTGTAATTCTCTGCAACAAACCTTTCTTCATCTAATTTTAACAGAACTTCATACCTGTGCTTCAAGGCTTCAGAAAACTCCAACTCAAGCTTGAGTGCCATCCTTAAAGAAGGTATCTCTAACTCGACTGGAATAACTGCCTCTACTCCATATACTAAACTGAAAGGTGAGGCATTAGTAGCTGCTTTAGAAGTAATTCTATGAGCCCAAAGAGCATCATATAATTTCAAGTGCCAATCCCTTTGGTTTTGGCAAACTGTTTTCTGCAAAATACCCTTAAGCACTTTGTTAGTAGACTCAGCTTGGCCATTTCCTTGAGGATAATAGGCTGAGCTTTTCACATGCTTGATCTTGAGGCTTGAAACAAGGAAATTAATAACTTCATTAATAAAAGTAGAGCCTCTATCAGTCGAAATTTTAAAAGGAATGCCAAACCTAGAGCAAATATTCTCATGCAAAAATCTAGCAGTAGTATGAGCATTTGCTTTCCTTAAAGGTGCCGCCCGACCACTTAGTGAACAGATCTGTAGCCACAACAATGTATTCATCTTTGGGCTGAGGATGGGGATTGATAGGGCCAACATAGTCCAATCCCCAAACTTGAAATGGACCAGGGAGACAATTCTGTAAGAGGAGCGGGATGCAAGATTCTTTTGCCAAAGATCCGCATTGATGACAAGTCTTTATAATATCATAACAATCTTTAAATAAATGAGGCCGAAATAACCGGACCTCAATATTTTCTTGGCGGTTATGTTCGCGCAAAATGACCACCACAAACACCTTTGTGATTTTCAAAGAAGTACCGGGGCAGCTTCATCTTCATCAACACATCTTAAGAGTACACCATCCCTATTTACCTTGCACAAGATGTCACCAACCAAGGAGTAAGTCAAACATTTTAACTTAAACTTGTAAGCTTGGCTTTTTGAAAATTGAAAGGTATCTCCCGATCTTCAAGGAACCTCCTAATAGGTTGTTGCCAACCTTGAGCTGGTATAGTTGACAAGTCCTGTTCATTTACAACAAGGTTAGTCATTTCTTCTTCTTGTATCAACTCCTCATGTTCAAAGTAGGCAAAGTGAGGCAAGTATAAACTCGGGTTGTTCAATACATGAATAACCTTTACCTTTAAATCATAAGATTGAAGCCTACAAGCCCACCTATGAAGTTTAGGTTTTTCTAATTTCTTACCATACAAAAAGGGCATGGGGTTCTGCTGCATGTAGATAGTGGCTTGGGATTTTTGTAAAAGATGACCCTGTCTCTCGATCAAAAAGATGAGAGCAGCAGCACTCCTTTCTATCTTAGCATACTTCTCTTGGTTTGAGACCATTGTTTGCTTGCAAAAGCAATAGGGTGTCTATCACGCAAAATGGCAACTCCAGCAGCCTTTTTAGTGATAGTTATGTAAACTTTAAATGGTAATGAAAGGTCTGGAGTTTTTAAAAGTGTAGAATGGCAAATAGCCTCTATGATCTGCAAAAAAGCTTTTTCACACTCATCAGTCCAAACAACAGGCCTATATTTACTTTCTCTTTTACTAACTTGGCCTACTCTAGTCAACTTAGAGATAGGACTAATAAGGTGAGAGAAATTAGGCACATACACTCTTAAGAAAGAGGTCATTCCCATAAATCCCTTGACTTCTTTAATTGTCACGGGTGTTTGAAGCTTTTTAAAGCTATGATCTTCTCTTCAGACTACTTGAAGGCCTTTAGCGAAAACCTCATGGCCTAAGAGCTGGCCTTTGGATGCCAAAAGATGCACTTCTTTGGGTTTAGATTAACTCCAGTTTATGCGCACAATGTAAATATCCTTGTTAGCTCAAAATATGATCACTTGTACCAGTACCTAAGCATAAATCATCAAGATAAACTCTGAATTGCTCGGAGTCATGTTTGCAAAGACAATATCCATAGCTCTCTGAAATGTAGCGGGGGCATTCATTAAGCCAAAAGGCATCCTTTTCATTGCATAAGTTCCCCATGGAGTAATGAAGGATGTCTTTGGCTGATCTTCCTTTTTTGATGCTAATCTGATTAAAACCGGAGAAACCATCCAAAAATGAGTACATAGACTTGCCGACCAATTGCATAAAGTATTTCTTCCAAAAAGGCAAAGGGTAACAATCTTTGACAAGTAGCTTTATTTAGATCTCTATAATCCACACATATTCTTAGAGAACCATTCTTTTTTTAACTGGAACAATACAAGAAACCCAAGAAGGGTTCACAATGTCAACTATCAAACCCGACTCCTGCATTTTGAATAATTCACCTTGATAAGATCTAAAAGTGAGGAATTAATTCTTCTCAATCTCTGCATGACAGGTTTTAGTATCTTCCACGAACTTTTATCTCAAACTCACAAATGCTCCTATCAACCCCTTTCAATTCTGAATATTCCCATGCAAAAACATCCACCCAATCTTCAAAGTACTTAATCATTTTACCTTTGCAATCTTCATCATATAGATCTCCCATTTGCAAAGTCCTGGACATACCTCCTTTGTGTACTTCAAGTTCTTTGTGTGATTCCTCTTGTGCTAGGTTGATGGTCAAGATAGGATGAAACTGAGAGAGTTCATCTTCATCTAGGACATCTTCCTTGATAGCTCCCTCAGAGAGATGCTCTAAGAGTGTCTTCCTGCACAAAGAATCAGCCTCAAAGTTTTTAGACCTTGGAATATGATAAATTTCCCAATGATCAAAAAAAGTTAGCAATTCTCGAGCTTGTGTGTTCAGATCCTCCATATCTTGATGTTTTGTTTGGTATTCTCCCAAAATCTGTTTGCAAACAAGTTGTGAGTCTCCATAGATAACAATATGGGAAATATTCATGAACCTTGCTTCCTGTAGGCCTGCAATGAGGGCCCTATATTCTGCTGCATTAGAAGAAATATTAGGATGAATTCTCCCTATCTTAGTCATCGACTTAAGATTTGCATCCTTGAAATAGCGGCGGAAGAAGCAATCCCTAATTTCTTAGACATACCTCCATCAAACCAAAGGTAGGCCTTGTTTTCTTTTGGATCGGGGGACTCTACATGAGCAAAGTTGATAACTTCTGCATTTATATCAACATCTAGACCTAAACTGTAAACTCCTAACTCTTCTTCCTGCAAGATATCCACATCTATAAATCTAATGTTAGCAGAAGGGTCAGTTTGGTTTACCAGTTTAATGGAAGTTGCTCCATTTGAAATAGTGCAAATACCTTCGACCATATAGGCCTAGCATCTACTGTTTTCATCCACCTTCTTCCCAAAGAATAAATCATAAATGTTAGCATGATTAACATTCTCAAAGTCAACAACCACAAATGTAGCTAAGACAATGATTCCCCTCAGATAATTAGACACATTTCTCACCACTCCCTTTGGTACTACCTTAGCATTGGAAAAGGATTTTAGAACAATAGAAGTGTTGTCTTCTACTTTGAGATTCATGTTTTCATAACATGATAAGGCATGACATTTAGGGAGGAACCTCCATCCAACAAAACCTTATCTAAATGGGAGGTACCTATAGTAGCACTACAAATAAAAGCACCCGGATCTTCGGTGTGCTTCGGGTAAGGCTACTGAAAATGTTGTTGCAAGTTTCTGCAGCAATTTCTTCAACATTTTGGGTATTCTTGATGAGCTTTTCCCCGTATGATGGTGCAATCCTTAGTAAAGTTAGTAAGTCTACAATAACCTTGGAGTTTTTTCATAAGCAATTCAAATTCATCAAGCTCGAAATCCTTCGTTTATACCTTTGAGCAGGGGGAGATCCTGAGGGTTTGGCTGAAATGTTACCTTAGGAGCTACACTTGGTGGGACAGAACTTGGAGATGTACACAATGGAGCCTAGCACGTGTTTGCACAACCATAACATCTTGTTCTTCTTGTTCTTCTTGTTCTTCTTGTTCAAGTCTCAATAAAACTAATATTGGACACTGTTTTTTACCTTTTTCTTGCTTTGCAAGGTAATTCTTGACAACTACTGAGAACTTCTCTTCATGACCTATCTCTTTGCAAAAAGAACAAACAGGACATTCTCTACCAAAATGGCCCCTTTTGTGGCATTTAGGACAAGATCTTGCAAAGCAATTTTCAGCCCTATGATAGGGTTTACCACAGTTTGTGCATTCAGGTATGGCAGAGCTAGAAGAAGGAGCATTATTACTATTTTTAACTCCATGAGTTGTTTGGTAACTTCTAAGAGAGCTTGAGATACCTTACTTATCTCGATTTCATTTCAAAAACCCGAGGGTCTAGCTCTTCAACTTTTGGCTTCTTCTTTTCCTTCCGAACTGCATACCACGGGGGCAACATTAGCATAGTGTGGCTCATGCTCGAGATCATCATGATGAGGAGGGTAGAATGGATCTCGATTTCATCATCGAGGCGCATAGCTTAGCATTTCTACTAAATCTACAAAATTTTACAAATGTCTTATGGATTGAATCTAGCTCACCAAACTTTTGAAGTTTTAATAACTTTCTATAAATCTTAGGCTGGACATCGGACCTCGATAAAGGAAGCAACCGGATGCAAAGTTGGGTGGGAAACATGGTTCCTATTACACACCAAAGAAATAAGAGTTAAATCTTTCCACATCTTGTTTCACACTTTCACCAGATTTAATAGAAAAGGAATTGAGCTCAAAAACAAGGTCCCGGGGTGAAGTAGTCTTACCAAACCTTGGATGAAACCTTTGTTCCAATTTATCCCACTTAGTACCTATTGAAAGTTCAAAGTCCAACCGGGATCCGGCCTCATCACCTTTCATGCATTTGATAAACTCAAAGAAATCTGGTACCTTTCTTCTTTCCATGCTCCTCATAATATTCTTCAAAATTCTTCAAGAAATGGTTAGCATTCATGGAAGAATCATAACAAGGGGAAGAAATGGTATAGTGAGCTCAAATTGGTAAGGAGCTTGTGGAGGAAAAGGCAAAGCAGAAACATTTGTAACATTTGCTGTGGAACTGGTAGCCACTTTCATGCTTACCCCTACTAGATCTGGTTGACCTGTTACCTCAGGTTGCTCAGCAGGGCTCAGCAGTCTTCCTTGGTGCCATGGAGTTCAACTTCCAGGTGAAAATCTCGGTAGAACCTCCAAAATGTTAGCCTAAAACCGGAATTTTAGCCTAACCTCAAAGGAATCTTAAACGAATGGTTAGAACCTCCGGATCACTTAGGGTGATCAATCCTTGTCATATGAAACCAGAAAATTCATTTTTTGAAGTGCTAGTTTTTCAAAATCACTAGAGTCCCCGGCCCGAAAAAACCGCCGAGCAAAAACTGAACTTGCTGACACACCTTGAGAGATTTTGAAGATCTGATTGGTGTTATAAGTGGTCAACAAGCAGAGGAAAATGGTGGAGAAGATTTGACTTGATTTGAATAAGGGAGGGTCAAGAAAATCGAGGTCAAAGGCAGGTCAAAAAGTTGGCGAGTGCCAAAACAGAGAGCCAAATTTTGCAGATGGAGTTTGATGGGAAATTTTGGGTTGGGATCTGTGCAGACAACTTCAAAATAGCCTCTAGATCACGTGCAAAAGGTTTGAATAGCAAAAGGATGTTTTAGTTTTCCGTAAGTAAACAAAACCTCAAGAAAAGAACAAACTCATAATGATTATGAAAAGAAATCTTTTATATGTTTTCTCCGAATGTATAGGTTTCTAGGATTCCTATAAGGATGAAATACAACTATCCAAGAGGATATAATCTCCGAGTAAGTGTTTTTGTCTTGTTTTTGGTTTTTTGCTTTTTTAAAAGAGCAATGCAAAATTACAAAAAATGGATGTACAATGATGAAAACGATTTTTCAGGCAAAGACTATGCATTATAGCAATGTGGTACAGAAAGTTTGATAATGTCAACAGGGTATTACCAAAGTTTCGAAAATAATAATGCTTGAGTAATAATGCTTGAGAGCAATTTCAAGATCTGATGAGTCTTTCGAAAGTGCTTCAAAAATACCAATGAAGTAATATGGAATGATTATTTAAGTTTGCAATCGAGGTGCTTCGATCTTTGAACAGTCACAACTGGGACTTCAATCTCGAACGAAATAGAGCTGGAATCTGAAAGCGAGCGCGCAAAATGATATCAAAATATTCAGTGCGCCAAAATCACAGAGGTATATCTCTGAGGGGCGTGTCGATTTGATCTGTAATGCTGGTTTAAGAACTGTTCCTCTCACAAAACTAGCTCGGCCGAGTGATTTTAGGCCTAATTTGAGCAATTTCTCACGGATCAAATGCCACAGAGGGTCCCCAAGGTCTCGGAAAAGGTTCAGGAGTTGATCTCGGGGGAAAATTGGCGGGATTCAATCAAATTTAGGCACGAATTGGCCGGATTTAGCAGGTTCCCCTATTTCTTAGGGTTCATCAAAAATTCTTAAGGGTGATATATCCCACGTGGCACAAACGAAGTCCGGCAAACGTATACAAGGAATAGTGTTGACCCCACTATTAAGTTTACGTGTTACACGCAGAGGGGACACCCAACAGAAACCGCCCCCCCCCACGCCTACGCCGCCACGTGGAAAAATTGGGGGGTGACACGAACTATGCAGAAATAGATAGGGTAGATAGGCTAGAATAGGTTTTTTATTTTTTTGGCACGCATCCCAAGAATCCAATTTTGAAGGCCTTCCCAAGGGTTTTTTTCAAATTTAAAAAGGCCATGTTAGCTCTTTTTTGCCAAGCTTTCCATCTAGAAGGTTTTCAGGTCAAACTGAAACATTTAAATTTTTGTCCATTTTGACCCATGGTCAATGAATATTGCAACATAGGGATGGTGAAAAAGTCATGGGAAAAGATGGGAAAAGGGTGTAAATAGGCTATACTAGGGTTTAGGAAGATGAAATGAGAAAGAGAAAAGAGTTTTCTTGCCTTTGAAGTTTTTCAAGATCATTAGGGGCAATTCTCAATTGAAGGTAGGATCAATAAAAAATGGGTAGTGAAATGATGGGAAAAGGTCTCAAAAGTGAAAAACATGGTGAGAGAAAGGTTATAAAAGGTTCATAGGACATAAAAAGGTGGATATGGAATGAAGACAAGATGGGTACCTCTCAGTAGCACTTGATTTCATCTCGATTGTCTCTAATGCTCAAATCATACCTCATGGTGAAGATACATTTGCTCAAAGCCTAAGGGTCTTCCAAACTTCTATAAGGGTCTTCCAAACTTCGAGGCTAGAATAAGAGCATGTTTCACTTCCAAGATGGCATCCTTATATGTGTGACTTCAAACTACTAATGAAACTCAAGCAAGCTTCATAAGGTTGAGCTTTGGTAAAACATCTTGTGCTTCCTTGATAATCTTGCTATAGCCTTTGCACCCGTCTTCAAATCAAAGGAAAATGTTAAACAAATGGGAATGTGTCTAAAAGGTATTTTACCTCAAGGAAAAGATTAGGCTATAAAAGGAGATCCCCAATGCCTTCCAAACTTGGTCAAATGTCTTCCAAACTCTAATGGGATCACAATAGCCTGAAACTTTTCCTTAGAGGAAATATGGATGAAACAAAAGTTTTTGATAATAGATGCTAGTCCATGTTGCCAGAAATGGGCAAATGGGGGGTCCTCCTAGAATTTCTGGTTGAAGTTGTTAAAATCCAGTTTCTTTAATAGATGCCGGCAAATTTCCGGTCAAAATTTTGTAAAATGCTTGTTAAATCCGGCAAATTAGAGGATATTTTCTGAAAAATCCGGTAAGTAGCAACAAAGCACGGCATTTTGCCGGTTTAAGCAAAATCTAATCTAGAGGCCTGGACATCCCTCTGTAAAGCCTTAGAAGTTATAAACCCTCTTATAAACCAGTGAGCGGCAATTCGCTTGGATGCATGCATATAGAAATGATAGTCCATAAGCTTTAATTGTGCTCGTTTGGATGCATGCATGTAGAAATGAAAGTCCTTAAGCTTTAACCGCGCAAAACCCTTGGATGCTCACTTGGATGCATGCATGTAGAAATAATAGTCCATAAGCTTTAACGGTGCAACCCTTCTTTTCATGTCAGATAGCGGATGCATCGTCATAGCTAAGTCTCTTAAAACGTTCTTTGAGCTTGTGAATTCAAGCATCTATACTTGTTGCCTTTTGAATTTTTTAAGTTATTTGAATTGAAACAAAAGGAAACTTTTTGTTAATCTAGTGTTGTATCGATGAGGAAGGTATTGTACCAAAAAAAGTTGTGCTAAGATTGTATATGCATATCTCACTTGCTATGTATTGCTTGCCATTTTAGATCATGTCTCCATCATCTTGTCCATCTTTATCTTCTTCCTAGCTCGATCATGTCTCCACCATCTGGTCCATCTTTATCTTCTTCCTAGCTCTTGTTTGTTCAGTGCCTTCACGATATGCATGTCGCAAAAGCCTCTTGGTCTTCGTGGACGTTAAAAACTCTATTCTATTCTTTCTCGTTTAAATGAACTGAAAGATCCCTATCTTCATCTTCAAGAATGCAACTAAGGTATATGAAATTGAATGCTGGGGACCTTAATTACAATTAAATAGTAAAGACTCAGCTGGCGCACTTTCTTAATAAGATCTGGTAAGGGGTAATGCTCTGTTACACCAGCTGAAAATAGCTTCTTCGGAGGTCCATGTGACACCGATTAGCCAAGTAAGAACATGCGAGATGGGCCATGGACTACAACAGTTACCACATATTTTCTCTTGTTTTTCTCTCTTGTTTTTCTCCTTTGAAGGGTTTATGATTGATATAAAAGAGGATGGCATAAGTTCCTTCTTGCTTCAGTATATTAAGTATAGGATTGATTTTCTTTCCTTCCTTAATCTGATATGCCAGATCTCTTGGCTGAATTTGAGGATAATAAATCGTTGAGAATGCTTCCTCAGTGTGGCCATTGCTTCCACCATGCCTACATAGACATGTGGCTTCTATCTCACACCACATGTCTCGTATCACGTGTCGAATGGATTCAAGGTACTAAATTTTGCAAGTGCAATAAAATATTACATATATATAATCATCTTTGTAGATGGAGTGGAATGAAGGGAATCTTAATTGAAGAAGGATAGGAAATGGACATTTGCATGGAAGATGAAGATGAGAACAAATTTGCCTTTTTTCTATAAGTGCATTAATAACTAATCTTCTAAAAAATATGTATCCCAGCAGTCTTATTGCTGCCATGACTTTTCCCTTCGTCCAATTCTATTCAACTCAATTCGAAGTCATTCGACACACACCATCATCTGTTGAAAGGGATCAAACATTCTTTCTTTTCTATAAGTGATATTACAAGACTTCCTTTCCTATTCCGTTATTGTTCTTACGTAATAAAGATATCTTATTCTCTAGAAAAAATTTACTACACATCATCATCAAACAATGTTGGGCTAACCTTTTTGTTTAATTATTGGTTGTTGAATGGATCGGGGTGATTACAGATAACCAAATACGTAGACTAGATGAAACCGCCCAGGGCATCAGACTGATTATCGAAAAGCCAAATAAGTAGACTGGATGAAACCACGCTATTAATGCAGGTTTTTTGAATCTAATATGGACAAGTGTAGGATTTGGTATACAAGTTTTAGAATCTTGTATTGAAGTATATTGAATTGGTCTACAAATTGTGGACCTTTCATATGTTGTCTCAATTATATCAAATGGCTGGGACGTGTATGCTTTCTATTTATTTATTGACTAGACTGATTTAAAACTATATAGATAGATAGATAGATAGTATAAATAGATTATATAAAGGTGAAGAGGCATCTGAGATAAACCATGTGACACTATACCCTCTATAATTCTCGATCAAAGTAACAAGTGTCAGACCAAAGTGCAACTTCTAAGATACCATAATGAGCTATTAGAAATCTGCATGGATGACTGATGAACTGTTTTGTGCTTGGCTGGTTTATTTCTGAAATACACTTTCTGGTAATTGATGGTCATGGTAGCCATGCTACCCTTGAAACCATCTTAAAGGGCAAAGATATAGAACTGCATATTTTTTTGTTTCTTGCAATAAAATTGCAAAAAGCTATAAAGGGAGAAAGAAAAAAGGGCCAACATGCAAAAACAATGAGAGAGAAAAAGAAGAAAACAATAAAAGGAGAAGGGATAACTCTGACAATAAATCTTATGGAGTAATTTATTTTGTATACAAGAAATTAGCGAGGTTGTTGTTGTCAGATTTGACATTATTTCAGCATTCTTTTCAATAGATTCCATGCATTAAGAAATATCAAGCATCTAGTACATTTAAGAACTGAAGAACTTAAGACCAGAAAAGATCAATTATGGAAGTTCTTTTCAAAGTTCTTGGAGAGTGTACAATCATCATGGTGAAGACACGTTTTTGGTAACTCTAAACCCATGCCAGTGTGAAAAATATTCTTTTTTTTTGGGCCATTGGCATTATATTTTATCATTTCGATCGATTCGTTGTGCGGTTCAATAGCCCACAAGACAGGCTCTATGTCCTTCAAAGTCATCTGAAAGACACCCAGCACTCGGTTCAGGAGGATCTCTCTCCGCTCCACCTGACCAGACGACGCCAGGAATTGTGTAAAGTGCAAGAGGCTAGGTTACAGCGGAAGTGGGCAGCGTACCGGGGTGGCACGGCTATCATTCGAGACCAGTGGCCTCAGAACCCATGGCTTGGCTACCTTTAGCTCATGTGCATGTGTTCTGTGTTTTTGTTTCGTTAGTGTCATCGGGCTTATGCCCCATCTTCTGTATTGGGCCCCATAATCCGATTGATTTTCCGCGGACGTTAAAATCTCTCTATCTCTCTATCTATCTATATCATTTGAATTTTTTTCCATTGGAAAAACTAAGTTTTTGATAAACATTATTTAGGCTCCAAATTATGCTTCCAAGGCCATATATAATGTCAAGCATCTAGCACATTTAAGAACTGAAGAACTTAAGATCACGAAGGATCAATCATAGAAGTTCTATTCAAAATTCTTGGAGAGTGTACAATCTACATGGTGAAGACACGTTTTTGGTAACTTTAAACCCATGCCAGTGTGAAAAATATGTTTTTTTTTTTTTTTTTTATTAAAGTAGAAATTATATAGTTAGCTCAAATATGATGCACATGAGGTTGCCAACATAATGGCCAATATATGATATCCCAGAATATGCAATGAAGGCATATGTGCCATGTAATTGATATCTCTGAAAAAATGGCCATGTTATGGTAAAATATGATAGTTTGTCAGGCATGGAATAAACCATAGGGTTGTGCCTGTTTGAAGGTTTCAGATGAATAAACTAGGTTGTTCTTGTAGCAATATGGCAAATAACAAATAGTCATTTGATTAAACAAAATTGATGTTGACATTAACATGTGGAATATGGAAATTTCACTTTTGGACTCTAAAATTGGAGTTGACTTATGGTTGCATTATGGCTCACGTTTTGGAAAACAGCATGTGCTCCTTACATGCAAGTTGCCATTTGCCTAAAAAGGCTTTGTTGCATGCACATGCATGGCATATTTTTAGCCCTTGTACATGCACGTCTAAAATTGTCATGCCTTCTTTCCCCTTGGTTTTGTTACATAGATGTTAACATATTGGGATGTTTATTTTGCCATGTATATTGTATGAATCTTGAGTTGCAGTATGCTATGTTTCACTTTTGGATTACCTGATAATCTCCCAAAAAAAAGGGAAAGGGCATATTCTGCCTTTTGTATTTTCTGAAAATATTAATTCGTTTTTACCTTAGACGAACTCATTTTAGGGTTCGAAGTTAGGTTTTCGTTCAAATAGTGGATAGCCGGCTGCTGTTTGTGCAACATGAACGGCCATGGCGGTGCTATAAGACAAAGTGGATTCCACTAGAAAGAGGTATTCCTTTGTGCGAGAAGGATCGTTGCATGTGGTAAACCAAGTTCTGCTGCATTTCGCTCTTCTATTTGGCCCATATTTTCTCTTGAAGATGCTGGCATCTCCCTTGGCAATTTCGTTGTATCTGCCTTTGCCATTGTCGCAGTGAGAAGCAGAGAAAAAGCTGACCAAAACATGCCAAAGAAATGATCCTAAGAGGGCATGCCATGGACAGATGAAGTTAGAAGGCAATGAAAATAACAACAAGACAAGAGCGCACAATAATCAGGTTCTTTGCTGGTTTTTACGATTTGAATATTCTTATAGATCTGGCAAATGAAGATCTTATAGATCTGGCAAATGAAGATTGTAGCAAGAAATAGGGGAATTAATATATTCATTGTATTTCCTTTTTTAAGGTTTTGGCTGAGTTTAAAGATTGCTGGATCTGTTACTCACTAAATAAGTGTTGATATGAAATTTATTCAAGTTATTGCTAATGCATGCATGGAGATTAGGTCATTGGAATGGTTGTTAGATGCACAAATGTTAGATGCAAATTTGTGCAGGAATAAAACATGTAATGACTTCTTGCTTTTAAGAAGTTGGGAAGAGATAATGCATTGGTCAGTGGTATACCCTGATTGGCATATAAGATTTAATGGGTTATTATAACTTTAAACTTGGAGAAATTAGCTGGATCCCTTATTTACTGAACCATATATGAGCTGGAAGTTTAGTTGCTGACTCTTACCATTAGGGATAAGGCTTTTATGTACTGACACAACTAGATGGTAAACAAATAAATTATAGATCCAAGCCACATAGAGTGTGGGCATAAGCAGTAAATGCTGGCTGATACAACTGCATAGGTGGTTACGGACTGCACTACACTTGCTGCAATAATGATGTATGTGTACAGTAAGTATAAATGTTTAGTTGGGCTTCAGATATAACTCCATGGTAAGGGAATACCCTGTGACTATTTGCTGGACAATTATGACTACATGCTAGGCAGAATCTGCTGGGTAATTAGGACAGTATATGAATTTGCTGTGCATAAGTCCTGGAAATCTGAGTTTTCTCAATGACTACATATCGACACTAGTACCATTAAAGTCATGGTGAAGGGGGAATACCCAAGAAACCTAATGCTTACCTGTTAGTAGCTTAGGTTCTTACCCTGATTAAGGCTAACTGTCCTTTGGTTCTACTGCAGGTAACCAGGTTTCTTGCTCCATGCTTTGATGGATTGCTCTTTACATTTTCAAATTTGATGTACAAGACTTCAAATAAGCAAGTAAGCACGTTCCAAAAGGAAAATGGGAAATATTTACAGCAAAATATAGTCTCTGCTTGAATCAAATTGTCAATCTTGAAACTTATGTGTTATTTAATGTTTTGAATATGGAAAATCATTTAATATTGATATCAAGAGGATACACAGGTCTACTTTAACTGATATTCTAGTTTAAGCCTGTCATGTATGCTTTGAATATTAGAAACAGAAATTAATTCCAAAGGTGTTATTTGAAATTGACATTATGCGTTCATTTTGACATGTTCCAGTTATGATATATAATGATAAAATTAAAGTTCTTGAATCTAGTCTTGGCCTAGGTAACTGTGCCTGTAAGTTGTCCTAGGGCTGCTAATTGCAGACTTGGTATTCCTGCAAGGAGTACTAAGGATGAAAGTCTGTTATCAGATTTTAAAGTGTTTTTTTTCTTAAATTCAGTTTTCTAGTTATACTAGAAACCAGGACTAAGATGGATAATTTGACAGGTGATGCTTAATACTAATCCCTTTGTTGGTCAATATATAGGACAAGGAATGGCATGGCCTCATTGGAGGATATTACACCAATTGAGATGGACTGTGTGCAAGTATCACAATGATTCTATGCTATTATTGCAGTAGAATATGACATTTGTCCAAACATGCATTCGCGATTTATGACACTCAATGTGACATGTTCTCAAAAAAGTGGACTGCTGTACAACCTTTGGGACAAAGTCCAGACGAAAAAAATATGGTAAGTTCTTTTGCATAAAGATTTTTATGTTGTGCAAAAAAGTATTTACATGGGGAAGGCAGGGCCTGTGCGTTACAGCAAGGTCCTGCACCCCTTGCTGTAACCTTTAGGTTTAAATTCTTAAGATAGGCTATGCTAAAAGAAGTTAAACCTGCATGGGCCCCCGCAACCTCGGTTGGAGGGTGGGTTTTTTTATTAAAGTAGAAATTATATAGTTAGCTCAAATATGATGCACATGAGGTTGCCAACATAATGGCCAATATATGATATCCCAGAATATGCAATGAAGGCATATGTGCCATGTAATTGATATCTCTGAAAAAATGGCCATGTTATGGTAAAATATGATAGTTTGTCAGGCATGGAATAAACCATAGGGTTGTGCCTGTTTGAAGGTTTCAGATGAATAAACTAGGTTGTTCTTGTAGCAATATGGCAAATAACAAATAGTCATTTGATTAAACAAAATTGATGTTGACATTAACATGTGGAATATGGAAATTTCACTTTTGGACTCTAAAATTGGAGTTGACTTATGGTTGCATTATGGCTCACGTTTTGGAAAACAGCATGTGCTCCTTACATGCAAGTTGCCATTTGCCTAAAAGGCTTTGTTGCATGCACATGCATGGCATATTTTAGCCCTTGTACATGCACGTCTAAAATTGTCATGCCTTCTTTCCCCTTGGTTTTGTTACATAGATGTTAACATATTGGGATGTTTATTTTGCCATGTATATTGTATGAATCTTGAGTTGCAGTATGCTATGTTTCACTTTTGGATTACCTGATAATCTCCCAAAAAAAAGGGAAAGGGCATATTCTGCCTTTTGTATTTTCTGAAAATATTAATTCGTTTTACCTTAGACGAACTCATTTTAGGGTTCGAAGTTAGGTTTTCGTTCAAATAGTGGATAGCCGGCTGCTTTGTTTGTGCAACATGAACGGCCATGGCGGTGCTATAAGACAAAGTGGATTCCACTAGAAAGAGGTATTCCTTTGTGCGAGAAGGATCGTTGCATGTGGTAAACCAAGTTCTGCTGCATTTCGCTCTTCTATTTGGCCCATATTTTCTCTTGAAGATGCTGGCATCTCCCTTGGCAATTTCGTTGTATCTGCCTTTGCCATTGTCGCAGTGAGAAGCAGAGAAAAAGCTGACCAAAACATGCCAAAGAAATGATCCTAAGAGGGCATGCCATGGACAGATGAAGTTAGAAGGCAATGAAAATAACAACAAGACAAGAGCGCACAATAATCAATAATCGAGGTCTTTGCTTTGGTTTTACGATTTGAATATTCTTATAGATCTGGCAAATGAAGATCTTATAGATCCGCAAATGAAGATTGTAGCAAGAAATAGGGGAATTAATATATTCATTGTATTTCCTTTTTAAGGTTTTTGGCTGAGTTTAAAAAGATTGCTGGATCTGTTACTCACTAAATAAGTGTTGATATGAAATTTATTCAAGTTATTGCTAATGCATGCATGGAGATTAGGTCATTGGAATGGTTGTTAGATGCACAAATGTTAGATGCAAATTTGTGCAGGAATAAAACATGTAATGACTTCTTGCTTTTAAGAAGTTGGGAAGAGATAATGCATTGGTCGGTGGTATACCCTGATTGGCATATAAGATTTAATGGGTTATTATAACTTTAAACTTGGAGAAATTAGCTGGATCCCTTATTTACTGAACCATATATGAGCTGGAAGTTTAGTTCTTTGACTCTTACCATTAGGGATAAGGCTTTTATGTAATTGACACAACTAGATGGTAAACAAATAAATTATAGATCCAAGCCACATAGAGTGTGGGCATAAGCGATAAATGCTTGCCGATACAACTGCATAGGTGGTTACGGACTGCACTACACTTGCTGCAATAATGATGTATGTGTACAGTAAGTATAAATGTTTAGTTGGGCTTCAGATATAACTCCATGGTAAGGGAATACCCTGTGACTATTTGCGGACAATTATGACTACATGCTAGGCAGAATCTGGCTTGGGTAATTAGGACAGTATATGAATTTGCTGTGCATAAGTCCCGGAAATCTGAGTTTTTCTCAATGACTACATACCCGACACTAGTACCATTAAAGTCATGGTGAAGGGGAATACCCAAGAAACCTAATGCTTACCTGTTAGTAGCTTAGGTTCTTACCCTGATTAAGGCTAACTGTCCTTTGGTTCTACTGCAGGTAACCAGGTTTCTTGCTCCATGCTTTGATGGATTGCTCTTTACATTTTCAAATTTGATGTACAAGACTTCAAATAAGCAAGTAAGCACGTTCCAAAAGGAAAATGGGAAATATTTACAGCAAAATATAGTCTCTGCTTGAATCAAATTGTCAATCTTGAAACTTATGTGTTATTTAATGTTTTGAATATGGAAAATCATTTAATATTGATATCAAGAGGATACACAGGTCTACTCTTAACTGATATTCTAGTTTAAGCCTGTCATGTATGCTGAATATTAGAAACAGAAATTAATTCCAAAGGTGTTATTTGAAATTGACATTATGCGTTCATTTTGACATGTTCCAGTTATGATATATAATGATAAAATTAAAGTTCTTGAATCTAGTCTTGGCCTAGGTAACTGTGCCTGTAAGTTGTCCTAGGGCTGCTAATTGCAGACTTGGTATTCCTGCAAGGAGTACTAAGGATGAAAGTCTGTTATCAGATTTTAAAGTGTTTTTTTTCTTAAATTCAGTTTTCTAGTTATACTAGAAACCAGGACTAAGATGGATAATTTGACAGGTGATGCTTAATACTAATCCCTTTGTTGGTCAATATATAGGACAAGGAATGGCATGGCCTCATTGGAGGATATTACACCAATTGAGATGGACTGTGTGCAAGTATCACAATGATTCTATGCTATTATTGCAAAGAGAATATGACATTTGTCCAAACATGCATTCGCGATTTATGACACTCAATGTGACATGTTCTCAAAAAAGTGGACTGCTGTACAACCTTTGGGACAAAGTCCAGACGAAAAAAATATGGTAAGTTCTTTTGCATAAAGATTTTTATGTTGTGCAAAAAAGTATTTACATGGGGAAGGCGGGGGCACATGCGTTACAACAAGGTCCTGCACCCCTTGTTGTAACCTTTAGGTTTAAATTCTTAAGATAGGCTATGCTAAAAAGAAGTTAAACCTGCATGGGCCCCCAACCTCTGGTTGGAGGGTGGGTTTTTTTATTAAAGTAGAAATTATATAGTTAGCTCAAATATGATGCACATGAGGTTGCCAACATAATGGCCAATATATGATATCCCAGAATATGCAATGAAGGCATATGTGCCATGTAATTGATATCTCTGAAAAAATGGCCATGTTATGGTAAAATATGATAGTTTGTCAGGCATGGAATAAACCATAGGGTTGTGCCTGTTTGAAGGTTTCAGATGAATAAACTAGGTTGTTCTTGTAGCAATATGGCAAATAACAAATAGTCATTTGATTAAACAAAATTGATGTTGACATTAACATGTGGAATATGGAAATTTCACTTTTGGACTCTAAAATTGGAGTTGACTTATGGTTGCATTATGGCTCACGTTTTGGAAAACAGCATGTGCTCCTTACATGCAAGTTGCCATTTGCCTAAAAGGCTTTGTTGCATGCACATGCATGGCATATTTTTAGCCCTTGTACATGCACGTCTAAAATTGTCATGCCTTCTTTCCCCTTGGTTTTGTTACATAGATGTTAACATATTGGGATGTTTATTTTGCCATGTATATTGTATGAATCTTGAGTTGCAGTATGCTATGTTTCACTTTTGGATTACCTGATAATCTCCCAAAAAAAAGGGAAAGGGCATATTCTGCCTTTTGTATTTTCTGAAAATATTAATTCGTTTTTACCTTAGACGAACTCATTTTAGGGTTCGAAGTTAGGTTTTCGTTCAAATAGTGGATAGCCGGCTGCTGTTTGTGCAACATGAACGGCCATGGCGGTGCTATAAGACAAAGTGGATTCCACTAGAAAGAGGTATTCCTTTGTGCGAGAAGGATCGTTGCATGTGGTAAACCAAGTTCTGCTGCATTTCGCTCTTCTATTTGGCCCATATTTTCTCTTGAAGATGCTGGCATCTCCCTTGGCAATTTCGTTGTATCTGCCTTTGCCATTGTCGCAGTGAGAAGCAGAGAAAAAGCTGACCAAAACATGCCAAAGAAATGATCCTAAGAGGGCATGCCATGGACAGATGAAGTTAGAAGGCAATGAAAATAACAACAAGACAAGAGCGCACAATAATCAGGTTCTTTGCTGGTTTTTACGATTTGAATATTCTTATAGATCTGGCAAATGAAGATCTTATAGATCTGGCAAATGAAGATTGTAGCAAGAAATAGGGGAATTAATATATTCATTGTATTTCCTTTTTAAGGTTTTGGCTGAGTTTAAAGATTGCTTTGATCTGTTACTCACTAAATAAGTGTTGATATGAAATTTATTCAAGTTATTGCTAATGCATGCATGGAGATTAGGTCATTGGAATGGTTGTTAGATGCACAAATGTTAGATGCAAATTTGTGCAGGAATAAAACATGTAATGACTTCTTGCTTTTAAGAAGTTGGGAAGAGATAATGCATTGGTCAGTGGTATACCCTGATTGGCATATAAGATTTAATGGGTTATTATAACTTTAAACTTGGAGAAATTAGCTGGATCCCTTATTTACTTGAACCATATATGAGCTGGAAGTTTAGTTGCTGACTCTTACCATTAGGGATAAGGCTTTTATGTACTTGACACAACTAGATGGTAAACAAATAAATTATAGATCCAAGCCACATAGAGTGTGGGCATAAGCGATAAATGCTGGCTGATACAACTGCATAGGTGGTTCTGGACTGCACTACACTTGCTGCAATAATGATGTATGTGTACATGTAAGTATAAATGTTTAGTTGGGCTTCAGATATAACTCCATGGTAAGGGAATACCCTGTGACTATTTCTTCGGACAATTATGACTACATGCTAGGCAGAATCTGCTGGGTAATTAGGACAGTATATGAATTTGCTGTGCATAAGTCCTGGAAATCTGAGTTTTTCTCAATGACTACATACTGACACTAGTACCATTAAAGTCATGGTGAAGGGGAATACCCAAGAAACCTAATGCTTACCTGTTAGTAGCTTAGGTTCTTACCCTGATTAAGGCTAACTGTCCTTTGGTTCTCTTTGCGGGTAACCAGGTTTCTTGCTCCATGCTTTGATGGATTGCTCTTTACATTTTCAAATTTGATGTACAAGACTTCAAATAAGCAAGTAAGCACGTTCCAAAAGGAAAATGGGAAATATTTACAGCAAAATATAGTCTCTGCTTGAATCAAATTGTCAATCTTGAAACTTATGTGTTATTTAATGTTTTGAATATGGAAAATCATTTAATATTGATATCAAGAGGATACACAGGTCTACTCTTAACTGATATTCTAGTTTAAGCCTGTCATGTATGCTGAATATTAGAAACAGAAATTAATTCCAAAGGTGTTATTTGAAATTGACATTATGCGTTCATTTTGACATGTTCCAGTTATGATATATAATGATAAAATTAAAGTTCTTGAATCTAGTCTTGGCCTAGGTAACTGTGCCTGTAAGTTGTCCTAGGGCTGCTAATTGCAGACTTGGTATTCCTGCAAGGAGTACTAAGGATGAAAGTCTGTTATCAGATTTTAAAGTGTTTTTTTTCTTAAATTCAGTTTTCTAGTTATACTAGAAACCAGGACTAAGATGGATAATTTGACAGGTGATGCTTAATACTAATCCCTTTGTTGGTCAATATATAGGACAAGGAATGGCATGGCCTCATTGGAGGATATTACACCAATTGAGATGGACTGTGTGCAAGTATCACAATGATTCTATGCTATTATTGCAGTAGAATATGACATTTGTCCAAACATGCATTCGCGATTTATGACACTCAATGTGACATGTTCTCAAAAAAGTGGACTGCTGTACAACCTTTGGGACAAAGTCCAGACGAAAAAAATATGGTAAGTTCTTTTGCATAAAGATTTTTATGTTGTGCAAAAAGTATTTACATGGGGAAGGCGGGGGGCACATGCGTTCACAACAAGGTCCTGCACCCCTTGCTGTAACCTTTAGGTTTAAATTCTTAAGATAGGCTATGCTAAAAGAAGTTAAACCTGCATGGGCCCCCGCAACCTCGGTTGGAGGGTGGGTTTTTTTATTAAAGTAGAAATTATATAGTTAGCTCAAATATGATGCACATGAGGTTGCCAACATAATGGCCAATATATGATATCCCAGAATATGCAATGAAGGCATATGTGCCATGTAATTGATATCTCTGAAAAAATGGCCATGTTATGGTAAAATATGATAGTTTGTCAGGCATGGAATAAACCATAGGGTTGTGCCTGTTTGAAGGTTTCAGATGAATAAACTAGGTTGTTCTTGTAGCAATATGGCAAATAACAAATAGTCATTTGATTAAACAAAATTGATGTTGACATTAACATGTGGAATATGGAAATTTCACTTTTGGACTCTAAAATTGGAGTTGACTTATGGTTGCATTATGGCTCACGTTTTGGAAAACAGCATGTGCTCCTTACATGCAAGTTGCCATTTGCCTAAAAGGCTTTGTTGCATGCACATGCATGGCATATTTTTAGCCCTTGTACATGCACGTCTAAAATTGTCATGCCTTCTTTCCCCTTGGTTTTGTTACATAGATGTTAACATATTGGGATGTTTATTTTGCCATGTATATTGTATGAATCTTGAGTTGCAGTATGCTATGTTTCACTTTTGGATTACCTGATAATCTCCCAAAAAAAAGGGAAAGGGCATATTCTGCCTTTTGTATTTTCTGAAAATATTAATTCATTTTTACCTTAGACGAACTCATTTTAGGGTTCGAAGTTAGGTTTTCGTTCAAATAGTGGATAGCCGGCTGCTGTTTGTGCAACATGAACGGCCATGGCGGTGCTATAAGACAAAGTGGATTCCACTAGAAAGAGGTATTCCTTTGTGCGAGAAGGATCGTTGCATGTGGTAAACCAAGTTCTGCTGCATTTCGCTCTTCTATTTGGCCCATATTTTCTCTTGAAGATGCTGGCATCTCCCTTGGCAATTTCGTTGTATCTGCCTTTGCCATTGTCGCAGTGAGAAGCAGAGAAAAAGCTGACCAAAACATGCCAAAGAAATGATCCTAAGAGGGCATGCCATGGACAGATGAAGTTAGAAGGCAATGAAAATAACAACAAGACAACTGGAGCTATCCGAGAGCGCACAATAATCAGGTTCTTTGCTGGTTTTTACGATTTGAATATTCTTATAGATCTGGCAAATGAAGATTGTAGCAAGAAATAGGGGAATTAATATATTCATTGTATTTCCTTTTTTAAGGTTTTGGCTGAGTTTAAAGATTGCTGGATCTGTTACTCACTAAATAAGTGTTGATATGAAATTTATTCAAGTTATTGCTAATGCATGCATGGAGATTAGGTCATTGGAATGGTTGTTAGATGCACAAATGTTAGATGCAAATTTGTGCAGGAATAAAACATGTAATGACATCTTGCTTTTAAGAAGTTGGGAAGAGATAATGCATTGGTCAGTGGTATACCCTGATTGGCATATAAGATTTAATGGGTTATTATAACTTTAAACTTGGAGAAATTAGCTGGATCCCTTATTTACTGAACCATATATGAGCTGGAAGTTTAGTTGCTGACTCTTACCATTAGGGATAAGGCTTTTATGTACTGACACAACTAGATGGTAAACAAATAAATTATAGATCCAAGCCACATAGAGTGTGGGCATAAGCAGTAAATGCTGGCTGATACAACTGCATAGGTGGTTACGGACTGCACTACACTTGCTGCAATAATGATGTATGTGTACAGTAAGTATAAATGTTTAGTTGGGCTTCAGATATAACTCCATGGTAAGGGAATACCCTGTGACTATTTGCTGGACAATTATGACTACATGCTAGGCGTAATCTGGCCGGGTAATTAGGACAAGTATATGAATTTGCTGTGCATAAGTCCCGAAATCTGAGTTTTTCTCAATGACTACATACTGACACTAGTACCATTAAAGTCATGGTGAAGGGGAATACCCAAGAAACCTAATGCTTACCTGTTAGTAGCTTAGGCTCTTACCCGATTAAGGCTAACTGTCCTTTGGTTCTCTTCTGCAGTAACCAGGTTTCTTGCTCCATGCTTTGATGGATTGCTCTTTACATTTTCAAATTTGATGTACAAGACTTCAAATAAGCAAGTAAGCACGTTCCAAAAGGAAAATGGGAAATATTTACAGCAGAATATAGTCTCTGCTTGAATCAAATTGTCAATCTTGAAACTTATGTGTTATTTAATGTTTTGAATATGAAAAATCATTTAATATTGATATCAAGAGGATACACAGGTCTACTCTTAACTGATATTCTAGTTTAAGCCTGTCATGTATGCTGAATATTAGAAACAGAAATTAATTCCAAAGGTGTTATTTGAAATTGACATTATGCGTTCATTTTGACATGTTCCAGTTATGATATATAATGATAAAATTAAAGTTCTTGAATCTAGTCTTGGCCTAGGTAACTGTGCCTGTAAGTTGTCCTAGGGCTGCTAATTGCAGACTTGGTATTCCTGCAAGGAGTACTAAGGATGAAAGTCTGTTATCAGATTTTAAAGTGTTTTTTTTTTTTTTTTTTTTTGAACGATATTAATACTGATTTTCTAACAAGAAGGATTTTTGTTGGAGCTTAACTAGACGGTTCCTTTTGTTTAATAAGTGTAAGTCATAAGGTTGGGATGGACCATGGGTTTCTGTTGCTAAAACTTTGCAAGACCATTAAAGCTTTTCCAAAAACTTAGGTTTAGCATTTCCCGACGGTTTTCTAATGGCAAAGACCAACGATGCCAACTGCCGTTTGATGGCCAGATAGATTTCTTTTGCTGAATTGCAAACGCTTCGCATGCACAAAAAATAATTTCCAGAGCAGAACCCTTTTTGTTGGAGCTTAACTAGACGATTCCTTTTGTTTAATAAATGTATGTCACAAGGTTGGGATTGACCATGGGTTTCCATTGCTAAAACTTTGCAAGACCATTAAAGCTTTTCCAAAAAAAAATTTAGGGTTAACATTTCTCGACGGCACAGACCAACGATGCTAACTGCCGTTGATGGCCAGATGGATTTTTTGCTGAATTGCAAACGCTTCGCATGCTTAGTACAGTTCCTATTGTATTTATCCAGGCAAAGATTTATTATTGGGCTTCATTCCTTCTTATCTGACGTCTACTTCCGGAATGGATTTCTGAGGCTGATTTGCCACCGAATGGGTCGAAAGAAAGGAGGATTTAACAAAGAAACAGTCAGGAAGATGGAAGAAGAAAGGCAAAATTTTGCCAAGAGAAAGAAAATTTATGATTTCCATCAGTCTGCCAAGACCAAAGCCCCAGATCCCAGTGGAAAAGATAAGGATGGAAATGAGAACGTGGAAGCCCAAGTAGCTGGATCTGCACAGCTCCATACTCAGCATACCGAAATCAAGGATAATCCCAAAGTTGGGAATATTGCTAACAAGTATCAACAAAAGGAGAAGCACATTGCTCAAAACATGCTGGATAATGAGACCAACAAAGCGAATCAGGTCTGATGCATTACTGTTTAGAATTGATTCTATCTACTTGGATCTTAGATTGGTTAGAATCCCATGATGTTTGCTATTATTAGGACAGATCTGAACAAGGTACAAGTTTGTAGGCTTGTAGAAGGACTCACTACTAATTAGTTACTTATAACTAACATTTAACTCATAGTTTTATAGACCGTTCTTCTGCAGCATAAAATGATCACTAATGTCTTAAGGAAATGGTAAAATTAAGCTACATGTAGATTGATTCTGTAAAATATGGTGGATGGTGATGACGAAAATGTTAACCAGGATAACCAGGATAAAGATCTGAAGAATGCTTTAAGGTTGGATGAGTGAAAGCTGCTACACACACATGGAAACTTTCTTTTTGGTAACTTTAAACCCATGCCAGTGTGAATTTTCTTTTTTTTTTTTTTTTTTTTTTTGGGTGGCCATTGGCATTATATTTTATCTTTTCGATCGAATCCCTCTTTATTCCATCATTTGAATTTTATTCCATTGCAAAAACTAAGTTTTTGATGAAAAACATTGTTTATACTCCAAATTATGCTTCCAAGGCCATATGTAATGTCAAGCAGCACGTGTGCACTTGGGCCAAAAAGCCATGATTTAAAACACGTGCATAATTATTCTAAGTCTCAAGTCAGAAACAGAGGGGTATGCCACCGTGATACGAAACGTCCAAGCCCTCGTCGAAGCCAGCCAGGCAGAGCTGAGAACCCTGCAGAGTAGGGCAGAGACACAGGATCGGGGGAGATTCAGGAGCTCAAAGCAACCATTGCTCAGCAAGGCAGCGGCCTCCATGCTGAGGTCCATGAACACCTGCGGCACTGCACGAGTGAGTTGGCCAAGCAGCAGAGGTTCCAACAGGAGCTAGGCTCCCGACTCCAGGCAGCAGAGGCCGCAACACAGGGACAGCCGAGCGCATGTGCCCCACAGCCCACAGGTCGCCAAACAGGCAGACAGACACCACCTCCTCCACCGCACAAACCACATCGCCCTCACTGTGAGCAGCCCACACGCTCCAAAACAACAGGCATCACCGGCGGGGCGGCTAATGTTGCCCTCGACTCGGTGAGCAGCAGAGCAGAGCCGCCGACGCCATAATGTGGTGGTGCGTGGACTCTGAGGAGGCAGGAGAAGATCTCGCCAAGCGCATTCAATATGAGATCCTATCTCGAATGGCATTCCCGATCATGTACACATTGCTAGAGCAAGCCGCTTTGGGACTCAACGCCGCATTATCACCCGACGTTGTTACCTTCACAAAGGCGTATATGCGAGTACGCGAGGCCATCCCCGCGTCCGAGTAGGCAATTGAAGGGGACTGCTCAGATGTCGACCAGATCTCACCCCCGATGCAACAGAGTCCCGCCGCGCCACTGCCCAGTCGGGACGTCCGTCGTAGAGGGGGGCCGCAGCCTTGTCCGGGAAACTTCGCATTTTCAAGCCTGGCGCCACCGAGGTCGCCGATGCAATGCGCCGCCGCCGCCACTCCTGCCCTCTAGCTTTGTTGCCGCATACCCCTCGCACCTCTTGCTCCCCGCCCGCCCGATCGTTGCTCGGGACGCCGCTTTTAATCGCCGCCTCGAACCGGGCAGATCATCGAAAGTCCCACATCGAATGCCAACAAATAGGAACTGTGCCTCCGGATGGTGTCTTGGAACTGTCGGGGCTTCCCCTGGCAGAAAGGCGAGAGTCTCGACTCTATTGCACCAGATATGGATCTCATTTTCCTCATGGAGACATGGGAGCATGCAGGCACCTGACACCGGACCTCCCGTGCTATCTCGCATTTCTGTTCAATGAGTGCACAGGCAAGCGAGGGCATGGCGGCGTTGCCTGCTACTACCGTGTAACCTTGAGGCACTCAGTCTCGTTGCACAAAACAGACATGCACAATCGCTATTTGTGGGTGCACGTGTAGCATGACAGTGGCGACACTCTCCTCATAGCAGCATGCTACTTTCCACATGCCGAGAGCAACTTCTATAACACTCATTTGGATGTGGATCGATTGGAGCCCTATGTCGATCTATATGATGACATACAGCAGCACAAACAATTGGGCAGGGTTATGTTGCTTGGCGACCTTAATCCACGCACAGGAGCTGAGAAAGTTCCAAAATTTGACCCCCTGGCAGAGGACGTCTTGCAGTTGAACCCCGCAGAGGTGGCTTGGTCAAGGATATCAGATGATAGCCATATTTCGCGCTATGGCAGGCAGTTGTTGTTGCTGGGTAGTATCTTTGACATGGTTATTTGTAATGGGTTGGCACAATGGCCGTCTTCCAGTTGCTACACTTGTAGACAGGAGAACCAAGGGGGCGGCTCCAGTGTGGTGGATTATCTGCTGGTTGAGGAACGGGATCTGCACCTGGTTACTCATTTTTCCATCGGGACAGACACTCGGGACGAGGAAGTAGATTCAGACCACCGGCCCCTGTTCATGCATCTCCATTGGGAGGCTTCCCGTGCACCTGCTGCTTCAACACACCGAGTGCCCCAGCTGCGCCTGGACTACGACCGTGCAGGGACCTATGTATGCCCAGCTGCTTGAGCATGATCTGGCGGGACTGCTGCAACTCCCCACACTTCAAGAGCAATCTACTGAGCTGACTCGCCTGCTTCTGACGGCTGCTGAAAGATGCTTTGGCAGAGGCCGCCCACGACGAACCATCGGCACTACCACCTTTCCCCGCAACAAATGGTTTGATGATGAGTGTCGTGAGCTCAAACGCACACTCCGGCAAGTCACTGATCCCATCTCCCGCCCACAGGCCATCAGTCAATACCGCTCCTTTCTCAAGAACAAGAAGGCGGATACCTCGCAGAAGCTTCAAAGAATGATGTTTGGTCTCCGGACCGCACCCTAGGACATTCTCGAGAAGGGTCTTGACAAGCCCCACGCGACCCACGAGGAACATCACCTCCGCATTGGGTACAAGTGCTTGCAATGGTTGCATGCGACCGGCTTCGGGGCCGGCACCAGTCATGGCTCACGGTTATCCGCGAAGGGGATGTTATCATGGGCCTACAAATCCCTAGCTAATGGGAAGGCAACACATTTGGATGGCATGCGGCGAACTTCTGAAATGGGTCGGGCCTCCATCGGGTGCCCGTCCTCACGCGGCATTGTTCAATAAAGCATTGCGAAGGCTTCCCTACGCAATGGACCACTAGCGAGTAGTGCCCATATACAAAGCAAGGGACCCTCAATGCCCGGCCAACTACCGCATACTATTATCGTCGACTCTCTCTTTGCAAAACTGTTGGTGGCATCCTTGAGCGGCGGTGACAATAATATGGGCGAGAGGAAACGGAGGTGCGAGCTCTTACAAAGGCGTTTTCGGACCGGACATTCCACCATTGATCATATCTTCACTCTGCGCACATTGATTGAGGATAGCGAGAATCGCCCGGCAGAACTTGTCTCTTGTTGTTTCGTCCGATTTTGCAAAAGCGTTCGACCGCGATTCACCCGAAGAACAAGCTCGGGGATCGACTGCAGCGGTAGGGACCCCCCGGACTTGCGTAATGCGAGATATAGGCTTGCATCTGAGGCATGCTCGGGCCGTATCACATCAGCAGCACAACCAAGAATCGGTAGCATTGGAGTGCGTCAGGGTTGCCCCCTCTCCCCCACACTCTTTGGCCTATACATTGATCAGTTGGAAGATTGGCTTTCTGAGCATGGAGGCGCACGCACATCTCATGCATCACACAATCCGCAACTCATATATCTTGACGATGTCAACCTCATGGCCTATACTCGAGAGGACATGCAAATACACACTGGATGCTCTTGACACTTTTGCCAATTCACCGGCATGCGAGTTAACTTGGCCAAAACTAGGGTGCTGCTAGTTGCATCGTCCCGTCAGCCAAGGCTTCCCACCTTCACTTACCAGGGGCAAGAGGTAGAGGTGGCTCCGACCTACAAGTACTTGGGGATTGAGTTCTCAACTACCACCCATTGGGATGCGGCTATCAGGTTGCGGGTCACGGTGGGTTGGAAAGCACTATACGCCATGCAGAACAATGGCCACAAGGCAGAGTTGTACGCCTGGGGCCACCAGTCACATTTGTTTCGGGCCTTGGTTGAGCCGGTCCTTTTGTATGGGGCAGAAGTGTGGGGTCCGGTCATATCCCTCAACACCTGGAATGACCTCGAGCAAGTGCAGAAGGCCTTCTTGGCATGGGCCCTGGGGGTGAAGTCCACAGTTCCGTACCAGATCCTACTCCAGGAGACAGGCTTTCTACCCCTTCAACGGGATGCATTGGAATGCCATATCGTTTACTTCCAAAAGGTGGTCGCTATGGCTGATACACGCTTGCCCCATCTTGCTTTGGCCACAGCGATGGGTCCCCAATGCCTGAAATCCTGCTGGAAAGACAAGCAAGCTCAGTGGTTCTCACGCTGGGGCATGCAGGCAAACAGATGCGTCTAGGTCAGGACAAAGAAAGATCGTGAGGCACTTAAACTGTACCTAGATGCTACTTTCCTTCACAAGCTCTGGGATGCAGAGGCTCTGACGCACGTTAAGCTGGCACACTATCAGCAGCAAGTCAATCCTAGGCTCACAAGAGGCCCATACCAGTACTTGTACACCTAGCTGCCCATGAAGCTTCCATTCGCACGGTGCACATCGCCTCCGCATTGAAACAGGGCGTTGGGCTCGGGAAGCACGAGAACAAAGGCTTTGCCAGTGTTGCCACCAGGGTGCGATTGAGGATGAATGTCATACCCTCCAGATATTCCCGGCATTTGCCCATATCCGAGAGAGGTATGTTTGACTACTAGTGCCTGGCCAGCCGTTGCATCAGTTATTGACTACGGCGTCAGTGGGTTTGTTGGGGCCATATCTCCAGGAGGTTATGGATGCACGGACTCGTTTGTGTCCTATGGGATGGTCTTAAACTGTCCTATGCAATTGTACAGTGTGCCAGCATGCTTATTACTGCTAAGGTTTTTCCCTCGAAAACCCTTCGGGGCGGGGGTTTTTTAATCCTGTCAGTAATACGCTTGCTGCTCTCTTTTTGTTTGGGTCCCATACGCCAATTGGTCTCCGTGGACGCTAAAAATCTATTCTATTCTATTCTAATATTTGAGGCAAAACTTAAAAATGATGGGATGGTTTTCTTTCATGGCGCTGAGCGGAAGCGGCTAGGTAGGCGACAGCCTCCCTTTCTTGGCTGAACCTTATAGCGGAAAATGCACCGATTGAGGTTTCTTCTGATGCGAGCGTAGCGATTCCATCCTGCTATCCACAATCAAAGCTTCTAATCTGCTGCAGTTAGTATCTCGATTTTTCTCAGGTGGTCATGATCTTTTTCCTCTGTTTACAGTAGGTATTCCACTAACGTGGACTCTTTCTTTGGTGATTCACTATCTTTTGTGAATTGCTATGACTTCTTCCTCGGATTTTGTCATGCCAAAAGGGTATGCCCGTGTATGGGATATTGGCCTATAAGGCGAAGAAAAGAAGCTGCAAATGAAGGTCATCACGAAGAAAAGCCATGATATTTTCTATAAGCAGGGATTATCTTATTATGTGATTTGGTAGCAAGATGGTTTATGCTGGCTAGGTGCTCCATTCTTTCTTACCTAGCGAGAAAGATCAGCTATTTAGTTTAGAATGATTAATGGCAAAGCTTGTTTCTGTTTTGATGATGAACAATCTTCTAGAGCCTTTCTTGCAGCACTCTAAAGCATGATGACAGATAAAATATGCCCATATTTAACTCAAGTATTGCCATGCTTGAGTTCTTTTTAATCTTGATACTATATCTACCACTATTCAGGTGCTCTTATGCCTAAAATGGGATACTGATATGCCCAATATGTTCTTATCTTGGGTTCTGATATGCCCAACATCACTCAGGTACTGATATGCCTCAGAATGCCTATTTCTGCTAAGACAATGCTATACCTTAGTATCTGGCAGCATTTGAGGATTGTGCTACAAGATTTGTTTTTGAAGGATGTGAATCAGCATGGCAAACTTCAAGATTTGGTTACTCTTCTTTCTATCCTTTAGCTTTTGTAGTGGACACCGTGTGCTGCATTCTATCTGACTAGAAAGGGTCTTTATATCTTGCATTGGAATTGGAAAGATGAAGATGTTGAGTTTCTCCTATAGTAATCTTTCCAAGGAAGATGCAATGGTGTTGTATTGTTATCTAATCCTTGAGGGATTACTTCTGTTTAAACTCTTCCAATTTTTTGAATAAATGTTTTTCGTTCCTTCAAAAAAAAAAAAAAAAATTGAAGCCATCATCATGCCAACTCACTAAAAAGCAGAGTTTCATTAAAGTTGGAATTCTGAAGACAAGTTGGAATAATTTTTATATAGTATACTTGGAGGGTTATGTATACCTCAATACTTATAGTATGGTTATGTGTATTACATAAGGTTATGTATACATGTGTATACTAGTATACATCAATACATATATTACGGTTATGTGTATCACAAAAGGTTATGTATACCTGTTGTATACTAACACAACCAGATTACAATAAGATAACAAGTACTATTATTCTTCTACTATTACTCTGAATGATCAGAACTAGCAGAAGGCGCTCCAGAGATCCTTTCGATCATGAACATTTGATACTCTCTATTCCATAGGAGATGGATGATAACATCGACGGGATCAGGATAATGGCGAGGATTGAGAGCAACAAGGTGGTGAGCCGCCTTCAAGCGGTATATCTCGCCATGCGACACGCTTGAAGTCCTCATGATTCATCTTGCAAGTGATAGAATCACGTTCAAGACCGTAATCGTCATAGCTAGATCGGGAGGCCAATGTTGCTTTCGACGGCAATTTGATGTATATTTATACCCACCAAAATTATTGATGGTATATACCCACCAAAATTATTGATGGTATATACTCACCAAAATTATTAATAGTATATACATAGAAATTATTGGATCATATACATGTATGGTACTCGTATAATGGCAATGAACACCAATAATTCACATCAATAATTTTACTTCACTATAAAAGCAGCTCCATTCGGTGGTAGAGGTCATTCATCTCCCATGGCTTCCTTGCCTGATCGTCCGGAGAACATCCAAACCATCAAGTGCTACATGAGCTACAATGATCTGTATGATTGCGCAATAAAGGGTGTCAAGATGGATCCATGGCCGCAATCCAAAGCAGATGGTCCTGCAAGTGCTTGCAGGAAGCTCACTCGTGTTGTGATCCACCTATATTGGCTTCCTGATCAGGAGATCTATGAGCTGAATGCCATTACCTCATTCGGTGTTGATGATGAGTGAATCGGTGATGATCCAGATACACCGTTAAGGATATAATAATATAAGCACTTATGATTTGTGTATCCGATAAGGATATATATAATATAAGCATAGTGAATATTAGGTGATGTATAGAATCGAGTACATGATAGAATCATACCTGCATTACATGATACTTGTATACGGCTCAGCGATGGCATGACCGGTCCACCCCAATAATTCACATCAATAATTTTACTTCACTATAAAAACAGCTCCATTCGGGGCTAGAGGTCATTCATCTCCCATGGATTATTTGCCTTCTTCTGTTCACCACATCGAGGCGATCAAGTGCTCAATGAGCCACTCTGATCTTGTTGGTTGCCTAGACAGACATCTTCTTCTTGATCCCTACCGAAGAGAAAGCTTTGGCCGAGATTCATTGCCCTCCGTCAATTCGTGTTATGATCCATTTGATTTGGCTTCCCGGCGCGCATGAGCTATGAGATATCAGGGATCACTACTACAGATCCTGAAGATGAATGAATCACCTGTTCAACATATAAGCACTTCTGACCATCTTATCTATGAATCGTGTATGCATTTATATATTAAAGATGTAAGCAGTTATATATGATCACAAATATAGTAATGTACAAGATCTTATGTATTAAGATGAAAGATATGTATTACAAATACAAGATCTCATGTATTAAGATGAACAATGTGCTATGTCTTTCCACATGTCTACAATATATTTCGGAATTTGGACTGTTTTCGGCCTCTTGCCATTGGCATCCCAGGCATAATGAATAGCATCTAAATTTTCATACCTTGAAGGATCGGAAGGATTAGGCCGCCAATGCTTAGTCAAGCAGTCTTTGTAGTCCCCTCCAGTAGGCTTCCACCACAATACAAAAATATGGCCAAAATATGTAGATTCTGGATCAAGAACAGCATTCTCCTCTGCATATCCTAACCAAGTGGCAGTGTTATCATCTCCAGGTCTGACTAGAACAAACATACCCTTTGTCACATGTACGCGAGGATCAAACTCTTCAAGAGGCAACACTGGACGGCCATCTGACGGGCCACAATAAGATGGTAAAGGTCGTGTGACCAAGGCAGATACGTCGACCTCTGGAACAAATGCTGTTTGTTCTAGAGGAGCTTGTCTTGTTTGTGGCCAAAATGCATCATTTTGAGGACGTCCTGGAGCAACATCCTCCAAAGAGATAAGAAGCTGGCTCCAATACTCAACACTTGCCGTGTATTGCCTTGCAAACAAGCTACTTTCTTGATTCTTACATATGTCCTTCCATAGGGAGATGTATTTGTTGATGCTATCCTTCAACCCTGGAAGATCCTTCAATGTTGGTCTAGGAGGAATATTTTGTGGCACACCACTTGGTAGCATTGGCTGACCATGTTCATCCTCTTTCCACATTCTAACTCCTGGAGAATCTGGCTGAAGCCACTCTTTATGTGTAGGGCGATTTTGTATTGCATAACAGGCCAATCTCCTGCCATCTTAAATTTGAAGAGCAATGGTTCAGTATGCCCAACCAGGCGTTGGCCCTTATCAGGGATGAATCCCTTCACAAAAGCCTTCCAATTTGGAACTTCATCAATAAAGTATGGAATTGGAGATTTTGCATTGCACTTGCTGAACAAGTAAAGTAGCTCTGGTAGTGTCAAAGCATCCGATGAACTCATCAAGGTTGAAAAATTTCCAAATAAAGCATCAATATCATCATGGGTGTGGCCGACCATCATAAAGCCCACTTGGATCTCATCAAAGACCTTAAGCCAAGTCAAATAAGATAAGTATGAGAAGACATACCTATTTTTGTTTTGCCCTGATGCATTATCAAGTTGCAAATAGAGATTTCGGGGGAGAGGGTTGAACACCTCAGGATTCGTTGTAGTTGAAGCATTTGGCAATACTTCTGCCATAGAAGCAAGTTTGTTCTTCAAAGGATTGGTATCCTTGACTGCTTGCATCCATTTGCAATCTGTAGGCTTACTTCCACATAAGTCACCTATCTTGTCCTCTTGTACCAATTCCAAGTTATGCAATATTCTAGAAAGTGAACCAATGTGGAAGTTTGAATCATCTTTCCATAAATCAAGTGAGAAATGACCATAGGCACGACCACCATGCCCATGAGTCGAGCTCTGTCAAAAACTCTTCTTCAAGTGATCACCTCTCCATACAGATTTTGCTAGATGATGACTTCTAGGCACTAAAGTCTTAACCTGATCCATCTTATCATGTATTATACATAGATGATTTTCTGGAGACTGCTGTGACAATGCTCTCCAATGCCAATATTGATTTCTGCAAGAATGTTGCTCTAGCATATGAGGCCGACGTTGAATTGCAAGATTTCGTCTCTCTCTTGTATCTTTTGTTTTTTTCAGCTTTTGCTTAATTACCACGCAGATGTTGCATTTAGAGAAGGCTGTATTTTTTGCAATGCTAACATCTGGAAATTCCCTTTTCCATATACTATAAAAAGAGTTCAAGGCTACAGTTGTTCCTGTAAGCTCTTCAACGACTGCACCAACTTCTTTATGTATAAGCTTCTTATTAAGAATGGAAGGAAGCTTTATGTGACGTTTTCTCTTACATCATCTCTACCTCTTTTTTTGCTCCTATGGGGAGTACTTTCAACATTCTCCTCGAATGAATCATCTAGCACACATTTGGTGGCGGTGTAGTGGATCTAGGCTTCTTAGAGCCCGGTATTACCATGTTCACTACCTTTGCACCCGCTTCAAATCTGTTTCTCCAATTGTAAAATGTTGACTGACTGATACCTAAAGCCATGCGCCACCCAGCCAGACAGAATTCCATCCCCTTGAGCACTATCCTGTCCTCTCCTTCTCCTGTGTAAGTCACACTCAGCACGTAAAAAAAAAACGTAACCCTTGCATTGTATGGTTGGGATAAAAATTCTTTTCTTAATTCACGTACTTGATGCTTGGTAAGTTTCTTGTTGCAAGTATTTTTTGCAAAGAGCTTGACTTCATGAACTTATTGATTGAAGTTGTGGAGCATAGCCTTTCCTCTTTGCTTTTTCCCTTGGGCTCTCTTGGAATCCTATGTGTGTAAGTATACTTCCTCTTTCGTTTGAATTGAGCCTGAATGTTGTCCTCAAATGATTCTAGCTCTATATCCTCATTTTCTTTAGCTTCTCGAGCTTGCAGATGTTGTGAGACAGTCCTTCCATCCAGCAGCATCACATCGCTATTTTCCCACCGAACAAGTGCATTGTCACTTGGCCTTTCTGCACAAGCATGACATCTCAGATCCTCTTTCATTAGTTCAGGAAGCACCTTTCCAACACAAAGGCCAACCTTTATGTCTCCTAAGAATTCATCATCAACAGCATCCTGTGGATCACTGAATAGAATTATAGCTTCTGCATATTTAGTTCTAGTACAAGAATGGAGAATGTGGCACTGCATTTCCAAGAGTTCTGTTCTTGAGTAACTAGGTGGTGGCTCATCATCATCTGATGGTATTCTGCAAGCAAACCGAGTAGCTAAATCCACTGATGGATCAATCTAACCATCATTCAAATATTTTTAGAATATGTCTTAATTTTGGGACAAAATTAGATTGTCACTTTTTGCGGTCGTTGCCATCTTTTGCCGCTTTTGCTTTTCCCGCCCGTGTGCTTAATTTGATTTTCATTTCCCTCGCGTCGTGCGTCCTGGGTGCATCGGTTTTCTTTTTTTCACGCGTCCTCCTGGGTGCAGCCGTTTTCCTTTTTTCACTTTTGTTTTCCTCCCCTTTTTTTTTCTTTCCTCTCCCACCCATTTCGTTTTTTTCACTCTTCCATTTTATTTTCCATTTCCGCCAGAGCGAGCGTGGCTTCCCTTCCTTTTCCGCCAGAGTGTGGCTTCCCTCTTCCATTTCGTTTTCTTTTCTGCCCTAGCGTGAGGTGCAACTAGAGAGATATAGAAATGCAATGGATATGGCATGAAGTAGCGGATGTGGACAGCAAAGAATATGGCATGAAAAGCAACGGATATGGCATGAAAAGGGTACGGAATATGGCTGCAGTATAAAATATGACATGAAATAGCATGTGCAAAACGGCAGAAGAAGGTGGATTTTGCAAACAGCAGAAAAAGATGGTCGGATTTTGGAGCAAACGATAAACATAGAAAATTGGACCTGGACAGGGGAGTTTTGTGCAGTTTTGTTTCAGAATACTTGCTTGGATTATAGTCAATGATTAACTAACACCTATGATGATTCGTCAGTAGATTGTTAAATGAGTTTTGCTCTTATATAGGATTTGCTTCTATTTTTTTTTTTAATTTCACCTTCAAGTTCTAAATAATCATGCTCTTTCTGTAGGATTTGGTTTTGCAGTGTTAGCAATATGCCCGAGCATGCTTCTGCGTATTCTAGCACTAGAAGACAGCTTTTTGTATGGAATTGGAGCCCATGTTTAATAAGCCATTTGAAGACAGCTTTTTGTATGGAATTGGAGCCTATGTTTAATAAGCCTTTTTTAGCCACTTCTATAAGAGAATTAGGTGGAAAATAGAACTGCAATGAGCCGGTGGTTTCATGTGCTTCTTCAAATAGCAGGGGATTACTATTCAAAAGATATATGCTTTTCTCAGTGACCAAGATATGCAGCATGTTGGGCAGTCTCTGGTGTCTCTTAGACTCTGGTGGTTTGTACTTTTGTGCTTGCTTAGATAAAAAAAAAATATGGAAAGACTATGTAGATACGGCCCTCATTGCAGACATCAACAATGGCAATCACAGGTGCGCAGGTGAGCAGAACAGAATAGAAATCTATATTTGATGGGGTTACAAGATTCATAGTCTATTTGATTTTCAAGTTATACAGTTATAGATTTTCAGACGAAATTTATAGATGAAGTTCTTGTCCGGAGCTAGTATAGTAATGCCAGAGCTGAAGAAGATGAAGAAACAGGGGCTTTGGAGCAGATTCAAGCGGCAGAGATCAAAGAAAATGGGGCAACTTGGCTGCTCTATTTTCTGGTCAGATTTTGAGCTTTTGGTAAGGTTTTCTTTTGGCCTTATTTTGTATCATCTTTCAAAGATCTATGAGATTTTGGGTACACTGATTGTGGTGCTGCCAAAGTGTCATATTACTCTGTTTCATGTGATTTTGATACCCTTTTCATAGCCTGAATATATTCAATCTTCTCAAGTTGTCATATTGCTTGCATGTACCGCGCTCAGGACCTTTGTATATGGTTATTTCTTTCTTTCTAGTCTGGGATTCAACACACCATGGAAGAAATTTGTAACTCAGATGCAAATTTTGCAGCTATTTTTGAGTCTTGTGGCATCTGTAGCTCTTCTATATCTCCAGTATAAGGAAGGGAAGCATGTTCAGGGCTAGACATATGCATATATAATAGTTTACACAATCTGGTGTTAATGCTTCTGCTGATGAATACTGCAGAAGGAATTAGTTGGTTTCTGTTACTTCCAAAGAAAAGAGATAAAAAAGTGTAGTCTGGAACTGCCATCCATAGCCCATTTGTCTCAAACAGGGGTTGGAGCAGATCCATCGGGGTATTATTGCAGTGGAAAGTATTGGAGCTAAGGTTGGTGAAGAAGATGGTGCTTGAATAAGAGCCGCAGTTCTGTTGATCTGAAAACGATGCAGTTTGTGGGTTCAATATTGCACAACGGTCTCAAACTTTTCTACATTCTAAAGCAGCGTTACTGCATAGCTACACGTAGAAGTGTGATTTTTTTGTGTAGCTGCACTATCATAGCTCATGAAATCGTGCTTGGCGCGATTTAACCCTCACGTCTTATCACAATTTTCTCTTTTTAGGACATCACCTTTGTTAATTTGTAGAGATATTGCAGCTTTATTTGGCTAAAATGCTACAAGGGATTGTTAAAAAGATGTGATTATGTTTGCCCAATTCGTTTGGTATTTGGGGAGGGTTTTCTGGCAATGGTGGGGACTAAGATTCTGGTATGGTATTGTATTCAAAATGGTATGTTTGTGCAGGTGAGAGGGGACTAAGATTCTGGTATGGTATTGTATTCAAAATGGTATGTTTGTGCAGGTGAGAGCTGCTTATTTGTTGCGGGGGTCAAGTTTCTATTTGGGTGATGCGTTTGTGCTTTTTTTTTTAAGTGAGCTCAATAGTTTAAAAAAAATTGGCGGCGTTTTTTTAGGGCGTGGATGAGAAGGGACGCTCCCTTCTTTTTTTGGCAAGGGCAGCGGAGGAGAGGCAGGCACAGGGCAAACGCAGGGGAGGTCTGGGCTGGTTGTGTGTTGAAGCAGACCGGCATGGTGACTTGAGGAGCTGCATTGCCTCGATCTGAGACAGGGCCTGAGTTGCAATTAGCCGATTCCATCTGTGATTTGTGTGCAGGTCGATGGCAGGGCTGTGGCATGGAGCGAAGATGGTATCAAGGGAGGCGATCTAAAGCAGCTCGGTTTGGCCTGGAAACTGGCCGAAATAGGTTCAGGAGGATTGACCTGAAGGAAATAGGGCCACACAAGAATCTGGAAGGGGCCATAGCCGCCATAATCGGAGGTGCAGATCTGCAGCAACCCAAGCCGGATATGCACCAAAGTAGCTTAAAATTAGTCTGAGGGTGTCGGCAATCAGACCCGAAGGCCCGATTTGCATGTTAGAAGCCCCATTCCGGCAGTCCATAGCCGCCTTCAGTGGGTTCTGCAATTCTTTATTTCCTTTTTTTTTTTTGGTTTTGGCACGAACCATTGGTTCGTTTTGCACCATTGAAACTTTTCGTGGGGTGCGTATGGAAAAAATTAAGGGCCCTTGATCTGAGAATATTCCCCAGATCGATGGTCCAGAAAACAAGATATAAACATCCCATTAAGTATAAACATCCCATTATTTGTTTTGAATATATTTATATATTAGAGTGATTTTATGTTTTACATATTCTAATATTTGATTGATTTAGTTAAATAAGTGATTATTTTCGTTGTAATGTCAATATAGAATTTGTTAATTCAAGTATATTTGTTGTTGTAATGCTATATCTTGTTGCTGTTAATTTCAAGCAAATGGGTCTTTCCCTTGCCTTGTTTAATGCAAATGTAAGAAAATAATAAAATATACAACATACACTACAGTTTTTTAAATGCAAAAAATGGAATTAAAAAACACTAAATGCACTGAAAACAATGCTTATGTGGCGCGATTTTGGAATAGACATAATCCCAAAATAAATGAATGATGGTTATCTCTTCATCTGCATCTGATACTGCCTCCACAGATTCTATGTATGAGTTGTGTGAGGTAGGTGTCCCCATGTCTGATCTTGGTGTCTCATCATGGGCTGCATCAATGCCATGAAAACGTATATCGCTTCGAGGCCATTCGATGAATGTGCCCACAGCCTCTGCAATATTATCTGCACCCGCACATGCAATCGGAAGCACGTGAGTTGGCACCACAGCCTCGGTAACTTGCACAACCACGTTCTGTGCATCCACATCCTTCCCATGGATGATACTTCTATTCACTGCCAACAACAACATTGTCACTGCATAAGTTCACCAAGTTCTCCGTGTTGCTCATTGGCTGAGATGAAGGAGAACTGTGTGATGACGATGTAGAGGAACTACTAGGCAGGTTGGGGGTTTCCGTATCAGATGATGATACAGGTGAAGCATCTGGACAGATTCTCACGTCACGTCTAGGCCATTCGATCAATGTGCCTACGGCTTCAGCAACATTATCTGCGCCTGCACATGGAATGGGAAGCACATGGGATGGAATTATGGCTTCAGTAACCTCCACGACGACGTTCTTAAAGTAGTCAATGTTCTTTCATGTAGGTGCCCTCTATGCAGTTCATGCCCCCTGGCAACAACCATGTCACCACAGAGGAAGTTCTGCAAGGTCCTTTTCCTGCAAGCATACAATGACACACACATTGTTAGAAAACCCGCGGAAATGACGAGAAAATATTGACAAAAAACAGTAAATGGCGCTGAAAAGCGCCATTTGTTCAAATAGCAGCCCGGCGCGCCATTTGCCTCGAATAGCACAAACCGCCATTTGCCTTAATGGCGCTTGGCGCTTATTTGAGGCAAATGGCGCGACTGCACTATTTTGAGGCGAATGGCGCACCAGCGCCATTTGGCTTCCTTAGGAAACAAAACAGGAAAACTTATGAAAGCAGATTACACATTACAGATTACTACGGATTACTACATATAACTACAGGCTACTACAGATTACTAAAGAATACAGATTACACATTAGTAGAGATTACTGCAGAGCACAAGATTATTACAGATCATTACAGATTACTACAGATTACTATAGACTACAGATTATTTCCTGGATTGTTACAGGTTACTACAGATTACTACAGAGTAGAAACATTATTCTGCACTTATAGGAGAAATTGCTGACAGTTAAACTAAAACAGAACAGTCACTAACCTTGGGGTCATTGTAGATCGAGAATCTGCCATTGAATGAAGGGAAGAGCCTTGAATCAAGTAAGCGCCTTCAAAATAGAGGAAGCGCCTGCTATCAAATGAAGAAGCGCCTGCTATGAAATGAAGAAGCGCTCAAGTAACCAAGTGAAGCGCAAACCAACTAAAGCGCCAGAATCAAGGTAGCGCCAAGTATGAAATGAAGAAGCCCGCTAACCAAGTGAAGCGCCAACCAACTAAAGCGCCAGAATCGGGTTGGGTAGCGCCCAAAGCGCCTGGCCGAACCAATGCCTAAGGCGAATAGACGCGTCGATTTGGCGGCCAAGTCCTCTCGGTATAAGTACCGCGAATGTTGAGCGAGGGCGGGGAGCGTAAAATCGCAACACGGAATAATCTGAAGACGAAAGCGCATATACGCTTACCATATCTGTACCCGCAGATTTTATAAACAGCTTTGAGACAGGGACTGGCACAATATATGCGAAAAGTAGCGGGGAATTCAAATTTTAAAATTCAAGTGGCGGACGGGCGGGGAATTCAATTTTTAGAATTCAATTGGCGGACGGGCAGGAAATTCAAATTCAAATTTTAAAATTCAAGTGACGGACGGACGGACGCCGGGCGGACGCTGACGGATGCAAAGAAATTCAAGTGGCGGGCGGACAAATCCTTGCGCGCCATTAATTTCGACGGTTTCATTTTCTCTCTTCATTTCATTTCTCTCATTTCATTTTATCCGCCGCCAGCGCCTTCTCCTCCGCCAGCGCCCAGCGCCTTCCGCCTTCTCTCTCTAGCGCCTTAAATTTCTCTCTCTAGCGCCTTTGTGTTTCTCTCTCTAGCGCCTTCGAGTAGCGCCTGTTGATCCAGGAGCTCCAGACAAAAAGTTGGAGTACAATTTCTACGGTCCGTTAATGCGATCCTGTGCGATTAGCATATCACGATGGCCTCGGGTTCCCGGTTAGTTCAATCTTTTTTTTTAGTTGTTTTCTGGGTCATGGGTATATAAATAGCGCGACCGCGCTGTTTCATGTGTCCAGGTGTCTAGGATAGTGAGTTTCTGTGGTCCCGTCTGCAAGAAATGGCGCGTCCGCGCCATTTCTTTGGGATGTGTTAGTTTTGTAGTTTGTTTAGAGCTGATGTAGTATAATGCAAATGGCGCAGTGGCGCCATTTACATTTGGTTAGTATAATGCAAATGGCGCCACTGCGCCATTTCTCGACTGGCAAGTCGCCTCTCCCTCAGCTTGCCAACAATCTAGAAAGTACAGGCCTTATTATCGACTCGCGTGTCGAGAATGTCTCGACTCGCGAGGCGAGAATAGGGAGTGTACACTCTGGATTGTTGGCTGGTTGAGGGATTCCCCATTCGCCAGTCGAGAAAATGGCGCCACTGCGCCATTTACATGCAAATGGCGTAGTGGGTTGGGTTGGGGTTTCATGATTTGAATGTTGATTAGTTGTTTTCTTGTGAAGCTTCGTTGTCCAAGGCCCAAAACGTTGTGACGGAGAAGACCGTGGTCATGGCTGGAAGGCCATGGTGCATGGAAATTGTCAGGGCAATTCCCTTGGAGGAAGGGTCGACCCCACAAAGGGGGACAAGAGGAGAGAACTTTGCCTCCTCACAAAGTCGAGAAGTGGTGAACAGGACGTTGTGATGCAGCTTGGCATCATTGTCAACATGCGGGAGGTGAAAAAGCAGGGAAGATTAGACTTCCTTGGTTGCACAGTGGAGGATCCCGTGAATTGCACCATTGATCCAGACTTGCATGGATCGGCAGGTTTATGATCCACGATGATGGAATCCAAAGATCAAGGACCGCATATCTACGCCAAAAGAAAAGGTCGGCCGCTGCCTTCATAATGAAAAGCGTAGAGGCAGCTGCTATTAATGGCACCGCGCCGAGCTACTTAGAGGATTTGGCATTCTCCGCTCAGCCATGGACGATCAAAGAACTCAAGTGTCACATATTGTCGAGCCAAGACCTTCGGTAATATGCCTGCTCTAATGGACAAAGACCGCTTCAAATGGAGATTACAAAGAAGGATGGGAAGAGAAAGCCAAACCTTAGGCAAGCCAAACCAAAGAAAGGAGCAGTCCAAATAGAAGGGACAGAGCATGAGGAAGAGAATCAAAAGAAAGACGAGGAAAATCCCAAGTCTCCTCCCAAGTGAGCTCCCAAGTCTCCTCCTATCAGGACACCTATCGGTTCTCCTATCAAGTCCCCGGATAAACAGGATTCAGAGAGAACCATTAGTGATACTAAATCCTCCCCACAACGGAGAGGTAAAGGCGCTGCATCGACGGCTGATAGCATTCCGCATAAAAGGAGGAGGGAAACAAAGAAGGAGACGAGGGTCAGAAAGCAGAGGAAAATGGAAAGTCTAGAGGTGCTTTCGGAGTTGAAGATGGATCGTGATGCCGAGGAGGAGTTGGCAGAAGAAACTCTAAAAAAACAAAGAAAGATCTGGTCACATGTTTCCTCTAGGTGTGACATATATCAGAAAAATATCCATCTGGGATATGGAAGAGGCACCTCCTAACATGACAGCACGAGTTGTAAATCCTGAACATGTTAGGAAACTGTGCAAGTCATTTGCTGAAGATCCCCATCCAGTCTTCACGCCGGCAGATGTGGTGCCCTTTGATCCAGATACAAAGCGCCTAGTACCATGGTCACAAGAATCGACCGGCCGGTATGAGGTTCTACATCATCAATGGCAACCATTCGTCTCTCACCGCACAACTTCGTCGTGGTCGGGTTGGGGACGAAGATGCCGTAATAAAACTTCGAAAAGATTTACACTTATAGATTCTGGCAGAGTTCTTTCCGAGCACCGAAAGTGACTTGGACCTTCTTCAAATTTCGGTGTGGATCTCAATGACATCGTAGCCAGGACGGTGTTTAAGGAACCATACGCAGATCAGATACACCACCTGCGTAGGCAATACCAGGAGTGCGGCAAGCCAGCACCAGCAGGAAAAGGCCAATCAAGAAGTGACGAATACAAGGTATGTACCATCGTATGAAGCAAATGGCGCAGCGGCGCCATTTGATGCCAAATGGCGCAGCGGCGCCATTTGATACTACTTTGCTGCATTCAAGCTCTAACATATTTGGTTTGCCTTTCAGCATTATCTTGAAATGGTTGACAAGATTCTCAGGGGAAAGCATACTAAGGATGTCAACAGGTTCGTTTTTATGCCAGACGACATTTACGCTCTCTTTCGCCAAATGTGGAATAAATGGAAAAAGGGGGAGCTGAAAGATAACAGGGGCCAACAAATAGCAGTCAATTGGGCAAAGGATAAGGACTATTTTAGCGAGAACTACCTCAGATGCATGACAGGCCTGGATTATGAAGATTGCAGAACTGTCCTGCAGGAAGCCATCAGAGGGGACATTTATGTTAAGGTCACATCGGATTATAAGGGTGATAATTTTTTCAAGACGAGAGCACAGAACTTGAGGATTCTTGCCTACATGAAGAAGGAGATTCTCAACTACATCCATGATGAACTTGGAATCAAGTACAGAAAGTTCGAGGACTTGAGAAAGGTGTCCGACGGATTCCCAGACTCAACCCTCCTATCGTGGGGTGTGGTACATAATAAGTGGGTCTCAGACGGAATACTGAAAGAGGGCGTCCATGGTAATGTGCCCTTCTCATTAGGCAGATCCATCCGTAAGATTCTAAAGCCCGAGGCCGAGGACGAGTTCAAAAGATTTCATGTGGAGTGCGTTTCTAGTGGTGGGATTGTCCAGGATCCGATCGTGTTGCCTGCCAGCATGATCTGTTTGGATGCGAGGCAAATTACTCCGATTTGGGATCCCCCCACTCTGGCCAAATTCTTTGATGCTGCTTCTAAGATGACAAATGTTGAGACATACTGGATAATATGTTTTGCTAGGCCGGAACATACGAGTCTCTTCGGCACTGCCCTTGAGAGACTAGAATCCAGATCTAGAGTTTACTTAGGCATGTATGAAGAGGAAAATGGGTGGGCACCTAGTGGTGGCATAAAAGAGCCAACAGCTATGGTCTAGCCACCAGGATCTCAGCCCAAGCACAGCCTGATGAACACCTGGATCTCAGGTTTTATGATGAACATCCCCGGAAAGCACCTGAAGTTCCTAAGACCCATAAAGATGCAGTTGGTGCCGAGCCAGAGAATCTGGCTAACAAGCTCCTGAGGGACAGGTTCAAATACAGTTGGCAAGGTATGGAAGGGGAATACGTGGTTCACAAGTAGGTTGGTCCTGCTACAACAGCATACCTTGTCGATAAGCTCTGCCCTCCAGGTAACTTTGTTCTGGACTTTTTTTCTGGTGGGGCTTTTACTAGGGCATCATTGCAGTTAAAAAGGAGTAGTGTGGCCTATGAGCATGATCCAATGTATGCTAGGGATTCTTGGAAGAATTGACAACGTCATTAATCCCTTGCTTGATCCAGCAGCCATGGACTCTCGTCGAGTTTTGACACTGACTGGGCCTACTCCAGGAGAGACATCACATGGTGGTGGAGGAGAGACATCACATGGTGGTGGAGGAGAGGGGTCACAGGCTGGTGCAGGAGAGGCCACAGGATCCGGGGAAAAAGTGGTGCAAGACACAGAAACGCAGATTGACCGAAGTAAGATTAACCCGGATGATATTGATAAAGCAGATGATAATGTTTTTGGTGAGCAATATTGAAAAACTGATTTGCATATCATACTTGTATATAAGATTTACCTCTGTGGTATTAATGATTACTGTACTGATGAATCTTTTGAATACTGATGACACATACGATCCTAATGTATTTGCCCCTTTTGTATATCTTACTTGTAAAGCAAATAGCGCAGCAGCGCCATTTGCAATATGAATATATTGCAACAGACTGCGCGGCCGCGCTATTTGTTTGCTTTTTTCCGTGTATTGTCCTTATGATTCACTTCAAATACAGCGACTTTATTGCTTTTTTTCCACAATTTTTATTCAAATGGCGCAACCAGGTTGTTTCGCCCGTCGATTTCCGCCCCATTTCGTGTCAAATAGAGCGGTTTTCAAGCTAATCCTTGTGCATTTTTAAGTAAATAGCGCAGATTTGAATGCTGAATGTGTGAAAAAACAACGAACAATTTCATTTCGAGCGAAAATGGAATCACGAAATTTCCAACTTTAATGAAACTCTGCTTTAAAGCCATTTATATCACCATCCTATATAAAAAATTTGTTACGTGTAACCGCAACAAAATACAGTATGGACGTGAGGATAGAAGGGGTCGAGAGGACAAGCGAGGAGATGCAGCGCAGAATGGACGAGATTGAAGAAGAGAAGGCTAAAATTATGCAGAGGTTGGTTGAATTAGAGAAATCAAATTGAGTTAGATGCATGGGAGTCATTTGATAGGATAAAGCCATATATCATGGAATTTGAGGAGCAGAATAGAATTAAGCATGACGTTAGATTGATAGGAGTAGCGGAGAAACCTAATGAGGACATATATCGAGTGACTGCAGAGATAATAGAGACAGTTTTCAAGGAACACTGTAGCATCATTGTCAAAGCAGTGCGGGCAGGCCAATGGAGAGGGCGGTCGAGGCACATAAACCTGACACTGAGGGACCTGGTAGCCAAAGAGAGAATACTGCGGATGGGATCCAGGCTGAGGAATGGGATCAAAGTACAAGAGGCTCTAACAGTTATGCAGCGCCAGGGGCTGCACAGGGAATTAGCCAAGGCCAGGGAGCTGAATCAAGCAGGAATACACGCGGGTGTCAGGAACGGCAAAGTATACCTTCACAAGAGTGTAAGGGAACAGAGGATCCTGACGCAAGAACAAAATATGGGGGCACAGGGATTAACAAAAGCAATAGAATTGGAGAAGGAAAATATAAACCCTCACGACCATGCAAGCAGGGCGGAGAGAGCGTAGTCTTTGGGGGCGCTAAAAGCGATAACCTTAGAAGGGAGTCAGCACGGAGGAGCAGAAAGAAACGGAAACAGGGTCGACGAAGACCGAACACCACGAACGGGGGTCATGGGCCCAACTACGACAATGAAGACCAGAGGAAGACCGAGAAGAGCAGGCAATGGGACAGAATACACGGAGACCCCAAAGGAGCCACCTCGGGGGAAGAGACGCTGACAATATGGTACTGGAATTGTACCAGATACCCGTGGGACGACAGAGCGAGGCTCGAGGGAGCCCACAGCTGCGACATAATATGTCTAGTAGAGACATGGGAGCACAACGTCAAGAGGCTGCCGGAGGAAGAGGGGTATCAGCTATTCATGTGCTGGAAAGATAAAGATTTCAAGATAAGGAGGGGAAGTGCAGGCCTGGCCTGTTATGTGAAGAATAGTGTAGCTAACAGTGCATGTATTTTACATTCAGATATCAATAAAAGATACATAGTCTTAAACATTCAATTGCAAAACAAACAAGACCTAATTCTGATCATAGCATATTACCCACCAAACAGTGACAAGCTAGAACTGTTAGACCTGAGGGAGACATGATGAAATGGAAAGAACAAGGACCAATGATTCTAACAGGGAATTTAAATGCCAGAACAGGACATGAACAAGCACAAAACACAAACACTGATGAGACAGATGATATATACACCAAGAACACAGGAGTGGAAGAGAGATACAGAAGACAAGGCAGAGATCAATGCCAGAGGTGAATTACTGCTCGAAATGTGTACGGCGACAGGGGTAATCATAGCTAATGGGGTGCAAAAATGGGGAGGATCAGGGAACTTCACGAGCCAGAATACATACGGGAATAACCAAGCAGTTATGTAATTATGTAATTATGAATAACCAAGCAGTGGAAATCGTCGCAGGGTTTATGCTACTGGAATGGCCAACTGGGAAAAGGGAAAGCCACATACCTATACAGTTAACACTCAAAGGGGGAGAGCCGACACAAGCTGATAACACAGGGGAAAAGGAAAAAGAGAAGGCGAAGATAAAAATCCAATTTCAGGAAAAGTATACAGATACATTAATACAATTGGCCAGGGCAGAAATGGGAAGATGGAAATGGGGAAAGCATAAGGCAGATGACAACGGCAATAGCCTTAATGACATTATGGTTAGAGTGGCAACAGTGGTATTCAGGAAAGGAAAGAGACCCAGGAAGAGCAATGCTTTTAAGGCCTCTGTATGGTATGATGAGGAATGCAGGGAACAAAAAAGAAGGGTCAAAGAACATATAGGAAAGGAGACGAGCAGCATACTTGAGACTGCTGAAGTTAAAACGGAACAAAAACTTGGTGCAGCGCCAGACTGCTGAAAAGGCAACCCCGAAGATTCTGGAAGGGATTTAAAAGGAGGGGAGGTGGGAATATGAAAACAGAGAATGAGCAGGACACCATTGGAGCAGTCGGATGGGAGAAATATCTGGAGAAATTATACAGGATAGGGGCATCTCCAATGCCAATACTAACATTGCAGAATATGGATAAACTGTGCTTCAACATGCAGGAAGTAATGATAGCCTTAAACGGGATGGCTAATCACAAAGCCCCTGATCTCTACGGACTAACAGTGGAATTACTAAAGTGTGCTGAAAGAGCAATAGGGAAACAAGTCAAAGACATTTTCAACGGCATAATATATACCGGGCTCCCAGACAGGTGGACATACAACAGGGTCATACCTCTACACAAGGGGGGAAGCAGACAAAGATCCCAGAAACTATAGGACAATAATGGTGAGTTCCATCTTCGCAAAATGGTTCGGAAAAGCCTGGACAGCAAATTGAAACAATGGGTAGAAGCGGGAAATCTGAGGGCACAGGGACAAGCGGGTTTTAGACCGGAACACTCAACCACAGACCATCTAGTAACCCTCCGTATATTAATAGAGCAGAACAAAGCACAGGGAAAGAAAATAATTTGCTGCTTTGTAGATTTTAGGAAAGCATTCGACACAGTCCCGAGGGAGAAGCTCCTACAAAGGTTGATAGATATGCATGCTCCAAGAAACATGGTAGGATCAATTGCAAGACTGTACCATAGGGTATATGCAAAGATGGAACAGGGAGGGCAGGCAATAGACTGTGATACAGGCGTCAAACAGGGATGCCCTCTATCCCCGACTTTATTCGGGATATACATAGATGCACTACAGGGATACATAGCAGAATAGCAGGGGGACGAATACGCCCCTATACTAGGAGATACCAAGGTACCTATTATGCTGTACGCTGATGATCTGAGCATGATGGCCACAAAGAATAAGGGGATGCACAGACTACTAAAGATACTGGAAAACTTCTGTGAAAAAATAGGGCTAACAGTAAATCTAGCAAAAACCAAGATAGTCATCTTCGGGCATAAGAGTAAGCATAGACCCTTCAGGTATATGGAGACAGAAATAGAGGAATCAGCGGAATACAGGTATCTGGGGTATGATGCACAGAGCACGGGGAAATGGGCTAAGGGCACAGACATGAGGTTCCAATCAGCCATAGGGAGCTATTTCAATATGAAAAAGTTCTGCAATAAAAGTAGAATAATTGACTGGGACATCAAGTGTTACTTATTCAATGCAGTAGTAGCCACGATGCAATTATACGGGGCTGAAGCTTGGGGGCCAGGTTTAACAGGCAAAAAGTGGGACAAACAGGAAGGAATCCTCAGACAATGGCACAAACAGGAATTTAAGGTATGGGCAAATACACCACTAACAATCATGATACTTAAAACTGGGCAGAAACCAATGGAGGTGAGAGCATGGGAGAGGACCATCAGATACCTAATAAAGGACAATGCATGAGATCACCAAGGGAAGCTATCAAGTATTGTAATCATCGAGTCAGCAAAGTCACACATTCTCATAGGCAGTGGATGGTTTAAGGAGGTAGCAACACTACAAGAGAATGGGCAATTTTAGTTATGAATTTCATCATTTGTATACTTATAATCATGTATTGAAAACTTTTAGAAAACTGATACAATGAATGACTAAACCCGTTGATGAGATATCATCAGTGATATTGTCATTGTTAACATCAATTGTAACGTCGAAATTAGTATCATTGATTGTGTTATCCACCTTGACATAATAATGTCACCTATAGCATCACTTATATCATCATTAATACCAACTTAATATTATAATTAACATCATCTATTATGTCAACATTTGTACCATGGCTAGTATCAACCATATTGATGACAGTGCCAGATATAATATCACTTAAAGAGACAGAAAGTACAACATTAATAGTGTCAAATATCATACCATGTTTATGGTCAGAGAATATACCAACTAGTATTGAACATATAAGTATCACAATTAACATCATTCCTAAAGTCATAACTATGTCAAATATAATATCATGTATAGGGTCATAGAGTATATCAAATAGTATCAAACATAGTAACACAATTTACATCACTTCTAAAGTCATAACTAGCATTTGATAGTGTCATATTTATAGTCATATTAGAAACCTTTATAGTGGTCCAATAGTATCACTTCTAATAGCATTTTAGGTGCTCCAATAGTGTCACCTCTAATAACATTTTGCAAATCTTTTTCAATTTTCCTTTTGTATTTTTAATTATTTAATTTGTATTTTTTAATTTTTCTTTTTTTATTTTAATTTTTTGTTTTTTGTTTTTTATTTTTTATTTTTGTATAAATTTTTATTTTTATTTATTTTGATTTTTTAATTTTCGAGCTTTGCCATTTATTAATATTTTGCTTCATATCTAAGAACTCAAACCATATTAAAGCATTCCAAGTGGATTCATGTATCCAAGAAAACTTTATATTGATATTCAAATTCCGAAACAAACATTTTGCAAACAAACATAGAAGATTGAAAGTACGTAGTTTAGCAAACTAAAATAAAATATGCTAAAGAGTCATCTTGACATAGACGGCTCAAGGCTCATGTTCTCCACGCCGCTGATATATTTCACAAGCAATATCATGACATGTTTTCTTTTTTTTCAATGGTGATTGTCTTACTCGCGATCCCTCAGATCCATTTTCGCTACTTGAGTAGCTTTCATGTGACGCACTTGATGAATTAGTGCTGCCATCACTATCAGATGACCCACTTGTCTCCTTCTCACTTGCCTCTTCTTCATTGTCATACATAGCAACAATAAAAGGTTTAAACGAAAATGAAATTTTGTGAAATCAAAAAGTTCAATTGTGTTTTACCTCTTCATCCAGACCAATTATGTGTAGCTCATCTTTTAAAGGCTCAGCGTCCTCCCCATCTTTTTCTTGTTGCCCATCAGTATTTTTGTTTTCCGTCAAAGACAAAGGAAGAGATATAAATTAAGCTACATAGAGACAATTGAATTAGCAATGCAAAAAATACACCGATGGACGTACCTTCTCAGAAACAATTTTGGGTTTGAAGGTGCATTTTGTGGCACCCTTGCCTACAAAATCCTTTGTATCATACTATCCATCTGGCTTATCCATGTTAGGATCCTCTCTTACTTCTTTCCTCAACTTAGTTCTATAAAATGCACAAGCAAAATTTATGAATAGAATAGAATAGAATAGAATAGAATAGAATAGAATAGTTTTTTTAAGGTCCACGAAGACCAATAGGTCATAGGACCCATACAATGGGCTAGTACAATCATTACTACTAAGATTTATATCAAGCTATCTAATAAAGCAATCTTCTAACCTATAATGATTCCATCGCCGACCAAGTTTTTTAACCACGTCATGCTTAGAGAACCCAACACCATAATGGGCCTTCAACTCAGCAATTACGCGCGCCTTATGGCTCTTCTTCACTCTTGGCCATATTTGATGGATGTCATGGCAATGAAATTTCATGTACTCTGCTGCTGAGTTCATAAATTTCTTTCCTGCACTATCCATATGGATTTGCCCACCAGGATTAAGTGTCCATGACTATCCAGGATTAAGTGTTGCTTCAGGTGCGTGTATAGTTTTAAAGCATATGGAAATATACGATAATACATAATTTCTTCATTTCTAATGTTTATACATTACTGTGTAGGTTTACAAACAAGTGGATACCATGGATGTCCATCATGTGGATCTAACTTAACATCTTATCGTTCAAAGCATTTAAATAAGCAAATATATCAAGGCCATAAGAAGTTCCTACCACCAACACATAGTATGCGTGGAAATGTGACTATTGAGAAACCGAAAAGAAAAACTCCTGAGGATTGGCTACGTACATGGACTGATGCTTGTATGTCCCAAAACGTGTCTGATAATGGTTCGATCGCTCCACCTCCTGGTATGAAAAGACTATCTATATTTTATCGTCTTGAATACTGGTCACAGTTGAAAATTGCACACTTGCTTGACCCGATGCACATCTTTAAGAATGTTGGGCATTCAATTTGGAGACACTTAATAGGGGAGTGTGATACTCTGGGGAGCAGGAATGACTTAAAGGAGTTAAATATCATGCCACAGTTGTGGCCATTGGGCAATGGAAAGTGCAAGGATGCACCTTGGGTTCTTAACAAGCAAGAAACAAAACAAGTTAAACAAGTGATATCTTCAATGCGAACACCAACAGGCTATAGTGCTTCTCTACGTCGGGCATTTACAAAAGATGGTGAACTTACTGGCTTAAAATCACATGATTGGCACAAGTGTGTAGAAGACATGGGAGAAGTTCTTGAAGGCATTGGTGTGGAACGCAAACTTAGCAAAGAAATGTACTTGGAAATAAACAAGTGGATAATGGCCTGTGATAGCCTAGATGCATGGAGAGAACAATATAAGATTGCACGTATGGAAAGAGAAGAAACTAGAAAAAGTCATGGTTTAGGAAGGAGGGCAAGACGTAACGCACGAGGACCGTGGAAGATCTTGAAATGTTGCCTGAAACAATGCCACGAGAGTGGCTGTTACGTAAAATGGAGGAAGCAGAAAGTCAAGGCATTCAAATTGTACAAGATGACTATAATGTAGCACTTGGATGTTCGAAGAAGGTATATTTTAATTCGTATACTATTTCAACTTGCCAGTATAGTTATTAATATGTTGTTGATCTTTAACTCTTGCAGGCAAAATTCTACACATCAATGTGGGCATATGGACAACATTTTCGAGTCATGAACACTGATAGAAGTAGAGTTACATTTGATAGCGGTATTGCAGCATGCTTTGAGCAAAAAGTCAAGCCTACTAGGGACAATCAACCTTTGGAAAGTGATCTCACTTATGTTGGTCAAATAACAGATATCATTGAAGTGGATTATCGCTCCTTCAAAGTCAACGTGTTGAAAGCAAAGTGGTTCAAAGCATGTTATCGAGGACGAAATCGTACAATGAGGCATCATCCATCAGGTTTTTATGAGGTTAACTCTACTCAATTTTTAAGAGAAATGGATGAGCCATTTGTTTATCCTAGACCAGTTGAGCAGGTTTTCTTCCATAAGAATCAGAGGGACACTGATTGGTGGATTGTGGTTCATGCAACACCGACATCGCGACATATGATTGATCCTTCTACTTTGCATATGGATTCTTTTGAGACCGATCCAACACTTTTACTTGAGGGAACTGATGCTCCTGAGGACAACATCCATGAAATGGCAGGTGATTGGGTAGAAAACCATGATTCAGACGAGGACAACCCACTTGAGGATGTGCTATGTCTAGACATGGATTCACCAAATCATCAGATCATAGATTATGACGATGACGATGAAAATGAAGATACTGGTACTGTGCCTCCACATTTATTGCATCTACAGCTTGGTGATGAGGAATTAGATTATTGCACATGATATAAGAGATGAAGTGGCAATCGGGATTTAGCCATTATAGGATCTTTTTCTAATAAAACTATTTTGTGTAATTTGCTTATGAAATCAAATTACTTTGACGTGCTAATGGGGGACATTCTAATAAATGCATAAGCGAACCAGATGACTTAATGGGCAATACTTTAATGGGTATAAGTTGCAACACTTTCTATGGTCATGTTATAAATGGAAGAATTATTGATAGTATGAGTGATGCAAGTGAAGATAATATTCATGGTGCTATTAGCAACATACATAATGTCATCTAGAGTATTGATATAATTATTGCATCACGGTTGATACAATAGATGACACTATAATTGGTACTATAATCGCTATAACTAATAGCACTTGTATGGTCATAACTAGAAATAGAATAACTATTGACAGTACAAGTGATGCAAGTGGTGACAAGTGGACCCACTAACTGAATGTCAATGTCCAACAAAGTGGAACAGGGAATAGCACAATCAATTATGCTGCAGGCCTTCAAAAAACTCGAAGATGAGGACTTTCATCTAATCAGGTTTTTTTCATTTGAATTGAATAGCTAGTAACACACAAAACAAGGGAAGGGTGATACCACTATCTGCACAATCTGGATGATTGATCTTTTATTTCTTTTATCATCATTAGGTATAAATATAGATTGGCTGTTGTAAGCTATGAAATTGGACGGTTTCTTTGCACAATGCATCAGTTCTATCAACATAGTATATGCATGCTATGTATGAAATTAGGAAGTTTCTTTAGACGCTTTACACTAATATAAATCTGGACTATTAGGCAGTGACTACATAAGTTGGGGATTGTGTTAACATAGTGTAGTTAGAATATTTCAAGATGGTTTATAAACACGGACCTCTGAACACGTGATGTTATGTTGACAGTAATTACTACATATTCATAGCTCCGGATTGGAGCTCTAATCAGTACTAATCAGTTTAGTTTAGAGTTTTTGCAGCCTAACAATAATGGCGTGGGAAAAATCCAAAATCCAGAATGACGGAAAACGGATCTGATAATAATACTGTGCATCAGTGAGCCCATTACTATTAAGGTTTTTCCTCGAAAACCCTTCGGGGCGGGGTTTTTTAATCCTGATAGTAATCGGCGTCACTAATGTAGTCCAGGCCAGTGCGACTCTGTTGCCGCTGGACACCACTATTGGGCACCAAGACTATGCAGAACAATTGTAAAAAAGGAAAGGGACTAAGTGTCTGGTCAGTGAGGGGCCTCCGACCGACCACCAGGATAGAGCGGGTACAACCCACCGGCTGGTGTTCTATTTCCACATTCGAGTTCTGGTGCGCCAAAAACTTAGGGTTCATAATCTGACCCACTACTAAAGGTGGGACAGTGGAATCCGCAATGTGTACAGCTCAAAGTTGTTGATAGCGAAGCATCACTGCACGGCCACGAAGCCGAAGTAAAGCGGGATGCTGGTAATAATAGAAAAAAGTCAGCCTTCAGAAAAGGCTACATCATAACAGCGTGATGTGCTAGTAGCACCCTTTTAGGGAGCTCGCCCATGCTACACAAGTCCAGGGGCCTTATGGCACAAGGGACATAAATGTATTGTATTCTATTCTATTCTATATTCATGATATTATGAGCAGCATAAATAATGTCACTTGAGACTACTGATATAACTATTGCATCATGTGTGATACAATAGATGATGCTATAACTAATACTATATGTGCTATATTTAGTAGCACTTATATGGTCACTAGTAATGGTGCCCAGCGTTGCTGGGCATAAGTTAGGAGTGCATAAATGTTTTGGTCACAATGAGAAAAGCATGCAGTAATAATCTAGCTTTTCAAAAGTTCAACGATGTTTAAAAGAAACCTAGCTCCTTCATGTTAGATAGTGTTGTATGGAGTTGTCCACGTAACCTCTGAAGGACCTTGTTGTTGATCTTCAGCGTGTTGTTACACTTTGGTGTGAAGACAGCATTGTCATATAGCAGGTGCCATCTTCCTCCATTATTTCCTTGCCAAAGATGCTGTTAATCAAGCCGTCTTCATACATGCGTGCTTGTTCCTCATGCTAAGCCATGTCTCCTTCCTCCTCCTTGAGTGTTGGAGCTAGCTTAAGGTGGTGAATTTATAGCATAAGAGGGCCGTAAAGGCCATGTCCAAATAGGCAAAATGTTAAAGGATTTGCATTTTTTTACCAAGCGCCTTTTGTCCCCTCCCCCTCTTTGATAGAACTAATCTGAGCCCCTCACCGTCCCCCCCTTTTATGTAGAACTAATCCGGATTTGGATTGGAGGGGTCATCCTCACCATCAAAATTTGGACAGGGAATGCTCAATCAAACAGAAGGGAGAGCTAGGGCGCAAACTAAGTATTTTTATTTTCCTTTTTTGAGAGAATGAGATATTTTTTTCACAAACTAAGTATTTAATTGAATTAAGCTTTTTGTATACATCTTTATAAAAAGGAGCCAAACTTGGACATTATGCATGTTTGTTTGCCCCTTCTCTATTGTTTTGTTGTTGGGCTATGCAAGTTTTTTGTGTTAATCTCTTCGCATATTTGTTAATTTGTTTTTGTAATGTACATGGATATGTTGGTAAATTTTAGGCGGTAAAGCTTTATTTGGGGGTCTACATGGGATGGTAGAGTGTGATTTGATGATAAGTCATTACTTTAGTGCTCGAGTATTCTAAATGGCATTTTCTTATTATATATGCAAGTCTAATGGAAATGCAAATGGCCTAAAAAAGTACATTGTTGCTCTGTAATGATGTTTACATACATATCTATTGAAACATTACCGAGGCCGACGATGGCAAACCATGCAAAAAGACCGTATCATGTGTGTGAGCCTTGTTGTATTGCATCTATGTTAGCACACGCTTTTAATACACTCACGGAAGTATTTTCATCTGGATATACTCCCTTTTCCTGCATTCTTCGAAAACCTTCTATAGCCAATGAGACTTCACCACATTGTGTGTTATCCTGCAATTATCGCATCGAATGCCTTAGATGCCATCTGAAGACTCCCAGATTTGATGTACATATCCATCAATGCATTGCCTAACACCACTTCTTGCTACAGTTTAGCTTGCTTGATTTGTTCATGTATGAATTCTCGTGTTATATCTCCTTCACTACCACATGCTTTCAAGGTGCCAAATATGTGAACTCGTTTGGTTTTATGCACTATAGTTGCATCTTCAAAACAGTGGAGTGCCAAAAGAGCCCTATCCATGTTGAACATATCCCATAATCATTGATGTCCATGAAACAACATTCTTAAATGGAAAGAAAGCAAATACAATACTTGCTTCTTCAAGGATCAACTAAGGTGCTACCTATGACAATATCAGATTAGAGGGCAGTATTGATGATCTGCTCATGAAGAAACCTTCCACATTCTTCATCGTGGACATAACCTGAGATTATTACATCCCACAGGACCACACTTAGCTGTATGCCACTCATGTCTTCCATGTGGTCAAAACACTCTAGAGCTAAAATGTATTCTCAATGCTATATGTATCCAGCAACCATGGGACCCCATGACACTACATCCCACATTGGCATATTGTAAAATACATGACAGACTTCTTTCAACAGTTCACATTTGACATAATTATCAATCAAGGTATTCCCTTGTCACTCTCTCTGAAGTATCATCTCATAAATGAGCCTCCCTCCTTTGGGATTTTGAAGCTAGCATATGAATTCAGGACACTTGAAAAAGTGGTTTTGTCAGGTTTTATACCTTTCTGTTGCATCTCTCAAAATAAATTAAGTATAAGCTTTCACCATGTTGATCAAAGCCGGTAATCATTGCATTCCATATCTCCACACCTTGATTAGACAACTGACTAAAGACATTACATGCCTCTCTACCAGGCGTGCACGCATGGCATACATTTGAATCACTACAAGAGAACAGGCTCTTTTGCGTCACCTAAACGTCACCAAAATGCTCAAAATTTAGTTGTTGACGTAAATAGCTAGAACACGGTGACACTACTAATGACACAATTTATGTCACCTATTGTAACAGCTGTTGTGTCACACATAGAGTCATTCTTTATATCAGTTTATATATGTGATACTATAGGTGTTGAAAAAGATGCTACTATTTGTAACACCCATTGTGACAACCATTTGGTCAATAGTTATAGAAGTATCTAATGGTGATACAAATAGTGATATTAACTAACTCACATATAACGCCACCTTTTGTATCAGTATCTCCGTCAACATTTGTAGCACTCGTTATTTCACTTATTTTATTACCCGTAGTGCCACCCTCTGTGCCATAGCACTTATTACTGACACAACTTATAGTACTATAATACCACCAGTTACATCACTACTTGCAACAACATTTATGTGCTATCTTCTTATGATAGTATAGGTGATGTTATTAGCATCACATATTGTTTCATCTTTTGTGCCACTACTTGTGTATATTTAATGATGTTAATAGTGTTATTACTTATGTCATCTATAGGATCACACTTTATGCCACCATTTGAAACATGTGTATCCTTATCAATCGATGATAGTATAGGTGTCGCTATTAAACATCACCTACAACATCATGGATAATGTTCAAGAACTATAGCAACACCTATTTCTTTACATCCATTCCCACATCATTATTTAAATAATTGATTGTGTCAATACACCATTGATGCAACTTTGATGACAAATGCTCTGTGCTCAACGTTGAATAAAAAAATGAATCATTTCACATTTATATAGATTTATTGTAATAAGTTCACAACATCTAACCACTTAAAATACTGAAGAAGAATCTAAAATGGCAAGTCTGTAGATGTTATCTCCTCTCTTATATCTTGTTCAATATCATTCAACTCATCAATACTCAAATGTAGGTGTAAGAGATGTTGAGGCACATTCTCGACTTCTGCAATGTCATTGACGTCACCTTCTATAATATTATGATTTGGTGACTCAACTGATGGATGTAGCAACATCTCCTCCAACCAGTGATGATCATCTGAATCCTCATGTTCAAGTTGAACCTCTTGCATGTCATGAACATCATTTTCTTGCATATCTGCACCCTCCTCAATTGCATCATCATCCTGTATAGGAGCTACATGGTTTTGAGCATCACCACCACCACCATCTTGCAATGTAGAAGGGTCAATCATACGACGAGATGTAGGTGTTGCATGAACAACAATCCACCAATTAGGATCACTCTGATTCTTATGAAAGAAAACCTGTTCGACTTGACTAGGAAAAACAAATGGCTCATTCATTTCTCTTAAGAATTGAGTTGAATTAACCTCATAAAAGCCAGAAGGATGCTGCCTGATTGTGCGATTTTTCCCTCGATAAGATGATTTGAACCATTTTACTTTTAGCAGATTAACCTTGAAAGAACGAAAATCCACTTCAATGATCTCCAGTATTTGACCAACATAATTAAGGTCACCATCAATTGGACGACTGTCTCTGCTGGAAGCTTGACTTTTTTGCTCAAAACAAGCAGCAATTCCACTATCATATGTAACTCGACCTTTATCAACGTCCATAATCCTAAAATGTTGACCATATGCCCACATTGATGTGTGGAATCTTACCTGTAAATAAAGTCCTATGAGATTAACACAAATTCAATGGCAAATTACAAACAATATGAATATGTATAGAAATAACGTGTACCTTCCTTGAACATCCAAGCGCTATATTGTAATCATCTTGTGGAATTTCCATACCTTGTTCTTGTGCATCCACCATCTCACTCAACAACCAATCACGTGGCATAACATCAGGTAATTTTTCCAAATCTTTAGAGGCCTTTGCATGTTTTCCATATCGTGATCTCTTTTGCAAACCATGGATTTTTCTAGCAACATCTCTTTCCTTTCGGATGACCTCATATTTTTCTCTCCATGGGTCCAAACTTTCAGAATTCGCCATGATAAACTTATTGATCTCCAAGTACATTTCATCACTAAGTTTGCGCTCCACCCCAAGGCCCTCAAGAACTTCTCCCATATCCTCTACAGATTGTTCTCTTTTCCATATACTAGGAGCATCAGCATCTATTGATATAGTAGCATCACTCATGAATAGAATCTCTTGCACCAAGTGCCCTTCAGCCATACATGCTTTTGGACGGGCCATTTGGCGGACAAAGCCTTTTAAAACTTTCATATATCTTTCTAAAAAGAACATCCAACGTCCAGGAGCTGGTCCAACCAATCGGATCTCTTCAGGAATGTGTACTAGAAGATGTAACTGCAGATCAAATAAGCTAGTAGGAAATTCTCGTTCAAACATGCACAATAGCTCTGCAATTTCAACCTCCATCTTTGATATATCGGAAGAATCAATCTCTTTTAATGAAACCCATCTATCATGCAAAATATAATGGAGAAATTAAAGTGTGCTTTATATATCACTCACTTGACCTAGTATATAGAAAGACAACGTACCTTGCAAATTTCCCTAATCTGTAAATGCAATCTCGAATCTTTGGCGTTAAGCAATTATCAATTGCGCATGGTAGAATATGCTGAAAAGAATGACACACATATGAAATTTAGCACCAAAAACTTTTTGTAAGAAAGGGCAAATAGACTTACTTGCAAAAATTTGTGCCAATCATGTGATTTCAATGCACTTAATTTACCATCTTTGGTGAATGCCTTACGTAGTGATGCGCCATAACCCGTTGGTGTTCTCATACTACATATTACTTTTTTCACTTGTTTCTCTTCTTTCTTACTTAAAACCCAAGGGGCATGCTTCAGCTTCCCTCCGTCATTTGATGGCCATAGCTTGGGCATTATATTCAACTCCTTTAAATCATTTCTACATCCCAAAGTCTCCCAATCCCCAGTCAAGTGTCTCCAAATTGAGTGGGCAACATTTTTAAAGATATGCATGGGGTCAAGCAAATGTGCAATTTGAAGTTGTGACCAATATTCAAGGCGGTAGAAAATAGATAGGCGTTTCATACCAGGAGGTGGAGTGATCAAGTTATCATCATTTACATTTTGGGACTCTCGAGCGCTTTCCCAAGTATCTAACCAATCTTTTGGAGTTCTCCTTTTCACCTTTTCAGTGTTTGCTTTCCCATGCATACGGTGCTTTGGCGGCAAAAAATTCTTATGCCCACGATATATTTGTTTGGAAAGATGTTTTGAGTAATAACATGGCAAGTTAGAGCCACAGGATGGGCAACCTGAATAGCCACTTGTTTGCAAGCCTAAACATTAAAGACAAATATATCATATACATTTATCATCTATACCATTCATAATGGCAAAAATATAATACGCACCTGATGCAACGCTTAGTCCTGGATAGTCATGGATTGTGAAACAACATATAGCATGTAAAGTAAATACATGTGGTGACCTCGCTATATCATACATTTGAATCCCTTTCCAAAGCACTTGCAACTCTTCTATGAGTGGCTCAAGATATATGTCCAACCAACACATAACTACCAACACATAACCAACACATAACCAACACATAACTACCATTGACATTAATTAATATAACCATTGAATCCAACACAATTAAATTAAAATCCCCCTTAAACCCCCTTTGGTTTGGGTGCATATTCACTCCAGGGTGACTCCGCATCGAGTCAGTCGGATTGGCATATTCGCCCCTTATTCCTTAATCTACACCATACGTAAAGTTCCTCATTTGTGGGGTATGCAAGTACAAGATTTGCTATACTGTATAACAAGATTTGCAAAATACTATAAGATTTCAACCGGAATACTATATGGTGTTGATTTCGTACGTGCAAAATACAATTATGAGGGCTCTCACGCCGCCTACGTCACCCCCGTGTGAATATGCACCCAAACCAAAGGGGGTTTAAGGGGGATTTTAATTTAATTGTGTTGGATTCAATGGTTATATTAATTAATGTCAATGGTAGTTATGTGTTGGTTATTATACTAAAAAATTTTTTGGCCCTTCGGCCATAAAAAAAAAAAAGCGGACGTGAGAATATAAAAAGACATCTAAAACATGTAGCAATATGTGTTATGTAATATGCAAAGCATTAAGAAAAAAAAAAAAAGGAATATAGTAAAATGAAACATGACTAACTATAATATCAAAGCATAATGTAATATAATTATATATGCTATAAAAAGCATTTTATTTAGAAATTTATTGAGTTATTGAAAATAGCCAAGGTATTATAATAGTTTTGGAGCACTTAAAGTGGATAGTGGTTTAAGATACGATACAAATCTTGGTTGATTTGCCTATCAAATAGTCTGCAGAGAGCGATTAGCTTCATTTATTTGCGCATAATTGCCTTTTTGCGATCTATGTCCAAACGGATATGTGCATCAAGCATGAAGTTCTCAATTGAGCTCGGTGCCATTCGTCTCATTGTAATAGTCACATCATTAAAAAACAACACAAGGTTAAAAAGTTTCATATAGCATTATAATAAGAATAACACAAGCTTGTAATTGTAATTGTACGCGCACACCCGAGCCATTTTGATGGCCCGAAAATTTTTTTTGAAGTAACACCCTCGGCCCAGGGCGTTATCTACTCCATAAAAACTAATATAGTAGATGTTATGATGTTAGATATTGTAGCATTTTATTTTTACATAGAAACTTAAACAATGGCCATAATGTTGAAGCCTAGGCTCAACATGAATGGGCAGTAGATAGTGCTAGATATTGAAAGAAAGGCGACATTTTTAATTTTAAAGGGAAATAGTTAAAGGAAAGAATAGGATATTCGAGATTAGGTCACGGTTAGGGTTAGGGTTTCTGCAATGGATCGATGATGGCAGCTGCTTGCTTGAACACATGGAAATCCAATTGAATAGAAAGATGTGAGGGCCGAATCTAACTGTGGTGCTGCGAGATGTTGAAAACAGGTTATCTTACCATGCTACACACTGGTTCCGGTGGGCTTACAGAGGGAAAGCTCAGCAGATATGGCTATGGCGGCTAGTGGCTCCAGTTTCGGCCTATGGGCGACTGGTTTTCAGAGTTTTTTGTAGCTTGATATGAGCAGTAGCTAGTTAAACGATGGAATCGGCAGCAAGCAATCACTTATATGGAGAAATCGGCAACCAGTACATTGTTTACTCGGCTTTTTATGTACAGTTACAGTCGTCCACCCAGCCCGACCATTTTACAACCAAGAGCAAATCCTGTGAACCAAGAGCAAATAACACAAGACTTTCTGTAAAATCTTTAAAGAAGATGAATACAGTGGGAATGTTTTGGATTCAAGGAAAGGATTGGAACTGGCATGCAGATTCTAATGCTAGGTGTATTGCTAGGTTTCGGATTTGGCCCTGCCATGCAGGTTTTCGGATTAAACAGTGCAACAGGTTTGGGTTTGGCATGCAGATTCTGGGCTTCAGTTCCGTACTAAGGCACAGATGCTAAGCAGAGGGGAAGTTGCGGTTGTTATAGCCTGATCTTTTTCCATCTCCACTTCACCATGCTAGAAATCTCCCTGCACGTTACAATCTTGAGAACCAAAACCAAGTAACACAACACTTTCTGCGGAATGTTTAAAAAAGATGAATGCAATATGTAGCATAAAAAGCAAAGAACAGCAAAAACAGAAAAACACCGTATCATGCATTGTTCCAATCTCTGTCATGGAAGATTGTCTGTCATGAAAAAAGCACAAACTTCCATACCACAACTGTTGGATGAGGATAGAGGGAGACGGATCGGCGCGACGGCACGACGGATAAAACCACCACAAGAGCTTCTGAGAGAACAGAGCTTTGCTGGGTTCATGCATATGAATAAGGAGCTCGGCATAAGAACCGTTAGATTGTTAAAGCTAATCCACATCAACGCTCCAGAAAAGCTGCACTCTAGAAATACTATTTAGTATGGCCCAATGAATACAGCACCGAAATCATAGGAAAACCATGCCAAAAAGCGTACAAAAACACAAAAAAAACCCCCTGTTATAATGCTACATATTCTTTACTTGGTATTTACCTACATGACATGAACAAAATAGTGGAACATATGCGAACAATTCTATGATACATGCATTAGATATAACATATACCTGGAACAATAAGCGTCAACATAAGATGTCCTGCTTTTGTTGCCATCCATGGAGGGATGTTATAGTTTATGACCACAATAGGCCATACGCTATGACTAGAGGACATATGTCCAAAAGGGCAAACACCATCTAAACCAATGGCAAGGCGTAAGTTTCGTGGTTCTTCCTTAAATATTGGCCACCTATCTTCAATGTGCTTCATCGCTTCACCATCAATTGGTAAGCGTAAAATACCATCCGTACTACAATGCTTTGAATGAAATTCCATTAGTGCACCAAGTGAAGGGCAACGAAACATTCTTTGCAACCTTGGTATTAGTGGCATTTGACGCAAGATCTTTCTAGGAACTTTTGATGTTTTCATCTTCATATCGTACCTTGGCTCGTCGCATTTCGGGCACACCTCTAATTTCTCATACTCATTGCGATAGAGAATGCAATCATTAGGACATGCATGTATAGAATTATACTCCAATCCTAGTTGATTTAAGCAAGCACATGCTTCTCTCCTATTTTTTGGAAGGCAATGTCCATCTGGAAGAATATCCCCCAATAAGCTGCAAATAAACATTTATATTAGCTAGATGCTACAACAAGGTAAAAGGAAAAAAAAAAAAAAAGACTTTCTTTCACCTCAATAGTTGGGAAACACTATTGTTGCTCCATCCACACTTGTGTTGGAGATTAATTATTAGCAGACACGTTGCCAAACGTGAAATTTTAGAATTTGGGTACAATGGTTGACGTGCCTCTATATTCAAAGAATTTATGTGGCTCAAGTTTTCTTCATTATATATGCCATCATGGTCTAAGTTTTCAGTTTGAGCAACGTCGATGGCTTCATTTGTAGGAAAAAAGTGGTTAAGAGCATCAACTAGTCCAGGCTCCGGAATAACATCTTCATCTGATAACCCTATATCATGCACATTACATATTAATTACATATTTAAACAATAGTAATATTTTATTTAGGGATAGAATGGGCAAAATAATATTGACAAGCAAGATTGAATATATTCGTACCTCGTCTTGCATATGCTTGTCATTCATGCTTGGATGGGGTGCATCTTGACACCATCCATAAGATATGCTATGTTGCTCCCTAGTGTCAAAAGGTATTCTCCTACTTCCTTCACATTTGATACACCAACATAGTGCAATTTGATCAAAAACTTTATCGCATGCGTCGCTTCCATAGGATGATAAAGATGGAGATGAAGATGGAGATGAAGGATGACTCCTACGTTTTTTTTCAAGCAAAACTTCAGTAGGCCTGCCACTAAATAAAACATTATAATGCATTACCTTTCTATTTTCCTTCTTTGTGCTCGTCTACGCATACGTGATATTGCTGCCTTCCTACGTGGTGATGGTGATGCCGATGATGACTTGGATTTTGAACTCTTAAAGCACATTTTAGGGTTCCCAGCACCACCATCCTCACTAGCCCTCATGGCAATAGATATGTGCTTGGAGGAAATGGCATATCCAGGGTTTATATACAAGGATTAGGGGATTAGGGTTTACAGATTAGGGATATCAAATGCTGAATTTGTGCATGCCCGATTAAGAAAGAAATGGCTAGTCGGTGTGAATTTGTGGATGCGGTTCAGATTCGTGTGCCATATATTTTGGCATCCCAACGTTTTTTTCCTTCCCCTTTCATATTTCATATTTGCCTTATTATTCGTCTTCCACCCAAATCGTTTTGGTTACGTGAGTGTCGTGAGTGCCATGGAAGGTGTGAGAAGAAAATCTGTAGGAGGGGGCAGCAGCAAGAAGCAAGCAAAATCAAGTTCAAAATCAAGAAGAGCTTCAACATCTGGCAATGCTTCAGATGCACGGCAGCCTGGCCTAACCCAATCTGAAGTTTTAGAGAGGATAGCTTCACTTTCTCAATTGTTGAGCCCAGAAATCAGAGAGAAGGCATCTAGCATCATGAAAACGAATGTGGAGGATTCAGACGGTGCTACAAGCCTTCATAAAAGTGGCAAAGGAAAGGGACGTGTGAGCAATTCATCTATCCAGACGGTGCTACAAGCCTTCATAAAAGTGGCAAAGGAAAAGGACGTGTGAGCAATTCATCTATCTCTGTTGGAAAGAGTAGAAGTTCTCGATCAGGCCAAAATAGTGAGATGTCTAAAGAAGAAGAAGAAGATGCAAGAATTCATTAGTTTGAGAAATTTGGATTTCTCGTTTAGCTTGAAATAGATTGCAGTGGCCATATAAATCGCAAAAATACCTTCACGAGGACCTTATTGGTGACCCAAAAATAGGCAAAAAAGGTTGGTCAGATCGCGATCGCGATCATTTTGCACATTGAAGACCAATATATCTAATTTTTAAGGCATATTTATAATATATGACATTGTAATTGACATAGATATTGCACATGATAAGCTCCAAAAGATCGCCATTGCGATCTTCTAGAACAAGAAATGGGTGCATATTAGACACCCAAAGACAAAATAACATTTTTATTTTATGCAATTTTGTTTATCCAGTATTGAAAATGCTTAATACTAAATATAATCTTAAATAAATAAAACATTAAAAACAATTTTTTTCTTCTCAACAAAATCGCTGTGGCGATTTGCTTGAGCAAGAATGTAGTTGTGTCCCGTGGATTGTGCTCATCCAAAATCGCCATCGCGATATCATGGAGCATAAACCTTCCTCAAACAGAGCTTGTAAGATTCTGTACGGATAGTATTAGATGGTAAGATACCGAAATGACACATGGAATTCTCTTAACTGCCAGTAACTCAGTAAGAAAATTTCTTTTGATCTGTGGAATACCTTGCCTGTGGAATTTTTATTGAGATTACAGAGCTGTGGAATACCTGTGTTAACTCACGGAGCGGCAAACAGAGTAGTCCCGGGGATTTGAAGGCAACAGGTCGCAGATTTGAAGACTCACTATCACGGATTTCAGAACTCTGTCCTGCATATCATAAATAAGAATGTTCAAGGAAGCAAGAAAGGCAATCCATATGCTTCAGTGAATGTAGAAACCAAAAACCAAAAACAGATATCGGCCTTGTGATCTGGAAGCCCCGTCCTTTTTCTCATATTCTCAATCTCTAAATTCTTGCTATCAATCCCCTGTTTTTCCCATTCAGCAAAATTATGGTTTCTTCCAGCTTGCTAACCAGCATATCGAACCTCAACACTCCAAATTCATCATGTATATATCAGATTTGCCTGCTTTGCAAAGATTACAGTGATTTCAGTAAATCCTTCAAATACTAAGAAATTTGAAGAAGAAATGAGTAACAAGGCAAGCCATAGTTTACTAGGCCCTGAGAGGATGATCTGTCTACAGACGAATTTTTATATGTAGAGCTTGAAGACATGCACGTCTAACCTGTTGCATCCATTACGCCTCCCACTACCGATTCTCAGCTTTTCAGCTATGGCCACTGCAAGAAGTCTGGTCCTACGTTCTCTAACGAAGCCTATGGCCTTGAGATCCGGCCGCTTGGCTATGGCCGTTGCAGGTCCTTGAAGATCCGGAAGGTTTGTATGAAACCCTGGCCGCTGCAGATCCTTGAAGATCCGAAAGCCCTGTACAAAACCCTGGCTATGGCGATGAGATCCCGCCTTGGCTATGGCCGGAGAACCCTCACCGCATGGTCGCTCCCGCTCTACTACTGCACTCAAATTCAATAAATTTAATGTGGGTGTCCTTTGCTACGCCTAAATCCCGCCCATGTTGCGCGGGACAAAATTTTAAATTAAAGTGAAGCACTTTTTGCTTGTGGTGGACCCGGAGGGCTGTATTCAAAATTCTCAAAATCCCGCTATTTTATCTAATTAATGAATTCGTGCTCGAAGCGGCTAAGGATCCTTGTGGAAGAAGTGCAAAAAGCATCAGTTTGAAATTTCTATCCAAGATCGAGGTAATTTGTTTGTTATATTCAATCAAGTTTTTTCAATCAAGTTTACATTAGATTTAAGTTTTAAAAACCAGCTTGAAACGTGCTCACTATGTAGTTAGAATTAGAAAAAAAAAAAATCAAATTTTACTGCTGTTACATGCTTTATTTGGCCTATCCAGAGACATGATTTGCTTTTGAAATTTTGTTGGATGGTAGTTGTAGTAGTATAGAACTAGCATGCCAAATTTCAACAAATTTAGATTAGATTTGGCATTTAAAAACTAGGGCGAAACGTGCTCGCTACGTAGGTAAAACTAGAAAAACAGCAAAATTTCAGTGCTGTTACAGGCCCTATTTGACCTACTAAGAGACATTATTTTCTTTTGAAATTTTTTTGAATGGTACTTCTAGTAGTATAGAACCAGCATGCCAAATTTCAAGATATTTAGATTGGATTTAGATTTTTAAAACTAGCTAGGAACATGCTGATGTAGTTAAAACTAGAAAAAAAAACAGCAAATTATGTGCTGTTACAGGCACTATTTGGCCTACTAAAAAATATTATTTTCTTTTGAAATTTTGCTGAATAGTACTTCTAGTAGTAGAGAACCAGCACGCCAAATTTCAAAATATTTAGATTGCATTTAGATTTTTAAAACTAGCTTGGAACATGCTGATGTAGTTAAAACTAGGAAAAAAAACAAAGGGCAAATTATGTCTGTTACAGGCCATATTTGACCTACCAAGAGACATGCTTTGCCTTTGAAACTATGCCGGATGGTAGTTCTAGTAGTAGAGAACCAGCATGCCAAATTTCAAGATGTTTAGATTAGATTTAATTTTTTAAAACTAGCTCAGAACTTGCTCATTATGTAGTAATAAATAGAAAAAAACAGCAAATATCTTCGCTGTTACAGACCCAATTAGACTTAACAAGATACATATTTTGCTTTTGTAACTTTACTATATGGTAGTTCTAGTAGTAGAGAGCAAGCATGCCAAATTTCAAGATGTTTAGATTGTATTTAGCTTTAAAAAACTAGCTCGTTCTTTAGATAACAAATTCAGGTTCTTAACTATTTATAGGTTTGCACATATGATGGAGGTCAAATACATATGAACAAGGACGGCAAGAAATTTATGAAAACAGCGATGGAGATTTGTAAGATTCATTGTTTTGATATTCATAAAAAGTGGCCAGAATTAAAGAAATGGCAGAAGGATAATATTATTAGAGAGTTGAAGCAGCGGTATGGCAGCGGATTTTCTAGACGTTGGGTCTTGAAGAAACTGTCCAGAAAGTGGAACCATTACAGGTATGCATTATGTTTTCAAATTTTAGTGAACCTTTTAAAGCCATATACTAAATGAAAGATGTCAAATAGGTATAACTTGAGGCAAGATGTGCGGGAAGATCCTAGAATGGAAAAGCCAGAAAGTAACCGAAGAATCTTGGGAGTTGTTTAAAGAAGATAGCAAAAATGTTTATGAGAATAAAAAAAAGGCAGCTGCTGCAAGAACAAAAGGGCAATCAACTGGATCTGGTGGAGACGATGGCATCAAAGCTCAATTCGTAAGTCTTTATTTGTTAATGTGTAAATGGCTATAACTTGTCTTGATTGCTTACTTATTTGTACAAATAGTTCAATTATTATTGTGGATATCCCACCGATATGGAGCTGCTTGAGATAAAGAATGCTGGTGGATTTCGATTATGGTTGACGACACAAAAATGCTCTGATATAAGGGTATGAATTGCTTTCTATATTAAATTGATGTTTATTTTCTATTTAATTTTACATCACATTTCTCTTGTGTTCAGTATGATGCCAAGGACTATGCAGGAAAGGGCGCTACCAAATGTGTGTTCAAGCCAAAGAGCAACCTTGAAAAAGTGAGTTTTTGTTTTGTCCAATAAGTGTATATATCAAATAAATGCAAGCATTGAACTAATTTGGCATTGTTTTTATGAGATTGCTCCCTATTTTTAAGTGATTTATTTTAACTAGTTTTCTTAACCTCTATGCAGGATGATAAAGCAGACAACGATGTGCAAGATGAAGATAATGCACCAAGTATTGAATTAGAGGATGACCTGGACATCATTGGATTAGATGAAGAAGTGGCAATAAAGGTAAACCATTCAAATTTGTGTTTAGAAACTTAGCTTTTTTCATGATTGTCTTTGGATGTAGGAGAAAGATGTGCAAAGTGGAAGCAATGGTTCTTCCTCATCGTCTAGTGGTAGCAGTAGCTCATCCAGTGTTCGATCAGCAAGTGACTCAAATAGTAGTGATGAGTCTTCTGATGAAGATACAGGAGCACATAAAACATCACCAGCACCATCACCAAGAAAGACAAGTTGTCGTGATATCGCAAAGGGAATTTATAAAAGACGAGGGCTAACTGAGCCACCGACACCTGAACATTTGCGCAAGTTATAAGCACATAGATTGCAGTTTCTTTTCATTTTTTTGTTTTGTGATTTTGCTCGATATTGAACTTGAAAAATCACTTCTTCTATGTTAAGAATTGTGTTATATTAATAAATGATCAGTACATCTTAAGTACATCTTGATCTTCTCATGTTGTGATTAAGTAATGTCCTTTTTGTAAAAAATTTATGGTTGTATTTGATTATTGCAAAATGGTATCATAACCCTAATAGTGTACTTTTATGTGGCTCAACAAATGATGCAAAATCAAGATAAACAAAAATGGTGGTACTGGTGACTCTAGAATTATGTCCCTATTATGACCATATTTGTGGCCCTCAAATTATGACCTTAAATTTGATAATATTGTTGTTGTTATTCGTGATACTGCGGTTGACATATATAACGTCATTGTGATCATTGGTGTGCCACTATAGTTGATGTATTGTACAATGGTATAGGTGACATTAATTAGATCAAAATGTGTGACAATAGATGTGGCATAAGCACTAACCTTATTTGTGGCATTATTTTTGACCAACGTAATGACCCCATATGTCTATCTATCTGATGCTATTAGTGACCAACGTAATGACCCTATGTGTGACAATAGATGTGGCATAAGTACTAACCTTATTTGTAGCATTATTTTTTATGTTATTAGTGACCAACGTAATGACCCCATTTCTATCATCCCCTATCTTTATTGGTGACTTCGTGGATGTCATTATATTTGACATTATAAATGACAACAATAATGGCCCTATCTTTACTAATACGTGTGACATTATTTGTGACGTGGTAGATGGCATGTCTAGTGACTATATAGATGATGCCATGTCTATTAATACTTGTGATACAATATATAACAGTAATACTGACAATAATACTGCTTGTATTCATGTCATTATTTATGACGATAAAAGTGACACTATTGATGACGTAATTACGTCAACGCGTTAGGTCACTTATTATGTCACCTTTAAAATATTTTCAGAATGTGATTTTGAGGGAAAAAATGATACAAAAGGTGACCCTAAATACCCTTGTCTCTTGTAGCCTCCGATTCTTCTTCTAAATATGATTGTTTTCTTTGATGTTTCAAATCCATTCATACATGAAACAAGAAAAGGTGTTAAAAAAAAAGAATAGAATAGAATTTTTATCGTCCACGGAGACCAATCGTTCTATGTGACCCAAAGAGGGGGCGCAACAAACGTATTACTATCCGGAGTAAAAAATCCCCTTTTTGAGGAAAACCATGATAGGAATAAGAGTGCTGTCAAACTGTATAGGCATCTATCATGAGAAAGAAATATGTATACATTTCAGGCGAGTGCCTGAGGACCGAGCTGATCCCTGCGATCCATGACCTAAGGTATGATCTGAGCATTCGCACCGAGCCGTGCTCAATATCTTATGCAGGGCCTGACCAGACCACACTAGCTCAACATAGCGTATCCAAATATCATCATATGCCTGACAACTCGGAAGGGTGTGGCATTCAGCTTCACAGCTCCAACTTGGCAGTGTTGACAAAGCCTCTCCTGGCGCGGCTCCCCAATCCATCTCTGCGTCTCAATCCGGAGATGGTGTGTGCCTGTGTGGATAGAGGCAATGGATGGGGCGTCCCGCAGCGCCCTATTGAACATGGCAGTAGTACCGGTGCCATGGATGGTCCTGCCCACTTGCGTAACTCTACCTGCATGCTATCGAGGTCTGGCGCTTTTCCATTGGCTAGACGCTGCAACCCCTGCGCTACCTCCGCCTCTGTGATTTCCAGCACTCGCCCCTGTTGCGGGGGTAATTCTGCCTATGCACCCTCAAGAAGTAAAAGAAATGAAAACCTACTTGGTGACATTTTAAAGTTCATAGAATGTCGATTTCTAGGCTCATTGGTTTAATTTTCAAACCCAGTTTGGCTAGGTCCCGATGGAAATGTGTGAAGGCATAGGCATGGCTATTCAACTCTCGAACGACAACAAAAAAGGGATAAAAATTTCTTCTATTCTACCCTTTTTTTTTTGCATTTTTTTTTTTTTTGAAAGTAAGAAGTTTTGTATTGATCAGATAGGAAAAATTACAATACAAAGATCCCTTATGGATCAGATATAATTTAAGCACAAATGATCCCACATGGATCCGAATCACATCTGCAGCTATAGTATATATAAGCCTTCTCTCAACCTCTTCTTCCGTTTAACTAACACATCAGCAAAACAGAATACTACAGGAGCAAAATACTTATTTTCCACAAGCTGCAGATAAATCTTGAATGCTCTAAACAACCTTCTGCAAAAGTAGAGATGAAGAGAAGAAGAGACAAAGAGTAATCTGAGCAATCTCCCGCACTGCTCAGAGAAGCCACAAATGCTTCAATCTATAATCAATTGTACAGATTGAATACCAAATGAGAAATTAAAAGAGACGCTGCATTGTCGGGATGTGCCAGTCAGCCTACCTGAAATAAGCTAGACACACAGCCCAGCCGCCAAAGCTCTCCTCCAAAGCCTGGTTCATAATATCTGGTCTTGATATGGAAGCGTCGTCCTGGTCACAATCAAATCCCTAGCTCGGCAATCTCAAATAATCTGTCATCTTGTTTCAAATCCATAAAATAATGATCAATGAACTTACTCTGCCTTCTTCCAAGAAAACATCCCTAAATCTTTCCGCTAGCCAGAAAGAGCAGAAGGACGGGGAAAAAGCTTCGTGATCAGAAGACCCATCTTCAAATTAGATTGCCTGGAAGAAATATAAACCTGAAACTGCTTTCTTTATGCACATGCTATAATTTTGCCCCACCTTATAGGCTCTGCGCCCTTTCGGCGTGCCTTACCTAAGATTTATTGGAGAAGAATCCATAGACTACTAGACCGGCCCAAGAAACAGAGAATCTAGGCTGCTAGAAATCTACAATTTTTGCTTCATCAAATCCGTAGCAAGAACCATCAAGCCTCTTAGAAACTTGAGAGCAAAAAACCACGTTAGTGGCTTACCAGCAAGACCATAAAAGACCGCCTTACAAACAGCTCCAAAACTGATTTCCAGACATTCTTTGGAGGGCAAAATCTGTTGAATCCAGAAGCAAAACTCGTACTAGCATCTGGAGCAAGGAAAAAGATCAAGAAATGCTGCAACAGTGCCGGAAAAAGAGAGGGGAGGAAGGACGGATCTCCCTCTCTGCCATCGCCCTAGCCGCAGGCGCCAAGAAAGCCGTTCCATATTTTTCCTAACTTTTTTGCATTTTTCATACTCAACATGACATCGCTATTTGTGCATCGCTAATTATTGTTTCCTTATGGGTTTTTTGGGTGAGGTTGACTGTCGGCCGTTGATTCCCGGTATATTCATGGAATTGTTCCAAATCCACGGATATGAACATTTTGCCACAGAAAACGGATGACAAATCCTATGGTCCAAATCCTATGAACATAAACCATAGCTGCCTTAAACCATAGCTGCTTTGCTCTCCCAAAAGGCTTTCGGCCCCTGAGCAGAATCTTTGCAAGTCTTTGCCACACCAGGCCACCGAACACAACTGACACCTCCCTGCTACTCGGTTGTGTTACTCGGCTAAATCGGCTGCAATCGGCCAGCCTGCATATCTTCATACTCAAAGCGGCTTCAATCTCACTGCCCACCTAGATTTCCAAGCTCATACTCTGGGACTGGGATACAGGACATCTACTTTTGGAAATCTACAGATAACTCAGTAACCCAGCTACATTTCGAATAACTCAGTAACTCTCAGATAACTCAGGAGCGAGCTCTGTTCCTTCCATTTCCGGTGAAGGTGTAGTGCTCTTCATCCTCTTTCTCCACACCAGGACTCACCAGAACTAGAACCAAAGCCATGCCGGAACCCCTGCCCGCCTCCCTGCCCCGCTCGGATCCGTTCCCAAAAAAGAAAGGAGCATTTATTCTTATCTTTCTATCCTCAAACCATGCACATCCAGATCTTTATCCTTCTATTTCCAAACCATAGACTGATAAATCTACCTCCATCTCCCTCGCAAGCACAGAACCAATTTCCTGCCAACAAGCAGCTCAAACACGTCCAAAAAATACCATCCACATACCATTTCGGATACATACGCCCCCAAAATCTAGGCCCAACCATAGGTGAAATACCCTCCCCAAATACGAAACAAAATAATTAGAAGTTTATTTAGCAAATTTGTGTAGGCAAAAAAATGCTGCCAATATCCATTTAACTAACCCTAACCATTGATTTATTCCATGTAATCTTTCATAAATACACGAGGGGATAAGTATATATACGCTTCGTATTGCTGTCTACTAGTCAAAGTCGTGTAGATCCCCGTCTAAGCTGCTGAGAGTGTTTATTTTCTTGGAGAAGCCAAGCAGTACTTAGGTCCAGCGGCTATGGATCTCTCTCAGTTCGATATGAAGAGCTTGACTTTGATGGGTGCGGGAGCCTGTGCTGTACTGTCATTACATCTAAGTCTTTCCCTTATCAGCCAACATCTTTTCTACTGGAAAAATCCGAAGGAGCAAAAGGCTATAATCATTATCCTGCTTATGGCACCTCTATACGCCGTTGATTCATTCTTTGGTTTAGTAAAGATTGATGGGAATGAAGTCTATTTCACATTCCTGGATGCAATTAAAGAATGTTACGAAGCTCTTGTAAGTGTTTTGTTGTTTAAATCGCTGTAGGCTTAATTGAACTCTGCACTTACATGAAGTGTTTGCTTTGGCCCAAGCTGAAAAACTATGGAAATACACAGAATTTGCAGATTTTATGTTGTAGAAACTGGTTTTAGCCTCATTTGATGTCTGATTTTGTTGCATATTAAAATGTAGAAGTACTTCTCTAATGTTTGAAGATTGTACCTTTGCAGGTCATAGCTAAGTTTCTGAGTCTGATGTATAGTTACGTGGGAATATCCATGAGCAAAAACGTCATTCCAGACAGCATCAAAGGACGCACTCTGCATTTTTCATATCCAATAACACTCTTTATGGTGAGCTCATCTAACGTTTTATTGTCTACAACTTCTGAAATGTTCATATGGTACAATAGACTATTTTCTTATCATGAGATTTTAATAATAGCATTTACAATTTGTCTTTCCTCATAGACCAGTACATAGGCAAGTATGTCGTATCCACTAACCAGATTGCTTAAATGCCATTGGAAGTTTAGAAAGTAATGGTTGTTTAGAACAAGTTGCTGGAGCCTATATCTTAGATGTTAAGCAATTGATACCTTGGATGAATCTCAATGCATTTGCTAAGTAGATTGCTAAGTAGCTACTAGACAATTTGCTAGATCTGTGAATTTATCATATCTATAAAGATCATTAAAAGTGCTACTTGGAATAATGACAAAGGAATGATGTTGAGTAATTAAAGCAAGGTAATCTGTCTATGCACAATTACGTACTAGCTTAGACCTGACGATTTTACAGCCCCTTTATTTATCGCTGAAATTAATTACAGTTTGAGAAAAGAACAGTATCACTTTTATCTCTAGCCCATGTGTCAATGTGGTGGTACAACCTTATCTCAGAATGGTCCATTGAAGAAGAACGCTTCACATTTTTCTAGTATCAATTATTAATGTCTTCTATGTATTGAATGTTTCAAATACTGCATGCACTTAAAAAATTCTGTTGTGCAGAACATGTATTTTTCACTTTCAATAGCTTCTTATGTCGAATAGACAACAGACTATGCATTGTTGCTGATAATTCACTTCAATTTGTTTATTGCATACCTTTTTGACCAAAGATTTAATTCTTTTGCAGCCACATGAAGTACCATTAAATCAGAAAAATCTTCAAATGTTGAAGTGGTGGACTTGGCAATTTGTAATTATAAGGCCATCTCTATCTATCTTAATGATTGTTCTACAATTATTTGGCATATATGAAGGACCTATCACTTGGCTTGTTTCGCTTATCTTAAACGCATCTGTGACATTGGCTATGTACTCCTTAATAAACTTCTACCATGCTTTCGGCAAAGAACTGGCCCCTCATAACCCACTTGCAAAATTTGTATGCATCAAGGGCGTTGTGTTCTTCTCGTTCTGGCAGGTGTGTTTTACTTTTGTTCTTGTACATTCCTCATGTGAATCGTCAGTTCAATAACAGAAAATCCTCTTTACTCTTTTCAGGGAATAGTGCTGCAAATGTTGGCATATGTTGGCATTGTACATTCTGTACATCAATGGTTAAACATTGAACAGGTAGAAGAAGCCTACCAAAATCTCTTGATCTGCGCTGAGATGGTTGCATTCTCCTTCCTCCAAAAGTATGCTTTCAGTGTGTCAGAATATTCCAAGGAAACAGAGGCAAAAATGAAAAGAGAGAAGAAAGATGAGTAACGCTAACCTCTCCAATGTTTTGTTCCGTTGTAATAGACTTCCCTACTTTTTACATAAATGTGTTGCAAGTTCTATTACTTCCTTTCATATGGTCAAACATGGGCATTCTAGCAGGTACATTTTCTGGTGTATGAATGCAAAGTTTAGTGAGATGATGATATTCTTGGTTTTAGCATGTAGAATGAATTCTTGGGAAAGTTTATATCTCGAAAAGGTTGAATTAGAACCGTGCTGTTCTTTGCCCAACAATGGTTTTTCCACAACAATGCGTCTACACACCCTCATGCTGCCCTTAAAGTTCAGATATATACAAAAAATATTGAATATATTACCAGAGCGTCTATGAGGTATTGGATCCAAACATTCATTTCTTATTTAATTTGTAAGGCCAAATCAAGCTTGCCTCCAAGCCGAAACTAATAAAAATTTGGAAAGATGCCCATCCGACACCGTCCATCCATATCACGCATAGGATCATGCCCAAACAAAAAGGAGTAGAATAGAGCTTTCATGCAGTAACGAAGAAAGGCCTTCTAGTTCTGACCTTTGCAGTATCAACCAAGCTTCTATAACACGGATAACATCATTTTCATGGCAGGATTCACTCTTTAGTCACTCCTTCAGGTATGGCCTCCAGTATGAGCAGATTTACAGTGCACAAGCACATTGGGTTTCCCAACGGGCAAATCTTTGATTGGCGGGTAGGTGGGTTTTGGACGGCCAAGATTGTTTTGAAGGGCTTTTTTTTTTTTTAAAGATTAGATGTATATTAATTGGAACTCATCAATGGTTTACATGCACCAAGTGATATCACACTTACATATCATATTTGTTTATGTAAGATAACCACTCGGCTATGAAGCTAAACTTTTACAAGAGTGATGAAAGAAAGTCGCGGGCTTGGGAAGCCCATTCCTCCTCCTCAAATGCTGCAAGATATCGGAGGGGCCTTTTGTTTCAGAGAGGGCCATAGGTTATCAGGGTGGAGATATTCTTGGGAGAACACAAATTTTCTCCGCCTTTTCCATATTAACCATAAAAGCCATCCTTTGCATAGATTCAAAGCAACTCTTTTTCCAGTTTGCCAAGATGATGGATATAAACCTAGCAAAATCTCCTTTTCTGAAATAAAAGTCTCAAATGCGTCCTTCAATTTTTCCCATACTTAGCGGAGTTCTCTACAATCCATGAGACAGTGTTCAATTGTTTCTACTTCTTGCCCACACATTGGGCAACTCGGTGATACATCACTGTTGAACCTGCTCACTAATATATTGACCCTGATTGCTCTATGGAAAATTTGCCATAATAGTGTGGAAACCTTTGGTGGCAAGTGGCTCCTCCAGATCCCTTTCCATAGTTGGGTGACTTGGTTATCTTCTAATGTTAACTTCCATTGAGAGGGGAGACTTATCAATTCATTCACATGCAGGGCCTTGTATGCCTTTGAAACAAACTATTTTTTGTTAAGATTTTCGCAAGGTATGCAGAAGGACCTACTTGTGGAGTCGCATAAGGCGGAATATTGTCTCGTACCATGCTCCAAATTCGCTTATCTCGCGTTTTCAAGTTAAACTTGTCTTGGAATGACTCCCAGGAACACTGTACACCGCATCGATACCAATCTCCAATGCAAGATAAACCTGCCCCAATCCATCTATTTTGAGTTCTTTTGTTCACCACTGAGAAAAGTGGCACCGGGCCTCTGTTGGTTTCCACACTACAAGAGGATGGGGGTATAGTGTCAACCCTTGTGACAAGTCCTATGTGTAGTGACAAATTTGTGTCGAATACTACTATCTTGACACAAAGTGCTTGTGTTGTGTCAACATTGTGTCTACTGTATAGTGTCAAATCTTTTGTCAAAGCAATGACCTGCTTTTGTCAACTTTCTATCGCATGTTAAGTAGGTTTTTGCAACAACTTTTGAACAATATTTAAGCTAAGTTGTGCCAACTTTTTTTTAAGACTTATAACAAACGATTATCCAAAATTTCATCTAATATCTTAATGGAACTTTGAGGAGCATTTTATCAACTTTATATTGCAATTACGTTCCCAAAAGGTTGTTTGGGGGCCGTGTAACCTAAGGTTTTGCATGGTTAAGGCATGTATTCGTATCCAAAAATGGTATTTTGCCGACTCAGAAATTGGGGTTTGGTTTGGCAATGGTCGGATGGGTTTTATTGGTTTTCTGCATCCGCTCCACGCGCACAGCAAGCCATCGCCACGACTGCAGTTGCAAAAATTAGACCTGCCCACCGGAGGGCATGGCCATGGCGAGGGCTTCCCGCCAGAGCCGGTTTGGGACTTGATTCTGGTGCCGGCTATAGCATGTGCATCTTTTCTTAGAACAAAGCGGGGTTTTGTCGATTTGAGGGATTTGGCCGCCTTACGGCTTTGTTTCTTGCAAAATCGGTCGTTATGCTTGCGGTTTTGAGAGAGTTTGCGAGGGTTGTGTGAAGAGTTGAGTGGGTCGGATTCCTGAGCCCCTGTTAGCGGCATTTGTTTATGAGTATTAGAGAATCATATGGCATTGAGGTCGGCTCCACGAAATCGAAGCTCCGGTCTTCAAATCTGGTGCCGATTTAATCGGTGGGGTTCAAATCCCCATTCTTGCATGCAATTTCCTTGTTTTGTTCTCGCCTTCCTTTGCTCTTCTCACGGTGTGTATTGAGGCTCATTACGTCTTGCCCCATGCTTCAGCTTGTTCTATTTACTGTTTCATGCACGGTGGAGGTGGTCAAATGCCGGTGTTGTATTTATTTATGTTGAACATCAAAGAATGCGGTTAGGGACATGCATTCGGGAGGCCCCCGCTTTGAATTTGTTTGCAAGTTTGAGTCTTGTGTAGAATATTGCTTTTGCGGAGCAATGGTGCCGCTTTTGCAAGTGGTTTTATTTCTCTGGTATTCCTGTGTATGTACGTCTTTGACTTGGATGCAATACTTTGCAATGCACCTTAGGGTGACGTGGAAATGGGGTTTTGACCCCATCTTGACTTGTGGTGGACGGCTGCGGTTATTGGGTTAGGCATATCCTTGGGAATATGCCCTCATTGGATGGCTAGGATAGAGCGATTATAGGATAGAGCGATTATAGGAGGGTAGTTGTACAGCTAAAGTGGGTTGTTGCAATAATTTTAAAACAAATTTATAACGCGAAATACGGGCATTAGGGAACAATGGTTTGCTTGCCTCATTATTGAGATATGTTGCCTTTTCCCTATTGAGTCACCATCCACATCACCCATATGCTCACCATCGTAACTTTTGTCACCACTGCTTTGTTCATTTGTTGGAAAAAAATCCGTAATAGTTTTATGAATCACATCCTCACCAACAAATGCATTGTGTGAGCCAGATGCTTCATTTGAGGACTACATGGACCACAATGACTAGAATCAATAGTAACAATAGAGAATAACAAAAATAAAATGACTAATCCAGAAAAAATCCATGGGAAGACCACAAACAAATATGCATTTAAATAAAATATAAATAGTAAAATGGATTTACGTATTGTAGGAGATAACTTACACTACTTTCATTCTCTTCAAGATCATGTCCTTCATCAAGTTGAATTGGTTGGCTCCGACAAAGACCAAATCTTGCTTCATGTTCTTGACGAATCCGATAGGAACGATTAGACTTGCATTTACATTTGTTGCACCAACAACTGCGCCGATGGAGAAAGAAAGCTTTGCTTGGGTCTCGTCTAGCCCGTTTCCTACTTGGTTGATGAGATGGTGAAGACGACGAAGATGATGACTTTGATAATACCATATCCGACGATGAGGATGATGACTTTGCTAATATACGGCGTGGCAAGCAAGTGTTCCTCACATTGCCACTACTTTCAGATCCTGACATTGTTTGTTTACCTATTCAATGATTTAAATAGAGTTAAATCCATGATAATTAATACCAACAAAAAGAAAAAAAAGAAAAAAAGAAAAACAAGCAAACGAAGCACACCATTTATCGCAGGCAAAAACATATTCGATATTAGCAGCATAAAGTAGAAAAGCAAAGCTATTAATATTTTGGAAGTAAAATGTTGTTGTGACAAATACTATCCACAAACGGAAGGATATATTTATTAGTTTTAACAAAAAGAAATCTAGAAAAGCAGAAAATTACCCTAGCAGACGATGAAGTGGACCTTCATAAAATTAGCCATTATATACCATTTCATACTATTGGTTCTACTGCTCAAGAACCAACAGATTAAAAACAGAAAATGATGAAAAAGATGAACAACCCAAAGATACATGTCAAACAGATAGATGACGCGAGTACTTACCTGGTTCACAGCTAGCAGAATAAATATTGATTTATCCTTCTTGATATCGCCTACTTATCTGGGGTTCGTTCATGTTTCCACCTGTATGAATGACACTTGTGAGCCACTAATGTTTTCTCAAAATGACTAGGCAATACCCTCGCAAATAATGAAATGAAATTTTCTAGTATTCTTGTTATAAGATCTTCATTATGGTACAGAATATCATTAACCCAACAATGAAATCAAGAATATTAGAAAAATGACCCTAGCAGACAATGAAGTGAATCTTCCTAATATTAGCCATCGCACAACCTTAACACCATTGGTTCTATTGCCTAGGAACCAATACTCACACCATGCATACTGAATATAGAACATAGAATGGGACTCGCATGAAACCAACAAACCGCCCATTAGACTTGCTTCTCATTCATCTCAGCAGATTTTCTACAATGGTGGATAGTGGGTAGCCGCACACATGCGAACTACCCATAAAAAATAAAGGGAAAATCCAATTATATCATTTGGACCCCAACAAAATACAATGCTAATAGAGACTGGGCCAGTGTACCTGCCGAAAGCTTATCACCGGGATTAAAAAACCCCGCCCTTTCGGGTTTTCGAGGAAAAACCCTAGTGATAAGCCTTCGGCAAGGGGCTTGGACAAACGTAAGGCATAAAAATCGCTCCCAAAACCCACGAATGGAAAAAAGTCGAAACAGATGCCGCCGCTAACCCGTTATTTACGCACATCACCAACAAAACAACAAGACAAACCAAACCTCCCAGTGGAGGGGGCTGATTCTGTGGCGTGCCACGCGATAAAAATACAATAACAAAGAAGGGGGGGAGGGTGGGTTCAAAGAGAAAAAGGTACTGCTGAGAGAGAAGAGGAAGCGCCGATGAGAAGTCGAAGTAGAAGTGCTCCTAAAATAGCGAAGTCCCAACCAGAACGGGCATGCGCCGCCCGCATGCATGCAAAACATGCATGCTCGTCCCATTCTAGAATGGCGATCCGATGTCTCAGATCGATGGGATTCTAGAATGGGACTCGCATGAAACCAACAAACCGCCCGAATACCAAAGGACTTCCTTAACAAACTAGGATCGAGGACGAAGGTCACAGGATGAAGGCTAAAGGCCGAACGGACAAAGATGAAAGAAACGCCAAATTAGCCAAACCAGCAGAAGAAGCCCTCCCCGCACGGAAACAATTCAAAGAGAAAAAGGTACTGCTGAGAGAGAAGAGGAAGCGCCGATGAGAAGTCGAAGTAGAAACGCTCCTAAAATAGCGAAGTCCCAACCAGAACGGGCATGCGCTGCCCGCATGCATGCAAAACATGCATGCTCGTCCCATTCTAGAATGGCGATCCGATGTCTCGGATCGATGGGAACATATTTGGTTCCATTACACGTCGAAGAGGCTAATATAAGATCACCATTACAGTGAATCATTACATCAACATGAAATCGAGAAAAACAAAAAATGATAAAAAAGATGAGCAACCCAAAGATACGCGTCATAAATCTTGATTCGTCCTTCTTGAATATTGCCTGCTTATCGGGGGTCATTCACATTTCCACATGCATGAATGACACCTCGTGAGCCACTAATGTTTTTCCAAAATGACTAGGCAATACCCTAACAAATAATGAAGTGAGCCTTTCTAATGTTCTTGTTGAGTATGAGGTTCCGATTGTGGTACAAAAAATCGTTACCCCTCGAGAAAAACAGAACGTGACCTAGCAGACAATGAAGTAAAGCTTTCTAATACTAGCTATTGGTGTCTATTGCCTAAAACACCCTATTCACACCATACACAATGGTATAGATAATGTGCCAGGGCATGCAGTTTTGTCTGGTAAGGGCTTGGCAATGCCGTAAGGGCGAGCCAAGGTCCGAGCTAGGCAAAATTGCCTGCCCTGTCACATTCTCTAATGTAATGCTTTGGGGCAGCGGGTATTAGCTTTGTGCCACTGCCCAAACATTACGAAAAAACCATTGCCCATATTTTGAATATAGAGTATCTTTGGTTCTATTACACACCACTAGTTTTAACAAGGTAATATAAGATCTCAACAATGGTTTTAACAAGGTAATATTAAGATCTCAACAATGGCCGATTCATCATTACCCCAACAATGCAATCGAGGGAAAAGAAGAAAATGATGAAAAATAGAAACAACCCAAAGATACGCTCGAACAGAAATATGGCGCGACCTGTTCACACCGAGAATAAATCTTGAATCATCCTTCTTGAATAGCCACGAATAGCCACTGCCTATCTAGGGTTCGTTCACAGTCGCCACAATCACCAAGAGTCGCCACAATCACGATCAGTAAGTATACAGAAGCTTCAAGCAACGCAAAAATGTTAGCAATAAATTTTCCATTTTTAGGTTCTTCACGCATTTAAAACGCTCCTGCCCGCCACTTCTAACGTCTATGTGTTTAGTGTCTTCTAATAGGGCCGACAAGGGCAAAAATGTGTCGACAGAGGAGTCTTCTGGAGATAAGCTGGAGAGTTTCATGGCCAATGTGCCAGAAGATGTTTTGGCTGCTCTTATGACGGAATTGCAGAAACGGATCCAAAGAACTATCAAAGGCCAAGATGATTCAGAAAAGAAGATGCAAAAGAAAAAGAATGGAAAGGAGAGGTAAAACATTGCTTTAGTTTCAAGCATTTCCTCTGTAGAATGTTATCTGTTTTGATTTCCACAGAATACCCGACTTTTTGTTGCCTCCATTTTCTGCAAAAGATCTTGTATGTCATTGATTAGCCTGGCAACTGTGAATCTATTGCTCCAATCCAACTCCAATTTGTCTTATTGTTATCTCCAGCTTGGATTTCTGTAATATTTTTCCAGCAAGTAAACTCCTTCTTTTCTTTGATCTCGGCGTGTATTTTCCTTCCTCTTTGCATATCTTTGAGCAGTGCCTTGCGCAAGACCAAATATGCTTCCATTTACAACATAACCTGCTATGAGTCCATGGTCATGACTATCTTTGAAACAAACAATGCATGTTTATTGTGAAGATAAAACAGGGTCTAATTTTCTCTCATTGTTTTTTCAATCACTGATGAAGAAACTCACATATGATCCTGCCTGCATTCAAGTCCATAGTAGCCTGTTGCTTGATCAGGATGCTCCTATGTTGGAAATCCATTAAGTGCAACAAAGAACGTCAGCATGCCACAGCTTCACATTGAGATGCCGCTTTAGGGCAGCTTCTTCTTTAACAATATCAGCTAGATGATTCTTCGCTTTCCAAGGAGGAGGTCAATCGACTGATCTTTGGACATGGCGAATTCCAACAGAAGTTCCCAACTATATCAAGACTATTTTCTTGGTATAACTAGTGATGGCTTCATCTGCCATACATGGTAGTTAGATAAGATATACATTCATCACACAAAACACAGTCCGCAATAAGAGAATATGCAGATTTAAACAGGCCAAGCAGCATGACCTAGTGTTCAACAGTCAGAATGGAGCTGCAAGTTATGCTCTTCAATCTGAAGAGCACTTTGTTCACACATGTTCCATGTATATATGAAAAAGCTCTCTTCCGCAAAGATAATAGCCTATGCAGGCCAGTGGGGACCAGACCTGCATGCGAGGACCCTCCTACTTCCTGAAAAAAAAAAGTTACAAATTGATGTGTTGTGCCTAATTTCCAGGGCAAAGGTGCAACTTTGGCCAAAATGATTCGATGTTGGACTCATAATTTTCTTCCAATTTGTGCTCATTCTTTGCCTGCCAGATCCATGCCATTTCCTGGTTCGTAATAACTAGACCCAATCGGATTTATCATAGGAAAGATTGTCCCGCTTGATAGCACCAATTTATGGTGGCTTTTGTCAAAAAATGTTACATTTGCCTTTGCATCAGCCTTCGTTGCCTCTGCCTTCTCTTCACTTCAAGGTTTCACTTGCAATTCCACCATAATGTTCATCTGAATTTCTGAAGTGATACTTTAGTACTACTGGTGATTTAGAAAGAAAAGAGTCTTGGATTGGGTCATTTGGTGGATAGGCACTGTCACAGTTCCTAGTTTTGAACTTGACTAAGTCACTTTGGGTTGTGGAATTCTCAATAGAATATACCTCGTATCTCATAGTGTTTTTACAGGTCAAAACAAATTGCTTGCCTATAGGCCATATGTCAAGACAAAACTCATCCATGTCGTATTTAATTAAAGTGGGACTCATTCCATTCCCATTTTTTTTCGGAACCCTGTTAATTTACACAAAAAGAAGCACCCCGACCCAAAGACTGGCCATAATTGGAATTTTTGTCTATTAGTGTGCATCCAAGCTTTTCTTCCAGTTTTCTTGGATTAGCTTGTCGAGAACAAGAACAATGCAACGCAAACATGCATTAGACCTATCAAGTTCTAATTGAAAAAGATTCGTAGTTGAACATTTTGGCTCTATTTTCTTAGGTGGGTAGACAATAGATCACAAATTCCAACAAAAATTATGCAAATCGTTTACTTAATCACCCAAAAATACTAGTTTTGAGATACCTTATATTTATAAATGGGCTCATTACAATATATATTACAATGGGTGAAGACTGTACAGACGATAGAAATCTGTATGAGGAGTTCCTTTATGGGCCACGTGCTTGTATGTCCAACTGATGTCACCAACCTCTTCTCGGCACCTTTCTTTAATGAACTGATCTTTTCATTGCTCCCAAGCATGTACTATTTGGTCGAGATAAGGACTGCAAGAGACAAAATCAAATTAGTCAAGTGATGCTACATGCAAAAAATAAAAAAATAAAACACAGTTCTTAGGGCCATTTTTGGAAAATACAGGCATGAGAAAGGCAGTTCGGAGGAAAAAAACGCAGTTTTTAGAGTCGGAAGGCCTTTCTCGACTTCGCGAAGTCGAAAAGGCAGCAAAAAAAAATGCTGGTTTTAGGGGTCAGAAGGCCTTTCTCGACTTCGCGCGAGTCGAGAAAAAGGCAAACTCAAAGCGAAAAAACGCGGTTTTATGGGTCGAGAAGGCCTTTCTCGACTCGCGAAGTCGAAAAGGCGTCAAAGCCGCAAACGCAGGTTTTATGGGTGAAGGCCTTTCTCGACTCGCTGAAATCGAAAGGCAACTCAAAGCCGAAACGCAGGTTTTATGGGTCGAGAAGGCCTTTCTCGACTCGCGGTCGAAAGGCGGCCCTAAAGCCGAACGTTTATCGCGTCGGAAGGCCTTTCGACTTCCATGAGTCGAAAGGCCTCGACTTCCTTTCTCGACTTCAGCGAAGTCGAAAAGGCCTCCGACCCTAAAACTGCGTTTCTGGCTTTGAGCTGCCTTTCTCGCTTCAGGCGAGAAAAGGCTCAAAAAATGCAAGTTTGAGGGCCTTTCTCGACTCGCGAGTCGAAAAAGGCAACTCAGAGTAAAAAAAGGGCAATTTCAAAGCTCAGAGTCTGAGAAGGTCGAAAATGAATAACCTTCAAACATCCTATGTATTTTCTATGAAAAAATACCCTCCCCATAAATTTCCTACGTATTTTCCATAAAAAATAGACCATTAAGCTATATGAAGAGGGGACCATTAAGCTCATATTTAGCTATGTAAAGAGTAATGCCTAATGCACATGTAAATAGCAACATATGCACCTATAATGCACATTATAACCTACGAGAGCCTATTAGACCTATGCATTAAATCTATTAATAACCATTAGACCTATATATTAATATGTACTTGTCCCCATTTTGTGTCTTGAACCTTCAAAATGGGTTAAACAAGGTGTAAATTATATCATGATCTTCGCAAAGTTAAATTTTTAACTAAGGTCAACATAAGGTGTAAAATATGATTATATAAGCACACATATAAACACAACCATGCTATCAATTTGCGACAAAAATTCAAATATTTACATGGGCGACACTAATAAAATTATAGCCCAATTAATGGTATGTTTATAATATATTAATGTAACCAGCGTTTTTTTCCCATTAACCTTAGAAAAATAACCAATTAACCTTAGAAAAATAACCCATTGTCCACACTATATCCGTATTTTTTTTTCTTACGTACACTCTATTATTATTCTGCTTTTTTCTCTTAATATTTGGCTTCTTTTTTCTCCCACCTCTTAAGTTAGAAATTTGAAATTGAAAAGGGGGGGAAATTTTCGAAATTTGAAACTAAAAAGGGGGGAGTTTTGGTACATACCTTTTGAGAAGAAGAAATTTGGTACACTTACGAAATCGTGGCTGGCTATGGCAAACTCTCGAGAACCTGGCTGGCTATGGCGAACTCTCAAGAAAATTTTCTAAGAACCTCGGCCCAGCCGTTGTTGAAGAGCGCCGTTGTTGAAGCCGCAGTATTGCTTCTCCGGCTCTGTTAATCTCTCCTTAGATCGAAAAAGGCAGAGGTATGCCATAGCTTTTAGCTTTTTCTTTCGGCAGCATACTCTGTTTCGGGATCAGAAATGCTTAAAATCATGCTTACCACAGCTCCGGCCTTCACAGCTACGCCTCTGTTTTCACAGCTTCACAGCTACGCCTCTGTTTTCTTTTGAAAGGCACAAACCTAACAGAGTTTTTATGCCTAGCTTGGAGTGTCTGATTGACGGATTAGCAAATACAGAGTATGCTTGAGCTCATATCATTTATGGTCCCGAAAAGCTCGTATTATTTGCGGGACCTTGAGCTTGTTCTTCAGATCGTTTGCATAATACGGCCAGTTATCATGCAGAGCCTCCATAATCTGAAAGCCCGGAACCTGGCAACCGAGATGAAAACAGCAGGGATAGAATCAAAGCAAACAGGCGCAGTGCCATAGCTTCTTAGCTCATTTTTAGACGGCCATGGTTGCCTTTTATAGTCTTTGATCTGTGAAATTTCTGCAAGAAAGTTGGTTGCTTTTGCTTTCTAAGCCGCTTTACCTCCCAATCCCACATATAGAAGCAACGAGGATCTGCAATCGGCGCCTAATCCTTTATATAGGTATGTGTAACTTGTGTTTGCAGCAAGGGATCACAGATTTACTCTGATTTGAATTGCCGCATCTGCTTATATCTTGAATTGCCGCATCTGCTTATATCTTGAAGAAGGCCGCATCTGCTTATATTTGAATTGCCGCATCTGCTTATATCTTGAAGAAGGCCATAAAAGGCACGAACCGCATCTGCTTCAAAGCTGGCCTGTGCAAATAGAAATTTTGCACCGCTGGAAATATACGCTGGCTACTTATAGGGGAAAAATCTTAGGCATCTTGAGCAAACTTGGGCATTTAGCAAATGGAAAAAGGGATACAGTGGTGAATGAATCGCGCCCCTCTCAGTGGTGAGTGAATCGGGCCCCTCTCCGAATCTACTTTCTGAACCAAGCCCATTTTCTCGCCTCGCGAGGCGAGTAAAAAAATTTCATTGTAATTATATTTAATAATAATAATTTAGATTGTTTAGATTTTATTTAATATTTAGATTATATTTAATAATAATAATTTAGATTTTATAATTTAGATTATTTAGATTTATTAATAAAGCTATATTTATTAATACTTATATTTTATTTATTTATTTTATTATTATTATTTTGGAGGGGGTGGGGGACCCTTGCCCCCCTTCGCCCCTCCCTCTCCTCCTTTACCCCTTTGCTCCCTCCCCATCCCTTCTTCTTTTGCCTCCTCTTACGCCTCTTTTCTTTGTCCCTCCCCCTCCTCTCTCCAAATTTTCTTCCAATGTATCCCCCCCCGTCCTCCTTTGCCCTTTTCTCTCCTCCCTGCCCTTGCCCCTGCCCCTTCTTCCAACTTAGCCCCTTCCCCTCTTCAACCTGTGGCCCCTCCCTCCTTCTCCTCCTACCCTTCTCCTTATTTAGGTGTGCCCCCTCTCTCTCCCCCTCAACTGAATTTGTCTCATTTTCAGTCTAAGTCCCAAAATTCGAGATTTGTCCCACTTTAATTAAATAGGACTTATCCTCTGCTGTACCTGTAACTATGTATTCCCTTATGCGCTACATTTATTTAGCAAAATATGGCATGATCATATACAACAAACAGCCTTCTAGTATCTTATACGTGTTCTTTCTACCAATTTTTGTATAAAATTCATACAGGCCTGTCTTTCTTGTGTTAAATATTTGCACTTTTAAGATAATAAGTTGACGTGTCTGAAATCTTAGCCCACAATAAGTTCTACTCTTGATCAATTGAGTACAAAACGCATTCTCTAAACACATTGTTATTACTCCTCTAAAGTTAACTGCTAGAATGTACTTATAGCAGAGGCCACAGCATCATCCATTGGCAGGTAAACTTGATATCAATTCCCTAGCTCTTATCAGACCATTTGCCTATGCTGACAAAAAATCAAAACAGAGAAACAAGTTACCATTGGCATTGGAGACTCCGCCATTGGCAATGGCACTTCCATTTGTAGCCATAACAGTATCCATGCCTAATTTCTGTTCTCAAGTCCTCTTCATTCTTCACCATTTCATGTTCTTTCTGCATGCTGGACTTCAGTTTCCACTGTATGTCTGACAGATGAATCTGGGGATGTGCCTAAGCAAGATAATCTGATAAGGTTTCAGATTAGAGAAACTATGGCCTCCTTGCAATTTCCTATTCTATAGAAAGTTAAAGGAGCATTCAATGACATAGCCATACCTCTGAAAAAGAAATCTTGATAAACTGATTCGGTTTGAATACTTTCCAAATCCTGCAGCATCTTTTGAGCTTCTTCAAAGTTCCTAATTGATAATGACAAAGAACTAATATCATGCTGGTAAACTCTTGCATATTTAAGGTCAGCGAGTGAAATGTTTAATGTCATGCTCCCTCGTTTCCCGCTGCGATCTGTTTTGGTGCAAACATACAGCAGCTCTTGTGTTACTATGTTAGTTTCATGCACACAAAAACATATTTTATGCTTTGTGCATCTATTTGGAGAACACTAACCTTCATGTTTGTCCTCCTTTCCAGCTTCATCCTCTGATGAATCTTCGCAGTCACAGGTCCTTTTTTTGTAAAGCCACATTTGCAAAGTTCTATTGAATCGTCAAGTGCCCCACTAGGAATTCCTGAATCACGGGCAGCCTTTGCTCTAAGAATGTTTGTTGCAGAAGACTATATGTTATGTTGATGATTCTGATGAGGTAAGGGAGAAGGTTTATTATTAATTTTACTTACGAAAATTCTAACAACATGCTTTACAAATATAATCAACAGGATAAGAACGAAGAAGACAATGCGGGTCATGAAGGCAATGCAAATGATGAGGATCATGGAGGTGAACCAACAAATAGAGAGGATTGAATTGCTTATATGGATTATTTTGTTGACATTAAAATTTGTACTCTTGCCTTGAACCATTTTTTATGACAATTTGGTATGTTGGAAATTGGTTGATGATCAATGCAATTTATTACTTTTGACTCTTTATTATCTAATTTCAAATATGTGTTACCAAAGCAAAATACCTGGATATTTATCATTTTGACTCAAGGCAAATGCACACATTATCCTAATATTAGCTATTACCTAGAAGCAAAACTTGTCAAATGTTGTTATCGATTGTTTTAAGGTAGATGGAATATAGCTATCATGTCGTTACTAGCTTGCCGTGATAATGACGCTATGTTGTTAGTATAGGCTCCATTTGTCTATCATAATGCGGTCATAACACTAGTTATTTTGTAGACACAAAACTGGTCACAAAACTTCTTATTGTGAATAGGATTATAGGTGATATTTTGTCACTACCTTGCCATGATGATGATGTTATGTTGTCATTATAGGCATTATTTGTCTATCACAATATGGTCATAATACTAGGTATTTTTTAAATACAAAATTAGTCACAACATTTGTTATTGGTTGTCTTATTGTAGATGTATTCTAGCTACTATTTAGGCACTAGCTTGCTATAATGTTGATGTAATGTTGTTAAAGTATTGCCACAAGTTTGACATTTTCTAGATTATCATGTAGTTTCAAATTGATTTTGTGTCAATATTATGACATAAATTAAAGCCACAAGCTTGACACAACATTTGACGCTATTGTGGCATGTTTGTGACAAATGATCACGACAAGTATAGTGTCAAGACTGTGACAATAATTGGGTTTAGACAGGTTCTCCTTGTGTCAAAAAAATTGACGTTACACTAGACACTACAGGTACCCTTCTCTTGTAGTGCCACCTGCAACCACCACAAGGGCATGGACACAGAGGTACAATTTTTGATGTCCAGGCGCCAAAGAACTTTTACTGTCTCCAAGCTCTTAACAATCCTTTAAGAAATGGCGAGGCTCCAGATATGGTCTCAATTTATAAAAGAGGGCCCAAGGCAGATCTGCTTTATGAAATGACTTTCCGCAAAGCGTACAATAAGTTAGAGATTGTTTTTTTTTTTTTTTTTCGTATGCAAGATATTTTATTTTCTGAAGGTAAAGTAAGTACAAGGCCCCTTAATGGGTAGATATCCATGAAGCATTGAAATAAAAGTAAAAATAAAAATAACGTCCATCACGAGGGATGACCTTCTGGAATAGCTCCCGACTCCAAACCCTTCTCGGCCCATGAGTTGATGAAGAACTCATAAAACCCTTTCATCTTACCAAGCTGGTCAAATTCTCTGTCGTATTTGTCACCCATCTTTCTGCGGTGTGAGATGGCCATCAGAGCAACTTCGCTGTTAAACATCCCCTTGATTCGTCTGCAATCTACTTCCTTTCCTCCAAGGGCTACTTCGCACCGGTGCTTCCAAACGCTCCAAAGAGCTATGGCTATAAGAGATCTCCGTAGCTTAGTGACCTGTACCATACTAATTTGTGGCCAATTTAGATCCTCGACAGATATGCCCAAAATCGTGGCTGCCCATAGCCAAAACTGTTTGATTTTGGGACAGAAGAACATATGGCTGATGCTTTCCTCCAGTGGACAGCCTAGTGGACAATCTGCAACCACCACCATTTTTCTATCGAGAAGTCTGGAGAGAGTGGAAATGCTGCCTTGCCAAGTCATCCAGCAGAAGAGTTGAATCTTCCTGGAGCACCAGAGCTTCCAACAAAATGCCAGATCAACAAATTTCTTTCTAAACTATGGTCCCTTGACATTTGAGACCTCACAGCTAACCTTCCTGAAATGGCACCCGAAACTTGATATGGACCAAATGAATAATCTTTGTATTGCTTCTACATCCCTTTTCGGTCTTAATCCTATATATTGGGATGAAGAATGCTTCAAGCTTCTTTTCAATTCAATTGGTACCTACATTTCTACTGAATACTCCCCTTCGAGACCTCCAAGAGCCTTTGTCCAGTTAGACCTGTCCAAAGATATCCCTCTCTCAATTCCTTTTAAAGATGCCTTTGGAGTAGAATCATCATTAGCTCTTAGATGGTCTGGATTGCCTTCCCAATGCCAAAAATGTTTTCAAAGACATTTATGGTATTCAGATTGTAAATCATCGCCAGAACTTCAAAGAGATAGCGGATTGAATGGGAATGCGGTGAAAAAAAGGGGATCTCCCTCATAATAATGGAGGTAAAGTAAAGGAAAAGTCATCCAATGGGGATGTTACTCGGAAAACAAAGATCAAGGAGTTGGAAGCATTTTAAAATTGCCGGAAAATGAGAATTTCAAATGGACAAAGGTAAATGGCAGCTACAAGAGGATTCAGAAACAAAAAGCAGCAAGGGATCAATTGAAAGCCAAAGATAAAAGTCATGAAGACAACTCCTTCTCATATAAGAGAAGTAATGGAATTACAATTGGGGAACCAAAACTTACGGTCAAAGGGGTCATACCAGAAAAAGCAAAACAAGCCACTCATGATCTATGTTTGACATTGACCAACATCATCAAGGATGCCAAAAGTCAAGATAAGGGTCAATGCTCCTACAGTCTAATGGACTTCCCCATCAAAAACATAAGCAAAGATGGGTCATTAACTATGAAATCTCAAGGCAAAGCTAAGCAAAAGATGAATCCTACTCCAAGGATTTCACAGACTTCTTCCACTCATTCAGCAAGTCTGTCCCAGCTAAAAGTACCTTCTAATGTGCCTCGTGATCATTTGGGTATGGGTTTGACTAAACCCACAATTCAAACCAATGATGTTATTTTCATGGATAATCAGCAACATCAAGATAATCAGCATCATCAAGATAATCAGGTTCAACATCAAACTGATCAAACTGATCTGCATATCGATTGTCAAAATCCTTTTCAGGTATTATCTGACCTAAACAATAATCTAGATTTAGATTTAGATAAGAGCAGAGAATGTTTGCCTTCACCTGCCATTCCACCATCAATTCCTTCTGAGACTGCCATAGCACATAATTTTATTCCTCTCATTCCTCCCATTCAGTCCTCTCTCCCATCCCTCATTGATCTGGACTCACCAATTGTGGAAGAACCTTTCAGTCCTCCAAGAATATCTAGTAAGGTGGCAGATCAGCTAGCTTCCTTGCAAATGCAAATGGTTCATGACACAGCAGATCAAGATCTCTCTAAACATACTGAGCTCAAAGGGATAGCTACTTCTGACTATGTTCCTGAGACTCCAGAGGATAAACAAGAGCAAGTGGAGCTTCAAGAAAATTCAAGGCAAGTATTAGATTCTATCTTATTAAATACTCTTGATAATAACTTTATGTTTCACTTTTATCCTGGTGGTTGCTCTGACTATAGTGATTGTGAAGATTATGTAAATGATAAAGAAAATTGGAGTAAGGAGGATTATCTTATTGATAGCACAGTTAATTTATCTAAGCCTGATTTTGATCTTCCTAGTAAGAAACATGCTAAAAAAGCCAGGAATAACATAGGGAAGACCCTATCGGTATATGAATAAGACTCCTGCCCAAAATACCGGGAAAAAAAGAAATCTAAAATATCCGAATTTGACTTCCCCGTTTGCCCTTTCTCCTTCTTTTTTTGGATATGAAGATTTTATCCCGAACCTTAGAGGCATTAAAGGTCCTCTTAAAAGGAGACGAGCCATTGCTCAGATCAAGTTATACAATGCTGACATAATTCTTCTTCAAGAGATTAAGTTGCCATCTTTTGAATGTAGCAATCTAGGTGAATGGATCCACCCAAACTCCTCCTCTGTTTGGATTGAGTCTGTTGGAACTAGTGGTGGTCTTGCCATAATATGGAAAAGTGATATCACTCATATCTCTATTCCTAATGGTCCCTCTAAAACTTGGCAAGCTGTCATTCTCTCCATTTCCAATTCCATCTTTGGGGTTGTTAACGTCTATGCTCCTACTTCCCCAAGTGATAGAGAACCTGTTTGGAATGAGATTAATTCATGGTTATGCACCCAAAATTTGGATAATTGGATCCTTGCTGGTGACTTTAATAATACACCCTCCTGGGAATTAAAGTTAGGGAATAAGATCAATATGACTAGATCTGAAAAATGTGGGCACGGGATTCTCTTTTAAATGACAATGGTCTGATTTACATCCCATCTTCCACTGCTACTTATACCTGGTCCAATAAATAGAAAGACAAAGCCCGTGTGTACTGCACTTTGGATAGATTTTATGTGTCCAACCCTGCCACCTCTTTCTGGGACAATGGTTATGTTTCTAGTGATGAAGGAACCTCTATCTCTAATCATCAACCTCAGTTTCTTCACACTTCTCATGTCACGAAAATCCAGAGGCAAGGAAGTACTCCTTACAAATTCAATATCTCTCTTTTAGACAATGAGAACTTCTGCTCTCAATTTGTTGCCTTCTATGAGGATCTAACTGAGAGAATGAATAATTTAGTCGCTAATAATGGGAATAGGCAGACAAAAGAATACCTTCTACTCTAAAATTAAAGTCGTGAAGTCTGGATTAAAACATGGTCTAAAACCATGCACCTTAATTGTCTTTGTGAGGAAAGAAATGAACTTCTAATGTTCATGAAAGATATCGATCTTTACTTCAAAGCAGGATCCTACAAATTTAAATCTGCAGATAGGTGAGGAGTTTTTGGAAAGAAAAATTAGAAGCATCGAAGAGATTGAGGCCAAGGGCTCTGCTATCAGATGTAAGATAAAGTACACCAATAAAATGGACTCTGGTAGCTCTAAATTTTTCTTTAGGGTAGCTAAGAGTAGAGTGTTGAGAAATTCTATATCTGAGGTGATTGATGACAATGGTACCAAAATTTGTCTTCTCATTAGAGACATTGTCACTTTTTTCAAGCAGAAATATATGGACATTTTCCAGAATAAACCTATTCCACCTAATGACTTGGTAGAGGCAAATGATTTTAAAGATATACTGAATAATATTTTACCTTCTGCTCCTGAAGTGATGAATGATTCCATGGTTACTCCTCCTTCTCAGCAAGAAATTCTTTCCTCTCTGTCTTCCTTCAGCAAGGGTAAATCTCCTGGGCCAGATGGCTTACCTGCTGAGTTCTATATTAAGTTCTGGGATATTTTCAAATCTGATCTTACCTCCATGGTTCATGAATTTTGGAATAATGATTATCTTCAGACCTCCATTGCTAGTGGTTTCATCTCTTTGATTCCAAAAGTTGATCATCCCTGTAAATTCCAAGATTGGAGGTTCATTTCTCTTACCAATACTACCTATAAGTTGTGTGCCAAGATCATTGCTCTCAGAATTAACAGCTTCTTGCAGAGAAATATTAGTCCAAGTCAATCAGCCTTTCTTCCTAATAGATATATTCTTGACAATTATGTGGCTGCTATGGAGGGAATAAAATTTCTAATCAAAATTGCATTCTTCTCAGCTGGACTTCAAAAGAGCCTTTGATTCAGTTAGATGGGATTTCCTAGAGTTTGCTATGGCTAAACTTGGTTTCCATCCCAAGCTCATTAATCTTATTCTTGGTCTAAATCTGAGATCTAAGTCTGCTGTTCTTATTAATGGTGTGCCTTCAGGCTTCTTCTCTTTATCTTGTGGTGTTAGGCAAGGTTGCCCTCTTGCCCCATATCTTTTCCTGGTTGCAGCTGAACTTTTATCCAAAGTCATTTTCTATTATCAGGATAAGGGCTTAATTAGAGGCCTTAAGCTTCCAGACTCAGATGATTATCTTACTATGCTTCAATATGCTGATGACACCTTCTCATTTCTTCATGCTGATCTGGCCAATATTGATTGCTTCCTTAATGTAATCAATAAATTCTCAGCTGCTTCTGGTATCTATCTTAATATCAGCAAAAGCCTTATTATAGGAGATATTCCTGATCATCAATTGCTTGGTATTAATGTTCTCGATGGGGGATGTTAGGGTTTAGCAGCGGCTAGGGCGGCGGCAGGCGGCCGCCCGATCACTTGGAGACGTTTCCTTCAACTTTCGCTGTTGGACGAGTAGTCAGTGGAAAATCTGGCTACTGGCTTCTGCCTTTGATGGTTTTCTTGCAGATTTCAAGAAGGTGGATGCAACCTCAAGTTTTGTAGCAGAGGTTTCCTTGCAGTTCGCCTAAACTTCCAAGGGACTTGCCCAGCACAAGATCTTGAGGTTAGGAAGCCTTCTTGGTCATTCTTCTGTGATTAAATCAGCTTTTGAAGAAGCTATGTCGCATCAACTCTTTTGCTCGGTTGGTGCTGCCGGAGGAGGTTTGATCACAGGTTTTTATGGTATGGTTTATCTCCTTCTCTTTTTTTGTGGGTTGTTTGGCCGGCCAGTTCTCGTCACATTTCAGTCGGGATAGAGGCAGGGCACACTCAACTGCGGAATAAGGAAATTTATTGCACTCACTGCAATTGGGGGCTTTGAGGTTCTTCCGGATTCTGGCTCCTACCTTGGAGAAGTGTTTAAGCCATAACAGCTAGGTTGAATCTTCTCCAGTATATTAACATGAAAGGAAAATCCTTCCTTCTTAGCTGATATTTTAAAAGCGTGGGTAGTTGATTCAGGCAATGAACTTGAACTTTACGGTCCTCTTATCCTTTGTCTGCTAAGATACTAGTTAAAACTTGGGGTATGCCACTCGTCTTAGTGACTGCAGGGTGATCATTGACAGATTTGTGCTCTAAGACTTATTCAGCCGGCATCTTAGGCACTCATTTTGCAATGGCTTTCTGTTGAGCAGACTTGTGTTGTATTTAGCATCATGATCCTTGTTTGTTCCTTTGCATGAAATTTTCCGGAGGATGCTCAAGGTGTGCAGAGCAACTTACAAGCAAAGGTTGTTTTAGCTCGAGTGTTGGTGATGTCTTGGAAGGCATTGGTGGGGTGTGGCTGCACTGATTTTGTTCGGTGTTGGGTCTAACAGATTCTGGATGCTTTAACATTTTGTTATCTTGGAAAGGGTTTAGCTTTTCATGTTGACTCTCTTCTATCCCAGCTGGAAGAAGGGTGTGGTTGCAGATGGCAGCATTATGAAAGTAGGTCATACTGAAGTGAAGATCTAGGAGGCATTTGGATCGGGAGGACCAGATGCATTTAAAACTGCTTATCAGGTTTGCTGGTCGGTTGAGTAAAATGATGGTGATGCCCAAGCAGGTGATCAACAGTAGAGGTAGAAGTAGTCGACCACCCATTGGGGAGGCCTCCAGAAGGCATTTGCATCTTGGAGAAGATGGTGAGGCAAAGTATCTCTTAGTACAACTGGAAAAGAGTAAGTTGTCTCCAAGTAGTACCCCTTTGCACATGTGCAGCTTGAGGCCAAGTTAACGCGCGGAAAATTGCTTCTTCACCTCTACTGTGGTCTATCTGTATTTTCGGGTGGTGTTTCAGGTGGCATCGTCTTCATGTGTTATGGGATATTTTCTTTGGATGATCTTCTAGAATGGTGGTGTTTACTACCTCCACACCTGGGTTTTATGAGCATGTGTTCTGACAGGTTTAGGCATCTGGCTATTTTGGAGCCTTAAATAAATGTATTTATTTACATACTATTAATAAAAATAAAAATATCGTGCCTTCAAAAAAAAAAAAAAAAAAAAAAAAAAAAATTAATGTTCTCCCATCTGGTCAAGCTACTAAACTCTTGGGGATGCCTTTATCTTTAGATCATAGCTTAAAGGGTCTTTGGGATCCTATTATTCAAAGAATAAAGAAAAAACTGAATAACTACAGGAATTACCTCACTCTAGCTGGCAGGACCATTATAGCAAATTCTGTCCTTACAAGCTCTCATGTGTATTTCTCCACTGCTCTTGTTGCACCTAAATGTGTTTACATGGAGCTAGAGAAAGTTATCAGGAATTTCATTTGGAAATGTAGTCATCTTGTTAACTGGAACTCCATATGTAAACCAAAAAGTTTTGGAGGTCTTGGCTGCAAAAACCTCTTCCTCCAAGCTCAATCTCTTGCATGTAAATTTGTCTGGAAGGCTATTTATGCAAATCTATCTCCAGCCTACAAATTTATCAGATTTTGGATCAACCAAAGCCGTCCTTCTAGTCAACCATCTATTCATCACTTATTGCCTAATTCTGCTTTCACTCATCTGAAAACTGCTCCCAACACCTCTCCTCTAATGAGCAATATGATTAAAGCTTGGAATTCCATCTCTCAGCATTTTCAGTTCATCTCTGCTGATATGCTTCATTGTGATATGCCTATTTTTTGGAACCCTATCTTAGCTGATCAAAACTCTACTTTTCTGGCCATCAAGCATCCCAAAATTTGTAAGAAATGGCATGATGCTGGGCTTTACCTCATCAGAGATCTGTTTGTTGGAGATAGAATTATCTCTTGGACTGCTTTAAAAAACATTATTAGAGGTACCTCCTCTGATAGAAAGGTTTATTCTCTTATCAAGCCTTCTCTTTCTAATCTTTCTCCTAACTCTGGAAAAGGAGATTGGTCTTTGAATGGTAAATTTGACTATAAAGTGAAAAATGTGTATACTGCTATAGCCTCTGGTCCTATAGACAGCAAGGCAATGGCTAAATGGGGTATTAATCATGATCAGCTTAAGATTCTTTTCAAGAATGTTTGGAATTCTTATTGCCCTCCTAAAATCTCCTATTTCATATGGCTTGTTGCTAATGGCAGTCTTAACAATTTACATTCTATGTCTAAGAGATATCCAAATATTATGGCTAATTGCCCTTTAAGATGTAATGCTGTTGAAGATATGATTCATATCTTTTGCTGTGACAAGTTGTCTGGTTTTAAGAATTGGATTGTCTGATAAATTTGGTATTTTGTATGATGGGAATTTTCTTTCTTTCATCCAAAACAATGATAGCTTCAAAAAACACGTAATTTTCATTGCTCACGTGGAATATTTGGAAAGCTAGAAACCGTGTATTGTTTGGGAAGAAAAGGCCCTCTATTTTTTGGATTAAGATGAACTTCCAATTTGACTTTGAGACTATTGCCACTGCTCATAAAAACAAAAACATTGGAGCTAACAATGACAGGAACTGGGAGAATCATGGCGCTTTTAGGGGTCACTATAATTTATTTGCTTCCAATCTAAATGTGGTGGATTCTAATGCTTTTCTCTCGGATGATTCTAGAATATCTTAACTTTTTGCGTGGAGAGGGAGCTCGGAAATTTGATGACGTCTCGCCTTATAGCCAAGGTTCCAAAGACAAGGTCATGAAGAATGATTTGGCTACTTCCATGGAATCCTTCCTTATGAAGAAAGGACACAACAGATATGTGAAAGAGAGTGAAGATCTTTGGGCATCTATTTTCTGCAGGGAAGTGGTACAGATCCACTGTCTTTGGGCTTTTCTGGCCAATAATAACTTCATCCTCACAGAAAGACAGTTGATCAGATATAGAACCATGTATTACAATCATAAACTCCTAGCTGATCTGTATGGTTCCCTGCTGATACTTCTGGAGGACAAGGACAAGTTCCGGCTTTTCTACACCAACAATTGGGGTCCAAATCAGTACTGCTTCGGATCCACAGACTCATTCAATGCCTATTTCAATGACACTTTCTTCTCTGACCAATGAGCCTTACATCTCTAGCCTTTTCCTAAATATGCCTCTGCTCTTATCTAATCTTCATCTGGTTTATTTTTGGGAAAGATTGTACTTTTTGCAGGTCTTTTCGGCTTATACAGAGCTTCAGTTTCATCTACTTGGGGCTTCATCAAACTGTTCATATTTGGGAGCTTATTATCTTTTGGCACATTGTTCTTAACATTCTGTCCTTCTATTTTTGTGCTAGAGCTCATAATCTATAATATGAAGCTCTATGCTGATCATCCTTTTTCTCATGTGCTTCTCTATAAAGCACATTCATGCTATGTTCTTGAGATTCTATAATTAATGACAAAACCATCTCTTGCTTTCAAAAAAAAAAAAAAAAAAAAAAAAAAAAAAAAAAAACCCAGCCTGAACTAGTAAACCTAGACCAGACATTTGCCTCGGTCAATCCCTTGGCAGTATTATCACCCTGATACTAGACTGAGCATCTCTAGATCACTGTCCTTTTACCCATTTTTACTTGTTCATTCCTGTATGTTTCAGCCAATATAGCATTTTTTCAACCATAAAGTAACAGTAGAATCATAATATTTCAACAAAAGTACTTTTCTTATCATTAATGTCTTGTCAATATTTAAGCATTTCAGCATGTATTGATCATAAATCATTGCAAGAAGTATTTATCCAGTAAGCATCATATTGTTTCAATATCTGGAGACTAATGTAGCAGATAGTATTTTAATTACAAGCTTGATCTTTTCTAGTCACAGACTATTGCTAGAAAGCAAAGCTAAAATGATAATATTCTAAAGAAAACCGTTTATGTGATGCCTTTGCCAGTGTGAACTTCTTAGTGACAAACTTCAGCAACAAAATGAGCAAGATCTCCATCATTCTTCCAGCCAAATCCAACTACAAAAGCAAAGGGAACAATGGGAAGAAAATCCCATACCTGCAGCCAATCAATACCCTGTTAGCGTAAAAACGGTATCAGGGCAAGGGCCAAAAGGTACATTGGGATTTTCAGCTCTTCGCTGATTACCCATTGTGCCTCTTGCCCTGCCAGTTAGAAAAGTCTAAAAGAATGAACGGAGAATAAAATGCAACTGCATAGACATCTGTCAGCCATTAATAACACATTTTACATGACATTTAGAACTGCAGTATCATTATTTAACTGCAGTATGTATTTGCAGATTCTAAAATAATCATAGAACCTGACTATTATATCAGACCTATATCGCATCTGCGTATTGTTCCTGCAATAGCCTCATCTATAAATCTGTATATTATGCAATAACTAGGAGCTAGCGAAACATCCATATATTTCAATTCAGGGATCTGTTATAGATGGCAACTGTAGATCCAGACACTTTCTCTTCTAAAATAATTCTTCCTTTACGCTTTTCCTTTTTTTTCCGGCCATCTAGAGAAGCACATCATTCTGTCTCTATTTTTGAAGACTGGCTTTCAAACCCCAGCTATGGTTTGTTAAAAATCGGCCTACAACTCAGCCACTGCATATATTGTTCCTGGCATAATCTGTCTACTATCGCCAGATCATACGGTTCTATACATCCTTTCTCATCTTCCTTATCCATAGCTGGCAGTCAGAGGCAGCCGCCCAAGAGCCTGCATGTTAGGGCAGCCGCTAAGAGCATGTATGTTAGGGCAACCAAAAAAAACCCCAACGTTAGTTCTCTACTGGCCAATGTGAACCATGGATTTTGACTCTTGCAAATATTATCTTCATAAAAGACCATTGCCCTTGCATTTCTCTAGAGTTGAGTCCTTGAAGATAATTTATAGAGCTCGTATAAGCAAATGCCTGAAAGGATTGCATCATTCTAACATTTCATAATGGTAAACGTGCAACAAATGTAATAAATGAAATGGTCATGCTTCAACCACCATTTGGCCAATGCCAATAAGTTACATGCCAAACTTGCCCTAATCTAGAAGTACATCTTGTAATTGTGCATCTAGAAAACTTTGCCATGTCAAATAATGCATCTGGTTAGATCTTGAGTTATAGTCCAGTTTCAGTATTGGAAAAAATTCCCAATTGGACCTACACAAATAATTCGAGTCAGACATTGCCTCCTAGTGGACAATGGTCCTTGAATTTACCCAAAGGTAAACATGCACTCCATGGTGATCATTTGATTAAATGCACACAATGTTGAATATCAATTATCGTATTTGCATTAATAAAAAAAACCCTACCACCTACCGTGGAATGAGGGTAAACACACCTTGATAGTATCAATCTGTGACCATGGGGAGAGCTAACCCCCACTGCCACAGCAGGGGTTAAGCCTCATCCCATAATTTAAAGCAGAAGGAGATTCTAGATTAAGAACATACCTTGTTAATGGAGTTTTTGGAAACTAGAGCACCAACTAGAGCACCACTGTGCTGTTGTGTGCTATCATATTGACATAATTATACTAGTAATGGTACCCAGCCTTGCTGGGCATAAATTAGGAACCTTTAATTTCTTTCTTTTTTTATTCTCCTTTTTTTTTTCTAACCCCCTTCTCCCTCCCTTTGCCTTCCCTTTCCCCTTCCCCTTTTTTTCTTTCTCTTTTTCTTATCAGTTTTTTCCCTTCCTTTTTATCTTTCCCCACTCTTCCCATTTTTCTACTACTCTTTTTCCATTTCGTTTTCCCCTTCCTCTTCCTTTTCCTTTTCCCTTTCTCTTTCCCGTTTCTCATGCATTTTTTTTCGTTCTCTTTTGCTTACCTTTTCATGTGCCCTTTTCTTCCTTTCCCCACCCTCTTCCTCTTGATCACGTGCTCTTTTCCCCATCTCTTTTCCCATTTCTCTCTCTCCTTTTCCTCATGCTCTTTTTGCTTTCCCTTCTCCTTTTTTCGCTTCCCTTTTCCTTTCAACTTTCCATTCCCTTTTCATACTTTCCCCACCCTTTTGCTTTGCACTGTTCCCTTTTTCCCTTTCCTTTCTCTTTCCCCTTTCTTTACATTTTCCCTTTCCCGTTCCCTTTCCCTTTTCATATGCCTCTTTCCATTCCCTTTTCTCAACCTTTTTTATGTACCCTTTTTATTCTTTTCCCCATCCTCTTCCCCTTTTCCCATTTCCACTTTCTCCTTTCTTGTTTCTTTTTTTTTTCCTTTTCCATGCTCTTTTCCCTTTCTTTTTCTATTTCCTCACCCTTTCCCTCTTCCCTTTTTTCTCGTGCCCTTTTCTCCTTCCTCTTTTCCTCTTTTCCTATTCCTTGCTCCCTACCCTTTGTCTATTCTACTTTCCCCCCACCCCTTTTCCTCCTTTTTCCATCATTTCCCTCTTTATTTATCTCGATGCTCTTTTTGCTTCCCTTTTTCTCTTTCTTCACCCTTTCTCTCTTCTCTTTTTTTTACGCCCTTTCCTTTTTTCTCTTTTTCTCGTTCCCTTTTCCCAAGTTCTCTTTTGCCCTTTTCCCCTCTCTTTTCCTGTTTACTTTCTTTTTTTCCATGGACTTTGCAACCTTTTCTTATTTTCCCTTACCTTTTTCTCCTTTTCTCACCCTTACTTCTTACCCTTCTCGCGGTGCCCTTTTTCCTTTCCCTTTCCCCCTCGCCTATTCTATTCCTTTTTCTATTTCCTTTTATCTTTCCCTTTTTCCTTTTCACCTTCTCTTTCCTTTTTCCTCTTGCCTTTCTTTTATTCCTTTTCCCTTTTCCCTTTCATCGTTTTTCCTTTTCCCTTCCCCTTTCCCTTTTCCCTTTTCCCTTTTCCCTTTTCCCTTTCATCGTTTTTCCTTTTCCCTTCCCCTTTTCCCTTTTCCCTTTTCATCGTTTTTCCTTTTCCCTTCCCCTTTTCCTTTTCTCTTTTCCCTTTTCCCTTTTTTTCTTTCATCGTTTTCCTTTTCCCTTCCCTTTTCCTTGCCCTTTTCCCCTTCATCGTTTTTCCTTTTCCCTTCCCCTTTTCCTTTTCCTTTCCCCTTTCCCTTTTCCTTTTTCCCTTTTCCCTTTCATCGTTTTTTTCCTTTTCCCTTCCCTTTTCCTTTTTTCTTTTTTCCCTTTCATCGTTTTTTCCTTTTCCCTTCCCTTTTCCTTTTCCCTTTTCCTTTTCCTTTTCCCTTTCATCGTTTTTCCTTTTCCCTTCCCCTTTTCCTTTTCCCTTTTCCCTATTCCCTTTCATCGTTTTTCCTTTTCCCTTTCCCTTTCCCTTTCCCTTTCCCTTTCCCTTTCCCTTTCCCTTTCCCTTTTCCCTTTCCCTTTTCCTTTTCCTTTTTCCTTTTCCCTTTCATATTGAAGCCATAGTCGAGATGAAATTTTAGTTGAAGACACGCACACATCATCTCCACCATTGGTCAATCAAATCCTCGACCGTCCGATTTAGGGCTCCATTGAAGACACACGCTATAATTTTATAATATAAGATAGCCAACTGGCATATGTAAAGTAGACAACTATAGAGCCAACTGGCATCAGTATAGTGTCAAGCCTCATGGCCAATCTCATCTTGGTTGCATTTTGCAGGTTTCCATAGTATCATGTAGGTGGTATAACCTCATACTCTTCCTCATCACATGCGTCCTGCATAAATAATATCTAACAGAAAAGTAACTTTGCAAAATCAATATGTTGTCTACTAGAAATATCAATGCAATCAGCCATATATTTACTTTTCCTAAGTTGCAGCTTAGGACAGCTTAAATGCTCATACAACTAGCCAATAGGTAGAGGACAACACCAGATATCTCCAGTGTGATGAAGTGTCTAAAAAAAACCCAGCCTGAACTAGTAAACCTAGACCAGACATCTGCCTCGGTCAATCCCTTGGCAGTATTATCACCCTGATACTAGACTGAGCATCTCTAGATCAGTGTCCTTTTACCCATTTTTACTTGTTCATTCCTGTATGTTTCAGCCAATATAGCATTTTTTCATCCATAAAGTAACAATAGAATCATAATATTTCAACAAAAGTACTTTTCTTATCATGTGGACTTTGCTCGCATAAGTTCGAATCCTATTATCCACGTGTAGGAGCTTTTTCATATTATTTTATAGTCCGTACTACCACATACGTCCATTCGATTAAAAGCACAGTTTCATTATTTTTGGACAATACCTGAATTTGTGGACTTTTTTTGGACAGACTCGCTTCGATGACAGTTTTCGTATACTAACAGACATCCCCAACGAGTGCTGCATATGCTTCAACAACAACCACTGGAATCTTGACAGTATTGAGTAGCTTCTTCTTATCAGAAGGAACCCAAGCATAGCCGATAGTCTTTACTTCAATGCAGTCACTAGCAGTCATTGGCCGCCAACTCTTCTTCCAACAATTAACATAATTGGATGGGTGCACCTGGTTCCTCATAGGGACAGGCTCCCAACAAGTCACTTGGATAGTCTCAAAGTTTTATTTCTTATCATCCATTGGGGCTCTTCAGTAGCATACCCTACCCACGTCGGACACAAGACATCATCAGGGCACACCATTACAAAACATGCCTTGCGGTGATGGCTTGATGCTTTGTGGTACATGATGAGGCATCCAAAAACAAAAGGTCCAGTGTGCCCGATCAAGCTCTCATCAATATCAGAGGTGTGCACATGCTTATTGAAATATATAAAAGATATCAAATCACATACCTATTTCTATTTTGTACAAATGAATCGTCATCTGCAAAACAGAAAGATATATCATTATAAATTGGGCGCCCGCCGCATTTCCAAGCACGAAACACATCTGAAAAATATACGAAAACATGGAAAAAATGTGAAAAAAAAAAAAAAAAAAATTGGCCTGCAAATTGGGCGCCCGCCCTATTTGGGCTCACCAAGTTGGGCGCTCGCCCCATTTCAATGTGCGAGATTGGGCCCCATGCGTGGACAAATTTGGGCGTCTCGCTTATCTCTGTACATGGGATTTGGTCTTCAGCAGACTGAGCCCTACCTGTTGACTTACAATCACCACAAGTTGAGCCAAGCTAGTAGCGTAACAAATTATTGACAACAACATTGTTCGCTCATTCTTAAATCAAACCTTATGACAAGTAGCTATGTCATTTCGACAATAAAAGGTCATACCTCATCTTGACGCCAAAGAGTGTGTCTTATCACCTCATTATCGATTGTCAATGCATGCTGCAATTCTCAACCAAAGAGAAACATGGGTACTTAGAGCACTAGATAAAGGAGATCTATTCTCCATTCGAAATTAAAATTACACTAAAATAAATCTAGAATTGCAATAAAATGACAACCTTGAATTGCAAATCACGAAAGTCGTAGCACAATACGCTAAGCATAAAAGGGTTTAGTCGAGCGGCAATGACCAGTAGTGAGGCGCTTCGGAGATGGAAAGGATAGCAAGTGCTGCGATATTGAGTTGAGGGGGGAAATTTGAATTTGAATTTTGAATCTCAACAACCACGTGAATGATCCACGTGACAATGTTGAGTCGAGGGGGAAATTTAAGTTTTGAATTTAACAACCACGTGAATGGTCCACGTGGCCTTTTATTTTGAATTTTGAAATGGTCACGTAAGGTAGATTTAATCGACACGCTCTATGGGCCCAATAACCACGCATGACCTTTCATTATGAGCATGCCACTTCCCCATCATGCATGCAACCTCCTCGTCCTCCTCCTTATCTCGCTCCCTCTTCCTTGAAGGCCCATCTTCCGGAGGACCTTTTGAGGTGTTTTTCCATGTTTCATAAAGGCTTTCCATCTTCTAGAGAACATTTTGAGGTGTTTTTGCATGTCCAAGGCCACCAAAGGTTAGCATATCTCCTTTCTTAGTGTTTTTATTCCTTTTGTATCATTTATTAGTGTTGGATGTGCATGTTGTATTTTGCTTTTAACAAGGCTCGGTTTTACTTAATAAGATTGGGTTGTCAGTGGAAGGGGGTGTTTAATTTGGAGCCCTCCTATTTCTATTATTTTTTGCCTTGAACCGACCATTGCCATATATTATTCATTAACATCTTTTCCTTTATTTTAAGTTAATCTCTTTTAATTGTTTTCTAGTATTATGTGCTTTTGACATCACCTAGACATCACACAGGGGGGTGCAAATTGGTGACCCCAATTTGGCACCTCACCTTGCTGCACGCATAATGCCCCCGCCCACCATCACACGGGGTGTAAATTGGGCACCCAGTTTGGCACCCCACCTTTGCTTTGCATACTACCACCTTGGACATCACCTAGGGGTGCAAATTGGGCCGAGCGCCCTATTGGCACCCCACCTTGCACGCATCTTTGCCACCCCGGACATCACACAGGGGTGCAAATTGGTTTCAATTGGCACCCCCACCTTGCACGCATCTTGCCCCCCCGGACATCACCTAGGGGTGCAAATTGGGCGGCCCCCATTTGGCACCCCACCTTGCCTATATCTTTGCCACTGCCCGGACATCACACAGGGGGTGCAAATTGGTGACCCAATTCAGCACCCATTGGCAATTTGAACACCTTGTGCACGAAATTGAGTGACCGCCCAATTTCAAACCTAACAACATATATCTAATTTCATGCCCCTAACAACATATCTCTAAAGTGAACACCTTGTACCTAAAATTGGGCCACCGCCCAATTTCAAGGCCCCTAACAACTGTTTTGTCCATCTTGTGTTGTCCATCTTGTGAAATCTGTCTTGTACATCTTGTGAAATCTGGCAACTCAAATAGGGCGACCGCCCGATTTGGAGGCCCCAAATATATTTCTTGTAACTAGTGTCTTGGTATGCTTGAATACCAAGAAGTAGATCTACAATTCCGGCGGGCGCCCGATTTGCTCAATCATCCTCTTGTGGGCATACTCAATCATCCTCCTGTTTGAATCATCCTCCTGTTTGAAAATACGCAGGCTTTTGAAGATCGTAGCATAGGTCTACAAAAATAGAAGCGTGGAATCTGTGGGCAACTGCATACTGAATCATACTCCTGTTTGAAAGTAGAGTAACGCAGGCTTTTGATCGTAGCATAGGTCTGCAAAAATTGAAGCGAAATCGAAGGCAAAGCTTTCAACAGCAGATTATGGCGGAAGGTTCTTCAACGACGACAGGGAGGCTATGGCGTCTTCTTGCTTTCACATTCTTGATCTTCTGCAGGTCGGCATGAGCACATAGTAGAGGCAATCAACAAAAACTTTCTAGTGCAGGATCCGGTAGGCATCAAAATTGGGACAGATTCAGGAGAACAAGGGTTCAGAAAAAAATAAGTTATAGGGCCACTCTAGCTTCTTGCGTCAATAGATCAACACTGCGATTGACTGCATCCTTGATTCGACCTGCTTCCTTTGTTGCGGTATCTTTGATGCCAAGCCGTCAGATTTCCAATATCTTCCCTACCAAATCGGTGTAAGAAACATGCTTAAACTCTTCACCCGCTTCATTCATCTTCCGCCCGATAAATGAAGACAATGCATTCTTGCCAATAAACCAAGATAATCTGACTACGCTTGGCCATACCCGATCTGGATTCGCCATAGCTCGAAGTTTGTGAGTTTCTCGTTCTTTGTGAGTTTCTCGTTAGGGTTAGCCATTAGGGTTAGGTTAGATTTAGATGGGAAATTGAATTTTTACCTACTTTTAATTGTTTAGTTATGCTTATGCAATGCATTTTTTCTGAGTTAATTGAATTGTTTTTCCATAATGCCCCTTTCGGCGATCTTAAATATGGCGGTCGCCCAATTTCTACTTGTATGTCCCTCTCGATAACTTATTACAATGCTAACATTTACATGGGTATGTGCAGGAAAATAGGATTAATCCCAGAAGAGCTCAGAAAGTCTATCAGCTGATGAGGAATTACAATCACATAATATATGGATTGGATATTTGAAACTTTAATATTTTTAAAACATTAGCTTTACTTTCAAATGCTATATGAAGACTATGAAAAGTGTTTGATACTTTAATGAAAATATGTAAAATTTTAATGTCATTAAAGTTGGTCTACTTCATTTTATTGTGCACAATATGCTCTTAGAACCCTGTATTCTAGACAATAGCTACCATTTGAGATATTTATGGACTTACGGAAAGTCCATATTTAATGAAACTGTGCTTTTAATATTTAGAGTTTGTCATTCATATTCCCCACGTGACGCAATATTCTAGAGTTTATGCATAGCCCCCATTAGTGGCACACCAATGCTCGACATTGTTACTCATTAACATTTTAATTCTTTCAATTTTTGATGATATCAAGTTCAAGCATGGCAAAACATGGTGATTAAGCAAATCTTGTCACTTTATGCCTTGGGATAATCATTTGTTTGGACTTATTAGAAGAACAACCATTCCTACCCCTTTTTGTACGACCACGATATTTTTTTGAGAACTGGATTACGAGATGCATTTGATTGAGTTGGTTGTATGTGCTTGTTAATTAAGAAGGTATTCATTTGTATTACTTGTGCATTGGTGGTCTAGTGGTAGAATAGTACCCTGCCACGGTACAGACCCGAGTTCGATTCTCGGCCAATGGATCATGTGGTTCAACTCTTCTAATTTTGTTCTTGGCGCAAGAGCCAAAAAGAAGATTTAATGCATTAAACCATGTTGATAATGCGATAAGGATAACTGAGCAATCGTTGCACCATAGGGTGAGAAATGAGATCGAAGCTAATCTTGCTCTTCCAACCATCAAACATCAGAATGAGAGAGAGAATAAATGACTAGCCAAATCCTATCCTCCTAAATATTTCAATGATCTAAGAAGAATCGGAAATATTACATGCTGGAGTGGATGTGCCAGAGTGGTTATTGGGCATGACTAGAAATCATGTGGGCTTTGCTCGCATAGGTTCGAATCCTATCATCCACGTGTAGGAGCTTTTTCATATTATTTTATAGTCCGTACTATCACATACGTCCATTCGATTAATATTTAGAGTTTGTCATTCATATTCCCCACGCACTCTTCCACTGACGCAATATTCTAGAGTTTATGCATAGCCCCCATTTGTGGCACACCAATGCTCGACATTGTTACTCATTCACATGTTAATTCTTTCAATCTTTATATTATAATGTTATACCATAAGTGTGTAGTGTATCGAGCCCTAATTTGAATGGCTGAGATCATCTGGATGCATCCGAAGGCCTAGATTTATTGCACGACTTACCAGCACTGTGATTGGTCATGCTTCGATCTCTTAAGGGGAAAAGGTAAATGAAAAGGGGAAAAGGAAAAGGGAAGTGGAAAGAGAGAATGTGAAGGGCAAAATGGCATGGGGAAAAGGGAAAAGGGTAAAAAGAAAAGGGAAAACATGGGGATAAGAGAAGAGAAAAAGGCATGGAAAACGAAAAAGGGAAAGGGAACTTGGGAAAAGGGCACGAGGGAAGGAGGAAGAGATAAAGTGGAAAAGGTAAATGGAAAGGGCATGAAAAAAAAAAAAGGAAAGAGGAAAAGGTTGAAAAAAAGGAGAAAATGAAGGAGAAAAAAAGCATGGAAAAGGGGAGGAGAAAAAAAGCATGGGAAAAGGAAGGAGCATGGGAAAAGGGGGAAAAAGAGAAGCATTGAAGAAAGAGGAAAAAGGAAGGGACAAATGGCATAGGAAAAGGGAAAAAAAAAGAGAGGGAAACGGAAGGGAAAAAATGCATCAAGAAAAGGGGAAGAGTGAAAGGTTGGAAAAATGAGAAAAAGGGAAGGGACAAGGGGGAACAAGAAAAGGATGGGGAGAGGGGAAAAGAAAAGGGGCATGGAAAAAAGGAAAGTGAGAAGAAAGAAAAAGGAAAGGGAAAAGGGGGAAAGGGAACCTAGGTAAAAGTCACAAGGAAAAAGAAAGATGAAACGAGAAAAGGGAAGTGGGGAAGGGCATGAGAGAAAAGGGAAGAGGAAAATGGTGAAGAAAGGGAAAAAAGAAAAAAGGGAAAAGAAAAGGGGCAAGAGAGAAAGGGTGGGGAAAAGAGGAAAATGGGTATAGGAAATAAGAGAATAAAACAAATGTGCAAAAGGCATGGAAAAATGGAAAAGGAAAAGGAAAGTAAGGGAAAAAGTGCACAGGAAAAGGATCGGCAAAGGAGGAAAACGGAAAGAAAAAAATCCATCAAGAAAAGGAAACGGGAAAAAAGGGAAAGGGAAGCAGGGGAGTGATGGAGGGGAGGGAAAGGGAAAAAGGACATGAGGAAAGGAAAAGAGAAAAGAAAAAGGAAGGGTTGAAAGAAGGGAAAATTGCACGGAAAGAGGGAAAGGGTGGGAAAAGGAGGAAATATAAAAAAAAAAGAATGGAAAAGGGGGGAAAGAGAGAGAGGCACGGGAAAAAGGAAATGAGGAAAATGGAAAAGGGGAAGAGAAAAGGGGAACATGGAAAAGGGAAAGAGGGAAAGGGTGCGGAGATGGAAAAAGGGAAGGTAAAAAGGGCATGGAAAACGGGAGGGAGAGAAAAGAAAAATGGAAGGGAAAAGGCCACACAAAAAAAGGAGGAAAAGAATGGGAAAAGGAGGAAAAGAGAAGGGAAAATAGGCAAGGAAAAGGGCGAAAGAGTAAAAGGTTGAGAAAAAGGGAAGACATGGAAAAAGGGTGGGGAAAAGAGAAGGCATAAAAAAAGAGAAAGGGGAAGGGAAAATGCAAGAAAAAAGAGAAGAGGGAAAAGGTGGAGAAAAGAGCAAAAGGGAAGGGAAAAAGATTATCGGGAACAGGGAAGGGGGAAGGAAAGAGATGGGAAAACAAGGAAACATGTAAGAAAGACGAGAAAAAAAAAGGAAAAGAAAAAAAAAAGTAGAAAAAATAAGAAAAAATGAAATGCGGGATAGAGCAAAAGGGAAAGGGAAAGGGATAGGGCTTTTCTCACTGCATCCCAAAGCATTTACAGGCTCTCAACTTATGCCCAGCAACGCTGGGCACCATTACTAGTTTTTTATGATATCAAGTTCAAGCATGGAAAAACACGGTGATTGAGCAAATCTTGTCGCTTTATGCCTTGGCATAATCATTTGTTTGGACTTATTAGAAGAACAACCATTCCTGCACCTTATTGTACGACCACGATATTTTTTTGAGAACTGGATTATGAGATGCATTTGATTGAGTTGGTTGTATGTGCTTGTTAATTAAGAAGGTATTCATTTGTATTACTTGTGCATTGGTGGTCTAGTGGTAGAATAGTACCCTGCCACGGTACAGACTCGAGTTCGATTCTCTGCCAATGCATCCTGTGGTTCAACTCTTCCAATTTTGTTCTTGGCGCAAGAGCCAAAAAGAAGATTTAATGCATTAAACCATGTTGATAATGACATAAGGATAACTGAGCAATCGATTGTACCATAGTGTGAGAAATGAGATCGAAGCTAATCTTGCTCTTTTAACCATCAAACATCACAACGAGAGAGAAGAAATGACTAGCGAAATCCTATCCTCCTAAATATCTCAATGATCTAAGAAGACTCGGAAGTATTCCACATGCTGAGTGCCTCTAAAGTATCCTTGAGGCAGTTGGAGGAGAAAAATGACGTGCGCCATTTTTCTTGATTTTTTTGTCCTTTTCCCAGTTTTTTCTGTTCAAACACCTTTCTTGGCAATTCTCCCTTGGAACTCTCCGATTTTTGCTTGAATTGGATCGAAATTGAAAGACATCTGCTGGCTGCCCTTGTAGAGGGCCAGCATCAACACATTCCTCACGCTCTGAGCTTTTGATGGATGTTAAAATTTTCACAATTCTCAAGCATGGCCCGAGATTTACCTGTGGTTTTCTATCAGGATCATCCTCAGAATTATGGAAATCTTTAGTAACCAATACTTTCTTTCCAGATTCCTTATTTCGGCAAGAGTATACCTTTGTTCCTAGCTGCGTTGAATTCGAAATAGAGATGCTTAATTCTTGGTTGGAGGAATTTATAGGTGACAGCAAGGTTTCAGCAACAGGAATTTTCAGAGTCAATTGTGATTGGGCAGAAGAAAAAATTCATTGTGAAGGTTTACTCAGAGAATTAGGAAAAGTGTTGTATTGGATTTACAGCTATTGAATGGTTTTTTGTTGCAAGAAATCATGAATCGAACAATCTTGGCTTCTGGTTTGGCAATCCGATCTCTTTTAGCTAATTGTGGTTCTTTCTAGTGGTCTCTTCTCCTGTTTGTCCTTTTTCCCCCTTTTTCGTCATTCAATTTCATTCAATTACTTTTGTTGTATCACCCTGAGCCTTTGTGATGGCCTTTAATTTCACGGAAAACCCTAAAAATTTAGCTTTTCTTCACTCTTTCGCCAATCTTTCCGCTCAAGAGCGAGCCTTTGTCCTCTAAAGCTTAAATTCCTTTCAAGAGAAGCCTCAGGACACCATTCTCTTTGGGAATTTTGAAAATTTGCTTCCAGTCGACTCTGCAATGGACCCAATCTCGCATAAAGTCCCGTTCTGGGATAATCTGTCTGCTGATCCTGATCATAGGGGAATTCTGCATCCTCTCGACCCAATCACTCAAGTCCCCCGGCCCTATGGAGTTACAAGACGGCACCAGGAAATACAGTCGGATGAAGAATTGGATGGCAGATTGCAAAGGACAAGACATCCCTATCTGCGAGAAAGAAAAATGAGACTCTATGATGGTATTTCTCTCAATCTTCCGATTGTTCATTCTAAAATTGATGCCTTGTCTCAATGTTCTGTCATAGTCAAGGTCCAAAAATGTGGTCTTAAGCTTGATAAATTATGGGGTTATCTGCTTAACCTAAACAAAGGGATCATAATCCAAGCTGTTTACTGGCTCAACTTTCCCTATATCATGATTGAATGTGGGAATGCCAGATCAACAAATTTCTTTCTAAACTATGGTCCCTTGACATTTGAGACCTCACAGCTAACCTTCCTGAAATGGCACCCGAAACTTGATATGGACCAAATGAATAATCTTTGTATTGCTTCTACATCCCTTTTCGGTCTTAATCCTATATATTGGGATGAAGAATGCTTCAAGCTTCTTTTCAATTCAATTGGTACCTACATTTCTACTGAATACTCCCCTTCGAGACCTCCAAGAGCCTTTGTCCAGTTAGACCTGTCCAAAGATATCCCTCTCTCAATTCCTTTTAAAGATGCCTTTGGAGTAGAATCATCATTAGCTCTTAGATGGTCTGGATTGCCTTCCCAATGCCAAAAATGTTTTCAAAGACATTTATGGTATTCAGATTGTAAATCATCAGCAGAACTTCAGCAAGATAGCAGATTGAATGGGAATGCAGGTGAAAAAACAGGGGATCTCCCTCATAATAATGGAGGTAAAGTAAAGGAAAAGTCATCCAATGGGAATGTTACTCAGGAAAACAGCATCAAGGAGTTGGAAGCATTTCAGAAATTGCCAGAAAATGAGAATTTCAAATGGACAAAGGTAAATGGCAGCTACAAGAGGATTCAGAAACAAAAAGCAGCAAGGGATCAATTGAAAGCCAAAGATAAAAGTCATGAAGACAACTCCTTCTCATATAAGAGAAGTAATGGAATTACAATTGGGGAACCAAAACTTCTGGTCAAAGGGGTCATACCAGAAAAAGCAAAACAAGCCACTCATGATCTATGTTTGACATTGACCAACATCATCAAGGATGCCAAAAGTCAAGATAAGGGTCAATGCTCCTACAGTCTAATGGACTTCCCCATCAAAAACATAAGCAAAGATGGGTCATTAACTATGAAATCTCAAGGCAAAGCTAAGCAAAAGATGAATCCTACTCCAAGGATTTCACAGACTTCTTCCACTCATTCAGCAAGTCTGTCCCAGCTAAAAGTACCTTCTAATGTGCCTCCTGATCATTTGGGTATGGGTTTGACTAAACCCACAATTCAAACCAATGATGTTATTTTCATGGATAATCAGCAACATCAAGATAATCAGCATCATCAAGATAATCAGGTTCAACATCAAACTGATCAAACTGATCTGCATATCGATTGTCAAAATCCTTTTCAGGTATTATCTGACCTAAACAATAATCTAGATTTAGATTTAGATAAGAGCAGAGAATGTTTGCCTCCACCTGCCATTCCACCATCAATTCCTTCTGAGACTGCCATAGCACATAATTTTATTCCTCTCATTCCTCCCATTCAGTTCTCTCTCCCATCCCTCATTGATCTGGACTCACCAATTGTGGAAGAACCTTTCAGTCCTCCAAGAATATCTAGTAAGGTGGCAGATCAGCTAGCTTCCTTGCAAATGCAAATGGTTCATGACACAGCAGATCAAGATCTCTCTAAACATACTGAGCTCAAAGGGATAGCTACTTCTGACTATGTTCCTGAGACTCCAGAGGATAAACAAGAGCAAGTGGAGCTTCAAGAAAATTCAAGGCAAGTATTACATTCTATCTTATTAAATACTCTTGATAATAACTCTATGTTTCACTTTTATCCTGGTGGTTGCTCTGACTATAGTGATTGTGAAGATTATGTAAATGATAAAGAAAATTGGAGTAAGGAGGATTATCTTATTGATAGCACAGTTAATTTATCTAAGCCTGATTTTGATCTTCCTAGTAAGAAACCTGCTAAAAAGGCCAGGAATAACATAGGGAAGACCCTATCAGGTATGAATAAGACTCCTGCCCAAAATACCAGGAGCAAAAAGAAATCTAAAATATCCAGAATTTGACTTCCCTGTTTGCCCTTTCTCCTTCTTTTTTGGATATGAAGATTTTATCCTGGAACCTTAGAGGCATTAAAGGTCCTCTTAAAAGGAGACGAGCCATTGCTCAGATCAAGTTATACAATGCTGACATAATTCTTCTTCAAGAGATTAAGTTGCCATCTTTTGAATGTAGCAATCTAGGTGAATGGATCCACCCAAACTCCTCCTCTGTTTGGATTGAGTCTGTTGGAACTAGTGGTGGTCTTGCCATAATATGGAAAAGTGATATCACTCATATCTCTATTCATAATGGTCCCTCTAAAACTTGGCAAGCTGTCATTCTCTCCATTTCCAATTCCATCTTTGGGGTTGTTAACGTCTATGCTCCTACTTCCCCAAGTGATAGAGAACCTGTTTGGAATGAGATTAATTCATGGTTATGCACCCAAAATTTGGATAATTGGATCCTTGCTGGTGACTTTAATAATACACCCTCCTGGGAATTAAAGTTAGGGAATAAGATCAATATGACTAGATCTGAAAAACAGGCCTGAGATTCTCTTTTAAATGACAATGGTCTGATTTACATCCCATCTTCCACTGCTACTTATACCTGGTCCAATAAACAGAAAGACAAAGCCCGTGTCTACTGCACTTTGGATAGATTTTATGTGTCCAACCCTGCCACCTCTTTCTGGGACAATGGTTATGTTTCTAGTGATGAAGGAACCTCTATCTCTGATCATCAAACTCAGTTTCTTCACACTTCTCATGTCACCAAAATCCAGAGGCAAGGAAGTACTCCTTACAAATTCAATATCTCTCTTTTAGACAATGAGAACTTCTGCTCTCAATTTGTTGCCTTCTATGAGGATCTAACTGAGAGAATGAATAATTTAGCTGCTAATAATGGGAATAGGCAGCAAAAGAATACCTTCTACTCTAAAATTAAAGCTGTGAAGTCCTGGATTAAAACATGGTCTAAAACCATGCACCTTAATTGCTGTGAGGAAAGAAATGAACTTCTAATGTTCATGAAAGATATCAGATCTTTACTTCAGCAGGATCCTACAAATTTAAATCTGCAGATAGGTGAGGAGTTTTTGGAAAGAAAAATTAGAAGCATCGAAGAGATTGAGGCCAAGGGCTCTGCTATCAGATGTAAGATAAAGTACACCAATAAAATGGACTCTGGTAGCTCTAAATTTTTCTTTAGGGTAGCTACGAGTAGAGTGTTGAGAAATTCTATATCTGAGGTGATTGATGACAATGGTACCAAGCTGTCTTCTCATTCTGACATTGTCACTTTTTTCAAGCAGAAATATATGGACATTTTCCAGAATAAACCTATTCCACCTAATGACTTGGTAGAGGCAAATAATTTTAAAGATATACTGAATAATATTTTACCTTCTGCTCCTGAAGTGATGAATGATTCCATGGTTACTCCTCCTTCTCAGCAAGAAATTCTTTCCTCTCTGTCTTCCTTCAGCAAGGGTAAATCTCCTGGGCCAGATGGCTTACCTGCTGAGTTCTATATTAAGTTCTGGGATATTTTCAAATCTGATCTTACCTCCATGGTTCATGAATTTTGGAATAATGATTATCTTCAGACCTCCATTGCTAGTGGTTTCATCTCTTTGATTCCAAAAGTTGATCATCCCTGTAAATTCTCTTACCATTTCTCTTACCAATACTACCTATAAGTTGTGTGCCAAGATCATTGCTCTCAGAATTAACAGCTTCTTGCAGAGAAATATTAGTCCAAGTCAATCAGCCTTTCTTCCTAATAGATATATTCTTGACAATTATGTGGCTGCTATGGAGGGAATAAAATTTCTAATCAAAATTGCATTCTTCTTAGCTGGACTTCAAAAGAGCCTTTGATTCAGTTAGATGGGATTTCCTAGAGTTTGCTATGGCTAAACTTGGTTTCCATCCTAAGCTCATTAATCTTATTCTTGGTCTAAATCTGAGATCTAAGTCTGCTGTTCTTATTAATGGTGTGCTTTCAGGCTTCTTCTCTTTATCTTGTGGTGTTAGGCAAGGTTGCCCTCTTGCCCCATATCTTTTCCTGGTTGCAGCTGAACTTTTATCCAAAGTCATTTTCTATTATCAGGATAAGGGCTTAATTAGAGGCCTTAAGCTTCCAGACTCAGATGATTATCTTACTATGCTTCAATATCTTTGATGACACCTTCTCATTTCTTCATGCTGATCTGGCCAATATTGATTGCTTCCTTAATGTAATCAATAAATTCTCAGCTGCTTCTGGTATCTATCTTAATATCAGCAAAAGCCTTATTATAGGAGATATTCCTGATCATCAATTGCTTGGTATTAATGTTCTCCCATCTGGTCAAGCTACTAAACTCTTGGGGATGCCTTTATCTTTAGATCATAGCTTAAAGGGTCTTTGGGATCCTATTATTCAAAGAATAAATAAAAAACTGAATAACTACAGGAATTACCTCACTCTAGCTGGCAGGACCATTATAGCAAATTCTGTCCTTACAAGCTCTCATGTGTATTTCTCCACTGCTCTTGTTGCACCTAAATGTGTTTACATGGAGCTAGAGAAAGTTATCAGGAATTTCATTTGGAAATGTAGTCATCTTGTTAACTGGAACTCCATATGTAAACCAAAAAGTTTTGGAGGTCTTGGCTGCAAAAACCTCTTCCTCCAAGCTCAATCTCTTGCAGGTAAATTTGTCTGGAAGGCTATTTATGGAAATCTATCTCCAACCTACAAATTTGTCAGATTTTGGATCAACCAAAGCCGTCCTTCTAGTCACCCATCTATTCATCACTTATTGCCTAATTCTGCTTTCACTCATCTGAAAACTGCTCCCAACACCTCTCCTCTAATGAGCAATATGATTAAAGCTTGGAATTCCATCTCTCAGCATTTTCAGTTCATCTCTGCTGATATGCTTCATTGTGATATGCCTATTTTTTGGAACCCTATCTTAGCTGATCAAAACTCTACTTTTCTGGCCATCAAGCATCCCAAAATTTGTAAGAAATGGCATGATGCTGGGCTTTACTTCATCAGAGATCTGTTTGTTGGAGATAGAATTATCTCTTGGACTGCTTTAAAAAACATTATTAGAGGTACCTCCTCTGATAGAAAGGTTTATTCTCTTATCAAGCATAGCCTCTGGTCCTATAGACAGCAAGGCAATGGCTAAATGGGGTATTAATCATGATCAGCTTAAGATTCTTTTCAAGAATGTTTGGAATTCTTATTGCCCTCCTAAAATCTCCTATTTCATATAACTTGTTGCTAATGGCAGTCTTAACAATTTACATTCTATGTCTAAGAGATATCCAAATATTATGGCTAATTGCCCTTTAAGATGTAATGCTGTTGAAGATATGATTCATATCTTTTGCTGTGACAAGTTGTCTGGTTTCTGGAATTGGATTGCTGATAAATTTGGTATTTTGTATGATGGAAATTTTCTTTCTTTCATCCAAAACAATGATAGCTTCAAAAACACAGTAATTTTCATTGCTCTGTGGAATATTTGGAAAGCTAGAAACCGTGTATTGTTTGGGAAGAAAAGGCCCTCTATTTTTTGGATTAAGATGAACTTCCAATTTGACTTTGAGACTATTGCCACTGCTCATAAAAACAAAAACATTGGAGCTAACAATGACAGGAACTGGGAGAATCATGGCGCTTTTAGGGGTCACTATAATTTATTTGCTTCCAATCTAAATGTGGTGGATTCTAATGCTTTTCTCTGGATGATTCAGAATATCTAACTTTTTATGCGGAGAGGAGTCTTCCTGGAATTTGATGACGCCTCACTTTATAGCCAAGGTTCCAAAGACAAGGTCATGAAGAATGATTTGGCTATTTCCATGGAATCCTTTCCTATGAAGAAAGGACACAACAGAGAAGTGTGAAAGAGAGTGAAGATCTTGGGCATTCCATTTTCTCAAGTAGTAAAGCGGTACAGATCCACTGCCTTTTGGGCTTTTCCGCCAATAATAACTTCATCCTCACAGAAGACAGCTTGATTAGATATAGAACCATGTATTACAACTGGCAAACTCCTAGCTGATCTCGTGATGGTTCCCCTCAACATACTTCGGAGGACAAGGACAAGTCTTTTCCATCTCAACAATTGGGGTCCAAATCAAGACTGGCCTTCATCCACAGCATCTATTCAATGCCTATTTCAATGACACTTTCTTCTCCTCGGACTAATGAGCCTTTTACATCTCTAGCCTTTTCCTAAATATGCCTCTCGCTTCCTATCTAACTCTATCCTGGTTTATTTTCGAAAGATTGTACTTTCGCAAATCTTTTCGGCTTATACAGAGCTTCCGCTTCATCTACTTGGGGCTTCATCAAACTCCGCTCATATTTGGGAGCTTATTATCTTCGCACACATTGTTCTTAACATTCTCATTCCTTCTATTTTTGTGCTAGAGCTCATAATCTATAATATGAAGCTCTATGTCGATCATCTTTTTCTCATGTGTTTCTATGCGCACATTCATGCTATGTTCCCTTTATCTATAATTAATGATGAAAAACCATCTCGCTTCAAAAAAAAAAAACCTACCGAATCCAGTAAACCTAGACTGTACATTTGCCTCTAATAATCCCTCGCAGTATTATCAATTCCTCGATACTAGACTCCAGCATCCTAGATCGTTGTCCTTTTACCCATTTTACTTGTTCATCTCGTATGTTTCAAACCTAATATAGCATTTTTCATCCATAAAGTAATGAGAGAATCATAATATTTCAACAAAATTTTCTTATCATTAATGTTCTCATTAATATTTAAGTACTTTACATGTATTGATCATAAATCATTAAAAAGAAGTATTTATCCAGTAGTTAATTTCATTGTTTCAATATCCGAGACTAATGTATGGTGATAAGATTTTAATTCATAAGCTTGATCTTTCTTAGTCACGTGACTATTTCGCTAGAAAGCAAAGCTAAAATGATAATATTCTAAAGAAAACTGCTTATGTGATGCCTTTGCCAAGCAGGAACTTCTTAGTGACAAACTTCAAGAATAAAATGAGCAAGATCTCCATCATTCTTCCAACCTAAATCCAACTACAAAAGCAAAAGGGAACAATGGGAAGAAAATCCCATACCTCGGGTACTAATCACTCAAGCAATAAAAATCCAGATTGTGCGGTACAAAGGTACATTGGGATTTTCAAATTTTCACCGACAATTCCATTGTGCCTCTTGCCCTCACGCTAGAAAAGTCTAAAAGAATGAACTGAGAATAAAATGCAACTGCATAGACATCTCACGCCCATTAATAACACACATTTTACATGACATTTAGAACTCAGTAAAGATCATTATTTAACCGGCAGTGATGTATTTGCAGATTCTAAAATAATCATAGAACCTCGATCATCATTATATCGTACCTTATATCAAGATCTCGCTGTGACACCTTAGCCTCATCTATAAATCCATATTATGCAATAACCAGAGCTAGCGAAACATCCATATATTTCAATTCGTGATCCGTTATAGATGGCAACTCAGAGATCCGCACTTTCTCTAAAACAATTCTTCCTTTACACTTTTCTCTCTTTTTCCGGCCATCTAGAGAAGCATCATTCCGCTCTCTATTTTTGAAGACTGGCTTTCAAACCCCAAATATGGTTTGTTAAAATCTACTTCTACAACTCAGCACGATATATTAAGATTCCCGCATAACTGCCTACTATCACGATCATAATTTCGCTCTATACATCCTTTCATCTTCCTTATCCATAGTCGGTACGTGTAGAGGCAAATGCCTTCAAGAGCCCGTATGATGTTAGGGCGTACCGCTTAAGAGCATGTATGTTAGGGCAACCAAAACCCTAACGCGAAGTTCTCATCGGCCAATGTGAACTACATGGATTTGACTCTTGCAAATATTATCTTCATAAAAGACCATTGCCCTTTGCATTTCTCTAGAGTTGAGTCCTTGAAGATAATTTATAGAGCTCAGATAAGCAAATGCCCGAAGGATTGCATCATTCTAACATTTCATAATGGTAAACTGCAACAAAATGTAATAAAATGAAATGGTCATGCTTAAACCACTCCATTTGGCCAATGCTAATAAGTTACATGCCAACTTGGGTTCTAATCTAGAAGTACATCTTGTAATTGTGCATCTAGAAAACTTTGCCATGTCAAATAATGCATCCGTTAGATCTTGAGTTATAGTCCAGCTTCAAGATTGGAAAAATTCCCAATTGACCTATTAATAAATAATTCCAGCCGACATTGCCTCCTAGTGGACAATGGTCCTTGAATTTACCTAAAGGTAAACATGTACCCATGGTGATCATCATTTGATTAAATGCACACAATGTTGAATATCAATTATCAGATTTGCATTAATAAAACCCTACCACCCACCGTGGAATGAGGTAAACACACACCTTGATAGGTATCAATCAGGATTATGGGAGATTAACCCCCCACCGCCACAGCACAGGTTGGGTTTCATCCCATAATTTAAAGCGTAAGGAGATTCTAGATTAAGAACATACCTTGTTAATGGAGTTTTGGAAACTAGGAGCATCACCAGAGCACCACTGCGGTTAAGTTGTGTGCTATCATATTGATAATTATATGCTGTACCTAACCGCATATGTAAAGTAGACAACTATAGAGCTAACCCGCATCGCGATAGTGTCAAGCCTCATGGCCAATCTCATCTTGGTTGCATTTTGGTGTGTTTCCATAGTATCATGTAGGTGGTATAACCTCTCACACTCTTCCTCATCATACGCCCCGATAAATAATAATTAACTAATGTGGGTGCTAACTTTCAGAAAATCAATATGTTGTCTACTAGAAATATCAATGCAATCACCATATATTTACTTTTCCTAAGTTGCAGCCTAGGACAGCCTTTTAAAATGCCTATACAACTAGCCAATAGGGTAGAGGACAACACCGTATATCTTCGCAGATGAAGTGGCTCCAAAACCCACTGGAACTAGTAAACCTAGATTCTATGATCCGCCTCTTGGCCAATCCCTGGCAGATTATCACCGGGATAATTAGACCGAGCATCTCTAGATCGTCCTTTTTACCCATTTTACTTGTTCATTCCCAGAGATGTTTCCAAACAATATAAAGATTTTTTCATCCATAAAGTAACAAGTGAATCATAATATTTCAACAAAAGTACTTTTCTCTTTATCATTAATGTTCCGTCAATATTTACATTTCAAAGATGTATTGATCATAAATCACGTAAGAAGTATTTATCCAAGCATCAGTTTGTTTCAATATCCTGAGACTAATGTAGCAGACATAGTATTTTAATTCATAAGCTTGATCTTTTCTAGTCACAGACTATTGCTAGAAAGCAAAGCTAAAATGATAATATTCTAAAGAAAACTGCTTATGTGATGCCTTGCCAGGAACTCTTAGGGTGACAAACTCTCAAGAACAAAATGAGCAAGATCTCCATCATTCTTCCAAATGCAAATCCAACTACAAAAAGCAAAGGGAACAATGGGAAGAAAATCCCATACCCGTACCAATCAATAATCAAGAATAAAACGGTGATCGTGTAAGCAAGGGCCAAAAGGTACATTGGGGATTTTCAAATTTTCACACCCATTGTGCCTCTTGCCCCAAGAAAAAGTCTAAAAGAATGAACGGAGAATGTTTAACCGTGATGGTGACATCTCACGCCCATTAATAACACATTTTATATGACATTTAGAACCGCAAGAGATTACTATTTAATCAAGTAGATGTATTTGCAGCATTCTAAAATAATCATAGAACCCGACCATTATATCGTATCTATATCGATTCACAGACACTCTAATAGGCCTCTATCTATAACTGTGATATTATGCAATAACTAGGGAGCTAGCTAAACATCCATATATTTCAATTCGTGGATCTCATATAGATGGCAACTCAGATCCGTGTACACTTTCTCTAAAAATAATCTTCCTTTACACTTTTCCTTTTTTTCCTAGCCCCATCTAGAGAAGCACATCATTCCGCCTCTATTTTGAAGACCCGCCTTCAAACCCCAGCCTATGGCCTGTTAAACCTACCACAACTCACCTAATGTGATATATTATTCCCGCATAATCGCCTACTATCGCCAGATCATACGGTTCTATATATCCTTTCTCATCTTCCTATCCATAGTCGGTAAATGTGAGGCAAATTCTACCAAGAGCTCAAGATGTTAGGGCAGCCGCCAAGAGCATGTATGTTAGGGCAACCAAAACCCCAACGCTAGTCTCTAATCGGCCAATGTGAACCATGGATTTGACTTTGCAAATATTTCATCTTCATAAAAGACCATTGCCTTGCATTTCTCTGGTGAGTTGAGTCCTCTGAAGATAATTTATAGAGCTCTGATAAGCAAAATGGCTCCCTAAAGGATTGTGACCATTCTAACATTTCATAATGCAAACGGCAACAAATGTAAAAATAAATGAAACGGTCATGCTTTAAACCACCCACCTACACGCTGACAAGTTACATACAAACTCGGCTCTAATTTGTAGAAGTACATCTTGTAATTGTGCATCTAGGAAAACTTTGCCATGTCAAATAATGCATCCGGTTAGATCTTGAGCTATAGGTCCAGCTTCGATAAGTACCCCTAATCTTGGACCTACACAAATAATCTCGAAATGACATTGCCTCCTAGTGGATAATGGTCCTTGAATTTACCCAAAGGTAAACATGCACTCCATGGTGATTCTCATTTGATTAAATGCAATACAATGTTGAATATCAATTATCAGATTTGCATTAATAAAACCCTACCACCTACCGGAATGAGGGTAAACACACCTTGATAGTATCAATTGCGGACTATGGGGAGAGCTTTAACCCCCACCGCCACGCCAGGGTTAAGCCTGTCCCATAATTCTAAAGCGTATGAGATTCTAGATAAGAACATACCTTGTTAATGGAGTTTTGGAAACTAGAGCATCAACTAGAGCACCACTGTAATGTTGTGTGCTATCATATTGACATAATTATATAGCCAACTCCGGCATATAGACAACTATAGGTTTCAACTCGCATCGCGATAAGTGTCAAGCCCTCATAATAATCTCATCTTGCATTTTGGTGTGCTCTATATAAGATCATGGTAAGTGGTATAACCTCACTCTTTCCTCATCACATTCCTGCATAGCAAATAATATTCCAACGTAGTATAACTTTGCAAAATCATTTATGTTGTCTACTAGAAATATCAATGCAATCACCATATATTTACTTTTCCTAAGCTGTTTTTAGGATGCCTTAAATGCTCAAGGCAAACACACAGTAGAGGACAACACCCGTGACATCTTCAAGGTGAGGAAGGTCTAAAAACCCAGCCCGAACTAGTAAAACCTAGGATTCTACATCCATTTCTACCAATCCCTCGGTAAGATTATCACCCCTCGATACTCAGACTCCAGCATCTCTAGACGTTGTCCTTTTACCCATTTCTTTACTTGTTCATTCCTCAGATGTTTCTGTACCTAATATAGCATTTTTCATCCATAAAGTAACAGTAGAATCATAATATTTCAACAAAAGTACTTTTCTTTATCATTAATGTCTTGTCAATATTTAAGCATTTCAAAGATGTATTGATCATAAATCATCGTAAGAAGTATTTATCCAAGAAGCATCATATTGTTTCAATATCCGTACTAATGTAGCAGATAGGCATTTTAATTACAAGCTGAATTTTCTTAGTCAGCTGCATCATTGCTAGAAAGCAAAGCTAAAATGATAATATCTAAAGAAAACCGCTTATGTGTGATGCCTTTTGCCAAGGCAGGAACTTCTTTAGTGACAAACTTCAGCAACAGCGATAAGATCTCCATCATTCTTCCACCCAAATCCAACTAAAAGCAAAGGGAACAAATGGAAGAAAATCCCATACCGCAGCCTAATCAATAATCTCCCCGCTAGCGTAACGGTGATCAGTGGCAGGCCAAAAGGTACATTGGGATTTTCAGCCTCTTCGCCGACAATTCACAGCTCTTGCCCCTCGGCCAGCTTAGAAAAAGTCTAAAAGAATGAACTGGAGAATAAAATGTAACCGCATATATATTCACCTATTAATAACACATTTTACATGACATTTAGAACCGCAGATTACTATTTAATCAGCAGATGTATTTCAAGTGCATTCTAAAATAATCATAGAACCCTACTCATTATATCGCATCTATATCGATCTCAGACAGATAACCCCATAATTCTATCAAGCTTAAGACCACATTTTGGACCTTTGACTATGACAGTAACATTGAGACAAGGTATCAATTTTAGAATGAACAATCGAAGATTGGATGGAAATACCATCATGTAGTCTCATTTTTCTTTTCTCTGGAGATAGGGATGTCTTGTCTCAAGTAACTGGCCATCCAATTCTTCATCCGGATCAGAAGGTGGGCGGCCCCATGAATGGTGAACTTAAGCAAAGAATGCTTACATCTTTGATCCTAAAGCCAAACATGAAGTTTTTATAGCAAACATCTCTACAAGTTGGGTTGTCCTAACCTCGCTACGGATTTCTAAACCTTATTCCCGCAGCATTGCACCACAATCCAAAGAAATTAAGGGGCCCTAAGAAAGATATGGTGATAATTTCTCTTCAATGTGCAAAGCCATGAGTGTGGAGTCCAAGCTCCTCAATGGTGCATGAAATTGTCAGCTTCAATGGTATCCGTGACGGTTCCAATGAAGCATCCGTACTGTTCCCAATGGCAACAGTTAACCTTATGCATGAACATGCTATCACCTAAATGGTGATAGTAACATCCCCGCATGGTGATAGTAATATCCCTCGATGGCTAAGCACACAATACGGAATTAGACATAAGGAATGAGGATTTGAACCCCTATTGACTACCTTTTGGCCAATTACCATTATTCCAACCCTCGAAAAACAAACATCAAATTAGTTACAGATTAACAAAATGCATTCAGACTACTGCAACATCAAGAAAAGACATCTATACTGCTGAAGGGATCCTATCCTTTGAACTGTGATAAGACCCTCAAATAAGATTGAGAGAACAAATGCTTCAATGCAACAATCTTCCTAAACTCAAACTCAATGTTCATTAACTCAGAATAATTAAGACATTCCCATTACATAATGAATTGAGTAATAACAAAATGTATTTTCTACCTCATAAAGAAGGTATTCCGCCTCTTATTGCAAATTATTAGAATACAACTTAACTAAGTTATAATCCTAGGCTTCGCTAAGATATGTCTCTCGCAAATTTTGTCTATATAACCACTCTCCTAATGCCTCGATTCTTCCTTCCTGGTGCATCTAATCCATCCGGAATCGCATCATGCTTGAAGACTTTCCGCTTTTCTTTCTATGCCTGCAGATCCTTGAGGTTACCACTAGGAGCATCGCTTCATCAGCACCATCATCCGCAGCAGCCATTGAATGTCAACAAATAAATTTAATCCGGACAAGAAGAAATGTTTTCTAATTGGCATCCCCGTCCTAGCTCCGGATTCTTCTCATTTCTAGCCTCCTCATTCCCTCAAAAATATAATGCCACCTTTTATCCTAATCTTCCTCTCTTCATACTCAATCATTTTAAAGTTTTTCTCGTTTCTTTTGGGTCTACATGTTCTGCATCCCTTTCTCCAAGGCATCTTCCTTCAGTCAGTTTTGCAAGCGTTCTCTCTCTTCTCTAACTTTTTAGTATCATCCTCCTTCCGGGCTTCTTTTTCTCAGCTTCTTTAGCCTCTTTTTCTCTCCTCGAAATTTTGAACCCTTTTCTTCTCCTCCAACTGCTCTCATGTCTCATCCTAGTCAGCTTCCCCTCACATTGCCTTTGATGCTCCAAATTTATGCTTAACCATCTCATCACTGCTACTAAAAGTTTGCCCTTCAAACTTTCGTGCAATCTTCTTCCTTTTATAGGTGTAACATTATATTAGGGCTTCAAAGTTGTTGTACAAGGTGCAACAGCGACAATTAGATGGGATATCAATAGGTGTACAAGGGCATTTGGTTTAACCCTCGCTTTGTAACAAAGATCGCCTAATGCCGCTAAGCTATTATTTGGAGTCTCATCTCTATCATGCTCAGCCACAACATCTCAGATCGTGACTATCTTCTCCATCCTGCTTCTCTAACCGCAGATTAACACTTGCATTGCTAATATTTGTGTTATGTTAAACCCAGTTTAAATAGAAATGTATCGTCAAAAAGATAAATTCAAGAAACTAAATATGAAGTCAAGAAATAACTAATAATTACCAAGTACTCAACCTTTCAGCCTTCTAACTTATCCGCTTAAGGGTTCAAAGAACCCCCGAGATTCCTCTACTAGATGCCTTCAAAAATCCAAAGACATACACATTAGGACGCCCGCACAATGAGTTAGATACAATGGCAGCAAGATCTTCTTCAGAGGTCTAATCCCATATTTGGCATGCATGAATCATTCCAACTTCTAAAAGCTAACTTAAAAGGACGAAAACAGAAACATCTAATGGTTGTAATCATGGGATGTATGCTGAGGTAATTGGAGTATGTGTAATCCAATTCCCTTCTTGCCTTCAATATGGATGCAATGCCATGTAGCTGCTATGTTTCATCACAAATGAGCAGATGTGGCCATTTTATCGACCCTCCCTGAACATTTTCCTAAAATGATCAAGCCAAGCTTCAAACAATGTATCCTAATCCAGGCTTTTTTGCATTATCGCTTCCAGTGTTCACATCCAGAATGTGTTTTGGTCCCTCATCTCGCTTTGCCTTAAAAACATATAAATTGGGAATTCTATTACCTAAAAATACAAAACAAAAAAAAAATGTTAACAATTAAGCATAATTCCACAACAAAAGCTTGAAGAATAAGGTGCATGTTACTCCGCTGCATTTACAATACGCACTTCGCAAAGACTGGGCTATCCATTCCCCTCGCTAGGAATTTGTTCCCAGAATGCCTCTTCTTCATTCCTTTTCTTGCAATTACCCTCATTCCAAATTCTCAAGTAACCCGTTTGAACCCCCGACTACATCACAGCCCTGCATTCTGTGAGGCATCAAAAATTCATGCCTTTCATAAACTGGATTCAAGTGTGGTATAAAATTTTGAAGGTTGCATGACATGGCTTTGACCCTCCTCTAATTCAATGCATTGGGCAGTCCTGTAGAAGAAATTTCAGATGTCTCACTGAAATGTTTCCACCACTTCCTTCCAGTAATCCATTTTGAAGCATGTGCTTCACATCATTATCCCAAAGAACCTTTTGCTTCATAATATCCAGTTAACAAAGACGGGCCCTTCATCAGTTGCGTTGCCCATTCAACAAGATATTTTTCTTCATCAATAGCTAGGAGCTTTAGGAACACTTCCAAATTTACTTTTAGATTTACTGCATGATGGTTTCTGTAAGAGTAGCTTGAGGTATACCATAATGTAAACTCGCTCGATAGAGAACATGCCATCTTCTATAGTAGACTCTATATGCATTCCAAAGCTCTATAGTCCATGAACCTCCTTGTGTCCTCTAACAAGTTTTTTACTCAGCCTTTGAGATTTCTTCTCGGGCGTAAAATGAGGGGTCCTGGAAGATCTAGTCTTTTTAGGAGGAGGAGGTGGACTATTAGGCAACAATGAGTTCGTGGATTACCGCCCCGAGGAAAAGTACATGACTCGCTCCTAAGATTCATTTCTCACACAAGACAACTTCCTAAACCCGGCACGTAAGAGGATACGGCATGCATCCAGCTCTCTAGCTTTATGTAAAAATATACTTACCTTAAGCTTTCACCTCACCTCTCGCTTTGTTAGCTTCAAATTTTGAGTGTTTGCCTAACTCGGCTCTTTTACCCTATTTATACCGTGATGATACAAGAAACACACTGCACGCAATTTAATGGAAGGATGTAAGCAAGAATGCAAATGCCGTAATCAAGGGTTCTCGACTCTTCCAGTCGCTGATCCATACCATCTTCAAATAGATCTTGACAAAGAGGCTCCATGTCATCGATCCCATATGATCCGAGTAGAGATGAGGCGCCTAAATCCATGAAGAACTCCGAGTTTTGAGGGAAATTAAAGAACAGACCGCAGCATCTTGGGTAATTTGTGCATATACCATGGTTCTCGCAAGAGGAAAATACAAGCCAAGACCACTCCGGAATTTATGCCGCCATCCTCAGAATTCAAATTTAACCACTCCTCGGAATTTTATGGCTCTTACCGCTATGGTTAGGGTTCCTCGCCATCGTGGAAGCAAGGGTTTTGGCATCGTGGAGGGGAGAATTCGCCATCATGGATAATAAATTCGTGTTTAGGTTTCGCCAACAAATAACTGCTCGTGAATTTCTACTAAATAATAAGGTGGAGGTGTTAACAAAAATAATTCTTTTTTAACGCCAATATTGGGGATCGCCACCAATGACTCGGCACCCACCTTATTTCCTCGGGTGCCGCTTCAGAACCTATATTGTACGGGACTTGGAGTGATCGGGTCGAGAGGATGCACTTCTATGATCGTGATCGCTTAATGATTATCCTTAATCCGGACTTATGTGAGATTATCCATTGCAGAATGACTGAAGCAAATTTCAAAAATTCCCAAAGAGAATGGTGTCCCGAGGCTTTGAAAGGAATTTAAGTTTTAGAGGACAAAGGTCATTTTGAGCTTTTAAAGATTGGCTAAAGAGGAAGAAAAGCCAAATTTTAGGGTTTTCCGTGAAATTGTGCTGGCCATCAAGCAAAGGCTCGTAGGTGATACAAACAAAAGTAATTGAATGAAATTGAATGATCTAGTAAGGGGAAAGCACAAACAGGAGAAGAGACCACTAGAAACTTCATTAATTAGCTAAAAAGAGATCTGGATTGCCAAACCGCCAAGTCAAGAGGACACCGATTCATGATTTCTGCAACAAAACCATTCAATAGGTCAGAATCCAATACAACACTTTTCCTAATTCTCCTCGAAAGTAAACCTTCTTCACACAATTTTTTCTTTTCCTCAACAATCACAATCAATTGACTCAAAAATTCGTTGTCAAAACCTTTGCTGCCACCTATAAATTCCTCCAACCAAGAATTAAGCATCTCTATTTCGAATTCAACGCAAATTTTAGGAACAAAGGTATACTCTCACGTAAATACGAACTGGAAAGAAAGCATTGGTTACTAAAGATTTACACTCGGTGGATGATCCCGATAGAAACCACTGTGTAAACTTCGCCATGCTTGAGAATTGTAGAAAAATTTTAACATCCATTAAAAGCTCAGAGCTGCGAGGAATGTTGATGCTCGCCTCTACAAGGGCGCGTACCAACAGATGTCTTTCAATTTCGACCAATTCAAGCAAAATCGAGAGTTCTAAGGAGAATGCTAAGAAAGGTGTTTGAACAAAAATCAGAGGGACAAAAAATCAAGAAAAATGGATGATCGCCATTTTTCCTCCAACCTTCAAGGGATAATACTTTTTGGGAGGCAACCCAAAGATAATAATTTCCTGATCATTGATACGATGGATTTCGCTTCTCTCGCGGATGTTTGATGGTTGGCATTTCCGATCCTATTTCATTAATCTATGGTGGCCAATCGATTGTTCGCTTATCCTGCATGTCGGCGACGCATTAAATCTTTAATTTTGCGCTTCAAGAACAAAATTCAGTTAAACCGGATGTAATAAGAATCAACTGAAGTCCGGTGACCGCGGTAATTATTCACCACCAGACCACCAATGCACAAGTAATACAAATGAATACCTTCTAATTAATGCCACATAAACCAACCTAACTCAACGTATCTCTCATAATCCAGCCTCGTGAATACCGGTCGTATAATATGCGGAATGGTCGTTCTTCTAATGTCCAAACAAATGATTAAGCAGCATAAAGTTTGCCAAGATTTCCAATCAATCGTTCTACGTTTGAACTGATATCATAAACTACCGGAAATTAGCCATACCGCATAAGTTGACGCAAGAGAAACGATCCTTTTCCCTTTGTTCTATCCCGTGATTTCTATTTTTCGCTCTTCTTATATAAGCCTTTGTTTTCCCATCTCTTTCTTCCTTCCCCGTTCTGAGACCTTTTCCTTCCTTTTGCTCTTTCTCCACCTTTTCCCTCTTCTTTTTCTGCTCTTTTCCCCTTCCTCTTTTTTATGCCTTTTCCCACTTTTCCTTCAACCTTTATTTTTCACTCTTTTCCTGTCGGTTTTCTTTTCCTCCTTTTCCCATTCTCCTTTTGTATTTTCTCCATTTTTCTTTTCTCCTCCCGCTTCCATGCCCTTTTATCTTCCCCTTCCATCCTCGTGACCCTTTCCCTCTTTTCCCTTTTCCATGTTCCCTCTCTTCCCCTTTCCATTTTCTCCCCTTTATTTTTCCGCGGCTCTCTTTTCCCCCTTTCCATTCTTTCCCCTTCCCATGCCTTTTTTCTCCTAATCTTTCTATTTTCCCAGAGCCTTTTCCTCCTTTTTCCCAATCTCTTTCCCTCTTCCGTGAATTTTTCTCCTCTTTTCCAACCCTTCCTTTTTCTTTTCCTTTCCCTCATGTCCTCCCCTCCCTCCATCACCCCGGCTCCTCTTTCCTTTGATGGATTTTCCGCTTTCCCTCCTTTGTCGATCCTTTCCCTCGTAGACCCTTTTCTCCCCTTTCCCTTTTCCTTTCCATTTTCCATGCCTTTTGCATTTGTTTCGGATTCTCTATCTCTACACCCATTCTCCTCTTTTCCCCAACTTTCTCGCTTCTCCCCTTTTCTCTTCAATCTCCTCTTCTCCCTTTCTCTCATGCCCTTCCCACTCCCTTTTCCTCGTTTCATCTTTTCTTTTCCTTGTGACTTTAATCTTAGGGTTCCCCTTTTCTCCCTTTCCTTTTCTTCCCCACTTCCATGCCCTTTCTTTCCCCTCCTCCCCATCCTTTCATTCCCCTTTGTCCCCTTCATTTCCAATCTTCACTCCCCTCTTTCTCGATGCATCTCTTCCGCGCTTATTCGTCCCTCCTTTTCCCTCTTCATCGCTTTTCCTTTCCCTGCTGCCCTCTTCCATGCTTTTTCTCCTTTCCATTTCCTCTTTCCCCTTATTCCACGCATCTTTCCACCCTTTATCCTTCTCCCTCCTTCCCTCGTGGTTCTTCCCGTGTTCCCTCCCTCTTTCGCTTCCATACCTTTCTTCTCTTTATCCCCATGTTTTCCTTTAATCTCTTTTCCCCTTTTCCCATGCCAGTTCTTCAGCATCTCTTTCCACTTCTTTCATTTTACCCTTGCGACCGCTACGATCCTCAATCACGGTCGTAACAACGGTTTGATGCATCCGATGATCCCCATTCAAATTAGTTCGAAGACCCATAATTTATGGAGCAATATAAAGACTTGAAAGCAATTCACGGTAATACCGTCGAGATTGCGCTACAAATGGTGACAAACCGAATATTGCGGCCGGCAATTACGGAATGACAACCGCATTAATCGAATCGGACGTGGATAATTCGACTATAAATAATATGAAAAGCCATCGGATGATAGATCTGGAACAAAGCCCATTACGATTTCTCAGTCATGCCCAATCCACCCGCACATCCACCTAAAGATAATATTTCCGATTCTTCCAGGGATCATTGAAATATTTGAGGATAGACGGCTAGTCATTTATCTCTCTCCCCATTCCTCGGTTCGATGGTTTAAGATTATTTCGATATCACTTCAATTCTATGGTGTAACGGATACCGCTTTATCCTTATCGATTATCATGGTTTAACGTATTAATCTTTGGCGCTTCAAGAACAAAATTATGAAAACTACGATCTTATTAATGAATCGGAACTCGTCCGATCGTAAGGTAATTATTCTACTCACTTGACCACTACCGCAATAAGTAATAAATGAATACCTTTACTCATCATAAACTAACCTAATCAATGACCTCGAATCCAGCTTTCAAAATATCGTGGTCGATAAGTGGAATGGTTGCTTCTAACAGTCCAAACAAATGATTATCCCAAGGCATAAAGTGACAAGACGTTTAATCAATCGTGGTTTTGCCATGCCTTTGAACTTGATATCACCAAAATTGAAAGAACTAAATGTCGCATTAAATCCTGTAATATCATACGGAAGAGCCATGAACTGAATGGACAAACCTCAAATATTAATCGAATGGACGATAATTATAAAATATGAAAGCCCACATCGGATGGATTCGAACCTGCGCGAAAGCCCATGATCTTCTTTATCCATTGATGTTGAGCCTATAACAGCCGGACTATGCATGTCCTGAATGGTTTCTTTTGTTGTTATAGTTCACACGTATACCTAATTAGCTTCACCGCATTATTGCCTTTTTTCAATGTTAAAGACATCTTTCGGCAAGAATGCATAAATCCTAGAATATTACGTCGCTGGAAGAGTGAGGGAATCTGGAATGACAAACTCTAAATATTAATCGAATGGACGATGTGATAGGACTATAAAATAATATGAAAAGCTCCTACACGTGGATGATAGGATTGAACCTATGCAGCAAAGCCCACATGATCTTCTTAACCACTATAACTATTTCGATTCTTCTTAGATCATTGAAATATTTAGGAGGATAGGATTTGGCTAGTCATTTATTCTCTCTCATTCTGATGTTTGATGGTTGGAAGAGCAAGATTAGCTAAGGTTTGCTCAGTTATCCTTATCGCATTATCAACATGGTTTAATGCATTAAATCTTCTTTTTGCTCTTGGCGCCAAGAACAAAAATTAGAAGAGTTGAACCTATAAATGTTTTGATCATGCATGTCCTTGAATGGTTTCTTGTTGTTAAAAGGAGAAGTTCACACGAATTGGCCGGTGAATCAACTCGGGTCTCCACAACCATTCTACCACTAGACCACCAATGTATACCCCAGCATCTCAAAAAAATATCGTGGTCGCAGGAATGGTTGTTCTTCTAATAAGTCCAAACAAATGATTATCCCAAGGCATAAAAGTGACATTAGGACATACTGGCACATGGCCTTGTAATGTTAAAGACATCTTCTTCCTTGGCAGTACTAAGATATCTCTGGATGTGGGCCTTTTCTTTAGCAAGCTTATTGATTCCAATCAAGACCCGAGGTATGGAAGCCAAATTATTGGGCAATGCCTCCAAGATTTTGGGGCAAGCTAGGATTAGCTATTAAAAAGTGGCATTTCAGCCCTCAGATCTATGTCAAACTATCTGTATCGTCTGATTTTGGCCACGATTGAAGATGTCAAACTATTTGTATCGTCTGATCTCGACCGCGATTGAAGACACCACAACGTAAAACATTATAATATAAAAAAGATGTCTCTATTTTGTGGCATCCATTGTGTATACTTGAAACATCCAATGCACCTGGTGACATTTGATAACTGAAGTAATTCAAATCTCAATAGAAGACCAAACTATTTTTGGGCATAAGTTGGATTGTCAAAATATTGTTTGCTATTTGATGGGCTAATTTATTCCAAAATATTGTCTTCTATTTGATGATTAAGAATAGGATTCATGTCCATTCATGGCAAAGACATCAAATCATATCAATGGCAACACATTCATGCCACATCACACATTTAATAAATCATTGAATGCCGACTTGCTTATCCAAAATTGTCAATTACACCTTGCAAATAATGAAGGTCCTTTCTTTCATTTTACTCCTATAGACTAACAATTTATCAACGAAGAAAGATCTAACATGAATATTATGAATATTGATATACATTATTATCAAGCAACATCTTGCAAGTCTAGATAGATCAGTTTCTTTCTTTTTGCACTAAGTGAGACTATGAAAAAAAAATAGTAAATTAACTTATGATTGTTTGTGGCAAAATATTGTCTTTACTTAAAAATAAATTCATGTTGTCTGAACAAATTCCATGACCAAAGGCTCTGGCTATTTTTGCAAAGATAATCAAGGACATATGGAGCCTTTAAACCAAAGATGAACATATTTTCGTGCTTCTTATTGTCAATGATCCATTGGCATCTTCTCTCACTTAGGCATCATTCATATGTATTGATCCAATGCAAAGAAGTATTGATCCAATGCAAAGAAGTACATGCCATGAGTACGTGTTTTTCTAGAATCGGGTCAAGTATCAAGAAAGACATTTGCATCTAGATCTAGCCGTTGAGCTTCCAGTGATTTCATTTTGTAAATGTCATACATAACTTGTTACGCACATTCCATCATTTCAACAAAAGGATCAAATTCCATCACTCCAACTTAAGCTAGCAAGCAAACTCACAAAATTTTCATGTACCAATTCAGTGTCTAGTCGCAAAAAGTAACCACATGGTCCATCCGCAAGACAGTCAAAATGTAGATTCCATGAACACCTTTTACCTTGAATTCCCATGAAACTTAAATTAAATGCTTAAGATGGAGTATTTTAACTATTGAAGGTGCTCCTATGAGCTAAGAACAGCTATAATTTAATATTATATCCAATGCTTGCACAAAGAAGATGCATTTTGAAGGTTCTAAAACATTACACCATATCCGAATCTAAAGAGTCGCATTAGTTATTTACGCAATTTTTCCGAAAGCAAAATAACCGCCAAGACAACCAAAATGTTATGACTTCCTTCCGAGCCTAAGTTTGATCTAGTGAAATGGAGCAATACCCCTAATGCCTATGGTGTTTGCATGTATTGGGAAGGTTGCAATCACAAAAGGATGGATTTGAATAAGATGGCAATGATCAAATGGTTTTAGCTCAATCAATGAAATAAGGAACAAAATGTCAGAAATCTTTACAAAGATTAATGTCATTATTTGAGTTACTTCCAGAAGAAAGAATAAAATGGCAACAAGATTACTCGCAAGGGAACAAAATGTCAAAATTTTTCAAAACAAACAAATGTGATAAATTAGGGCCAAAGAAGAAAGAAAGGGCATTTTTAGAGCCAGCAGAGCAAGATGCAAAGCACCTAATAAAGGCATAGCCTTATTTTTACTTTTTGTGTATAATTTATATTTTTTTATTCCAAGGCTACTCAATGATTAAGGGAAAAATACAAAAAATAAATTTTTTTAAAAATACAAAGAAAATAGCCCCAAAGCACACCACCATGTGTCACCGACACAAAAGTGTCCCCCACCTCCATGCTTTGACCCATTCAACCATAAAAGATGAGCAATGGAAATTCATAAAAGATGATCACATGGCAAATAGAATATATATTTGTGATAAGAAAGTGCACAGATTTATAGAAAAAGATGTGGTAAAGCTCATGCATACGAAAAGGCATTTACAGCTGCCTAGCCGATTGACAACTTATCGTTCTTTGCATCTTTGCATCAAGGTAAAGGCTAAGCTCTCCGTAATTTGTAAATCCTTGAGAATGAACCCGAGTAGAAACCGAAAGAGAAAAAGATTGAGAGTGAGAATACCGAGTTGATGTTATGCCCGAGGTCCCGTGATATGCCCCAGCCATGGTTCTTTTTTCCTCCTTTCTCGATAATTCTAAATGGGTACGTGACGTGGCTCAAAATTAAACCTAAAGTCTGCATCGACTAAGCGATAGCCATGCATTGTTTTTATTAGTTGATTTACTGCTTTCGGCCATTATACTCTTTTAAGTTCTTCAGCAGGAGGTCGAGAGATTGCAACCCAAAAAGAGCTATGCCATACCTAGCTAGAGAAGGGCTTGGTCTATTTCAAAATAAGATCCTTGCCATATTTAAATCAAAGAAACATGAACCTTTATCACCTCAGTATTGCAACAACATACCAAAGAGGAAATTCATATACAAACCGCAGATATGGCCAAGCAGATCCATAACCGTTCTTCCTCTTGAGGATCAAAACCCTCAGTATTGCGTTCTTCACGAAAAGATTCTGTCTTTCCAAATTAGGGACACCCCTAAAAGCCTAAGCTTCTCAAAAGTAACACCAATCCACCATTTGTCGGGTTTGATTTTGGGGAACGACTACCCGATGCAGCCCAATCTTGTTGAAACCGAATGGCGAAATACCCGCCATGGCAAAGATTTCTAGAGCCCACAAGAATAGCTGCAGATTGTCTAGCATTTAGAACTGCATCACCCCGAACAACCGAACCATAGTCCCCGCCAGGCAACACGCGCACTTGTTGTCACAACTCCGAGGGCAAAGCCCCACCGCTTTCATTTTTAGACAGTTCTGGGGAAAACATATTCATTCACTTCTATGCCTACCAAAGAAATTAGCTTCTCCATTTTGAAAACCTAACAGCTAAGGCTTCTTCAGAAGCAACCGACCTGTATCCAACAATCACGCTTTAATGGAAAGAAAATCAAGCTGGCCGCAGGAACAGTAGCTTGGAATGTCTGGAGAGGTCTCGATGACTCCCATTGCTGGAGTTGAACCAAGAACAATAGGATCGACTGGCCCGATCTCAGCCTAAATTCGAAATCAATGAAGCACTCCGCTGTGGAACAGGGCCGATGGAACAAAACCTAGTTATGCCATAGCAGGAAAAATCTTAACCATTAAATCTTAACCATTAAATCTGGACGTAGGCTCCAGAGCTCATAAAGCTCCCTAAATCGCTCTGATAGCTTTAGTCAAGTGCCAGAACCCGTTTCTAGAAACTCACTTGCCCGAGGTAAGAAAACCCTAAGCCTTTTTTTGGACTGATCCCTGCCGTAGCCAAGCTGTGAAAATTGTGGCAACAATGAGATTTCGTGGCTTCGTAAAAAAAAACAGGTCTTTGTTTGGACCTTCTAAAAAAGGAAATCACATTTAAGAAAAAAAAAGGGGCTTTGTTTGGACCCTTTGATCTAATTAGGTTATTTGTGGCCGTCAGATCTAGGGCTGGATCCAAATCCAGGAATTACGGTATAACATTATAATATAAGATAAAGTTTTAGTGTAAGTAAATATGTAATGGACCACGCCCTAAATCGGACGGTCGAGGATTTGATTGACCAATGGTGGAGATGATGTGTGCGTGTCTTCAACTAAAATTTCATCTTGATTATGGCTTCAATATGAAAGGGAAAAGGAAAAGGAAAAGGGAAAAACAACCATCTAGGACAGGGGGAAGATGGCGCTAGGGTTAGGTCGCGGCTAGGGCGGCGACAGGCGGCCGCCCATCTCGTGCAGAAGTTTTTTCCTTCCCTGCTGCTGGAAGAGTGGTCGATGCTCGGCCACTGGCTCTTCATTCCTGTTGTTTCGTTGCAGAGTAAAGTGTAGAGGGGCCATGCAAGTTTTTAGTCTTGTGGTAATAGAGGTTGTTTGGAGCTCGCCTTAGCTACTGAAGAAGCTCTTCAGCCCAAGATTATGGTCAGAGAAGCTACCTCACCTTTTCTTCTGCGATTAAACCAGAATGGAAAGCTCTGGAAAATCTCAATCAATGTGGTATGCCTTTCTCCTTTTCTTGATGTGTGTTCTTAGTCAAACTTCTCAGATTCAGGTCAGGAGGTTATGCTGCATCCGTTGTAGCTTTGTAGAATGCTGCACTCACTGTAGCAAGAAAGAAAGCTGCACTCACTGCAGCTTACAGACTCAAGGTACCCGGATTTGGTTCTCATTTCAGGAAAGGTATGTCAGCATCATCAGTTGGTTGAGTTTTTTCTATTCGAAACATGAAGGACATTTTCTTTCTTTCAAGTTCATGTGTTATTACATTGGAACTAGTTGGGGCAAATGTGAGCTTAGATTGTGGCAGTCCTGTTACTTGTGTTCACTGCTGCACTAGTGTTAGCTTTTGGATATGTCAAGATTCTATTTGCTACAGGCAGGGTACAGCAAGAGGAGGGCATTTGGATTTATTTAGCCGGCATCTAAGGACACTTTTTTTGCAGTGGCTTACCTGACAGTGAATAGAGTTGGGATGTAGTTAGTTTTCTTGTTATTGAGTAGTCCCCTTTGTGTGAAATCATTCGCAGTCACTTAAGGGTGCACAAAGAAGACATTTCAAGCATGGTAAACTTTAGCCGGAGCAATGCTTATTGTTGTGGAGAGCTTTGGTGACTTGTGCCAGCCCAGTTTTGTTCATGATTAGCCATGATTGTTGCTGATTTCTAGCACCTGCAGCTTGGAGGGAGGTCTCTTCCTTTATGTTGGCCCGCTTCCATCTCAGCTGGAAGGAGATGATGTGGGATTTAGTGAAAGCATAGTGATAAGTGATCAGGAACAGGTAGGAGATCTAGTTGTCACTTGGTACGGGAGGATTGAGTGACATATACGAGTTCAAAGGAGACAGAAACTCAGCAGGAAAATGGGAGCAAGTGTAAGAGATGTGGACCACCCATTTGGGGAGGGCCTTAGAGACATGTGTGTTTGGAGAAGAAGGCGAGGGCTCTGCGCTTAGTACTTCCTGGAAAAGTGTAGCTGCCCTTCCTGTAGTACCTTGATGCATGTGGGATTGCAGGTCCAAGTTAACGCGCGAAAGGAAGCCTCCTTGCACTTGTTTCCATCTACCTGAATCTTCGGGGTGGAGCTTTAGGTGGTGTCTTGTCTTCAGTCTGTCACAAGATTTCCTGCTTCGAATGGTTGTCTTGGAGTTATGCTATTTTCTGCTCACGCATCTGGTTATAGTGCAGAATTACTATCTGATCCATTAAGGGATCATTACATGGTTAAACTAGTAATGGTGCCCAGCGTTGCTGGGCACAATTTGGGAGCCTGTAAATGTTTTAGACATAATGAGAAAATCGTGCAGTATTAATTTAACATTTCTACTCTTTTCTCGTAATTTCTGTACAAAGGAAAAAAATGAACGGCTGCCAAGAATATGCTATTGGATTCGTTCATTTAGGTGTTGGCAAAGTATAGCTTGAAATCCCTTCAATTGTGGGAGGGTGATGTCTGTGCATTCATCCAAGTTCACATCGAATAATGTCATTGAACTATGTAAATCATCGATTGATTGCTTGTGCTGAGGAATGTGTCGGAGCACATCATCTGTATCATTTTTTGTAGGTGCCTGTAAAGCAAAAGCATGATGCTAATTGATACATGCATGATGTTAGTTGATACATTTTTTTGAATGCAACAGAATATATGTCTTGGTTAGAGCTATTGGGGATTTCGAAGTCTGATGTGTGGGGTAATGTGGCACATTTATTATGACATTTTTATTTTGAAAAAGTGGCTTATGTTGGAACATGTAAAGTGGCTTATTGGCGAAAATGATGAGTGCAATCTACTCCATCATTTTTCAACATTTGATGCTGGACATTATTGATGTTGCTTCCTGCATGAGTTAGAACAACATTGAATACAAAAGACAAAAGCAAAGGATGCTGGTGTATACTATCTTTTTCATCCAAACACAAATTTGTATCCTCCATTGCAAATCCATTAATTTGATGTGCATTTTCCGTAGTACATATTGTTTTGGCTTTCCCTCTCACCCTTAGTCAAATAAATGCTCATATCTTTCTTTGTTGAATCGTGTGTAGCATGGCTAATAATATGAATGCCTTGAATGTTGGCACCTCCGTCTATAAAAAAGCAATGCGTGCAAGTTAACTTTTTTATTCTTAGCTCATCCAGATCAGCATAACATTAGATCGACCCCTTTTTGAATTGTCACACCCTTCTTCAAAGTAAACTTTGACCATCGTAAGTTTGTAATCTTCTTCAATTTAACTGTCGTTTGAGATATACTTAGAACCACAAATAACCATTTATTTGCAGGCAAGTTGTCATCATTCATAGCTTCTACCTTGTTGTGCATATATCCGTCGTCTTCTTTGCTCTCTCAATGTCTCCATGGTATCCATAATGACATCATATTTAGCTAATAAAGGTCCTCTTAAAATTTTAAGTTACTACTGTGGCCTTGAAGAGAATGTTTTTGTAACTTCATGGGTTTTAAACCATGGTCTTGACTTGCATAGTTAAAGGAGGAAGAGGCCAGCATAAGCAAAGAACCATCCAATCCAATCCAAGCCCTCCAATCCAAGCCTGGAGGGCCAGATATCAGCGACACGGCTGTATAATGCATTCTACCCCACATTCAAAATGGTGTGTTCTCTGAAGCTTTTCTTCAGAAGTGCAGATTGTTCTTTAAAAAATTGGAGTTCCTTTCTGGGTGCAGTATCTTCATCGTTGCTAGCCCTACATGTATGTGGCCTTGTCCTTATCTCTTTCAGCATCTATATCCCATGTTCTTCCATAACTCATCTTAATGATCAACATAATGCTATTTGGCGAAGAAATTGCCACATCTTTGCAACCTGACTGCATCTTGCACTGCAACATTTGACCACGCTATTATATGGATTGAGAGGGAAGCCACAAAAGCTTTGAAGGTATTTAACCTTCTGTTAAATACATATCTTGCAAAAGCATTCAGGGGTGGCATAGAAAGCCATTAGCCCAGCAAAACCAATGGGCAAATCTTGCTTGCAGCAGAATCTGGTATAAATCTAAACACGAATGCAATATTTGGCTCTGGAATGCTTTTCAATAATCTGCGTAGCCTTGACATGGAATATGTAAACATTTGGAGAATTACTCACCTGACTTACCAGCAACGTAGGTATCAGCGGTAATAAGGCCTGATTTATATTGATTTTAGCATCTCCTGGAACTTCATTAATACAGACAGGGCCTCCATGGATCGCTTATTCTAGAAGTAAGAAGAGTGGGGATCTGCATTGGATGTTCTTTAATAATGTTAAAGGCTCAAGCATGAATGAAGCAAAATGAAAACTACCATACCTGTAGCTCTGTTCTGCTGCCTTTTCGAGCCTCCAGCAACAAATGAAATAATTTCTTCATTAGAGATGCCACAACAAACTTATCGTGTTGCTTATTTTAACCACTAACTCTTGCACTTGTGCAGAAGGAAAGAACACAGGGGTCTGCATTCAGAGGTCGGTTATGCCAGAGTAAGGTTCTTAGCTGCTACGGCTAGGGGTTCAAATCTGTAGCTAAGGTAAGCTAACTACATTCAGAGGTCGGTTATGCCAGAGTAAGGTTCTTAGCGGCTACTGCTAGGGGTTCAAATCTGTAGCTAAGGCAAGCTATAGAAGCCAAGCTTCCCACAGCTCACCAAGTTCACAATGGCAGACATGAAGAACACCCACCACGATTTGCTTCTGGCTACCAATGTATCCATAGCCCAAAGCTTTGCCAAAACAAACGTGCTTTGCTTACCCTTCCTTTCAATGCCCGGGTGATTTTAAAAAGTCCTAACTCCGTGTCCATCGAAAGAATAGATAATCAAGTTTTGCTCGTGATTAGCATTCCAAGTTATACCGGAATGCGACATAGATTCGCCAGAAGACACCCTTTCATGAAAACTACTGGCACGCTGCTATTGCCGAAGAAAGGAAAACTCCTGCCTGTCGAAGAAACCCTAAAGAAGTGTAACAGACAACGCTGGGCATACATCAATGAGGCCAATAGCATTCCCAAAATATTCTGCTGGAAGATTTGGCAGCCTGTCCTGTTGCTATAGTTCAGTCTGGGTAGAAGGCAAACGCTCAGGCCGTTCAAACCTCTCCGCCTTTCAAACCCAAGAAAAAAAAAGTAAGCAAAATCTTCACGCTGTAATTCCAGCCGTGCAAATTAGAGCCGCACCCTGCCATGGCCCTGCTCAGCGACCTTCCCCTGCTCCACCATATCTGCATGACCTTGCCCTGCTCCAACGTGAAAAGGGCCATAGCCAACACAGCCTTTTTTTTTTTTCTTAAAGCAATCTGACCGTCGGATGGGCGAAATAAATGTGGGACGTCCGATCTAGGGCGTGAAATCTGGGCCGTCGAAAGTTTTAGGGTTTTATGCACGACATACACTAAAACTTTATAATAAAGGATGCTTTCTATCTGGTGACCAAGTGCTTATAAAAATTCCTATCAGGCCTATTGTGGAGCCTCTGATAAGGTCATGTACCATTTACTACTATAAATTAAAAATAGCTTGCCTTCAAAAAAAAAAAAAAAAAAAAAAAAAAAAAGGAAAAGGAAAAGGAAAAGGGAAAAGGGAAAAGGAAAAGGGGAAGGGGAAGGGAAAAGGAAAAACGATGAAAGGGAAAAGGGAAAAGGAAAAGGGGAAGGGAAAAGGAAAAACAACGCGCGGAAGGAAGCCTCCTTGCACTTGTTTCCATCTACCTGAATCTTCGGGGTGGAGCTTTAGGTGGTGTCTTGTCTTCAGTCCGTCACAAGATTTCCTGCTTCGAATGGTTGTCTTGGAGTTATGCTATTTTCTGCTCACGCATCTGGGTTATAGTGCAGAATTACTATCTGATCCATTAAGGGATCATTACATGGTTAAATGCTTTCTATCTGGTGACCAAGTGCTTATACAAATTCCTATCAGGCCTATTGTGGAGCCTCTGATAAGGTCATGTACCATTTACTACTATAAATTAAAAATAGCTTGCCTTCAAAAAAAAAAAAAAAAAAAAAAAAAAAAGGAAAAGGGAAAAGGAAAAGGAAAAAAGGGAAGGGAAAAAAGAAAAACGATGAAAGGGAAAAGGGAAAAGGAAAAGGGGAAGGGAAAAGGAAAAACGATGAAAGGGAAAAGGAAAAGGGAAAAGGAAGAGGGGAAGGGAAAAGGAGAAACGATGAAAGCGAAAAGGGAAAAGGGAAAAGGAAGAGGGGAAGGGAATAGGAAAAACGATGAAAGGGAAAAGGAAAAACGATGAAAGGGAAAAAAAAGGAAAAGGGAAAAGGAAAAGGGAAAAGGAAGGGAAAAGGAAAAACGATGAAAGGGAAAAGGAATAAAAGAAAGGTAAGAGGAAAAAGGAAAGAGAAGGAGAAAAGGAAAAAGGGAAAGATAAAAGGAAATAGAAAAAGGAATAGAATAGGCGAGGGGGAAAGGGAAAGGAAAAAGAGCAATCATGAGAAGGGTAAGAAGTAAAAGGTGAGAAAAGGAGAAAAGGTAAGGGAAAATAAGAAAAGGTTGCAAAAGTCTATGGGAAAAAGAAAAGTAAAAAGGAAAAGGGAAAAAAGAGAACTTGGGAAAAAGGGAACGAGAAAAAGAGAAAAAAGGAAAGGGCGTGAAAAAAAAAGGGAAAAGAAAAAGGGTGAAGAAAGAGAAAAAGGAAAGCAAAAAATCTTCTTTTTGCATCGAGAAAAAAGGAAGAGGGAAAGGATGAAAAAATGAGGAAAAAGGTGGGGGGAAAGTAGAATAGACAAAGGGTAGGGAGCAAGGAATAGGAAAAAGAGGAAAAGAGGAAGGAGAAAAATCTCACGAGAAAAAGGGAAAAGGGAAAGGGTGAGGAAATAGAAAAAAGAAAGGGAAAAAGAGTGTGGGAAAGGGAAAAGAAAAAAGAAACAAGAAAGGAGAAAGTGGAAAGGGGAAAAAGGGGAAGAGGATGGGGAAAGAAGGAAAAATTAACACATAAAAAGGTTGAGAAAAAACCTTTATAAGATCATTGATAAGTTTGCATGTATGAGAAAAAACCTTATCTCAATAAAGACCACATATCATTGAGAGGTTCCCAACGTTTGCCCAGCAACGCTGGGCACCATTACTAGTTTCTAGTCATGCCCAATAACCACTCTGGCACATCCACGACGGCATGTGGAATACTTCCGTTTCTTCTTAGATCATTGAAATATTTAGGAGGATAGGATTTGGCTAGTCATTTGTTCTCTCTCATTGTGATGTTTGATGGTTGGAAGAACAAGATTAGCTTCGATCTCATTTCTCACACTATGGTGCAATCGATTGCTCAGTTATCCTTATGTCATTATCAACATGGTTTGATGGTTTATGTCATTAAATCTTCTTTTTGGCTCTTGCGCCAAGAACAAAATTGGAAGAGTTGAACCACAGGATGCATTGGCCGAGAATCGAACTCGGGTCTGTACCGTGGCAGGGTACTATTCTACTACTAGACCACCAATGCACAAGTAATACAAATGAATACCTTCTTAATTAACAAGCACATACAACCAACTCAATCAAATGCATCTCATAATCCAGTTCTCAAAAAATTATCGTGGTCGTACAATAAGTACGACCACGATAATTTTTTGAGAACTGGATTATGAGATGCCTTTAATTGAGCACCGTGCAGGAATGGTTGTTCTAATAAGTCCAAACAAATGATTATGCCAAGGCATAAAGCGACAAGATTTGCTCAATCACCGTGTTTTTCCATGCTTGAACTTGATATCATAAAAAATTGAAAGAATTAACATGTGAATGAGTAACAATGTCGAGCATTGGTGTGCCACTAATGGGGGCTATGCATAAACTCTAGAATATTGCGTCACGTGGGGAATATGAATGACAAACTCTAAATATTAATCGAATGGACGTATGTGGTAGTACGGACTATAAAATAATATGAAAAAGCTCCTACACGTGGATAATAGGATTCGAACCTATGCGAGCAAAGTCCACATGATTTCTAGTCATGCCCAATAACCACTCTGGCACATCCACTCCAGCATGTAGAATACTTCCGATTCTTCTTAGATCATTGAGATATTTAGGAAGATAGGAGGCTAGTCATTTCTTCTCTCTCATTGTGATGTTTGATGGTTGGAAGAGCGAGATTAGCTTCAATCTCATTTCTCACATTATGGTGCAATCGATTGCTCAGTTATCCTTATGTCATTATCAACATGGTTTAATGCATTAAATCTTCTTTTTGGCTCTTGCGCCAAGAACAAAATTGGAAGAGTTGAACCACAGGATGCATTGGCAGAGAATTGAACTCGGGTCTGTACCGTGGCAAGGTACTATTCTACCACTAGACCACCAATGCACAAGTAATACAAATGAATACCTTCTTAATTAACAAGCACATACAACCAACTCAATCAAATGCATCTCATAATCCAGTTCTCAAAAAAATATCGTGGTCGTACAATAAGGTCCAAACAAACGATTATGCCAAGGCATAAAGCGACAAGATTTGCTCAATCACCGTGTTCTTCCATGCTTGAACTTGATATCATAAAAAATTGAAAGAATTAACATGTGAATGAGTAACAATGTCGAGCATTGGTGTGCCACTAATGGGGGCTATGCATAAACTCTAGAATCTTGCGTCAGTGGAAGAGTGTGTGGGGAATATGAATGACAAACTCTAAATATTAAACGAATGGACGTATGTGATAGTACGGACTATAAAATAATATGAAAAAGCTCCTATACGTGGATGATAGGATTCGAACCTATGCGAGCAAAGCCCACGTGATTTCTAGTCATGCCCAATAACCACTCTGGCACATCCACCACGGCATGTAGAATACTTCCGTTTCTTCTTAGATCATTGAAATATTTAGGAGGATAGGATTTGGCTAGTCATTTGTTCTCTCTCATTGTGATGTTTGATGGTTGGAAGAGCAAGATTAGTTTCGATCTCATTTCTCACTATGGTGCAATCGATTGCTCAGTTATCCTTATGTCATTATCATGCATTAAATCTTCTTTTTGGCTCTTGCGCCAAGAACAAAATTGGAAGAGTTGAACCACAGGATGCATTGGCCGAGAATCGAACTTCGGGTGCATGCAAGTGGCGGTACTATTCTACCACTAGACCACAATGCACAAGTAATACAAATGAATACCTTCTTAATTAACAAGCACAGACAACCAACTCAATCAAATGCATCTCATAATCCAGTTCTCAAAAAAATATCGTGGTCGTACAATAAGGTGCAAGAATGGTTGTTCTTCTAATAAGTCCAAACAAATGATTATGCCAAGGCATAAAGCGATAAAATTTGCGAAATCACTGTGTTTTTCCATGCTTGAACTTGATATCATAAAAAATTGAAAGAATTAAAATGTGAATAACAATGTCCCCTTGTTTCTTGTTTTCTGCGCCCCTTCCCCTCCAGCTTCCCCCCATCCTTTTCAATGATAGATTCTGGTTAGGGCCTGTAAGCCCTATCTGGTACCCTCTGCCCCCCTCAATTTGACCCTCCCCGTACTCTCCTCTCAGCCATGTCTTTCTCCAACATCTTCTCCAGACCCCTTCTTTTTAAAAATTCTCTCAGCCTTCGCAATCCGACTCGCGAGTCCAGCCATGTCTGCCAGGGATCAAGCGTCTTCTTCCAGAGTCAAAGGCCTTGCTTTCAAGCCTGGGAAAAAAATCGACATCAGGTATATTGCCAAACTAGAGTATGATCAAGACAATGACTGGAATCAGATTAAGAAGCTCGATGCCCTCTTCAATCTTCTAAAAACCCAGCAAAAAGCTACGGCCATCATCATGGATCTGATGCAGGATGGGGAAATCTCTCAAGCTTTCGAAGAACAGGGGAAAAATGAGTCTGATTTCTCTACAGGCAGGTCCGATGACAAGAGATTTGCCCTCAACACCCTGAACAAAATCCAGCATCTTGACCTTTTGCTCACATCTAAAATGACTATCAAGTTAGGCCACTCTTCCCAAAATTGCTGCAGTCTGAAAAATGGGGTTTTCCGAACTACTATGGATGAACTCAAAGCAAGAGCCAACAAATGTTATCAGAATCTATGCTCTGAAGATGGTTGGAACAAAGTATCCTTCAAAATGGTGGAAATATGGGCTGAATCTTTCCCTTCTGTAGCCGGAAAATGGAACAAAGATTTCAAAGAATATACGGAGGCAGCCCTTCCCGATGCAGTGGTCTCCCTTGAAGATACCAAAGCAAAATTTCTGATCAGCGAGATGCCGTTTTCTAGCTCAACCGGTTGCAAATGCATAGACAAGAATAGGTATTTTATTCCTGAGGAAGCTGCCAACTGTACCTGCCCAAACTGCACCGAATTCAAGGAATCTAATCTTAACGAGATCAAGTACAAGGAAAAAGAAAATAAGGTGCAGGTGGAGGTCCCGATTCTTGGCAAGGCAGATAAGATAAAAAGTAACATTTCTTACTCTGATATTGTGCAAAATTCTGTTTCTAAAGCTTCTGCAAAAAATATAGAAAAAGATTATCAGGGATGTACTAATCTTACTGCAGAGAGAAACAGGTTCCTATTCTGACAGATAGTCCCGCTCTTCTTGATCTCTCCTCTATCCGTGACCACTCTGCTTCTAACACTTTAGGTCTTATCATTCACTTTCTGGCCTCCTGCCCTACTCCTAGTGTTGTCAAGTTTTATATTTCCAAGATCCATCACTGTAAAATTGCCTCCATTCTGAAATTGCATGCCAAGACCTACCAAGTCATTTGCCAAGATAGCATCTATGCCAATAATGTGCTCAAAAGGAAAATTAATTCTTTTGGCAAGCATCTGGTCTACATCATGAAATGGTTCCCCGAATTCACCCCAGGAGACCACTCTAACATCTCCATTGTTAGGGCTAAATTCCCGAATCTTCCCCCCTCCTTATGGACCTTGAATCACCTCAGAGCCATAGGCAATCATCTCGGTCATGTTCTTGACATCAGCATCCCCCAAACCAATTTTCCTTCCATATGCCTTTCCAAGCCCATCTCTTCTGACTGGTCTCCTTGGGTTAGCATCAAAACCTCCCATCACAAAAACTTAGAAATTCAGATTAATTTCAGTAATACCCCCCTCTTTGGCCTTAAAACGGAGGAAGATATAGAATTCACAAACAAGAGCACAACTGCCCACCATGAGGTCAAACGTGTTTGGATACAAAAGTCTAATCTGAATGAGAGCACCCCCCCTGAGACAGAAAAAGAAAAAGGTAGCAGCAGTAATATCCCAGCTGTGCCCCATGTTATCCCCCCTGCTGAAGCTATTAGAGGCTCGAATATAAATCATCCCAGCCCAGATCAGGACCCTCTCACTTTGGCACTGGATTTAAACAAACCGTGCAGACCTATCAAACCGGATCTCCCAAACATGCTTAACATCAAGGCTCAGCTCGATTCCCACCTCAAAAACCTTATTATGAGCTTCTATGAGAGGTACCAAGACTACTCCAATCTGTTAACCTCCTGCAGCAAAGCTGAGCAGCAGCAAAAAGTTATAATCCAAGAGATCCCTTCAGAGCAGGATTGGAACCAAGTCATAAGTAGAAAGAAGAAAAGAAACCAACTCATTAATTCTGCTGATTCTAAGACCTCTATTAGAAGAAGTCCAAGGGAGCATCCCTCTCCTTATAAACTTCCTATTATCCAAAATGAATAGCTCTCTCAAAATCATTACCTGGAATCTGCAAGGAATAAATGATTCCAGCAAAAGGGATAGATTGAAGGTTTGCCTATCCACCCTTATCCCTGATTTTCTTCTCCTTCAAGAGCATAAGTTGCATGATGCTGATTATAGCTCTAAAATTGCTAGAACTCTCCCTCCAGGCATGGAGACTTGGGCCCTATCAGCCAATATCAGCTCTGGTGGGATTGCAATTTGCTAGAAAAAGAGTCTCAACATAACCGATCAGTATATGATGAACGATGACTCAGGCAGATGGCAAATTCTTAGCTTCAAGCTCGACAATCTTAAAATTGCCATTATCAACATTTATGCTTACAATAATCCTGCTGAGAGGACTGACCTTTGGAATAAAATCAGAAACAGTTTCAGCAATGTCGAGGTGGACGAAATCATTATGGGAGGTGATTTCAACATGGTCACCCATAGTTTCATGAAAAATAGTAATTTCAGGCCCCTCTCTTCGGATGAATTCAACTCTTGGTCTGATTTGATTTCCATCAATAACCTTACCTTAGCTAGAACCTCCCCAAACGATTTCAGCTGGTCTGATCGCAGAATCAATCCGATCTGCTGCCTTCATGATAGGTTCTATTTGAGCGAAAACCTCTAGAATTCAAGTAGCAGGGTTACTAACCTGAATGGATACACGCTCGCTGACCACTTTCCTCAGCTTATCTCCATTCATAGGAACAATGGAGTCGCCACCAAAAGGAATTCCTACTTCAAATTAAACACCCAGCTGATTAACCATCCTGATTTCAGGGATATCATTTTGGATTTGATTGACTCTACAGATAAACCCTACGGGAGCTATGGCTGGATGTCCTGGTGGTGTAACACAGCCAAGTTAATCAAAGCTAAGCTCAAGAATTGGGGAAAGGAGATCCACCTTGCCAAGACAGCTCACTTGAACAATCTTAGAAATACTCTCCCGAATACTGCAGGGGAAGAATACAACAGAATTAGTCAAGAAATCGAGGCTGAAGAATTAAGTATTGCAGCAGGTTGGAGACTCAAATCAAAGATTACCGAGCTTAAGGAGGATGAAAGAGCTCATTCAAAATATTTCTTTGTTAAGGCCAAGGGCAGAACTAGAAGAAATCAAATTGATGAGATTATGGTTAATGGCACTAAGATTATTGGAGATGACAACCTTAAAGTTGCTGCCACAAATCACTTTACTAATATTATGGGCACCACCTCTGTCTCCTATCAGGAAGATAGTGAGAACTTTATCAAAATGGAGGAAAAAGTCACTTATGATCAGAATATTGCTCTAACAAGTCTGTTCTCTTTGGAGGAGCTTGGCAAAGTGGTCCACGACATGAAGAATGGCAAATCTCCAGGACCAGATGGTCTTCCAGCTGAGTTCTACGAAGCTACATGGGATTTTATGGGACCCTACATTCAAAATATTGCCAATGAGTTTATCATAAGGAACAAAATGGATAACAGAATCAACACCAGCTTCATCACTTTGATTCCTAAGATTCCCGAACATGTATCCTTTTCGGACTACAGACCTATATCTCTTACCAATGTTATGTACAAGATTATTTCAGGTGCTATTACTCAAAGGCTGAAAAAGATTCTGAACAATATTATAAGTCATAGCCAATCGGCCTATTTGAAAGGGAGGAACATTCTAGATAACGTTGTTACTGCCACCCTCGGCCTTAGGTGGGCAAAAGATACCAAGCAAGAGATTGCACTCCTTAAGCTTGACATCACCAAAGGATTTGATATGGTCAACTGGGATTTTCTTAAGCTGTGCTGCAGCAAACTAGGATTCAATATCAGCTCAATCAGTATTTTCACAGCAATTCTCAATAACTCCTCCTCCTCAATACTCATAAATGGAGAATGCAGTCCCTTCTCCGATATCAAAAGAGGAGTCAAGCAGGGATGCCCCTTAGCCCCTTTTCTTTTTATCATTGTGATGGAAGCTCTTCATAGCAGTTTACAGGCAGCAAAAGAAGAGGGCATAATAACAGGTTTGTATCTTCCTACAAATGATATTGCTGATCAATTCCTTAATGGGCATTTTGCAGATGACACCTTTATCCTTTTATCTATGGACCTCCAATCGATCAATCAGACCAAGGGGATTTTACATGCCTTTGGCAAACTCTCTGGCTGCAATATCAACCCGAATAAATCCAAGATTACTTCCCATGACCTTGATCTGGAAACTCAAGCTGCCTCCCTTCTCGAGTGCAGTTTCAGCCCCTCTAATGCTCATTCCAAGCTGTTAGGCATTCCATTTGCCATCCGTTGCAATGCTGCAGACTTTTGGAACAACATTATTGAGAAATTTTACCATAAAGTGGACACCCTCAATTCAAGATTCCTTTCAAAAGCAGGCCGGGCTATCTTAGCAAATTCTGTCATTGCCTCATCTCATGTATACCAATCTTCCTTCATCCTTGCTCCTAAGAAGGTCTACAGAAAACTTCAAGGAATTCTTGGAAGGTTTATCTCCTGTGGCAGCAATAGAAAATGCTGGACTCCAGTCTCTATGGAAGAATGCTGCAAATCCAAGTCTGAAGGTGGTTTGGGCATTATCAACATTGAGAAGCATGCTATAGCCCTGGCAGCCAAATACTTCTTCAAAGCCATCACAGATAAAATTCAAAGATCCGGTTCTTTGTCCTAATCAAGCACTATATCCTTAAATGCAAACCATATGGCTGGAATATCAAAATGGTGCTCCCGATGTCTTTGCCTTCTTTGATTTAAAGATTCCCACCAACACTCCTCCTTTAATCCAAAATGGTTAAAGGCTTGGCAAATAGGTAAAGGGCATGTTTTCTTGGAAGAAAGGTATCTCTCCCTCTCAATACATTTTTTGGAATCCTTACCTCCTTGGAGAAAACAACGCATACATTGTCTTATAAGGAATTTTCCAGATCAAGCGAAATTATGGCAAGATAAAGGTTTGATTAAAATCTCAGATCGTTTGATGATAATGGTCCTATTCCTTTTGATTTGTCAATCATTAAATATGAAGATGAAAGTAGCGAGCTCTCAGATAATGCTATTCTTAGCTATATTGCTCAAGCAGATTGGAACAATAGTGACATCACTTGGCAGTTTAAAGGGAGACTCCTCTTCAAAGTCAAGGATGCCTATAAATACTTATTGAGAAATCAAACAATGAATATCCACCTTAAATGGGGGCTATCTTATGAACGTTTGCATCCAATCTCAAACACCTCTCGAAGTCTCCAATTAATCCAAAAATCAAAGCCTTCATTTGGCAATTGTGGCATAAAAGTTTAGCCACCAACTGCAAGCGCTTTAACTGCAACTTCTCAACTACTAACATTTGTCCGAGGTGCCTCTCTTATGCAGAAAATGAAGACCATTTATTCAGATCATGTTTCTGGTCCCAATGGACAATCGAAATTGCATCCGAAGCTCTTCAGCTCAATCTATCTTTGGACAGTTTCGTAGTTTCTTCTTTTTATACCGCCCCCGGACATTGGAGCTTTTACATTCTTCTTTGGAGAATATGGAAAGGCAGAAACAAGCTGGTGTTCTGCAACGAAATAATATGGCCACAAGCCATACTCTCTCAAACCAACTATGATGTCTCTTGGATTTATAAAATCAACTCATAAGTTCTTCTATCTTGCAGGAAAATTCTTTCTCATGAGCAGACGGATCACCTTTCCAAATACAAAGTATGAAGACATCCAGAAATGGGCTGCTGACTTTCTGACATGCTGCTCCCTGCATCACTTTGAAGAAGATTGCGACTGTACTTGCTCATGCACTCTTGAACCTGATCTGAAAAGGGAATTTACATGTCAGGCCAGGATGCAGCTGGGAAATACAATTTTGCCAAATCAAGGATCTGTCCATGTCTTTACTACAAATTGACCATAATCACAAGGGGACCGGATCCCTTGGACGAAGCTGGCTTCTCTTCTGATTGACCTTTGGGAAACCCGACAAGACGATGAAGTTAACTAAAAATTTTGTTAAACTCTGTCACCTATGTGCAGAGTTTTTAAAGTCTGGTTTTCAGTTTTAGAACTACTATTTTCAACAGTTAAACATTTTAAATCATGCCCATTTACCATGTGGCACTTTCTGCCGTGGTAATGGTTTATCTAGTTTTTTTAAAGCCTTCAAGTATGAGGGCTAACCTGGGTGGACACTCCCCATATAAGTAGTCAATTTTGTTCTCCTTTCTAAACATAAATATAATACCATCCTTCAATCAAAAAAAAGTGAATAACAATGTCGAGCATTGGTGTGCCACTAATGGGGGCTATGCATAAACCCTAGAATATTGCGTCAGTGGAAGAGTGCATAGGGAATCTGAATGACAAACTCTAAATATTAATCGAATGGACGTATGTGATAGGGACTGTAAAATAATATAAAAAAGCTCCTACACGTGGATGATAGAATTCGAACCTATGCGAGCAAAGCCCACATGAACTCTAGTCATGCCCAATAACCACTCTGGCACATCCACGACGTGTGAATTAAACAAAAGATTGACTCTGAAATTAAGATAGAATGATAACGAGAGAACACGAATGATCAGAAGCAAGTAAGTATTTCCAAAATGTTCATCACATAAATACAACTGGTTCCATGAATCAAGTCCCAAGATCATGGAGCAACTTCTGCCAAAATTTCTTCAACCGACTTAACTGCTTCACCACTTACTAAACATATAGAAACTTTGACAACAACACTTAATATTTTAACACCCCCACTTAAGTGTTTGCCATTCTTAATCCGATTGTCTCAAGGAATCTCTGAAACTTGATTGTTCCCAAAGCCTTTGTCATTGCATCAGCAACCATCTTTTCTGTAGGGCAGTAAACCAGCTTCAATGTTCCTGTATTCAAAATATCTCTAATATAGTGATATTTAATATCAATGTGCTTCATCCTTTTGTGCTCAGCAGGATCATATGAAACCCTCATAGCTCCTTGATTGTCTGCCATCAAGGTCATTCCAACACTGTCATGACTTTTCAACTCAATTGCCAGTCTTTGCAGCCAAATGGCTTCATTAAAACCATGTGAAATCTCATAAAATTCTGCCTCAGTGGTGGATTGCGCAATGCATTTTTGTTTGGAACTACTCCAACTTACAATTCCCCCTGCAAAGGTAAAGGCATAACCTGAAATAGATTTTCTGTCCGGATCCCCTCCCCAGTCTGAATCCGTATATCCAACTATTTCCTTGCTCCCATTTGCATCAAAAGTTATACCAAACTTGGAAGTTCCTGCAATATACCTCAAACATCTTTTCAATGAGCAACAATGGTTGTGTTGTGTTTTGGGTCATTAGCAAACTGACTTAGCTTAGATAATGTCAAAGACAAGTCGGGTCTTGTAGCTACTGCTGCAAAATTCAGAGTTCCCAAAATATTTCTGTACTGCTTGTGAATATAAAAGAGATTCTGAGAGCAATGCTCACCTGAGGCAACCAAATTGACTCCAAATTCAAGAGGAGTTGCAACTGTTTTGCAGTTCATCATATCTACCCTGTGCAACAGATCAGCCAAGTATTTTTCTTGATGTAAAAACATTTTTCCTTTCTCCATGTCATAATGAATTTGTATGCCAAGAAAATGGTGTATCATCCCTAAGTCCTTCATTCTAAACTGTTTATGAAGTTGTTCTTTCAGCAAAGTTAATTCATCTTCTCTGGCTGCTAAGATGATCAAGTCATCCACATAGCATAAAACAAATATAGGAAAGGGCATGAATCAAAAGTAAACACCAGGATCATTAGCACTCACTTGAAACTCAAGCATAAGAAGTACCTGATTTAGTCTGGAGTACCAAGTTCTGGACGCCTGTTTCAGGCCATATAGTGCCTTATGCAATTTGCAAACCAGATTTGTCCCTTGGACAAAACCCTCTGGTTGTTCTAGATAGAGCTCCTCCTCAAGTTCTCCATGCAAAAAAGCATTTGTAACATCCATCTGATGTATGTGATAACGTTGTTGACATCCATATGCTAAAATGGTTCTCACTGATGTGAGTTTAACAACAGGTGCAAAGGTTCTGTCATAATCTATCCCATATACCTGTGTAAAGCCTCTGGCCACCAGCCTTGCTTTAAAACGATCAATGCTCCCATCACTATTGTATTTGATCTTGAAAACCCATTTGGATCCTATGATACCATGTTTTAGCCTCTTGTATTGATGCAAGCTCAGCTTGCATGGCAGCAATCCACTGATTTCTTTCATTGCAACTAACGGCTTCAAGATAGCTCTGTGGTTCAATAGCATACTCGGTGGTTGAAAAAATATAGTCTTGTAGCCATGCAGGAGGCTTCCTATGGCGTGCAGGTCTTACAGCAGTAAGGTGATCTGTTATGGCATCATAAGAGTCACCTTCAATATCAGCATTATCATTCATGATATCACCATTGTTCTCTGTATTGACATTCTCCTCAGGGACTGCTGGTACAATAGATAGATTGCTGGAAATTTGTAAGTCTGCTACAATGACAAAATTGGATGCTTCTTCCTTTGCTTGAGGGAAACAACTCTCATACTCATTAAATTCAGCATGACAACTAACCACCAATTTCCGAGTTTCAAGATCGAAGAATGTATATGCTTTTCTGTTACTGCAATATCCTATGAACATGCATGCTTTTGCTTGACTGCCTAGCTTGGAATTTGAAGTATTCAACTTCACAAATGCCTTGCAACCAAAAACTTTCAAATTCTTAAGAACAGGAGGTTTTCCTGCCCAAACGTCTTCAGGAACGTTGAAATCAAGCTTGGCATGAGGAGCTCTATTCACCAAATAGGCTGCTGTAGTTATGGCTTCTCCCCAAAAACAGGCTGGTACCTTCATGCTTAATAACAGTGTTCTGGCCATTTCAATAAGGGTTCTATTAACCCTTTCTGCTCGACCATTCTGCTCACTGGTATATGGTGCAGTAAGTTGATGTTCAATCCCATTCATCATGCAAAAATCTTCAAAGACCTTAGAACAAAACTCGCCTCCGTTATCAGACCTCAAGGCTAAGATTTGAGCTCCAGTTCCTTTCTCAACTAGCTGTTTGAAAATGCAGAAATACTCAAAGCATTGGTTCTTATTTTTAAGCAAATACACAAATACCTTCCTGGAGAAATCATCTAGGAAGACAAGAAAATATCTCGATCCTGCAGAGGTGGCTGGGCTGATTGGGCCACACAGATCCGTGTATAGCAGAGCAAGTCTCTGTTTTGCATGTGAATTGGACGCTGGAAATCTCCCTCTTGTGATCTTACACTGTAAACATATGTTGCAGGGTCTGGTGGATACCTTCCCAGTCTTCACAAAACCCTGTTTGATAAGTAATTCCATTCGGAAAGGAGCGATATGCCCAAGCCTATAATGCCATAAGGTCTGCTCAGAAGGAGCTTCTCCTGCATAATGCATTTCTTCAGTGATCCTAGGGGACCCAAGGATTTCATACAAATTGCCTTGCCGTGTGGCTTGAATCAGCACTTGCCCATGTTTGTCCAAAACTTCACAACTGGAGGTAGAGAATCTGATCTCATTCCCTGCATTGGTTAGTCTGCTGACTGATAAAAGATTTTTTTTGCAACTGTGGTACATGCAAGACATTTTGAACAGTGGTGACAGCTTTCCAAAAAGGATTGAGATGCTACCTGTCCCAATGGCTTCTGCAACATGATGATCTCCCATTCGAATTGTTCTGGGACGTGACAACAATTGGTAATTGAAGAAAATTTCCCTCTGTGAAGTCATGTGGCTTGTGGCTCTGGAATCCATGTACCATTTACAGTCAGATTTCCCCTCCATTAGTTCTAAGGCAACGAAAAGAAATTCTCCATGATCAACCTCCATCTCTTCAACTATGCAGTTATGCTCTTCCTCAGAATGCTCAGTACATTTTTCTTCTTCTGCAACAGCTGCTTGTTCTCTGGGTACAGGAGCAGGGGCTCGACAATCTCTTGCCAGATGCCCAGTCTTTTGGCATCGAAAACAAGTTGCCTTGTTTTTGTCAAACCGAGACTTGCGACCTCCATTCTTCTCCTTTTTATTTTTTGCTTCAGTGAACAGTGTATCAGTCACAATCTGTGCCTTATTCTGGCTTTGACGAATGACTTCAGCTTTCAGCCTCTCTAGAGCCTTGTCGAAAGTATATTCTGACAATCTGCCTTCCATATTGATGATTACCCCTTCAAAAGACGAAGGCAAACTATTGAGCAGCATGTTGACCTTCTCATCTTCCGTAATGTCGACACCAGTGGCTTGCAATTCGTCCAGCATCTCCCTCATGATGCATGCATGCTCATGAAAGTCACCTCCCTCACTCAAATGAAGACTGTAAAGTTTTTTTCTTAGAGCAAGCCGATTTCCAGCCAAATCGGAAGCATAATGATTCATCAGAACGCGCCAAAATCGTCTGAGCAGATGAAAGTCCCCTAACCAGCCTTGCAGGAGTATCATCCAACCCAGAACAGATTATCAATCGTGCCTTTTGGTCCTTCTCAGCAAGATCCGAAGCCGATTCAGTCAAAACAACCTCAATGGTTGCCTCATCAGTGCCCTCAACAGCACTAGATCCGACAGGAGTGCCTTGATTCACACTCCCTGTCGGACTAACAACACCCCAGAGACCCTTATCCTCCAGGACCATCTGGATTCGCCATTTCCAGAGCATGAAATTTTTCCCAGTGAACCGGGGAATCAGCTTCCATTCAAAAGCATTCAATGTTCCAATATTCTCCATCGTACAAGTATTAAAGGTGGCTAACTCAAGAATTTATGGAATCAGCAAGGACAATAACAGATGCAGAGCAGTTACATGTGTGGGCCCATAACCTGTGAATTAAACAAAAGATTGACACTGAAATTAAGATAGAACTAGTAACGGTGCCCAGCGTTGCTGGGCATAAGTTAAGGACGTGTAAATGATGTTCAAGAGAATGATAAGACGTCCTAACGGATTTGTTTTAGCTCAGTAGTTTTTAAAAATATAGCGTATTCTAAAGCCCTTTCCTTTGGCCCCGGTCTTTAATCTCTTGCAAAATAATACCGATAATATTCCTCTATGTTGAAGTAAAGCACCCCGTTTGCATTTAGAAATTACCCTCTTTACGCTTAGAAGATCAAGGTAGAGAGATACAATGTTGTTGTGCATAAGGTTTTTGGTTGTTGTGTAGAAGGTTTTTGGTAGCTTCTACATGGCCAAGTAAAAAAAATGTAATTAATAGAAACCAAGCCATGGCCAAGTAAAAGAAATGTAATTAATAGAAACCAAGCCAGCATTGCTGGGCAATAAGAGGTTTGTGCGCATTCATCTTATTTTTTTCCTTCCCTTGCTTTTCTCTATTTTTTCCCTTTTACATTTTCTCCTCGCTTTCCCCTCCCTTCCTTACCTTTGTTTTTTATCCTTTCTTCATGGAGGCCTTTTTCTTTTTGACGCAATCTTGGTTGTTTACTTTTGATATGAGGTTGTATGTGTTGTTAACATTGGCATAGAATAGTCTTTGCTTGTATAATTATTATTGTGAATAATTGAATTGCCTTTTGAACATGTAAAGACTTAATCAATTAGGTTAACAATATCCCTTCGTATCAATTGCCAATAAGCTATGTATTTTGCATAAAACAGAAACTCATGGAAAGATATATTTTATGACCCATTTTGTGATTGTGACAAAAGGATACCTCATTTCTTTTCACTCTCCTTTTGCAGAGCATTATTGAAGCATATCAATTGCCAATAAGCTATGTATTTTGCAAAAAAATAGAAACTCATGGAAAGATATATTTTATGACCCGTTTTGTGATTGTGACAAAAGGATACCTCATTTCTTTTCACTCCTTTTGCAGGGCATTATTGAAGCATGTACTATTATCAACTATTTGAAGTTCTATACAGATTGTATGTATGCTGAGACCTACGCATGTTTCTCATATCTCAAGCAAGCCTAAGGCAATTGTCGGAAAAAAATCCCACATTGGAGACTACTTTTCGTTTTATAATTTTCTTTCATTACCTTTCCTATCGTCTTCTCGATCTCAACACTTGGCACTAAGTCATCAACTACGTTTGGGAGAGAACATGGATGGAACCTGAAATAAATTGTCTTTTCTCTCCCGTCCATGGATGGAACTCATGGAAAGTTTATCTTGTCTCTCGCTTTTGTGACATGTAAACATACTTAAACCATTTTTCCTGATATCAACAATTTGAAGTTCCATCCTTGAGGGGCACTATTTATGTGGTTTTCCCAAACTCAAACTCTTCTAGTGCATTTAAGGAAAATTTGCATTACCTTTGCTAAATAAGCAAAAGGTTAAACTAGATTGGGAGAAACATTCATAAGAAAATCAAACCTTTTAGTAGGATTGTCTTGATTGTCTTGTCTCTCCCGTTCTGGCCGGACATGTAAACACTTAAACCATTTTTCTGATATCACAACCCGTCCATCCTTGAGGGGCACTATTTATGAGGTTTTTCCAAACTCAAACTCTTCTAGTGCATTTAAATAAAATTTGCATTGCATGAAATAAGCAAAAGGTTAAGAGATTGCCAGCATTCATAAGAAAATCAAGTTTTTCTAGAATGTGCATGATAATTGAGAAACCTTAGCATGGATTCGTTTAACATTTGGCCTATAATAGTTATAGGTCTATATAGAACCAAATCCTTGAAGGATAGGAACAAAGTATCTAGGAAGATTGCTAAAGCAACATCAATGAGTTTGATAAAATTATGTACCTTCACTGAGCAAGAAATCACAGGACCCTAGAGCTTGCTTGGAAGGAACAAAACATAAGGCATGTTCTGCAAGCATTTAACATACTCCAAGATTAAGTGAGGCAATATCAATCATCACGAACAAATAACATAGATAAATGAATGCTAGGAATGATTTTGAAAGGAAAATACCTAAAATCTGGCCTTCTGTTGGAGCTGCTTCTTTCAAACATTTTATCTGGTAGAAAACCTCCACCATTCGTGCCATTTGCAATTCTTGCAGGGCATCTGAAATAATACTTCATGCAAAGTTGAGCACTTCTCATAACACATAACATCAACTTCTGCAATAGTTCCACACTGAATTAACGCATGTAGCCTAGCCAAATCATGGCTTCATACCAGCTTCTTGCATTAGTGCAAAGACATGAAAGGCATCATTAGCGCTGCCATGATGCGCATATGCTGCAATCAATGCAGTCCATGATATAATATCCTTCAAAGCTAACTTGCCAAACACTTGGAGGGCACTCTCCAGGCTCCCACACTTAGCATACATATCAATAAGGCTATTTCCAAGGAACAGATCCAGTTCTTGACCACTTTCAATAAATTTAGCATGAAGGTTTTTTCCCATTTCAAAGTCTTTTAAAACTGCACATACATTCACTGCAATTATGTAAGTTACTATACTTGGCTCCACATTCTCCAGATCCATGTGTTTAAATACCTTAAGCACATCTTTCTTCTGACCAAACTCTATAGACCCTGCGATCATTGCACTCCATGACACAACATCACGCCCAGACAATCGGTCAAAGATTTTGCAGGCGTCACGCATGCTTTGACACTCTACATACATATTGATGAGAGCATTACCTACAGAGTGGTCCAAAACTATTTTGGCTTTAAGGATCATGGTATGAACAAATTTACCTTGTCCTAGAGCGGCCTCATTGGCACATGCACACATGATGCCTTGGAATGTTATTTCATTTGGTTCCACGCCAACCTGTTGCATTTGTTGAAAAAGTTTAATTCCCTCTTTGTTGCCACAAGAATAATCAAATCCAAAGAATTATTGCGGTCCATGATACAACATCTTGTATAAACAACCTGTCAAAGACAATGCAAGAATAATAGATGCTTCCACATTTTGCATACATGTCAACCGGACCATTTGACAAAATAGAATCAGCTTGAGCCACTTTGTAAAAGCGTGACAATGTAACCATTTACCATATCAAAGAGATGCAACTTAGACAACATGCAATCGAAGCCCGGATAATACAAAGTTGTTCATCTTGATGTTTTCAAGTTGCATACGTTCTGGAAGTTTGAGTGCTTCTCTACCTTGTCCATGATGGGCATATCCTACAATCATGGCGCCCAAGCCACAACATCATGCACATGTATCACGTCAATATATGGCAAGCATCTTGTATGTTTCCACATCTACAATACATGTTAATTAAATTATTCACCAAAGGAATATGTGAACCACATTGGCACTTCAGGATGTTGCAATGCACCAGCTTTCCATTTGCTAAATCTTGAAGCATAACACATGCACTTACACACGGTGACAAAGGTTACCTTGTGCGGTGAATGCCTTCTGTTGCATTTGCAAGAAACATTGAAGTGCCTCAGTACCTCCTCCATCTTGTACATATCCTGTAATTATTATAGTCCAACTAAACACGTTATGTGCCAACATCCTATCAAAGATTTCACATGCAGCCTTTAAGCAACCATACTTGGCATACATGTTCATAAGATTGTTCCATGAAATGATGCTGGGCTTAACGTGGGCCTTAAGAAGCTTAGCATGAGCTTGCCTTGCTGATGCCAAGCTTTTCATTTCTCTGTTCCTCTACAATGATCTTGTGCTCCGACCCACTCTCTGTATGACAAAAAAATTGGTTAACCCCAATATCCCAAGTACAGAGAAATCCACAGGAATGCACGACCATATTTCTATTCAAAAAGTGCCTACATAAAGAAATCGCAGACAGTTCCTTTGCCCACCCACCTTTGAGCAGAACGCTAAGCAAGCAATTTCCTTTTGAGTGAAAGAACCAGGATATCTTCAGGCATATTCCAAAATACCAAAAACGGGGGGCGAAATGCACAATGGCGTCGTCTTGGTGACCTCCTTCCAACTGCCACAAATCGTCTTTTACATGTATACTCAACAAAAAATCCAATCCTTTATTTTCATGTCAGTTCTTTTGCATACTGCTCATCTTCTGTAAACTTGAGCTTCGTGGATGCAAGGAACAACTCAAAAGTTTTCCTGCATAAGAAGGTATTGGATGGAATAGAAAATAAAGGAAGGAAAAAAAATAAGAAAGCGGAGCTTACTTCATGAAAGGACGATGTTTCCGGTTGAAGCAGACAGAGGTTTAATGGAATATATATATGTTCCATTCCTCCAAGGCGGTGCATGCCATAATATGGATCAAAGACCAAGAAAGCCGTGGTTGATCTGTTCACCATGGCATAGCAGCTTTACCCTTCGATGACGAAAAAAGGTTTTTAGAGTGTTGTACCATCGGATCTGGTAAGTCAATCCTAGCCGCCCGATTTAGGGCGTGATTCAACACTGGATAACATTATAATATAGGATGATAACGAGAGAACACAAGAGAACACGAATAATCAGAAGCAAGTAAGTATTTCCAAAATGTTCATCACATAAATACAACTGGTTCCATGAATCAAGTCCCAAGATCATGGAGCAACTTCTGCCAAAATTTCTTCAACCGACTTAACCGCTTCACCACTTACTAAACATAAATAACAGAAAATAGAAACTTTGACAACAACACTTAATATTTTAACACGACGTCAAGTGGAATACTTCCGTTTCTTCTTAGACCATTGAGATATTTAGGAGGATAGGATTTGGCTAGTCATTTGTTCTCTCTCATTGTGATGTTTGATGGTTGGAAGAGCAAGATTAGCTTCAATCTCATTTCTCACACTATGGTGCAATCGATTGCTCAGTTATCCTTATGTCATTACTAGTTAAGGTGCCCAGCGTTGCTGGGCATAGCTAAGAACTGTGAATGATATACTGGAGCAATTGTTAAATGGATTCATGTTTTTAAAATTAGATAAGCAAGAGCATTCGAACACATTTCGCACTTCCCCTTACTTTTCCCTTTTCCTTTTGCCTTTGTCTACTATTTTTTTTTTTTTCTATTTTCCCTTTGCCCCTTTCTTTTTCCATTATTCCATTTCCCCTATTTCCCTTTTCTGTTTTTTGCTTCCCCATTTTTCCTTTTCTATTTTCCCCTTCCCTTTTCTCCAATTTGTGGTTGCCCTTTTTCCTTTCCCTCTGCCCTTTCCACCTCTCTTTTCCAATTTCCCTCTCCCCCTTTTCCTCGTGCCCTTTTTTCTAAGTTTTTCTTTCCCCTTTCCCCTTTCCTTTCCCTTTTCCCTTCCCTTCTCCCTACATTTTCTTTTTCCCCCTTTTTCCCTTCCCTTTTCCTCCTTTGCCCAGCCCTTCCGTCTTCCCTTCTTTCTAGTGCCCTTTTTCTTTCCTTCCCCCCCTCCTTTTTTCTTTTCCATCTTTCCCTTTTTCCATGTCCATTTTTCCTTCGGGTTTTCCCCTTTCCTCACCCTTTCCCTCTTCCCTTTTTTGCCATGTCCCTTTTCTCCATTTTTTTTCATGCTTTGTTTCCCTTCCTCTCTTTTCCCTTTCTTCACATTTTCCCTCCTCCCCTTCCTTTTCCTTTTTTCCTTCTCTTTTTCTTTTTCTATTTTGCTCTTCCTTTTTGTTCACCTCCCCTTTCTATTTTCGCATTTTACCTCCCTTTTGCCTTTTTCCATTTGCTTTTTCCCCCTTTTTCACGTTTGCCTTTTCCATTTTCCTTCTCCTTGCTTTTTCCTTTTTCTATCTCCCCCTTTCCCTTTTCCCTCCCATTTTCATTCCTTTTTCCTTTTACTTTATTTTATTTTTTCTTTTCTCCCATTCCATCCTTCTCGCTTCCCTTTCCCCTTTTCCCTTTTCCTTTGTCTTTTTCTTTCTTTTTTACTAATGGCCTTTTTCCCTTCCCTTTTCCTCCTCTCCTGACCCTTTCTCTCTTCCGCTTTTATTCGTGTCCTTTTTCCCTTCCATTTCCCTCTCTTCCGCCTCCTTTTCCTTACCTTTTTCCCTTTCTTTTTCTCATGTCTTTTTCCATTCCTTTATTTCTCTTCCCCCTTTTACAACCCATTTCTTCCTTAACTTTGCCCATCCTTTCCCTCTTCCCTTTTTCTCGTAGTCTTTTTCTTTCCCTTTCTTCCGTCTTTGTTCTTTTCTTTTTCCTTTTCCCCTTTCCTCCCTCTTTTCTCTCTTCCTTTTTTCCGCTTCTCTCCTTCTTTTCTCTTCCTCTTTTTTGCCCTTTTCCCCTTTTGCCCCTCCCTCCCTTTTTTTCTTTCCATCCCTTCTCCCTCCCTTTATCTCTTTAAAATTTGTTTGAGTCCTTTTTCCTTCCTTTTTCTCTCCTTTCTCGACCTTTTCCTCTTCCCCTTTCCCATTGTCCTTTTTCCCTCCTCCTCTCCCTTTTGCCCCTTTTCCTCTCCCTTTTCTCTTTTCCTTTTTCCCTTCCCTTCTCTCTACCCTTTTTCCTCATCCCCCTTTTCCTTCCCTTTTACTCCCCGTCCTCACCTCTAGAATTTCCCTCTTCTCCTTTTTTGTCAATTCCTTTTTTCCTTTCTTTTTCTCCCTTTCTTTTCCTTTATCTTTTTTTGTGCTTTTTGCCATTTTTTTTCCTTTTTACTCCTTTTTTCCTTTCACTTTGTTCCTTTTCTCCTCCTTTTTCTCCTTTTCCCCCACCTTTTTCCTCTTCCCCTTTCCCAATGTTCCTTTTTAGGCTCCCCTAATCCTCCCTTTTCTTTTCCTTTTTCTTTTTCCCTTTTTCTTTTCTTTTCCCTTTTCCTTTTCCCTTCCCTCCTCTCTACCCTTTTCCTCATCCCCTTTTCAACTTCCCTTTTACTCCTATCCTCATCCTTTCCATCTTCTCATTTTTGTAGTGTCCTTTTTTTCTTTATTTTCCCTTCCCTTTTTCATGCTCTTTTCCCTTTCTTTCTTTTTCTTTTACCCGTGCCTTTTGCCTTTCATTTTGCCTTTTTCTCCCATGATGGTGGGAAGTCGTGTGATAAATCTCGGTCTTCGGATGCAATTAGTTGATCTCAACCATCCAAATTAGGGTTTGATTCATGACATACGCTAAAACTTTATAATATAAGATCAACATAGTTTAATACATTGAATCTTCTTTTTGGCTCTTGCACCAAGAACAAAATTAGAAGAGTTGAACCACAGGATGCATTGGCCGAGAATCGAACTCGGGTCTGTACCGTGGCAGGGTACTATTCTACCACTAGACCACCAATACACAAGTAATACAAATGAATACCTTCTTAATTAACAAGCACATACAACCAACTCAATCAAATGCATCTCATAATCCAGTTCGCAAAAAAATATTGTGGTCGTACAATAAGATGCAGGAATGGTTGTTCTTCTAATAAGTCCAAATTAAATGATTATGCCAAGGCATAAAGCGACAAGATTTGCTCAATCACCGTGTTTTTCCATGCTTAAACTTGATATCATAAAAAATTGAAAGAATTAAAATGTGAATGAGTAACAATGTCGAGCATTGGTGTGCCACTAATGGGGGCTATGTATAAACTCTAGAATATTGCGTCAGTGGAAGAGTGCGTAGGGAATCTGAATGACAAACTCTAAATATTAATCGAATGGACGTATTGATCTTATATTATAAAATTATACCGTATGTCCGTTGTGAATGGTGCCCTAGATCGGACGGTTGAGGATTTGATGGATCAACGGTGAAGATGCCGTGTGTGTGTTTTCAACCAAACTTTCATCTTGGTCGTTGCTTCAATATGATTTGTGCAATCCGACAGTTAAAGGATTGAAGGGAAAAGGGAAAATGGAAGGGAAAAAGGAAAGAAAGGAAAAGAGAGGGGAAACTGAAGAAAAAAGAAAAGGGAGGAAAAAGGGAAAGGGAAAATGGAAAGGGAAAGCAAAGGGGCATGGAAAAGGTAAAGGGAAGAGAAATGGGGAAGGGGGAGAACAAAAATGACACTGAGAAGGAAAAGGGTGAGTTAAGATAGAAAAGAGAAGGGAAAGGGAAAAGGAAAAGGAGGGGAAAAGGGAAAACGGGCATCGGGAAAAGAGCAAGAGAAAAGAAGGAAAAGAGAAGCGGAAAAAAGGAAGAGAGAAAGGAGGGAGGACAGGGGAAAAGGGAAAAGGAAAAGAACATTGAGGGAGGAAAGGTAAGGAAAAAGACTACGATGAAGAGGGAAAGGGGTGGGCAAAGGGAAGGAAGAAAGGGCAATCAGAAAAGGGAAAGAGAAATAAAGGGAAGCAAAAAGACATGAGAAAAAGAAAAGGAAAAAATAAAAGAAAAAAAGGAAGTGGACGAGAGGAAATGGAAGGGAAAAGGGCACGAAAAAAAGAAGAAGAGAGAAAGGGTTGGGAGAGGAGGAAAAAGGAAGGAAGGAAGGAAGGAAGACACTTTTAACGCCCACGAGCCCAATCGGAAGCAGGGACCATAAATACAAGAAGGACCGAAGTCCCTTACTGAAACATGGACCCAAGCCCTACAAACAAAATAAAACATAATCACCCCGCCCGAATTAAAACCACACTGAAAAAAGCGAAAAGGAAGACTACACATCCAAAAATCCATGCTATTGCAAGAAGCAAAAAGCATGGAAAAAGGAAGGGAAAAAAGGAAAAAGGGAAACCGGAATCTTCTACAATGGGAAATTGAGGTTCTCAAGGCCGACTGTTACGGGACGCATTTTCTTTGGATCTTCACGACTAGAAATAAAGTAAAAAGAAACTACCTGGAAAGGGGAAATGACATAACATGAAAAAAAGGTCAAACCACTAGACCATAAGAGCCCTAAATAAAATGTATTTATTCTTAAAATTAATAAAAGATAAAAAGAGGATATTAAGTCAAAAAAAAAAAGAAAAGGAAAAAGGAAAAAGGAAGGCAAAAAGGAGAGAAAAAGAGACCAAAAAGGGTGAGAAAACGCCAGGTAAAGGGAGGGAGGTGTTTAGAAAAAAGCTAGCCAACTAATGAAAAGTAATCTCCTCCTGAATTTAAATCGTTCTCGAATCTGTACGCTTCAAACAGCGCACCAGCAATAGCAAGGCGACTGTGTCGGCCCCATGAAAGGAAAAGCCATTCAGGAAAAGAATTCAAAAACTCAAGGGAAGGGGAAAGGAAGTCTAGGGTGGGATGGGAGAAAAGTAAAATAAGAAAAGGTAAAAGGAAAAAGGAATCCGAAAAGGAGAGGGAAAAAGGAAGGGGGAGATAGAAAAAAGGGGAAAAGCAATTTGTTCTCAATCATGGAAAAGGCAAACGGAAAAAAAGAGGAAAAAAGCAAATAGAAAAAGGCAAAATAGAAAGGGGAGGTGAACGAAAAGGAATAGCAAAATAGAAAAAGAAAAAGAGAAGGAAAAGAGGGAAAATGAGGGGGGAGGAGGAAGAAGAGGAAAAATGTGAAGAAAGGGGAAAAGAGGATCGAAAAAAAGCATGGGAAAATAGAAGAGAAAAGGGATATGGGAAAAAAGGGAAGAGGGAAAAGGTGAGGAAAGGGGAGAAAGGAAGGAAAAATGGAAAGAGCAAAAAGAAAAAAGAGAGGGGAAAAGGGCATTAGAAAAAAGGGAAGACGGAAGGGCTAGGGAAAGGAGGGAAAATGAAGGGAAAAGGGGAAAAAAAGAAAAGGTGGTGAGAATAGGGAAAAGGGAAAGGAAAAAGAAAGGGAAAAGGGAACGGAAAGGGGAAAGGGGGAAGAAAAACTTGGAAAAAAGAGCACGAGAAAAGGAGGAAGAGGGAAATGGGAAAAGGGAGGGGGGAAAGGGCACAGGAAAAGCGAAAAAAGAGCAACCATAAATTGGAGAAAAGGGAAGGGGAAAATAGAAAAGGAAAAACAGGGAAGCAGAAAACAAAAAAGGGAGATGAAGAAAATCGAATAATGGAAAAAGAAAAAGGTAAATTGGAAAATATAAAAAGGGAAAAGGGGCAAGGGAAAAATAGAAAAAGAAAAGTAAAGGCAAAGGGAAAGAGAAAAGGTAAGGGGAAGTGGAAAATGTGGTCAAATGCTCTTGATTATCTAATTTTAAAAGCGTGAATCCATTTAATGATTGCTCCAGTATATCATTTACAGTTCCTAGCTATGCCCTAGATCGAACGGTCGAGGATTTGATTGACCAACGGTAGAGATAATATATGCGTGTCTTCAACTAAAATTGCTATGGCTTCAATATGATTCACTCAATCCGATGGTCAAACGATGAAAGGGAAAAGGGAAAGGGGAAGAGAAAAGGAGAGGGGAAATTGAAAGAAAAGGAAAAGGGAGGGAGAAAAGACAAAAGGAAAGAAAGAAAGAAAGAAAGAAAGAAAGAAAGAAAGGGAAAAGGAGAAATGACAATATGAAAAAAAAGGAAAAGAAAAAATAAAAAATAAAAATGGGGAAGAAGGAAAAGGAATAAAAAAAAGGTAAGGAAGAGGAAAAGGGAAAGAGAAGGAGAAAAGAAAAAAAGGAAAAGATAAAAGGAAATAGAAAAAAGCCCAAAATAGAAAAAAGGAATAGGGAGGGGGAAAGGGAAGGGAAAAAAAGGCAATCGAGAAGGGTAAGAAGTAAGGATTGGGAAAAGGAGAAAAAGGTAAGGGAAAATAAGAAAAGGTTGGGAAGAAGGAGATGAACAAAAGGAATAGGAAAAGGAAAAGGGAAAGGAAAAAGAAAAAGAGGGGGAAAAGGGCAAAAGAGAACTTGGGAAAAGGGAACTTGAAAAAATTAGGAAAAGGAAAGGGCGGAACCAAAAAATGAAGAAAAGAGGAGGGTTGAAGAAAGAGAAAAATGTGCCAAAAGAGCATCAATGCAAAGAGAGAGGCAAAGGATGGAAAATGGAGGAAAAGGGTGGAGGGGAAGGTCAAATAGGCAAAGGGTAGGGGAGCAAGAAAAAAGATAAAGAGGAAAAAAAAGAGGAAGGAAAAAGGGTTCTCTAAAAAGGGAAGAAAAAGGGTGAGGAAATGGGAAAAAGAAAGGGAAAAAGAGTATGGGAAAGGGAAAAAAAAGAAAAATAGGAAAGGGGAAAAGGGGAAGAGGATGGGGAAAGAAGGAAAAAGGGGCACATAAAAAAAGGTTGAGAAAAAGGAATGGAAAGAGGCATATGAAAAACTCTAAGGAACGGAACCGTAAAGGGAAAATGAAAAGGAAGATGAAAGGGAAAAGGAAAATTAAAAAGGGCACCCAAAAGCCTAAAGGGTAGATTGGAAAGTATGAAAAGGGAATGGAAAGTTGAAAGGAAAAGGGAAGCGGAAATGGGAAGCGAAAAAGGGAAGGGAAAGCAAAAAGGGCATGAGGAAAAGGGGAGAGGGAAATGGGAAAAACAGATGGGGAAAAGGGCACGTGATCAAGAGGAAGAGGGTGGGGAAAGGAAGAAAAGGGCACATGAAAAGGTAAGCAAAAGAGAACGAAAAAAATGCATGGAAATGGGAAAGAGAAAAGGAAAAGGAAAAGGAAGAGGAAGGGGAAAAGAAAAGCAAAAAAGGGTAGTGGAAAAAGGAAGGGAAAAAAGCAAAAAAGGGTCTATCTGTAATCTCGGGTGGTGTTTCAGGTGGCATCGTCTTCATGTGTTATGGGATATTTTCTTTGGATGATCCCCTAGAATGGTGTTGTTTACTACCTCCACACCTGGGTTCACGAGCATGTGTTCTGACACGTTTAGGTATCTGGCTTTTTGGAGCCCTAAATAAATGTATTTATTTACATACTATTAATAAAAATAAAAATATCGTGCCTTAAAAAAAAAAAAAAAAAAAAAAAAAAAAAAGCAAAAAAGGGTAGTGGAAAAAGGAAGGGAAAAAGGCGATCAGAAAAAGAGAGACAAAAAAGGGGAAGGGGAAGGGAAGGTAAAGGGAGGGAGAAGGGGGTTAGAAAAAAGGGAGAATGAATAAAGGGAGAATTTAAAGGTTCTCAATTTATGCCCAGCAACGCTGGGCACCATTACTAGTAGGGACTATAAAATAATATGAAAAAGCTCCTACACGTGGATGATAGGATTCAAACCTATGCGAGCAAAGCCCACATGATTTCTAGTCATGCCCCATAACCACTCTGGCACATCCACGACGGCACGTGGAATACTTTCGATTCTTCTTAGACCATTGAGATATTTAGGAGGATAAGTCATTTGTTCTCTCTCATTGTGATGTTTGATGGTTGGAAGAGCAAGATTAGCTTCAATCTCATTTCTCACCCTATGGTGCAATCGATTGCTCAGTTATCCTTATGTCATTATCAACATGGTTTAATGCATTAAATCTTCTTTTTGGCTCTTGCGCCAAGAACAAAATTGGAAGAGTTGAACCACAGGATGCATTGGTCGAGAATCGAACTCAGATCTGTACCTGTCGGGGTACTATTCTACCACTACACCACCAATACACAAGTAATACAAATGAATACCTTCTTAACTAACAAGCACATACAACCAACTCAATCAAATGCATCTCATAATCCAGTTCGCAAAAAAATATCGTGGTCATACAATAAGATGTAGGAATGGTTGTTCTTCTAATAAGTCCAAACAAATGATTATGCCAAGGCATAAAGCGACAAGATTTGCTCAATCACCGTGTTTTTCCATGCTTGAACTTGATATCATAAAAATTTGAAAGAATTAATATGTGAATGAGTAACAATGTCGAGCATTGGTGTGCCACTAATGGGGGCTATGCATAAACTCTAGAATATTGCGTCAGTGAAAGAGTGCGTAGGGAATCTGAATGAATAGAATAGAATAGACAAACTCTAAATATGAATCGAATGGACGTATGTGATAGGGACTATAAAATAATATGAACAAGCTCCTACACGTGGATGATAGGATTCGAACCTATGCGAGCAAAGCCCACATGATTTCTAGTCATGCCCCATAACCACTCTGGCACATCCATGCCAGCATGTGGAATATTTCTGATTCTTCTTAGATCATTGAGATATTTAGGAGGATAGGATTTGGCTAGTCATTTATTCTCTCTCATTCTGATGTTTGATGGTTGGAAGCGCAAGATTAGCTTCGATCTCATTTCTCACCCTATGGTGCAATCGATTGCTCAGTTATCCTTATGTCATTATCAACATGGTTTAATGCATTAAATCTTCTTTTTGGCTCTTGCGCCAAGAACAAAATTAGAAGAGTTGAACCACAGGAACCATTGGCCGAGAATCAAACTCGGGTCTGTACCGTGGCAGGGTACTATTCTACCACTAGACCACCAATGCACAAATAATACAAATGAATACCTTCTTAATTAACAAGCAAATACAACAAACTCAATTAAATGCATCTCATAATCCAGTTCGCAAAAAAATATCATGGTCGTACAATAAGGTGTAGGAATGGTTGTTCTTCTAATAAGTCCAAAGAAATTATTATGCCAAGGCATAAAGTGACAAGATTTGCTCAATCACCATGTTTTTCCATGCTTGAACTTAATATCATAAAAAATTGAAAGAATTAACATGTGAATGAGTAACAATGTTGAGCATTGGTGTGCCACTAATGGGGGCTATGCATAACCCCTAGAATATTGCGTCAGTGGAAGAGTGCGTAGGGAATCTCAATGACAAACTCTAAATATTAATCGAATGGACGTATGTGATAGGGACTATAAAATAATATGAAAAAGCTCCTACACGTGGATGATAGGATTGGAACCTATGCGAGCAAAGCCCACATGATTTCTAGTCATGCCCAATAACCACTCTAGCACATCCACGCCAGCATGTGGAATATTTCCGATTCTTCTTAGATCATTGAGATATTTAGGAGGATAGGATTTGGCTAGTCATTTATTCTCTCTCATTCTGATGTTTGATGGTTGGAAGAGCAAGATTAGCTTCGATCTCATTTCTCACCCTATGGTGCAATCGATTGCTCAGTTAAGGAATGTCATTATCAACATGGTTTAATGCATTAAATCTTCTTTTTGGCTCTTGCGCCAAGAACAAAATTAGAAGAGTTGAACCACAGGAACCATTGGCCGAGAATCAAACTCGGGTCTGTACCGTGGCAGGGTACTATTCTACCACTAGACCACCAATGCACAAATAATACAAATGAATGCCTTCTTAATTAACAAGCAAATACAACAAACTCAATTAAATGCATCTCATAATCCAGTTCGCAAAAAATTATCATGGTCGTACAATAAGGTGTAGGAATGGTTGTTCTTCTAATAAGTCCAAAGAAATTATTATGCCAAGGCATAAAGTGACAAGATTTGCTCAATCACCGTGTTTTTCCATGCTTGAACTTGATATCATAAAAAATTGAAAGAATTAACATGTGAATGAGTAACAATGTTGAGCATTGGTGTGCCACTAATGGGGGCTATGCATAAACCCTAGAATATTGCGTCAGTGGAAGAGTGCGTAGAGAATCTGAATGACAAACTCTAAATATTAATCGAACGGACGTATGTGATAGGGACTATAAAATAATATGAAAAAGCTCCTACACGTGGATGATAGGATTCGAACCTATGCGAGCAAAGCCCACATGATTTCTAGTCATGCCCAATAACCACTCTGGCACATCCACAACGGCATATGGAATACTTTCGTTTCTTCTTAGATCATTGAAATATTTAGGAGGATAGGATTTGGCTCATTTGTTCTCTCTCATTGTGATGTTTGATGGTTGAAAGAATTTCTCACACTATGGTGCAATCGATTGCTCAGTTATCCTTATGTCATTATCAACATGTTTTAATGCATTAAATCTTCTTTTTGACTCTTGCGCCAAGAACAAAATTGGAAGAATTGAACCACAGGATGCATTGGCCGAGAATCGAACTCGGGTCTGTACCGTGGCAGGGTACTATTTTACCACAAGACCACCAATGCACAAGTAATACAAATGAATACCTTCTTAATTAACAAGCACATACAACCAACTCAATGAAATGCATCTCATAATCCAGTTCGCAAAAAAATATGGTGGTCGTACAATAAGATGTAGGAATGGTTGTTCTTCTAATAAATCCAAACAAATGATTATGCCAAGGCATAAAGCGGATTTGCTCAATCACCGTGTTTTTCCATGCTTGAACTTGATATCATAAAAAATTGAAAGAATTAACATGTGAATGAGTAACAATGTTGAGCATTGGTGTGCCACTAATGGGGGCTATGCATAAACCCTAGAATATTGCGTCAGTGGAAGAGTGCGTAGGGAATCTGAATGACAAACTCTAAATATTAATCGAATGGACGTATGTGATAGGGACTATAAAATAATATGAAAAAGCTCCTACACGTGGATGATAGGATTCGAACCTATGTGAGCAAAGCCCACATGATTTCTAGTCATGCCCAATAACCACTCTGGCACATCCACTCCAGCATGTGGAATACTTCCGATTCTTCTTAGATCGTTGAGATATTTAGGAGGATAGGATTTGGCTAGTCATTTCTTCTCTCTCATTGTGATGTTTGATGGTTGGAAGAGCAAGATTAGCTTCGATCTCATTTCTCATACTATGGTGCAATCGATTGCTCAGTTATCCTTATGTCATTATCAACACATTAAATCTTTTTTTTGGCTCTTGCGCCAAGAACAAAATTGGAATAGTTGAACCACAGGATGCATTGGCCGAGAATCAAACTCGGGTTTGTACCGTGGCAGCGTACTATTCTACCACTAGACCACGAATGCACAAGTAATACAAATGAATACCTTCTTAATTAACAAGCACATACAACCAACTCAATCAAATGCATCTCATAATCCAGTTCTCAAAAAAAATATCGGTCGTTCAATAAGGTGTAGGAATGGTTGTTCTTCTAATAAGTCCAAACAAATGATTATGCCAAGGCATAAAGCGACAAGATTTGCTCAATCACCGTGTTTTTCCATGCTTGAACTTGATATCATAAAAAATTGAAAGAATTAGAATGTGAGTGAGTAACAATGTCGAGCATTGGTGTGCCACTAATGGGGGCTATGCATAAACCCTAGAATATTGCGTCAGTGGAAGGGTGAGTAGGGAATCTGAATGACAAACTCTAAATATTAATCGAATGGACGTATGTCATAGGAACTATAAAATAATATGAACAAGCTCCTACACGTGGATGATAGGATTCGAACCTATGCGAGCAAACCCCACATGATTTCTAGTCATGCCCAATAACCACTCTGATACATCCAAGACGACATGTGGAATACTTCCGATTCTTCTTAGATCATTGAGGAGGATAGGATTTGGCTAGTCATTTATTCTCTCTCATTCTGATGTTTGATGGTTGGAAGAGCAAAGATTAGCTTCAATCTTATTTCTCACCCTATGTGCAATCGATTGCTCAGTTATCCTTATGTCATTATCAACATGGTTTAATGCATTAAATCTTCTTTTTGGCTCTTGCGCCAAGAACAAAATTGGAAGAATTGAACCACAGGATGCATTGGCCGAGAATCGAACTCGGGTCTGTACCGTGGCAGGGTACTATTTTACCACAAGACCACCAATGCACAAGTAATACAAATAAAAACCTTCTTAATTAACAAGCACATACAACCAACTCAATCAAATACATCTCATAATCCAGTTCTCAAAAAAATATTGTGGTCGTACAATAAGGTGTAGGAATGGTTGTTCTTCTAATAAGTCCAAACAAATGATTATGCCAAGGCATAAAACGACAAGATTTGCTAAATCACCGTGTTTTTCCATGCTTGAGTAACAATGTCGAGCATTGGTGTGCCACTAATGGGGGCTATGCATAAACTCTAGAATATTGCGTCAGTGGAAGAGTGCGTGGGGAATATGAATGACAAACTCTAAATATTAATCGAATGGACGTATGTGATAGTAGGGACTATAAAATAATATGAACAAGCTCCTACACGTGGATGATAGGATTCGAACCTATGCGAGCAAACCCCACATGATTTCTAGTCATGCCCAATAACCACTCTGACACATCCAAGACGACATGTGGAATACTTCCGATTCTTCTTAGATCATTGAGGAGGATAGGATTTGGCTAGTCATTTATTCTCTCTCATTCTGATGTTTGATGGTTGGAAGAGCAAAGATTAGCTTCAATCTTATTTCTCACCCTATGTGCAATCGATTGCTCAGTTATCCTTATGTCATTATCAACATGGTTTAATGCATTAAATCTTCTTTTTGGCTCTTGCGCCAAGAACAAAATTAGAAGAGTTGAACCACAAAATGCATGGGCCGAGAATCGAACTCAGGTCTATACCGTGGCAGGGTACTATTCTACCACTAGACCACCAATGCACAAGTAATACAAATGAATACCTTCTTAATTAACGAGCACATACAACCAACTCAATTAAATGCATCTCATAATCCAGTTCGCAAAAAAATATCGTGGTCGTACAATAAGATGTAGGAATGGTTGTTCTTCTAATAAGTCCAAACAGCCAAGGCATAAAGCGGATTTGCTCAATCACCGTGTTTTTCCATGCTTGAACTTGATATCATAAAAAATTGAAAGAATTAACATGTGAATGAGTAACAATGTTGAGCATTGGTGTGCCACTAATGGGGGCTATGCATAAACCCTAGAATATTGCGTCAGTGGAAGAGTGCGTAGGGAATCTGAATGACAAACTCTAAATATTAATCGAATGGACGTATGTGATAGGGACTATAAAATAATATGAAAAAGCTCCTACACGTGGATGATAGAATTCGAACCTATGTGAGCAAAGCCCACATGATTTCTAGTCATGCCCAATAACCACTCTGGCACATCCACAACGGCATATGGAATACTTCCGTTTCTTCTTAGATCATTGAAATATTTAGGAGGATAGGATTTGGCTCATTTGTTCTCTCTCATTGTGATGTTTGATGGTTGAAAGAGCAAGATTAGCTTCGATCTCATTTCTCACACTATGGTGCAATCGATTGCTCAGTTATCCTTATGTCATTATCAACATGTTTTAATGCATTAAATCTTCTTTTTGGCTCTTGCGCCAAGAACAAAATTAGAAGAGTTGAACCACAAAATGCATGGGCCGAGAATCGAACTCAGGTCTATACCGTGGCAGGGTACTATTCTACCACTAGACCACCAATGCACAAGTAATACAAATGAATACCTTCTTAATTAACAAGCACATATAACCAACTCAATCAAATATATCTCATAATCCAGTTCTCAAAAAAATATTGTGGTCGTACAATAAGGTGCAGGAATGGTTGTTCTTCTAATAAGTCCAAACAAATGATTATGCCAAGGCATAAAACGACAAGATTTGCTAAATCACCGTGTTTTTTCATATTGAAAGAATTAACATGTGAATGAGTAGCAATGTCGAGCATTGGTGTGCCACTAATGGGGGCTATGCATAAACTCTAGAATATTGCGTCAGTGGAAGAGTGTGTGGGGAATATGAATGACAAACTCTAAATATTAATCGAATGGACGTATGTGATAGTAGGGACTATAAAATAACTAGTAACGGTGCCCAGCGTTGCTGGGCATTCGTTGGAAGTTTGTAAATGTTTTTATTGCAATAAGAAATGTGTGCAGTAAGCTTTTATTATTGGAATAGAGAAATATTCAAACATAGTTATAGTGCCCAGTGCTAGGCATAAATGAAGGAAAACAAAAGGAATTCTAATAGAACAACAGGGAATGTGCTTAGGAAACCCAACATAACATTGGGCCTTTTAGTACCCAATATTGCATACCTTATCTCCCAGCAAGGTTAGCCCCAAGGTTTTAAATGGCAAACATCTCTTAATTTTAGTGTGCTAAACCTATGTGAGGGAATGATACTTAGTAATGCTAGGGCAATATAGGCAATACATTAATTCGCTTTCATCATTTATTGGACATGAAAATATTGATCAATTGATTTTATCCCATAGGTTCCCTGCATGATTATTAATCAGCCTTAATGCATCCTGATTGTGAAGGTCAAAGTTGGTTCATATATAGGTTAATAGTTTTGCAAAAGTTTGTCTAAGAGAACACATATCACAGACCTTAGATTGCACAATTTGTATTGTGTTTTAAGAAGCCAGCCTTCAGTTATACAATGGCCTATTGGGCTGGCATAAGGTGAGTTCTGACATGATCATTATTTCAAAGGGCATGGTTGCAAATCATGTACATATAATTAAGACAACCATGTTAATGTTATTCATTGAAGCATCCTCTTCTTCTAATTTCTTAAGACAGTATGCAAAGGATCAGAGGAGGCTAGCTTCAATGCTATAAAAGAGAAGATAAAACTAAAACACACGATATAACTTTCAACCAACAAATTCAAGCTGTCTTTTTTGAAGAAAAACAACACTTAAAGCCCACCTGTTGTATTGTTCCGAAAATGCTAGAAACAATGTGTAGTTTTTGGCTAAAAAGTCTATGCATAGAAAATTGACAGCCTTTTGAAAAAAAATCAATGCATTGTTTTTAGGTGTTGTTTTTTTGTTTTTTATTAAAAAAATAACATGTGTTTTTACAGAATATCAACATATGGTTTTTGAAAATACTAGTTGTTTTTACTAAAAAATCAACATGTGGTTTAACAGAATATCCACGTGAGTAGTAGTTGTTTTCAAGTGTTGTTTTTACTATATAATAACATAGTTTAGAAAAATATCCACATGTAGAAAGGTGTAGTTTTTAAGTGTAGTTATTACATGTAGAAAACTTGTGTGGTTTTTTAGGGTACAAATTTGGTTTCTATATATTGTTTTTAAGCAATCTACCATTGTTTCCTTCAAAAATATATATGCTTTTAAGCAATCTAACGTTGTTTCTTTAAATTGCTAACGTTGTTTCCTTAAAAAAGAGATATGCTTTTTTTTTTTTAATTTCCTAACATTGTTTCGTTCAAAAAACCAAACCTATTCCTTTTATCTTTGGGGATTGTATTTGTTGCTGTTTAGCTCTTATTCAATAGTCAAGACATTCATATATTTTGAATATTTCGAATTCTCGATTGTAAACGAAGGTATATTGTGAATATTTTGAATTCTTCATAGTAAAACAAAGGCATTGAGACAAATAATATGATCATCCTTATTGAATGAAAGAAACAGAAGGAAATAAAATACAAATCATTCAAACCATTCTGTTCTTGTCTTTATTATTCAACCACTGGACTCTAAAAGACTGTATTTGCAATCTGTTTGCAAGATTCCAGATGTACGATAATCTTCTGGATTTTGCAATGGCCTTTGAAACTCATTGACCTGATCTTGAAGGGTCATTACCGTAAAACTGTCAGAGATGCCATGAACATGGCTGGAGGCCTTCAGCAGAGGGACATTGAGATTGAAATAAGTCTTAGAAATAACAACTGTCCAAATTTTTCGACTGGCATTTCATTCTGCAGAGCACTGCAAGGCATGAAATTAGCAGGCAGCAAGACAAAAGCAAAGCAAAACCAATATAAAAATTCAGAGCGTACCTTGGTAGTGGTCAGCCAGTGAAGGAGTTGCAGAGAAAACAATGGCATCCTGGTCGGCCAGTGAAGTGGTCGCCTCTTCTCATTCTTCCTTTTAACAAAACAGGTGAGGCATTCAAATGCTGATGATCCTGAGATTGAAGACGACATCAGCTCCAACGAATCCAAAAATAACACAAATGGAGCTTCAAGTAGGGTCGACTGCCGGATTTGCACAGTTGGAGCTTCAAGTTGGGTCGGAAGCCCTCATTGCTTTCTCTTTTTCTGCATTCCTTGAAGGACAAGCAAAGCCCAGCTCCTTGGGAATCAAATCCTGGCCGAAATGCTCCCAGCCTGTTTTTAGGGTAAAACTAGAATGGAAAAAACCTGTTTGCCATCGCCAGCACGCCATAGCCCATCTGCCGGATCTGCCATCGCCATAGCCATCCGGATCTGCCGGGTCTGCCATCGCCATGGCCAGCCGGAACTACCATCGCCATGGCCAGCCGGAACTACCATCGCCATAGCCAGCTGGAACTACCATCGCCATAGCCTGCTCTGCTACCGCATAACGCCATAGCCTGCAGCTGCAGCTGAAGAAAGAAACACAAGATGCACAATGGCCGGATAATCTCGGATTTCAATCTCAGCCCTTCATTTTAGTAGCCAGTAATATCATAGGACTAGGATCAACATCTATACCATTCATCTTTGAGTCAATCTGAACCGCTAAATAAAGACCAATAAGATCTAAGGACTCGGATCAAGATCTGTGCCGTTTATCTCGGCCTTTGACAAAAAATCACGCGTATATAAAATATTATTTTATTTTCCACGCCTAGCAAATTCATTATTTTATGGGAAAATTATAAAAATACCCCTGTATTTTCACAAATTGTTAAAATGCCCCTGTTTGCTAATAATACTTATGTTTGCCCCTGAGACGAATTATTAAAATGCCCCTGTCTAAGTGCAACCTTATCGTCTAAGTGCAACCTTTTGTATTTTTTTTAAGTTTTAACCATTGTTAAACCATTGAATTATCACGTATAAACAATGGATACACCAAAATGTGCAAATACGTGCACATGCCAGTGGTTCGATCAAGCCCAAGCCTGAACCTAATAAGCTCCAGTGAACGAAGCACATGCAGCTAAATCATATGCAGCCATAACCCAACAGCAAGAAACCAGCAGCTAGCTGCCGCCACTGTACATATTTGAAAAGGCAAGCAACATGCCACCTAGGCTCAAACATGCGGTGGCTCAAACATGCCAAGGTGGCTCCAACATGCCACCTAGGCTCCAACATGCCAAGGTGGCTCAAAAATGCCAAGGTGGCTCAAACATGCCAAGGTGGCCACCTAGGCTCCAACATGCCACTTACGCTCAAACACGCCATCTAGGCTCAACATGTCAAGGTGGCTCAAACACGCCATCTAGGCTCAAACACGCCACCTAGGCTCCAACATGCCTAGGTGGCTTAACCATGCCACCTAGGCTCGAACGTGCCTAGGTGGCTCAAACATGCCACCTAGGCTCCAACATGAAAAGGTGGCTCAAACATGACACCTAGGCTCCAACATGCCAAGGTGGCTCAAACATGCCACGTGGGCTCCAAAATGCCACCTAGGCTCCAACATGCCGAGGTGGCTCAAACATGCCACCTAGGCTCCAACATGTCAAGCTGGCTCAACCATGCCACGTGGGCTCCAACATGCCAAGGTGGCTCAAACACGCCACCTAGGCTCCAACATACCAAGGCAGCTCAAACATGCCATCTAGGCTCCAACACGCCAACGTGGCTTAAACATGCCACCTAGGCTCCAACATGCCAAGGTGGCTCAACAATACCACATGGGCTCCAACATGCCACCTTGGCATGTTGGAGCCTAGGTGGCATGTTTGAGCCACCTTGGCATGTTTGAGCCTAGGTGGCATGTTGGAGCCCACATGGCATGTTTGAGCCACTTTGGCATGTTGGAGCCTAGGTGGCATGTTGGAGCCCACGTGGCATGTTTGAGCCACCTTGGCATGTTGGACCCTAGGTGGCATGTTTAAGCCACGTTGGCATGTTGGAGCCTAGGTGGCATGTTAAAGCCCACGTGGCATGTTTGAGCCATGTTTGAGCTACCTTGGTATGTTTGAGCCTAGGTGGCATGTTGGAGACGCAGTGGCATGTTTGAGCCAATGTTGGCATGTTGGAGCCAAGGTGGCATGTTGGAGCCCATGTGGCATGTTTGAGCCATGTTGGCATGTTGGAGCCCACGTGGCATGTTTGAGCTTAGGTGGCATGTTGGAGCCGCGTGGCATGTTTGAGCCCCGTTGGCATGTTGGGAGCCTAGGTGGCATGTTGGAGCCCACGTGGCATGTTTGAGCTTAGGTGGCATGTTGGAGCCTAGGTGGCATGTTTGAGCAAACCTTGGCATGTTGGAGCCAAGGTCGCTCCAACATGCCAATGGGGCTCAAACATGCCACCTAGGCTCCAACATGACAAGGTGGCTCAAACATGCCACGTGAGCTCCAACATGCCACGTGGGCTCCAACATGCCAAGGTGGCTCAAACATGCCACGTGGACTGCAACATGCCATGTGGACTCCAACATGCCAAGGTGGCTCAAACATGCCACCTAGGCTCAAACATGTCAAGGTGGCTCCAACATGCCACACGGGCTCCAACATGCCAAGGTGGCTCAAGCATGCCACCTAGGCTCAAGCATGCCATCTAGGCACTCCAAATGGTGACATGGCATGCCAAGTAAGCAAGGCCAAGTTTTGACTAGGCCAAAAATGAAAAGATGTCCATCTTTGGTCTTTTCATTGGGTGATGTTGGCAAATTTTGGGTGACACGGCTAGATGGTGGTGACATGGACATGATGACTAGGACTTTATGCAAGAAATATGATAACCTTTGGAATTTTTGGTAGAGGAGTTTGGCAATGGATAGAATAGAGGGATCTTGCGCTTACACCCTTCCCCAAATCGAACTAGGCCAGAACTTTGCGCGGCTTCCTCGCCCGGAAGAGGCCCGGACCCGAGGGACGGCTTCGAAAAGGTTGTCGAGGCACCAGCGCTCCTTCGGGCGGGCAAATGCCAATGCCCCCCTTCCCGGAGCTCGATTTCTCTATCCGACCGTTGAATCCGCCGTTCAAGTAACCTGCTTCGAGCAGGTTCAAAAAAATCCAAGATCCGTCCGGGGAAACTTATCAAACCGTGAAGCGTCCTGCGCTCGACCATGTAGAAACCCAAGTGTTTTGTCGTTCGAGCAGTACAAAGGCTCCGGAATGGATTCGACTTCGCCATATCATCCGGAATGGTGACATTACCCTAGGGACCAAGTTATACGGTCATTTTTGGTAACGAAAGAAACATGAACCCTCTACATGACAATATTCTGCAGCCATCTCTTACGCCAATTGACTAGGAACGTATTGGAGATGAGCTACTTTGGCACTTCTTGGAGAAAGAGTGGTCTTCTGCTCACGAAACTTGGTCCCGAGGGTAATCTTGACGTTTTGAGTCCATTGGCAGAGTCAGTTTACAATTTTGGAGTGGGAGTGTTGCCTGTCCGTGGCCAAGGGCCTTTGGGAGAGGATCTTTGGGGTGAACTGTCTGGAAGGTTTTAAGGGTCCATCTTCTGGCGTCAACAACCTCCCTCTACGTGATGATATTGTGCAAGATCCTGGTCGAATCTGATTAGGATATGGCCTCCGAAACGTAAACCCTGTGTGTTGCTAGGGTATTGAAGGGTTTACGTTTTGGAGGCCGAGTTTTTGTCGGTTGCATGTGGGACATGGCCAAGAAGCTGCAATTGAAAACGCGAAGCAATAAGAATTGACGGAATGGGGTTTGGATTTATCCTCCTCCCATAATGACAGATAGAAGCCAAGAGCGCCCTTTGCAGTAGCAAAATTGTTTGGGATCATTCGGGATGGCCAATAGATCCAAACCCCATTCCTTCAGTTCCTATTGCTTCATGTTTTTAACTGCAGCTTCTTGACCATGTCCCAAGTGCAACCGACTAAATCGCGACCTCCATAACGTAAACCCTTCAATAACCTAGCAAACCACAGGGTTTACGTTTCGGAGGCCATATCCTAGTCAGATTCGACCAGGATTTTGCACAATGTGATCACGTAGAGGGAGGGTGTTGATGCCAGAAGATGGACCCTTAAAACCTTCCAGAAGCAGTTCGCCCCAAAGGTCCTCTCCTGAAGGCCCTTGGCCACGGATGGGCAACTCTCCCACTCTGGAACTATAAACTGACTCTGCCAATGGACTCAAAACATCGACATTACCCTCGAGACCAAGTTTTGTGGGCGGAAGACCACCCTTTCTCCAAGAAGCGCCAAGGTAGCTCATGTCCAATACGTTCGTAGTCAATTGGCCTAAGAGGTGGCTGCGGAATACTGCCATGTAGAGGTTCGTGTTTCTTTTGTTGCCAGAAATGATTGTATAACTTGGTTCCTAGGGTCAATTTGCTATTTCGGATGACGTGGCGAAGTCAAATCTCCATTCTGGAGCCTTTGTACTGCTCGAACGACAAAACACTTGGGTTTCTACACGGTCGACTGTAGGACGCTTCGCGGTTTGATAAGTTCTTTCAGACAAATCTTGGATTTTTTTGAATTTACTTGAAGCAGGTTACTTGAACGGTGGATTCAACAGTCGGATAGGGAAACCGAGCTCCAGGAGGGGGGGAGAGGGGGCATTGGCATTTGCCCTCCCGGATCGTTGGCAGGAAAGGCTACCTCCGCAACCTTTTTGAGGTTCGTCTCCTGGGGTCTGGGCTCTCCCATCTGGTGAGGAAGCTGTGCAAAGTCCTGGCCTGGTTCGATTCGGGGAAAGGTGTCAGCGTTTAAGTTGTTCAAGGTCCCTCTATTCTATCCCTTGCCAAACTCCTCTACCAAAAAATTCTAAAGGTTATCATATTTCTTGCATAAAGTTCTAGTCATCATGTCCACATCACCACCATCTAGCCATGTCAACCAAAATTTGCCAACATCACCCAATGAAAAGACCAAAGATGGACATCTTTTCATTTTTGGCCTAGTCAAAACTTGGCCTTGCTTAGTTGGCATGCCATCACCATGTCACCGCTTGGAATGCCTAGGTGGCATGCCTGAACCACCTTGGCATGTTGGAGCCTAGGTGGCATGTTGGAGCCCACATGGCATGTTTCAACCACCTTGGCATGTTTGAGCCTAAGTGGCATATTTGGCACGTTGGAGCCTAAGTGGCATGTTGGAGTCTAGGTGGCATGTTGGAGCCCACGTGGCATATGTTGGAGCCTAGGTGGCATCTTTGAGTCACCTTGCCATGTTTGTGCCTAGGTGGCATGTTGGAGCCTAGTTGGCATGTTGGAGCCACCTTGGCATGTTGGAGCCTAGGTGGCATGTTTGAGCCACCTTGACAAGTTGGATCCCGCATGGCATGTTTGATCCACCTTGGCATGTTTGAGCCACCTTGGCATGTCGAAGCCTAGGTGTCATGTTTGAGCCACCTTGGCATGTTTGAGTCACCTTGTCATGTTGGAGTCTATGTGGCATGTTTGAGCCACCTTGGCATGTTGAAGCCTAGTTGCCATGTTGGAGCCACCTTGGCATGTTTGAGCCACCTTGGCATGTTGCAGCCTAGTTGCCATGTTGGAGCCACCTTGGCATGTTTGAGCCACCTTGGCATGTTGGAGCCTAGGTAGCATGTTTGAAGTCAAATGCTAGTGAAGTGTGTCAAGCATATATAACTCTTGTATGCTGCCATTTTGTGGCAATAATGGCATGTGGACAACTTGGTCATACATGGATTTTTAGAAAACCTTAAAAAACCACATCTCAAAAAAACACTACCTTAAAAACAACACCTTTAAAAAACATCCCTTCAAAAAACCATACTGCTTGAGAAAACAACACATCCTTAAAAAAGAGACTACACCTCCTTAAGAAACCACCCATTCTTAAAAAAAAAAACTACATATTCTTAAGAAAAACTACAGTATATCCTTGGAAAACCACACCCCATATAACTACGTGGTCGGTTTTTTCAAATCTTCAAAAAAACAACTTCGTATTTTGTTTTTACTTGTTGTTTTCGGTCGTGGACCAAATGTTGGGGTTAGTGTGTCTTTGCTTATGTTCTTTGCAACATGTTGTCAATAAATGGGCCAATGAAATTTTCAGAAAGTTTTCTTTGAGATAAATTTTAGAAAGTTTTCTTTGAGGTAAATTTTAGAGTCATCATATGTCAAAAATTTTAAACCCGAACTACTTACCTCTATAGGCCTAAATCTTTGCTCGGTATGGCTTGCAAATATATGTCCAATGTAGATGAATTATGAAATGGTATATTATGCTTAAGGTCATAGTACAACATTTTGTGTACCTATTTTGTGAAGGCTTTGATATTGCTCAATGCAGTTGACCATGATGCAAGCATATGATAGTGCCATGATTGTTAAAAATACAGCTTGAATTTGGAGATTTTAGCAGCGGCTTCAGATTTGCAGGATGCTGGCAAATAAGATGTTCTAGGTATATTGTCTGTTGCCTGCTACATCACAGCTCATTAACTCTTGAAGCTGATTACCCCAGTCATGATGCTATATGGAACCAAATTTTTTCCAATGTGTGTCAGAATACGCAAGTAAAGCAAGAAACTTTGGCATCTTATAGCATTTAACGATTTTCAGGCTTGGGCAGTGAGCATGCAAAATCAATATTCTACATTTGAAAGACTTTTGCGCTTCAAGCTCGCTTCCTCACTTGAACCCTTCCTATTGCATTGCAGGTAATCTTTATTTTTTGTGCCAATGATTTGAGTAAAAATCGTATGTCTTTTGCTCTATTTGGACAATGAGACAGTTGTTTCTGAAAGGGTCGTAGCACAGTTAGTATGACTTTCACTTTTATGGTCACTTTCACAAAGCGTTGTAGCACAGTCAGCAACCAATTTCAAGTATTGTGCAATTTGAGATGCCATCAAGTTCCAAAGGGTTCAGGTTATAGATGATATTTTCTTTTCATAGATAGCCAAGAAGGACCACCATCATTGGTTTGGATTCTTGAACAATGGTCAAGTTATTGTTCTATGGATGTGAGCTACATCTTTTTCGAAATCTGTTAGCAAAAATGTCTATTCTAGCATGCTCAAGCTCTGATTTACTGGTAGCTATGTTTTGTGCTGTTATTCCAAAATATCCATGTTCTACATTTGATATATTGCTCTAATGTTTTCTTCTCTTTGAACCTTTTTAATTGCAGAATGTGCTGCAAACTAGAGAGAACAGGCGGTGTTGAAGTTAGACAAAACTTAAGGTTCTTTAAGATCTCCAAACTCCGAAGTTTGTTTCAACAAACAGGCTTGAAATCGATTATGTTACGTCTGTATAAACTGAAGGTGTAATATCCCACCAAATGCTGCCTCTCCTTGGAAAAGCCAAATAAATTGGTAAATGTATTAATATGGCACCTAGGAACTCCAATATTAATTTCATACATAAGATCCATGCATCCATCCCCATGCATCTTCTAGCCATCATGTCTTTTCTAGAGGCATTGTTGGATACCTATGTTCAACCATCTTACCACTCAACAAAATATATTATTGCTGTTGTTGCTAAGTTCATCATTGACTTATTGTAACCCTTCTATGTAAAACCCATGATATAAAACCAAGTCCATATTGCTAAGTCCATCACTGACTTATTATAACCCTTCTATGTAAAACCCATGATACAAAATCAACAAGTCCATAGAGGCATAAATAAAATGATATAAAACCAACAAGCCCATATTACTAAGTTGTCACCTTATTGTAACCCTTCTATGTAAAACCCATGATGCAAAACCAACAAGCCAATAGAGGCATAAATAAAATGTTTCTAACCCTCCTATCTAAAACCCATGATACAAAACCAACAAGCCCATAGAGGCATAAATAAAATATTTCTATAGAAATCACTATCGCTAAGCCCGTCATTGACTTATTGTAACCCTTCTATTCTATTCTATGTAAAACTCATTATACAAAGCCAACAAGACGATACAAGCATAAATAAAATGTCTCCATAAAAACCACAACATAAAAACGACATCCAATGCCTACAAGTCATCTCTAACATAGAACATCTACAAAGTCACCTTGAAAGCCCACCAAGAATGATCATCTCTACCACATAGAATAAACAAACAAATTAAGCACCACTTTTGGTTTTTATATGCCATCGCCTACATAGCATGTCATAGCTAAAGCTTTTGTTTATATATATTTTTTTTTAAATCTTTGGCTTCCCACAATTTGCCTCATATACATATTCCCCCTAACATATCTTTGACTTACACAATTTTTTTTTTTTTTTTTTTTTGAAGGCAAGATATTTTTATTTTTATTAATATTATGTAATAAATACATTTATTCCAGGCTCTATAATAGCCAGATAGCCTATACATGTCAGCACACATGCTTAGACCCCTCAGTGGATCGAATATAGCAATCTTGCACTATGAACCCAGATGCACGATCAGAAAATAGCATACTCTCCACAAAATCATTTGAAGCAAGATATCATGTGACAGACTGAAGACAACACCACCTAATATTCCACCGCCGGAGATACAAGTAGATGGAGCAAGTACAAAGAAAGCTTCCTTCCGCGCGTTAACTAGAGCCTGCAATCCCATATGCATCAAGATACTAGAGGAAGGGCTCAGCAGCCCTCACCGTCTTCTCCAACCCATATGTCTCTACAGCCCTCCACAAGACTAGGTGGTCTACATCCCTTGCACTTATCTTACTCACTTGCTTGAGTTTTGTCTCCCTTAATGCTCTTACCAGCTATAACACCACTTAATCCTCCCGTACCAAGTGACTTACACAATTTGCCTCATATATGTAGCTTTCTTGTATTCCAAGTACTATATTCAATATAAGTGAATTTCTACGTTGGACAATCATGAGTTCACTTACAACACATTAAATTGTGGTATGTATTCATGTTTGAAGCACATGTGAATAGATATTAAAACAAAATAGGCCAAATGTCTCGACATTTGTATATTATTATGGTTGTCACAAGGCCCATGTTAGAACATTTTCTTACATGGCTATGTTGTCAACATAAAATGTCATGTCCTAAAATATGTCCAAAACTGTCGGACTATCCTAAAGTTAATGCACCTGTTCTCATTTGTAAGATTAGAGAATTCATTTTATTAAACTATAATCCACCCCATATTCATACAGGTCAAAGTAAAAGTTATAGGAATCAGTAGTGCACCTAGAGGAAGGAGCAACTGATTATTCAAGAGAAACAAGAGGCAACGTAATTTACCAAGGAATTAAGTTCAGGCAACGTCGGGCACCCGTTACTAGTTGTCTACATTAAATGTAAAAATTGTGCCCTGCATCTGCCTTACATCTGCCTACATATTGCCTATGTAAATGTAAAATATGGGCCCTTTTCGTATCCACCCTTTCGTGAAATTACCTCGACATTGTTTGAAGTTGATTCAGATTAATTTAGAATAATTCGGCCTATTGTTATGTTTTGTATGGTTGCATTCAATGGTTTAATGCAAAAACCTTGAACATGTTTGTCATTGGAATATGTAGCATTATGACAGGGGGTTTTGTTTTGTGTTTTTGTACTGTTTTCTCTAAGGTTTTCATATGATTTGGTGGTCGTATTCATCCAGGTGTACTAAATAGTATTTCTAGAGTGCACCCTTTTGTTAGCCGTTGATTTTAGAAAAAGGGGAAAATCCTGTGGTGGAGGTTTTTTTTAGGGTTGTGTGAATTAGGGTTGTGTGATTGTGGGTTGTGTGCAAGCACTTCCATATCCGGATTGCAAGACCGGATTGTAAGACCTATTTACACAAGCTGTAAAGTATCCAGCTTTTCTTGCCCTTTCTGAACTTAGCTGCGGATGCATGAGCTCACGCGTCTACGAAAGGCCAAGTTTGAGGTCAATAGCGGATTTCCTTCAGTGCGGTTTCTTGTCATCTTTATCCCCCGGCAAAAACTGGAAAGCCTAATCCTTGGCTGGCCAGAACTGTGATTTCGGCTAAGCAGAGCTTCCATTTGGCCCCTTGCTGTGAACAGAACCGCTTTGAACAACGCCAATCGCCGCTAGCGGAGTTCCCATTCCTTTGTACAGCACTTGCGGGCCTTCTGCAGCCAGAACATTCCCCGTTGGATCCAAGACACGATGGCATATTGCAGATTAACATGGTAAGTTCTATTCTTTACAATTTATCCTTTGCATAGAAGCAGTGCTGCTGCAACAGGCTGTAGATGAACGCCATGGCCATGCTGTGATAACAATTATGGCATAACAAACTTTAGCAAATCCGGTATGCTTTAGGTCTTTTCGCATCTTCATCCTTGGCGGGCAAACAAATTGCTTAAAAACAATATCTTGTATGCATTGTATTGTCTAGATCACGCATAAAACCCCGAAGTTGCATTTTATTAGCCAAATTCTGCGGGGAATCTTGTGCGAAAAGATTAGCCAAGCAAAGTTTGGATACTCCAGGCTTATTAGTTTCCCAAAAGGTAAGGGAATTCAACCAATAAATGCTTGACTAATGTGTATTTTGCATTGAATCCCATTTTACGAAGCTTATGATGTAATAGTCCGCACGATTGTGTGCCAAATTCATTCGAGGCAAAGACAAAGAATAAAATGGAGTAAATTTTGTGATTTAAAGTGAGAAAAAGGCGAGAAGAATAGAGGTTCTTTCTTATTTCAGTTTCTTTCTTACTTTGCGGGTTTAGCAAAGCCCATGCTAAAGATTCCTCCTTCCTTTGTTGGGGCTAGACTATTCATGATAATCACGGAATATTGAAGTTGTTTCAAAAGCCATGATTATGGCCATATATAACCGATTGGGCATGAAAGTCTCTGCTTTGGTATATCATCATTTTCTTGTTAATTCAATCATTTGAATCTCAAATGGACAGCTAAGACTTGCATTGTTTGTGTTTAACAGGTAAATGATAGGTAAATGATACTGTTGGCACATTGGCCGGTGGTACTTATTGGGATAATGATGTGGTGATAGCTGTGATTCTTGGAACTGGCACCAATGCTTGCTATATAGAACGTGTTGATGCTATACCAAAGTTGCGATTCAAACTTGTTTGCAAGTTAGCAGCATATTATTATATTATTAAGGAATTGACACCTGATTTGGAGCAGGTTATAAATATGGAATGGGGAAACTTCTGGTCATCTTATCTTCCCAGAGTTCTATTAGATGAAGCTTTAGATGCTGGCAGAGAACTTAGCCTGGCTGTAACATGCCAAGGTGGCTCAAAAATGCCAAGGTGGCTCAAACATGCCAAGGTGGCCACCTAGGCTCCAACATGCCACTTACGCTCAAACACGCCATCTAGGCTCAACATGTCAAGGTGGCTCAAACACGCCATCTAGGCTCAAACACGCCACCTAGGCTCCAACATGCCTAGGTGGCTTAACCATGCCACCTAGGCTCGAACGTGCCTAGGTGGCTCAAACATGCCACCTAGGCTCCAACATGAAAAGGTGGCTCAAACATGACACCTAGGCTCCAACATGCCAAGGTGGCTCAAACATGCCACGTGGGCTCCAAAATGCCACCTAGGCTCCAACATGCCGAGGTGGCTCAAACATGCCACCTAGGCTCCAACATGTCAAGCTGGCTCAACCATGCCACGTTGGCTCCAACATGCCAAGGTGGCTCAAACAAGCCACCTAGGCTCCAACATACCAAGGCTGCTCAAACATGCCATCTAGGCTCCAACACGCCAACGTGGCTTAAACATGCCACCTAGGCTCCAACATGCCAAGGTGGCTCAACAATACCACATGGGCTCCAACATGCCACCTTGGCATGTTGGAGCCTAGGTGGCATGTTTGAGCCACCTTGGCATGTTTGAGCCTAGGTGGCATGTTGGAGCCCACATGGCATGTTTGAGCCACTTTGGCATGTTGGAGCCTAGGTGGCATGTTGGAGCCCACGTGGCATGTTTGAGCCACCTTGGCATGTTGGACCCTAGGTGGCATGTTTAAGCCACGTTGGCATGTTGGAGCCTAGGTGGCATGTTAAAGCCCACGTGGCATGTTTGAGCCCACGTGGCATGTTTGAGCTACCTTGGTATGTTTGAGCCTAGGTGGCATGTTGAGCCGCGATGGCATGTTTGAGCCAATGTTGGCATGTTGGAGCCAAGGTGGCATGTTGGAGCGCATGTGGCATGTTTGAGCCATGTTGGCATGTTGGAGCCGAGGTGGCATGTTGGAGCCCACGTGGCATGTTTGAGCTTAGGTGGCATGTTGGAGCCCACGTGGCATGTTTGAGCCACGTTGGCATGTTGGAGCCTAGGTGGCATGTTGGAGCCCACGTGGCATGTTTGAGCTTAGGTGGCATGTTGGAGCCTAGGTGGCATGTTTGAGCAAACCTTGGCACGTTGGAGCCAAGGTCGCTCCAACATGCCAATGGGGCTCAAACATGCCACCTAGGCTCCAACATGACAAGGTGGCTCAAACATGCCACGTGAGCTCCAACATGCCACGTGGGCTCCAACATGCCAAGGTGGCTCAAACATGCCACGTGGACTGCAACATGCCATGTGGACTCCAACATGCCAAGGTGGCTCAAACATGCCACCTAGGCTCAAACATGTCAAGGTGGCTCCAACATGCCACACGGGCTCCAACATGCCACCTAGGCTCCAACATGCCAAGGTGGCTCAAGCATGCCACCTAGGCTCAAGCATGCCATCTAGGCACTCCAAATGGTGACATGGCATGCCAAGTAAGCAAGGCCAAGTTTTGACTAGGCCAAAAATGAAAAGATGTCCATCTTTGGTCTTTTCATTGGGTGATGTTGGCAAATTTTGGGTGACACGGCTAGATGGTGGTGACATGGACATGATGACTAGGACTTTATGCAAGAAATATGATAAACTTTGGAATTTTTGGTAGAGGAGTTTGGCAATGGATAGAATAGAGGGATCTTGCGCTTACACCCTTCCCCAAATCGAACTAGGCCAGAACTTTGCGCGGCTTCCTCGCCAGAGGGAAGAGGCCAGACCCCAGGGGACGAAGCTCAGAAAGGTTGTCGAGGCACCAGCGCTCCTTCGGGCGGGCAAATGCCAATGCCCCCCTTCCCGGAGCTCGATTTCTCTATCCGACCGTTGAATCCGCCGTTCAAGTAACCTGCTTCGAGCAGGTTCAAAAAAATCCAAGATCCGTCCGGGGAAACTTATCAAACCGTGAAGCGTCCTGCGCTCGACCATGTAGAAACCCAAGTGTTTTGTCGTTCGCGCAGTACAAAGGCTCCGGAATGGATTCGACTTCGCCATATCATCCGGAATGGTGACATTACCCTAGGGACCAAGTTATACGGTCATTTTTGGTAACGAAAGAAACATGAACCCTCTACATGACAATATTCTGCAGCCATCTCTTACGCCAATTGACTAGGAACGTATTGGAGATGAGCTACTTTGGCACTTCTTGGAGAAAGAGTGGTCTTCTGCTCACGAAACTTGGTCCCGAGGGTAATCTTGACGTTTTGAGTCCATTGGCAGAGTCAGTTTATAATTTTGGAGTGGGAGTGTTGCCTGTCCGTGGCCAAGGGCCTTTGGGAGAGGATCTTTGGGGTGAACTGTCTGGAAGGTTTTAAGGGTCCATCTTCTGGCATCAACAACCTCCCTCTACGTGATGATATTGTGCAAGATCCTGGTCGAATCTGATTAGGATATGGCCTCCGAAACGTAAACCCTGTGTGTTGCTAGGGTATTGAAGGGTTTACGTTTTGGAGGCCGAGTTTTTGTCGGTTGCATGTGGGACATGGCCAAGAAGTTTAATTGAAAACGCCAAGCAATAAGAATTGATGGAATGGGGTTTGGATTTATCCTCCTCCCATAATGACGATAGAAGCCAAGAGCCTTTGCAAGAGTGTAAAATTGTTTGGGATCATTCGGGATGGCCAATAGATCCAACCCCATTCCTTCAGTTCCTATTGCTTCATGTTTTTAACTGCAGCTTCTTGACCATGTCCCAAGTGCAACCGACTAAATCGCGACCTCCATAACGTAAACCCTTCAATAACCTAGCAAACCACAGGGTTTACGTTTCGGAGGCCATATCCTAGTCAGATTCGACCAGGATTTTGCACAATGTGATCACGTAGAGGGAGGGTGTTGATGCCAGAAGATGGACCCTTAAAACCTTCCAGAAGCAGTTCGCCCCAAAGGTCCTCTCCTGAAGGCCCTTGGCCACGGATGGGCAACTCTCCCACTCTGGAACTATAAACTGACTCTGCCAATGGACTCAAAACATCGACATTACCCTAGAGACCAAGTTTTGTGGGCGGAAGACCACCCTTTCTCCAAGAAGCGCCAAGGTAGCTCATGTCCAATACGTTCGTAGTCAATTGGCCTAAGAGGTGGCTGCGGAATACTGCCATGTAGAGGTTCGTGTTTCTTTTGTTGCCAGAAATGATCGTATAACTTGGTTCCTAGGGTAAATTTGCTATTTCGGATGACGTGGCGAAGTCAAATCTCCATTCTGGAGCCTTTGTACTGCTCGAACGACAAAACACTTGGGTTTCTACATGGTCGACTGTAGGACGCTTCGCGGTTTGATAAGTTCTTTCAGACAAATCTTGGATTTTTTTGAATTTACTTGAAGCAGGTTACTTGAACGGTGGATTCAACAGTCGGATAGGGAAACCGAGCTCCAGGAGGGGGGGAGAGGGGGCATTGGCATTTGCCCTCCCGGATCGTTGGCAGGAAAGGCTACCTCCCAACCTTTTGAGGTTAGCCTCACGGGTCTGGGCTCTCCCATCTGGTGAGGAAGCTGTGCAAAGTCCTGGCCTGGTTCGATTCGGGGAAAGGTGTCAGCGTTTAAGTTGTTCAAGGTCCCTCTATTCTATCCCTTGCCAAACTCCTCTACCAAAAAATTCTAAAGGTTATCATATTTCTTGCATAAAGTTCTAGTCATCATGTCCACATCACCACCATCTAGCCATGTCAACCAAAATTTGCCAACATCACCCAATGAAAAGACCAAAGATGGACATCTTTTCATTTTTGGCCTAGTCAAAACTTGGCCTTGCTTAGTTGGCATGCCATCACCATGTCACCGCTTGGAATGCCTAGGTGGCATGCCCGAACCACCTTGGCATGTTGGAGCCTAGGTGGCATGTTGGAGCCCACATGGCATGTTTCAACCACCTTGGCATGTTTGAGCCTAAGTGGCATATTTGGCACGTTGGAGCCTATGTGGCATGTTGGAGTCTAGGTGGCATGTTGGAGCCCACGTGGCATATGTTGGAGCCTAGGTGGCATCTTTGAGTCACCTTGCCATGTTTGTGCCTAGGTGGCATGTTGGAGCCACCTTGGCATGTTGGAGCCTAGTTGGCATGTTGGAGCCACCTTGGCATGTTGGAGCCTAGGTGGCATGTTTGAGCCACCTTGACAAGTTGGATCCCGCATGGCATGTTTGATCCACCTTGGCATGTTTGAGCCACCTTGGCATGTCGAAGCCTAGGTGTCATGTTTGAGCCACCTTGGCATGTTTGAGTCACCTTGGCATGTTGGAGTCTATGTGGCATGTTTGAGCCACCTTGGCATGTTGAAGCCTAGTTGCCATGTTGGAGCCACCTTGGCATGTTTGAGCCACCTTGGCATGTTGAAGCCTAGTTGCCATGTTGGAGCCACCTTGGCATGTTTGAGCCACCTTGGCATGTTGGAGCCTAGGTAGCATGTTTGAAGTCAAATGCTAGTGAAGTGTGTCAAGCATATATAACTCTTGTATGCTGCCATTTTGTGGCAATAATGGCATGTGGACAACTTGGTCATACATGGATTTTTAGAAAACCTTAAAAAACCACATCTCGAAAAAACACTACCTTAAAAAACAACACCTTTAAAAAAAACATCCCTTCAAAAAACCATACTGCTTGAGAAAACAACACATCCTTAAAAAAGAGACTACACCTCCTTAAGAAACCACCCATTCTTAAAAAAAAAAACTACATATTCTTAAGAAAAACTACAGTATATCCTTGGAAAACCACACCCCCATATAACTACGTGTCGGTTTTTTTCAAATCTTCAAAAAAACAACTCGTATTTTGTTTTTACTGTTGTTTTCAGCCGTGGACCAAATGTTGGGGTTAGTGTGTGCTGCTTATGTTGCTGAGCAACATGTTGTCAATAAATGGGCCAATGAAATTTTCAGAAAGTTTTCTTTGAGATAAATTTTAGAAAGTTTTCTTTGAGGTAAATTTTAGAGTCATCATATGTCAAAAATTTTAAACCCGAACTACTTACCTCTATAGGCCTAAATCTTTGCTCGGTATGGCTTGCAAATATATGTCCAATGTAGATGAATTATGAAATGGTATATTATGCTTAAGGTCATAGTACAACATTTTGTGTACCTATTTTGTGAAGGCTTTGATATTGCTCAATGCAGTTGACCATGATGCAAGCATATGATAGTGCCATGATTGTTAAAAATACAGCTTGAATTTGGAGATTTTAGCGGCGACTTCAGATTTGCGGGGATCTTGCCGCAAATAAGATGTTCTAGGTATATTGTGCATTTTGCTGCTACATCACGACTCATTAACTCTTGAAGAAGCTGATTACCCCATCATGATGCTATATGGAACCAAATTTTTTTCCAATGTGTGTCAGAATACGAAAGTAAAGCAAGAAACTTTGGCATCTTATAGCATTTAACGATTTTCAGGCTTGGGCAGTGAGCATGCAAAATCAATATTCTACATTTGAAAGACTTTTGCGCTTCAAGCTCGCTTCCTCACTTGAACCCTTCCTATTGCATTGCGGGTAATCTTTATTTTTGTGCCAATGATTTGAGTAAAAATCGTTATGTCTTTTTGCTCTATTTGGACAATGAGACGATTGTTTCGAAAGGGTCGTGCTTACGCTTAGTATGACTTTCACTTTTATGGTCACTTTCACAAAGCGTTGTAGCCGCGATCGGCAACCAATTTCAAGTATTGTGCAATTTGAGATGCCATCAAGTTCCAAAGGGTTAAGGTTATAGACGATATTCTCTTTTCGTAGATAGCCAGGAAAGACCACCATCATTGCTTTGGATTCGTGAACAATGATCAACTTATTGTTCTATGGATGTGAGCCCACATCTTTTTTGAAATTTGGTAGCAAAAATGTGTATTCTAGCATGTTCAAGCTCTGATTTACTAATAGCTATGTTTTGTGCTTCTATTCCAGAATATCCATGTTCTACATTTGATATATTGCTCTAATGTTTTCTTCTCGTCGAACCTTTTTAATTGCAGAATGTGCTGCAAAACTAGATAGAACAGGCGGTGTTGAAGTCAGACAGAAAATTTAAGGTCCTTTAGGATCTCCAAACTCCGGGTTTGTTTCAACAAACAGGGCTTGAAATCGATTATGTTACGCCTCAGATAAACCTGAAGGTGTAATATCCCATCAAATGCTGCCTCTACTTGAAAAACCAAATAAATTTGTAAATGCATTAATATAGCACCTAGGAACTCCAATATTAATTTCATACATAAGATGCATGCATCCATCCCCATGCATCTTCTAGCCATCATGTCTTTTCTAGAGGCATTGTTGGATACCTATGTTCAACCATCTTACCACTCAACAAAATATATTATTGCTGTTGTTGCTAAGTTCATCATTGACTTATTGTAACCCTTCTATGTAAAACCCATGATATAAAACCAAGTCCATATTGCTAAGTCCATCACTGACTTATTATAACCCTTCTATGTAAAACCCATGATACAAAATCAACAAGTCCATAGAGGCATAAATAAAATGATATAAAACCAACAAGCCCATATTACTAAGTTGTCACCTTATTGTAACCCTTCTATGTAAAACCCATGATGCAAAACCAACAAGCCAATAGAGGCATAAATAAAATGTTTCTAACCCTCCTATCTAAAACCCATGATACAAAACCAACAAGCCCATAGAGGCATAAATAAAATATTTCTATAGAAATCACTATCGCTAAGCCCGTCATTGACTTATTGTAACCCTTCTATTCTATTCTATGTAAAACTCATTATACAAAGCCAACAAGACGATACAAGCATAAATAAAATGTCTCCATAAAAACCACAACATAAAAACGACATCCAATGCCTACAAGTCATCTCTAACATAGAACATCTACAAAGTCACCTTGAAAGCCCACCAAGAATGATCATCTCTACCACATAGAATAAACAAACAAATTAAGCACCACTTTTGGTTTTTATATGCCATCGCCTACATAGCATGTCATAGCTAAAGCTTTTGTTTATATATATATATTTTTTTAAATCTTTGGCTTCCCACAATTTGCCTCATATACATATTCCCCCTAACATATCTTTGACTTACACAATTTTTTTTTTTTTTTTTTTTTTTTTTTTTTTTGAAGGCAAGATATTTTTATTTTTATTAATATTATGTAATAAATACATTTATTCCAGGCTCTATAATAGCCAGATAGCCTATACATGTCAGCACACATGCTTAGACCCCTCAGTGGATCGAATATAGCAATCTTGCACTATGAACCCAGATGCACGATCAGAAAATAGCATACTCTCCACAAAATCATTTGAAGCAAGATATCATGTGACAGACTGAAGACAACACCACCTAATATTCCACCGCCGGAGATACAAGTAGATGGAGCAAGTACAAAGAAAGCTTCCTTCCGCGCGTTAACTAGAGCCTGCAATCCCATATGCATCAAGATACTAGAGGAAGGGCTCAGCAGCCCTCACCGTCTTCTCCAACCCATATGTCTCTACAGCCCTCCACAAGACTAGGTGGTCTACATCCCTTGCACTTATCTTACTCACTTGCTTGAGTTTTGTCTCCCTTAATGCTCTTACCAGCTATAACACCACTTAATCCTCCCGTACCAAGTGACTTACACAATTTGCCTCATATATGTAGCTTTCTTGTATTCCAAGTACTATATTCAATATAAGTGAATTTCTACGTTGGACAATCATGAGTTCACTTACAACACATTAAATTGTGGTATGTATTCATGTTTGAAGCACATGTGAATAGATATTAAAACAAAATAGGCCAAATGTCTGGACATTTGTATATTATTATGGTTGTCACAAGGCCCATGTTAGAACATTTTCTTACATGGCTATGTTGTCAACATAAAATGTCATGTCCTAAAATATGTCCAAAACTGTCAGACTATCCTAAAGTTAATGCACCTGTTCTCATTTGTAAGATTAGAGAATTCATTTTATTAAACTATAATCCACCCCATATTCATACAGGTCAAAGTAAAAGTTATAGGAATCAGTAGTGCACCTAGAGGAAGGAGCAACTGATTATTCAAGAGAAACAAGAGGCAACGTAATTTACCAAGGAATTAAGTTCAGCAACGCGTCGGGCCCGCTACTAGTTGTCTACATTAAATGTAAAAATTGTGCCCTGCATCTGCCTTTACATCTGCCTACATATTGCCTATGTAAATGTAAAATATGGGCCCTTTTCGTATCCACCCTTTCGTGAAATTACCTCGACATTGTTTGAAGTTGATTCAGATTAATTTAGAATAATTCGGCCTATTGTTATGTTTTGTATGGTTGCATTCAATGGTTTAATGCAAAAACCTTGAACATGTTTGTCATTGGAATATGTAGCATTATGACAGGGGGTTTTGTTTTGTGTTTTTGTACTGTTTTCTCTAAGGTTTTCATATGATTTGGTGGTCGTATTCATCCAGGTGTACTAAATAGTATTTCTAGAGTGCACCCTTTTGTTAGCCGTTGATTTTAGAAAAAGGGGAAAATCCTGTGGTGGAGGTTTTTTTTAGGGTTGTGTGAATTAGGGTTGTGTGATTGTGGGTTGTGTGCAAGCACTTCCATATCCGGATTGCAAGACCGGATTGTAAGACCTATTTACACAAGCTGTAAAGTATCCAGCTTTTCTTGCCCTTTCTGAACTTAGTTTGCGGATGCATGAGCTCACGCGTCTACGAAAGGCCAAGTTTGAGGTCAATAGCGGATTTCCTTCAGTGCGGTTTCTTGTCATCTTTATCCCCCGGCAAAAACTGGAAAGCCTAATCCTTGGCTGGCCAGAACTGTGATTTCGGCTAAGCAGAGCTTCCATTTGGCCCCTTGCTGTGAACAGAACCGCTTTGAACAACCGCCATCGCCGCTAGCGGAGTTCCCATTCCTTTGTACAGCACTTGCGGGCCTTCTGCAGCCAGAACATTCCCCGTTGGATCCAAGACACGATGGCATATTGCAGATTAACATGGTAAGTTCTATTCTTTACATTTTATCCTTTGCATAGAAGCAGTGCTGCTGCAACAGGCTGTAGATGAACGCCATGGCCATGCTGTGATAACAATTATGGCATAACAAACTTTAGCAAATCCGGTATGCTTTCAGTCTTTTTTAGCATCTTCATCCTTCTTTGGGCAAACGATTGCTTAAAAACAATATCTTGTATGCATTGTATTGTCTAGATCACGCATAAAACCCCGAAGTTGCATTTTATTAGCCAAATTCTGCGGAATCTTGTCCGAAAGATTAGCCAAGCAAAGTTTGGATACTCGGGCTTATTAGTTTCCCAAAAGGTAAGGGAATTCAACCAATAAATGCTTCAAATAATGTGTATTTTTGCATTGAATCCCATTTTCTGAAGCTTATGATGTAATAGTCCGCACGATTGTGTGCCAAATTCATTCGAGGGCAAAGACAAAGAATAAAATGGAGTAGTTTGTGATTTAAAGTGAGAAAAAGGCGAGAAGAATAGAGGTTCTTTCTTATTTCGGTTTTCTTTCTTACTTGCGGGTTTAGCAAAGCCCATGCTAAAGATTCCTCCTTCCTTTGTTGGGGCTAGACTATTCATGATAATCCTGGAATATTGAAGTTGTTTCAAAAGCCATGATTATGGCCATATGCCAACTGATTGGGCATGAAAGTCTCTGCTTTGGTATATCATCATTTTCTTGTTAATTCAATCATTTGAATCTCAAATGGACAGCTAAGACTTGCATTGTTTGTGTTTAACAGGTAAATGATAGGTAAATGATACTTGTTGGCACATTGGTAGGTGGTACTTATTGGGATAATGATGTGGTGATAGCCGCGATTCTTGAACCGCACCAATGCTTGCTATATAGAACGTGTTGATGCTATACCAAAGTTGCGATTCAAACTTGTTTGCAAGTTAGCAGCATATTATTATATTATTAAGGAATTGACACCTGATTTGGAGCAGGTTATAAATATGGAATGGGGAAACTTCTGGTCATCTTATCTTCCCAGAGTTCTATTAGATGAAGCTTTAGATGCTGGCAGAGAACTTAGCCTGGCTGTAACAGCAGCAGCTATTCGGAGTTGCATGGCTAGCTCATTATATTCATATCTGCTACAAATTTACAAGAATGCAAACAGAGTTCATCCAGTAGTTTACTCCCAGTCAAGGGGATCTTGCATAATTTCTTTTGAGACAATATGTCGAAAAAAATCAAGCAATTTTTACATGCTTCTTTGTAACAAAACTTAAGAAAACACAAAAACATCTGAAGAAAGGAGTAAAGTTCGTCATCATATATTTGAGAATTTCAAGCATGGGTTTGAGAATTTCAAGCATGGGTTTATGGGTTTATGGATTTATGGGTTATTGTTGTTTTTGCATATTTTATAACAGTGTGTTTGCGTATATTTGGGCAGCTCTTGGTATGCAGTGGAAATAATTTGTTTATCTTGATGTTATTGTTCTTTCTAGTAATTAATGTTTAGACCCATAAAGTTTACCTATGTTTGCTTTAGTTAGGGCCCGAAGGGCCCAAAATTTTTTTTAATATAACAATCAACACACAACTACCATTCACATTATTAACATAAACCATTGCATTTAACACATTTAAATTGAAATCCCCCTTAAACCCCCTTTGGTTTGGGTGCATATTCACACGGGGGGTTACGTAGGGCAGCGAGAGCCCCAAAAATATATTTACAATACACATATAAAATTAACACCATTAAGTACAGTATCTTGCACAGTATAAAATTAACACCATCTCAAATCTTATAGTATTTTGCAAACTTTAATATACAGTATACAAAAACTTGTACATGCATACCCCACAAACGAGGATCGCTATGTACGGTCCAGATCTTGGAATAAAGGGCAAATATGCCCATCCGACAGCTCTCGTTGCCCTGAGTAACCCCCCGTGTGAATATGCACCCAAACCAAAGGGGGTTTAAGGGGGATTTCAATTTAAATGTGTTAAATGCAATGGTTTATGTTAATAATGTGAATGGTAGTTGTGTGAACCACAAAGTGCTCAAACTAGCGCATGTGTCCACATAAGATAATGTACAAATAAACTACTTCAAGGTGTAAACAACATTATGGTCATAGGTTATTTTGTACATGAACATTTGTACTCAAATGTATAATAGTATCTTCACAATTAATGGTCGAGAAAAGCCACAACAAAGTAGATAAACTACTATGTAAACTGGATGTATTAACACGCAATATGATGTGCATCCAAATAAACCCCTTATTGGTGTCCAGATAAACCACCATGAATTGATCAGAAATAATCGCCGATAGACCATTGGATTAGTTTTGAAATTCAAATAAACTACTGTATTGATATTTAAATTCAAATCCTAACGGAATGTAACAGGGAACGGGGTTTTGGGGCGGGAACGGGGCTGGGCTGGGGTTGGTCAGACTGGAGTACTTTGGTCAGAACCCGGGTGCCTGCGCGCATTAATGATTAACGAACCGAGTTGTCCGGATAAACCACGGGATATGGGGGCATCGATGACCCACCAGATGGCTATCGAGGGCGCATGGATGGCCGGATGGCTATGCGATGGCTATGGGATGGGCAACGGGGCTGGGCAGGGACTTAAATGCGAAGGTACAGCAGTCAGACTGGAGTACTTTGGTCAGAACCCCAGGTGCCCGCATTAATGATTAACGACTCGGGTTGTCCGGATAAACAACGGGATGGGGGCATCGATAGACACCGGATGGCCATCACCGGCGCATGGATGACCGGATGGCTATTTGATGGCTATAGGATGGGCGTCCATGGCATGTCTGAAAAACCGTCGGAACTATGTCCCCATAAACCACATCATGTTGTAGATATACGGGCGCCAAGAGAAATCTTCTACTTTGCTAACCAAAATGCAACATACCAACATTAACAGCAAAATGCAACATACCAGCATTAACAACACAGAGAATCAACCATGAGTCTTCTTAAGAAAATTTTGGACAAGAAATATCAGACAAATGGGGATCTCTTCTCGAAATTGAATGATCCACAGCCACTTCTCTGTAATATGAGTGATGCACTAATTCCAACTCTCTTTTTGCTCAGATCAAACTCAACCAACACATTCTGCTGTTGAAATATGCCAATACTAGCAGGATTACTTGCAGAAGCCTTTACAAATGCAAGGCAAGAGACCTCTTCATTTTCTTTCTGATCCAGATGATTCTCCAAATAATTATAAGGTCCAACAAAGACGCCTTTTTTGTTCCCCTTGAAAAGAAACACAAACGATGGCAGCCCTCTAATAAAGCCACCACGGATTTTGAAACACAGATCAAGCTGCCCATAACCACCTGAAACTCTGGGAAACTGCATGTCAGAAGCATACTGAATGAATCTTTTTCGAACTGCATCATAGACAGGGCCAGGAAGAGAAGTATAATAGCTATTAATTCCAATCTCAATATTTTTTTGGAAAGAAGAAGAATTAACTGGTAATGGTGAAGTATCCAACTCAAATCTGATATCATTTAAACCCAAATGGTATCCAACAGAGCTGCTTGGAACTAAGGGTGTATAAGTGAGACTAACTTTCATAACAGGCTGATAGCCAGAGAAGAAATAATAAGCAGTATTACCCAGAAAGAGGGCACCTCTGGAATCACCAAGGCAATATGCAAAATTCGCGGATGAGATGCCATTTTTTTGGAGCTGAGAAGGGATGGAGAACTCATTGTTACTCAAGGAAAAATGGGCAGAAGCTCTGGCAATGTAGCAATCAAAGACAATATTTTTTTTCTGAAAGTAAGTGAGGGAAAGAGGGACAGATCCATTGGTAGAGTTGAGGCCCAAGTGCATATAAGCTCCCAAATGGCCGCCGGGGCAATCTTCTTCTCCGCATGGAGGAATCCTGCAGGCCGGATATGACAGAGTTGGAAATCTGGCAGAAGTGCTCAGTGTCAGATTCACAAGCCCAACTTCATAACCGGCCTGCCCAATCTTGAGAGTCGTAATGTAGGATGATTTTGATGTGGGCGGTGATGGCACTGTGTAAATTGGTAGCACGAATGCCTGCTTTGCTCCTGAAAAGGGAAGCAACATGAATATGCAGATGATTCTGAACTTTGTATCCATAGCTGGGAATTCCTTATGGCCAAATATTTGGATGGTCTTTTAAGAAGAAGGCAGAGCGAGCTTAGACTTGTTGGGTTCTTCCTGCTCAACAAAACGTGAAGAGAACGTGTTTGTGGCCTCAAAGTCAACATTTTCTGCGGATTCTAGAGAAGTCCATTAAGACTTGCCAACTTTAACCTGATAAGTTATTCGTGGCAAAAGCTTAGAAAATAGCATGTCGGCTGGCTTTGAAACTGTTTTCAAATAGTCATTGGTTTGATACTACTACAGGAAACATGAAGGAGCTCTCGTTTTAGAGACCCTCGATGAGCTTGTAGGCTGGCGGCTATCACTACTCCACCTGACAACCGCCACTAGGAAGCAAAAAAATCTCCTAATTTTCCTTTAGGGCAAAATCACACTTGCACCCAAGCCAAACTAATAACAAATTGAAAGCCACCCATTGGGCACTGTCCAACACAACCCTATCGCACTAGAGGCCGTCCAAACCAAAAAAGAAATTTAAAATAAACTAGTAACAGTGCCCAGCGTTGCTGGGCAGAAGTTTGTGACCTCTCTTCTCCTTTTTACTTTTCTTTTTCCCATAGACTTTGCAACTTTTTCTTATTTTCCCTTACCTTTTTCTCCTTTTCTCACCTTTACTTCTTACCCTTCTCGCGGTGCTCTTTTTCTTTTCCCTTTCCCCCTCGCCTATTCTATTCCTTTTTCTATTTCCTTTTATCTTTCCCTTTTTCCTTTTCTTCTTCTCTTTCCTTTTTCCTCTTACCTTTCTTTTATTCCTTTTCCCTTTTCCCTTTTCCCTTTCATCGTTTCTCCTTTTCCCTTCCCCTTTTCCTTTCCCTTTTCCCTTTCATCGTTTTTCCTTTTCCCTTCCCCTCTTCCTTTTCCCTTTTCCCTTTCATCGTTTTTCCTTTTCCCTTCCCCTTTTCCTTTTCCCTTTTCCCTTTCATCGTTTTTCCTTTTCCCTTCCCCTTTTCCGTTTCCCTTTTCCCTTTTCTCTTTCATCGTTTTTCCTTTTCCCTTCCCTTTTCCTTTTCCCTTTTCCCTTTTCCCTTTCATCATTTTTCCTTTTCCCTTCCCCGTTTCCTTTTCCCTTTTCCCTTTTCCCTTTCATCGTTTTCCTTTTCCCTTCCCCTTTTCCTTTTCCCTTTTCCCTTTTCCGTTTTCCCTTTCATCTTTTTTCCTTTTCCCTTCCCCTTTTCCTTTTCCCTTTTCCCTTTCATCGTTTTCCCTTTTCCCTTTTTCCCTTTCATCGTTTTCCTTTTCCCTTCCCCTTTTCCTTTTCCCTTTTCCCTTTTCCCTTTCATCGTTTTTCCTTTTCCCTTCCCCTTCCCCTTCCACTTTTCCTTTTCCCTTTTCCCTTTTCCCTTTTCCCTTTTCGCTTTCATATTGAAGCCATAGTCAAGATGAAATTTTAGTTGAAGACACGCACACATCATCTCCACCATTGGTCAATCAAATCCTCGACCGTCCGATTTAGGGCGTGGTCCATTACATATTTACTTACACTAAAACTTTATTATATAAGATAACCAAGATTTGAATTTAATGGGCAAGTGCCACGTGCCAAAAAAATAATGCATGCCAAAAGTTTAGACAGGCAAATATTGCCTGTCTAAAACTTTAATGCATGCCAAAAGCCACGTCATACTTTAGCAGCACGGTGTGATATCTTCAATGCTTCTTTTATCCACATGGCAAGTTATTATTAGCCTACGCCATATAATCTTTGGGTTAGGGCACGAGTGCGATTTGGCCTTAGATACAAACTAGGAAATCTCCTAATGTTCCCTTAAATATGCAGATATTTCTAGTTTCAAAAGGATATTTGCATCATTCTCAAAGAAAAATGCATGAAAGCCTTCTGGTTGCACTAAACTTAGCCGGAAATCTTTCTCTTTCAATAGGAATAGATTTCCCTTCTTCAGTTTAAAATTAACCCTTCGATATAAGTAGGAGTACAAAGGTTTTTTTTTTTTTTTTTTTCTCTCTCTTTCTGGTGTTCCCATTTGCAAAGCAATATTTTGTGGCACCAAGACATCAAAGGGTTTCATGTTTTTGACCTGGCTCTTTCGTTGGAGGCTATAGGTCTTGAGTGAGATGTTTCTTAGAGTTCTATAAGATGGTGGAGCCATTAGAGCGCCATCTAGAACTTTCTATCTAAAAACAAATCGAATCACCCACCTCAAATCTAGACAGTAATGAAAAGTGTTTTCAAGCTCCAAAAACTGCACTTTCAAATATTTTTTTCGGTCTGAAATACAAGGCTTGCATTTTTACTAGTTGAGCCCCGGGAAGGAATAGAGAAGCCAAAGTGAAAAGAATATAAATGCCCAAGTATTTGAAGTAAAAACTCTAGAACTAGTCTACGGGGTTCTATCTAGCTTGCCCATGTTAGATGTAATGGTTTGTGTTAATTATAGGTAAACTTCATTATTATTAACATGAAAGATATATTATTGGAGTGGGCATAGAGTTTCTTGAAACAATTATAAAATGGTGAAAGTGCCCCCTAGAAATTGAACCTAGGCATATCCTCTAGGCACAAAAAAGAAGAAAAACGTGCTTGGATTTGCAATATCCATGTGAGTCTTGAGCCTGGTAACTAACATATTGATAACTGAAGCATAAGTGAAGTAGACGAATAGGTCATGGCACCAACTTGAAATACACATATATCTTCTTCCATTTAGCATGCAATACAATCTGGGGGTAAGGTAAGGGGACTGGAACATAAAAAATATGGAGCACAATAACTATCATAATATTAGCAAGAAATCAAAGCACATGTTATGGGAATTGGCAATATGTCTCCATGTAATATTTGAGTATAGGCATTTTAGAATTGTAGCTAGCCTGCAATAGCCTAAACATGAAGTAATGCACATTGGTTATGTATATCCACATGTAACAAATGTATGTGTTCCTCTTATCTAGGAAGACTGAAGTTATCAACGTAGTCTTCGTCTTGCACAACAACCAAAGCACAGTACGTATAGAGTACGGGTATGTTTGACTTGACTGGAGAAAAGGCAGTCTAACTTCAAAGTCCACAAATGTCCTGGGATTTCTGAAACCTCTAGTTAGAGATGGAAAACATACAGGCAGAGGAAACACCAGATATGATCCCTTTTATGTTTTTCTATATTCCCTGGAACTTAAAAAGTTACAAACATTTTTTAAATATTCGTCTAGAGTCTCGGTTTATTCATTACTGACGAAGGCCAAACATTTCTTCTAAAATGAATAGCTTTGCAATATTCCTTCAAGCGATTCTTAGATTCAATGTCCCTAGAAGTTGAATTGGCATTGGCATTCTAGCTATTCTTAGGCTGAAATCACACTTGCACCCAAAAGAGAACATATTTTGGCCTAGGCTAAAATGATTTGCCAAGTGGATCCCCCTGAAATTTTTCTTATGAGCACTTTGGCCCATTGGCTATCTTATGTTTAGAGATAGAACTTTCAGATGTCTAAATAGAAAACTATAATAAAATTTGTCAAAAAATTGTGCTAACACACTATGGGTTGCATGTAAATAAAAATAGTATAGATAGATAGGTAGGTAGGTAGGTAGATAGATAGATAGATAGATAGATAGATAGATAGATAGATAGATAGATAGATAGATAGATAGATAGATAGATAGATAGATAGATAGATAGTATTTTTACGTCATGCGCATTGGCAGCAAACAAATCTAATCAGCTGAGCCAACATGCAGGCCAAAAATATCCACCATACAAATCTAATCAGCTGAGCCAACATGCAGGCCAAAAATAGAGAAAATTTGAAATTGAATAGATATGAATAGTTATGCCCAATCAGCAAAAGCCAAAGTCGTAGATCCTACATTTACTTTCTTATGTGGGCGTTGAAGGCTTCAAGCAAGTATGGCCCAAATAATGCCATGGCATTTGAAAGGTATGATGGCTAAGGAACTCACTGTAAATTGTTTGTGTGGTAGATATAGATTTTGTTCTCTTGCTTTGGCAGAAGATAACAATGAAAGATATTGTTTGCACGACTTGACCTTTCAATCTTGACAGTGTGCCGATGCTCGAACCCTTTGTTTCAGCCTGTTCCGACAGGGTTCGCAAAGGGACAGATTTAAAACCTCCATTAAGCTTCTTCATTTTGTTGTTCTGGTTGAGATATGGTAAAGGCATCACCAGTTTGGTTCTAGCCTCGCTATACTGCAATCTCTGCAAAACCCTTGGGTATCATCAACATCAACATCAAAGTCGAGTCGAATCCAAGAACACATCAACAAACGGCCAGATGAGGACGTAACTACGCCTCACGATAATCGACAACAACAAGACCCAACCCAATAACGCTGCCTAATGCACGTTAGCAAAATCTTCATCGTCCAAACCCCAAACTAGGAATAAAAAGAAAGATAGCTAAATGTTTAACCTGTTGTACAGTGGATTTGTTTGCCATCGATGCAGACACAGTGGTGAGATGAGGCATCATTTAACAGACAATAAAAGCGGGTTAATGAGCATTTGAAGACAATAAAAGCAATAAATATGCAAGGCATTCTCCGGGGAACAGACAATAAAAGCGGGTTAAGGCATTTGAAGCGGGTTTTAATAGACATGCAAGGCTCAAAAGCCAAAGATAAAATGAGTGAAAAAATGGTGGGGATAATACTTGCAGCAAGTTTCCTTTGAACACGATTTCGTCGGACAGAGGCTCCTTGCAAATCAAACAGCAACCTAAGAAAAGAAAACTCTCAATGAGATGATAAAAAAGACCAAAAACTTTAGAAACCTAGAGCCCTAGATTTGAATCAAGAATAAAATACTGAAATGCAAAGAAACGTGCAATACCTAGAATAGTTGGAATGGACAATGCAGAGATGAATCTGCTCTCCAAATCGATTGTCTACGAAAATCTCTCCTTCCCGCCTTTGCTCCCTTCACGTTCAAAGCTGGAAAATGAGTTTTGCAACCATATGGGCTTTCGACCGTATACGGTCGACCAATGGAATAAAAAAACCCCTAGCGTGCATGCACTTGATCAATACATGCACATTAGGTGCACCCCCGTTGAATGAGACAATATTGTTGACGTGAAGTTCCTCCTCCTTTGTTGGGACCGGGGCATTTGGGAAAAAGTAGCTGCTACACTTCCTCCACACCCACAAGACGTGGCTCCCCAGCTCTGGGTGGTTCATGGCAGTGTTAAGGACGAGCACCTGGTGCACTCGATGTATGTGGTCCTGCTTCATCCTGAATTGTTGCCTCCATCGCCAAAGTGGCCTTTAGTTATCCCTGAGCCTCATCGTAAAGCAGCCTGGCGATGGGTATGGGATAAATTGCTTCATCCTAAGCTATCTATTTTCTGGTGGCAGATCACTCATAGATGCGTGCGGGTAAACACTGTTGGTCATCAATTTCGTCCAGGCGTCTCTGGGATCTGCCCTCTTTGCACGCAGAGGGATGAGACAATTGAGCACTGCTTTTTCTTGTGTCACCATGTTTGACTTGCTTGGCAGTGGCTTTTGAGTCTTTTCCATTGTGACTTGAATAGTCAGCAGGTCCTATTGTCAGTCTATCCTAGTTCTTGGGACAAGTTGGCAAAGAGGGCTTTCCACTTAGCATCTGCTTGGATCATCTGGTCCATGTGGAAGAGACGAAATCTCCTCATCTTCAAGGGACATGTCTTCAGATACGCAAGTGCTTTAGCGATGCCCGTAGTCGCATTGTGAAAGCGTACAAGTGTTCATCCTTAAAGGATGAAATCAAAAGTGTCATTTGGGAGCAATAACTTCAGATTCAGACCTACTCATAGCAAACAGTTGTGCTTATGGTGATATGTGTTCTCTGCTTTTCTATGTTATGTATGTGGTGGGTAGTGTTGCTCTAGTGGATATCTTCTCCACTGGGTTTTGAGTCCCCCATGTACTCTTTGTATTCTTTCGAGTAATAAAGGTCCACGTTCATCAAAAGAAAAAAATTACCAGCTCCAGCATATTGAAGCTAAATCCGTTGCTTGCTAGCAATATAATGACCAGCTTAGAACAAGAATCCCGATGTTGCATTGTAGATTCCACTCCTAATTCCCTTGTTAAACACTAACTATGCCATCTCTCAACCAGTCAGTAGATTTTTCGACAGTCTAGAGCGTATCATTGTTCCATTTATCGAGGAGTTTATTTCTATTCCTTTCCTTTCTCGAATCCTAACTTTAAATGCAATTAGAAAATGCTTCTTTCAATCTATAATTTTAATGGTCGCTTGCTATAGAACTCAAGAATAGGATTTTAAAAGTGAGAATATGGATCCAAACAGAACTCATCAAGGCTTAAGTTAAATCCACTGTATTATAGCCATTCAATAAGCACCTTAGAACAAAAGCAAGATGCTAAATCACGAAGTTCATTCCTACGTTTCACACTAAAGTAGTTATTATGTCATTCTATGAGACTAAAGGTTTATCCCTTTACTTTAGCTAAACGCATTAGTTATTACACAATTTGAATGATTTACAGAGGCATGATATTGTGCTTTAATAGATTCCCCAATTTGTTCTAGATTGTGTTGCATCACATTCGCTTCTTCTGGAGTCCATGAAACTTCCCTTTAGATTCAATAGACCTTGACAATATTTTCCTTAAATTCTCTTGCATACTTTGCATGGATTGACTTATGAGATGCTTTGTAAAATAAAATAGAGCACATGTTTACACCAACATTCCATAAAAGAACAGTGTCTAGTTGATGTCGTTGTGAAGCCAAAACTATGGATAAAAAAAATTGGTCAGGCTTTGATTAGATTGTCTTGCATATTTTGCACAACTGTTGTTTGTGTATACTGTATGTTTTCCATGCATTGACCTAACAGAGGGAGTCCAAAACAAAATCCAATGCATGTTCACATAGCGTACCACTAAGTTCCGAATATAGAATTATAAGCAATTTACTTGCTCATTGCAATAGTAAATTTTGGGTGCATGGCTTATATATTGTTCAAACCATGAACATCAGACTATAACTTTGATACTTTCCCAAATCAGCTCAAGTTTAAATTTAATGTAGAAGATCATTCATGATGCTTACGCCAAGTATTTTAGTGTCACTGACGCCATCTACATCTTCTATATCATTGGGACATATAGAAACAATTCAGAGACATACATCAAGTAGGTAGACATTGAGATCTTGAATTCTTACATCGAAAAATTCCACAAGAACAAAATCACGAACATGTTTCACATCTGAAACACATCTATTGCAAATGAAGGCAACTTTTGCAAACATTTAACTAGTAGTCTTTTGTTGGAAGCTACTACACTGAATGTTAACTTTTAGAGATTCAAATCATTGCAAGCCGTACCATAGATTCTGAGTTCTAGATGCATGCTAATTCAAACCTGTCCTTGGAAGAAAAAGCAAATGGTTATCACCTTCCCTAAATCTTGAGCAGAATATGTAGCTTTACCTGGTTATGGAAAAGGATTTCTAAATTGCAGCAGGAAATGCATGCATTCACAAGAGTTAATCAGCACTGCAAGCAGGCAACAGACTGCATTCACACATAACTTTGCCCACACTGAACTTGTGTTCCAGTAAAGGGTTTTCCTGTTGTAGGAATGTCTACTGTTGCACAATTCAAGCTCACAATCCTGACTGTCCCATCATCAAGTGCCATTAGAACACATCTGCCATAAGGACAGGAATTGACCAAAGACACCACATGAGAAGAAATAAGAAAACAAGAAGCAAAATATTGCACAGTGCAATCAATACCTTAGTTCATCCAACCACTTCATATCCAGAACATATCCCCTGGTTAGACACATCTCTCCCAGAGGCCGAAAAGGTTCTCTGCAAAAACGACGCGTTAATATATGTAAACAAACATAGATACACACATATATTGAGTTTTCAACCTTAAATCCCAAAACCGGAGAGATCCATTGTGCCCTGTTGTGCTTATTATATATTCAGCCTCAGGGAGATTAGAAGGATGTTCCCCACAATGGAAATTAAGGGTCTGGAAGATTGTTTTGTGTTTGGGAGAGAGTCACAAAGCAATGTAAAGTAGCAGCAGAAAAGACAACCAAGCTGCCAGAAAAGACAACCAAGCTGCACGACAATATTAAAGTAGCAAGTGAAAAGGTAATAGAGATAAATGGGAAAGAAAAGGGAAAGGACCATCTAAATCCAGGTGAAATGGAATGTGACGTTTTTTCGCCATCTAAAGGAAACTCAGAACTAGACAAGAGGCAAGAGCGAGGGGTAAACATCGAAAAGAAAAAGGAACAGGCGAATGAAGATGGGTGGGCCACAGTACAGCACAGAAATGGCGGCAGAAGTAAAAATCAGATGCGAAAGAGGTTGCCCAATCTGGGAGGTACCATAAAAAATCTCACAGGTCATAACTATTCCAATGTGCAAGAAACTGTAGAGAATCACAATGAGGAAACACCAACTGAGTATATGGCAGTAGAATATCAAGCTGCTAATGAGGAGTTTCCAGTGCATAACAATAGATGGGCGGATTTACCAATGGACTAAAATATAGATCTTGCTGATGGAATGCCAAGAAAAAAGAGGGTTATACCAAGATTGGAAGAATATGAGACAACAGCATCCAATCAATCGAATGTGTTCTCTAATGGAATATAAGATCCTTAGCTGGAACATCAGGGGAGTAAAATCCTCTGAGGCCAAAGGCAGTAGGCTATCTCTAGCATTGAAAAAAAAATCCCCAGATATTGTTTGTTTTCAAGAGCATAAATGTGAGAAGGAAGAAGTTGGGGTTTTGCTTAACCTACTAGGAAGAGATAGTGCAGGAACCTTTATTGCATGGAGAAAACAATTGAAACTTCTATCAACATATACAGATAATTTTGGAAGGTGCGCAATAGTAACCTGGTATGCTCATGGTAAAAAATGGGGAGTGGTAAATATTTACGCACATAATCAAGCCAGGCAAAGAGCTTCCTTATGGGCCAGTGTGAAGAACAGACTGAAAAACTTTGACAGAGATACACGGTGGATTATGGTTGGGGACTTTAGAAAGTAGTAGTGATAGATATGGAGGCGGGATCGAAGTTGTGCATGGATTTGAAAGGGAACAATGGCTGAGCATGCTTAACGAATTGGGATTCTTGGAACTATAGGGAGATCCAGGCTTCACATGGTGTAATGGTTGGATTGGTGATGGCAGGGCATATGCACGGCACGACAGGTGCTATGTAAGCTCCCAGATCTTGCAAGAAAGGAAGATGTCACTGTACCGTCGTAATCTCTTAAAGAACTCTATTTCAGATCATAATCCGCAGATTATATGTTCCTCTAGAGTTAGTACCTCTAAACCATTAAAGAAAGTCTTCAGATTGAACCCCAAATTTCTTAAGGACGCAGATTTTAAAGATCAATGTAAGCAGATTTGGACAGCGGCTAGTAAAAACAAACAGGGAATAGAAGCAATGATTGCGTCTCTAGCAGCAATAAAAAATTTTACTAAGGTGTGGGGTCGTAATAACGTGGCCGAGGAAAATGCTCTATTGGAGTCACTTTATAAAGAATTGATAGAGCTTAGAAGAACTGATACTGGCTCTGGCGAAAAGGAAAAAATAGTTCTAGAGAAAATTAATAGAATAGAACAAATCAAAATTAAACAAGCTAAAGTTAAAGCAGGACTGACATGGATCAAGGAAGGTGACAAATGTACAGGAAACCAAAGCAAAGGAAACAAGCAGCCACATTGTCCTCAGTGCAAGTGGAGGATGGATCCATTATCCGGAACCCACAACAGGTGAAGGAGTTTGTTTCTAAACATTTTGAAGATTCCTTCAAGAAGAAAAATATAAATTTTCAAGATTGCTTTGAAGAGCTAATTCTTTCTAAAGTTATGTCTAAAGTATCTTCTATGCAAAGGGAACAACTCGGACAACCGTTGTCCGTCGAAGAGATGCGTGAGGCTGCCTACTCTCTGGCCAAAAATAAATGCCCAGGTCTAGATGGCATTCCAGCAGAATTCTTTCAGGAATATTGGGAATGGGTACAGCCTCTTGTGTACAATGCTTATCAAGACTTTCTATAAGCAGATAAGCTTGATAACAGCCTAAACACTGGATGTATCACCTTAATAATCCCAAAGGTGAAGGAAAAGTCCATAGGGGACTGGAGACCTATTACATTGTTGTCAACCTTCTACAAAATTATAGCAAAAGGTTACGCAGAAAAAATAAAACCTATTTTGGTGGAGCTTATATTTGGCGTTCAATCAGGATTTATTCCAGGCAGAAGTATTTTCAGTAATATTGCGGCTGCTTTTGAAGGCATACATTGGGCGAGAAAGACAAGTCAAAAAGTGCTTTATTTAAAGCTTGATTTTAAGAAGGCATATGACAGTGTGAGCTGGTCCTTTTTGAAAAAGATGCTGCTTGCTTTTGGCTGTGGACAGGAATTCACCAATATTGTTGCAAAGCTGTTGAAATCATCGCGTGCATCTGTGTGAGTTTTAGGAGAGACCTCCTCTATTTTCGACGTAAGCAAGGGCATTAGACAAGGATGGCCCTTGGCGCCTTTCCTTTTTAACATTGTTGCAGAAGGACTATCTCATGTGCTACTGGCAGCAGTGGAAGATAAGGTTATAACAGGGCTGCAGATGACAGATGGATCGCAACAAATTTGTAATCAATACGCCAATGATACTTTTTGTTCCTAGAAGCCTCGGAAGATAATCTCTTGAATGCTAAACATCTATTGGATTCTTTCTCTATAGCATCAGGTTGTTTTCTCAATTGGAACAAATGTGTAGCTGTTTGGCCACTAGATGAGCCACTTCTGACTCATGTTACCACTTTCCCTTGGACCATAATACCTGTTGGGTCTTCGCCAAAGTTGCTCGGCATTCCAATCGGGGTATGCATCTCATCCTCGAACATATGGGATGAGATCTTACTCAGTTTAGACAAACATTTGAGATGGTGAAGGGTTAGTAAGCTCTCCATGGCAGGAAGGATTGTTGTAGCTAAGTCAGTGCTTAGCAGTACTCACATTTATGCTGCATCGATGATGTTGGCACCTGAATCAAAGCTAGCAGAGTTATCAAAAATGGTGCGAAACTTTGTCTGGGGTGGAAATGAAGGGGGGGGAAATGTCAAAGTTGCATGGGGAAAGTGTTTGAGATCCAAATTTAAGTGGGGGATTAGGAATCCTTGACTTCAAGTTGCATAGTAAGATCCTACTCTACAAATTCATGTGGGAAATTCTTCAACAGGACTCGAAATCTCTTGGCCTTAAGCTTCTAAAACAATCTCTAACTTAGCCCAAACTTAAATTTGAAGGGATTATGGAATCCGATTTTGGACAAGCTGAAAAAAAAGGTAAGCCTATGGTCATCCAAGACCCTCTCTTTGGCAGGCAGGGTCTCGATCTGCAATTCTATCCTGAGTGCTTCCCACATCTATATGTCATCTATCCTCATTGGCCCCAAATATGTCTATGACCAAATGGAAAGGATCTTAAGAAACTACTTATGGGATGGATCTTCAAAGTTGGCTTGGTCAGAAATCTGCAGAAATCGAAAAGATGGAGGCTTGGGCTTAAAAGATATGTTCACCCAAGCGCAGGCTTTAGGCGCCAAACAAGTCTGGAGAGCACTCAAAGGGGATGACTCCCCAGCCATGGCGTTCATTAACCACAATCTAGCAAGGTGTCATCCACGAGGTAAGCCATCGATCAAAATGGTCCTACCAAATTCAGCATACTATGAGTTCAAAATTGGCAAGAACACCTCTTCAATGATGAGAAATCTGCTATCATCATGGGCTGCTGCGGCAAAGCTCTTTGTTCTAGATGACCTTCCTTGGCATGCAGGTTCACACTCAATCTTCTGGAACAATCTGATCAGCAACATCAACGGTAATCCTCCTGCTATATCTCATCCAAGAATCAGTGCTAAGTGGCAGGATAGTGGCCTTGCCCACTTAAAGGACATATGGAACTCTGATACACAAAGATGGAAGGCATGGTCAACAATAAAGACAATCATTAAGAGCAATGGCGCAGGTGATAGACTGATCTACAACAAAATCCTTAGGAATGTGGATGTTATCTCTGGAACAGAAGGCACTCCCGAGAATTGGTTATTATGGGATGAAAGAGGCACAAAAATCAGAGGTTACAGTGTCAAGCTTGTTTACAGGTTGCTGCTCTTCCGAGCACCTTTCAAAGTCTTGTCAATATTTAAGCATTTCAGCATGTATTGATCATAAATCATTGCAAGAAGTATTTATCCAGTAAGCATCATATTGTTTCAATATCTGGAGACTAATGTAGCAGATAGTATTTTAATTACAAGCTTGATCTTTTCTAGTCACAGACTATTGCTAGAAAGCAAAGCTAAAATGATAATATTCTAAAGAAAACCGTTTATGTGATGCCTTTGCCAGTGTGAACTTCTTAGTGACAAACTTCAGCAACAAAATGAGCAAGATCTCCATCATTCTTCCAGCCAAATCCAACTACAAAAGCAAAGGGAACAATGGGAAGAAAATCCCATACCTGCAGCCAATCAATACCCTGTTAGCGTAAAAACGGTATCAGGGCAAGGGCCGAAAGGTACATTGGGATTTTCAGCTCTTCGATGATTACCCATTGTGCCTCTTGCCCTGCCAGTTAGAAAAGTCTAAAAGAATGAACGGAGAATAAAATGCAACTGCATAGACATCTGTCAGCCATTAATAACACATTTTACATGACATTTAGAACTGCAGTATCATTATTTAACTGCAGTATGTATTTGTAGATTCTAAAATAATCATAGAATCTGACTATTATATCAGACCTATATCGCATCTGCGTATTGTTCCTGCAATAGCCTCATCTATAAATCTGTATATTATGCAATAACTAGGAGCTAGCGAAACATAAATGGGATTAAAACCTTGTAGAATACTCTTCGAGAATTAATTCTAGATAGACATCTATATGTAGCACTCTTTCATGTGCAGGCTTAAGTTCTCACGTATTTTAAACTGGGAACATCTACCATTTTGCATGCTTGCTCAAAACTGGTAAAAAACCAAAGATTGAAATATGCATAGAACCTGTTTGTAAGCTGCTCCATATCATTCGAAGCTTCAAAGATCTTTCAGGCATGGAGAATAGACTCTGCTCAAGCCACCGCAGCACTCCATGCATTTGCAAAATGAGGTAAGCATTTGCATATTCTCCAAGCAGATGTAAAGTACTCCATATATTTCAATTCAGGGATCTGTTACAGATGGAAACTGTAGATCCAGACACTTTCTCTTCTAAAATAATTCTTCCTTTATGCTCTTCCTTTTTTTTCGGCCATCTAGAGAAGCACATCATTCCGTCTCTAGTTTTGAAGACTGGCTTTCAAACCCCAGCTATGGTTTGTTAAAAATCGGCCTACAACTCAGCCACTGCATATATTGTTCCTGGCATAATCTGTCTACTATCGCCAGATCATACGGTTCTATACATCCTTTCTCATCTTCCTTATCCATAGCTGGCAGTCAGAGGCAGCCGCCCAAGAGCCTGCATGTTAGGGCAGCCGCTAAGAGCATGTATGTTAGGGCAACCAAAAAAAACCCCAACGTTAGTTCTCTACTGGCCAATGTGAACCATGGATTTTGACTCTTGCAAATATTATCTTCATAAAAGACCATTGCCCTTGCATTTCTCTAGAGTTGAGTCCTTGAAGATAATTTGTAGAGCTCGTATAAGCAACTGCCTGAAAGGATTGCATCATTCTAACATTTCATAATGTTAAACGTGCAACAAATGTAATAAATGAAATGGTCATGCTTAAACCACCATTTGGCCAATGCCAATAAGTTACATGCCAAACTTGCCCTAATCTAGAAGTACATCTTGTAATTGTGCATCTAGAAAACTTTGCCATGTCAAATAATGCATCTGGTTAGATCTTGAGTTATAGTCCAGTTTCAGTATTGGAAAAAATTCCCAATTGGACCTACACAAATAATTCGAGTCAGACATTGCCTCCTAGTGGACAATGGTCCTTGAATTTACCCAAAGGTAAACATGCACTCCATGGTGATCATTTGATTAAATGCACACAATGTTGAATATCAATTATCGTATTTGCATTAATAAAAAAAAAAAAAAAAAAACCTCAAATCTGTTTCCAGACTTCCATACTTGATATTTCCGACTGGAAAATATCAAATCTGCCTTTGGCAGCCCCAGAAAATTGCCAGGAACAATTTCCTAGGCCAGGGTAAGGATCTAAAAAATATATACTTTGTAATGATATCATATTTTTTCAGAAAAAGAACTTATATTCCAAGAATGATAGAAATAAAATCATATAATCCACAGAGATCAATATTTATTACAAACTTAAGAAATAATCAACCGAAAAGACTTAAGACAAGCTTATACTTTAAGATACAAATACTGAGAACTCAGCATATTCAATGATCTCCCAATGGAAATATCTTACTTTCAGTCTTGTTTTTTGAACCATCAGCTTAGAACGTTATAAACATCAAAGCATGGAGCAAGAAACCTGGTTACCTGCAGTAAACCAGCCAAAAATTAGCCTAAGAAGGGTAATGATGACAGCACTGACAGGTAAGCATTAGGTCTCTTGGGTTATCCCCTTCACCATGCAAAATAGATGAAACAATACAAAAGTATACTGCAGGACATATCTGGATCACATGAGCCTAAAATTTCAGTGGCATATCGAGCCTTCTTTTGGCCATTGTTCAAGTATATATGATAGTATTCTTACCATGGACGATTGGTTATCAGTAACTTTTATGGCCCATATCTATTACCTTCCACAGTTCACAGACCAGTCTATGCCTTTGTTTCATAAGTATCAATACAATCATACCCAGGATTTCCATAATAACCATCCTATGTTAACATGAAAAGCTACTGGACTGCCAAAATGCTCAGAGTTAATAGTACAGCAATCATGCAACTCCAAATGTTCTTGTGCGCCCCTATGCTACCACGTATATGCAAGATTCTATGTTATTTATCAGAAAATTCTATAATGTGACTCGTGTCCAGCATTTAACCAAACAGACCATAAGTTTATTCTCACTATTTATGTTCAGTCCGGCTATAACTATTTAATATAGAATAGCATGGTCACCTTAATTCATTAGGATTAGCTAAGAAGTTATGCACCAAAGCACAAATGATATTTAAATCTGCAGTTTACGTCTAACACATGTATCATGTTCAGTCTGGCAGAGATTTAATGCCAGCATATAGCCCAATAGGATGAATAAACCAGACCAGACTATTCTGCCCTATTCTTTTCCTGATCTTGTCTTTTATCAGATCTAGATCTAAGACTTTCTCATCTTTATATCCCCTGTTGATTACCTTCATATGTAACATAGATCCAGACCAGAGATATTTCTGCCTATATGCATTATGAAGGGTATTTCTGCATATTTCTTTTCTCATTCAGCAGTTAAACTCTATTTAATCATACAAGAGTAGCTACACATAGGACTATTCCATAAACATTATCCTGAGTTAACATCAAGCCAGCAAGCTCTACAATGTCGCCCCAAGATGATCTATAAATTAGCTTCCTATTAAGCACAATTTCATTATATATGGACTTTCCTCAAGTCCATATATATCTCAAATGGTAGCTACTGTCTAGAATACGGGGTTCTTATGATCAAAACAATGGAATATGGTAGACTAATTCCATTCAGAGGCATCAAAAGTAGGCGAACCCAGAGCCTTCAAATGCTACAGTTTGTGATATGAGCATATCCACGACATTGTGTTTTGTGCACAATAAAATGAAGTACAACATTAGGATAGTAAAACTTTATACAAATCCATTGAGACACCACATAGTTTTCAAAGATCACATAGCAATTGAAAGTAAAGCAAATCATTTGGCAATATTAAAGCTTCAAATATCTAGTCGCGCATCATCTGACTGCGATTCCTAACATCAGCTAGAACAATTTTCTGGGCGGGCTTTTCGCATCTGGGCTTTTTCTGGGATTAATGATCCTGTAATTATCCATGTAAATGTTAATGTCAAAGGAGATTATCAATCAAAAGAAAAGAAAAGGGACGAGCAATAACGAAATTAGGTCACCGCGCTATTAACGACTAGCATCACATCTGATGACATTCAATGGTGTTATGGAAGTGTGATCTTAACGGGGCAATATGCATATTTGCAAAACATTTTATTTAGCTAAGAAAAAACTCTTGCATAATTCAACGTCCAAGATTGATTAAGAAATTATCCAATGGCTAAACTCCTTAACAGGTAAAACCCTAATAGTAAATCACAGGTTCGAGCTATGGCGGCCGAGCATCACGATGTGGCGGCAGACTCAGGTATGGCGGTCAAGCTTCAAGCTTCAGGGGCGGGCCGAGCAAGCAAGCTTCAAGCTGCAGGGGCGGGCCGATCCTCAGGGGCTCTGCAAACAGGAAGAAGAAGTTCGGACAGAAGGAGGAGGATATAATCGTGGAGGTGCATTGTTAAGCTAGGATTCAGAGTGCCGGATCTAGTCTTTGGAGCACACATCCTAATCAGTTTTCTTGTTTAAAATAGCTGAATCTAAATGTTCTGAAAGCTAAGGCCGTGACTCTAAGGCTACTGCAGTTTGAGCTTGATTGGCTGTGTCTAAAGACATGTTCATTCCATAAAGCAAACAGGCCGGATCTAGGAATTCCCAGTAGGATCCCACCAAGCTATTTGCAAGCTCCCACCCAGATCCAACCCTTCTCGTCTTCTGCTGCATCAGGACCATCTGCTCTTGCTATAGTTGGTGAAAGCAGAAAAAAACTTGAAGAAATCCTCCAGATTTTGCTAGAGATTCGCTGTCTTCCTCAAGAGGATGTAAAGAAATAGATAAGAAGTTGCTCAGAGCAAATCCGCACCGCGACAAATTGGGCCCGCCCAGATTTGTGTGCTCACAAAGAAATCGGACACAACAAATTGGGCGCCCGATTTGTGTGCTCGAGAGCAAATTCGACCGCGTGAAATTGGGCCCCCGATTTTGTGTACTTTCGAGCAAATCCGCATTAACCGAATCGGGCGATTTGTGTACTTTCGAGCAAATCCGCACAAATTGAATTGGCTCCGCCAGATTGTGTACTTCTCGAGCAAATCCGCATTACGATAGGAGGAATCAATTGAGTCACAATGGCCAAAGAAGAAATGGTACTGGAAATTAGGCTTAGATCTCTAATAGAAGGAAAAGTGGGCATGGACTGGAAATTGGGCGCCCGCCCAATTTAGATTTGTAATAGAAGGAAAAATGGGAAAAGTGCGCATGACTGGAAATGGGGCGCCCGCCCAATTTAGATTTGTAATAGAAGGAAAAATGGGAAAAGTGCGCATGGACGGGAAATTGGGCGCCCGCCCAATTTAGATCTGTAATAGAAGGAAAAATGCCCATGGAATTGTGCATAGTACAGGGAAAAACGTGCATGGCCGGGGAAAGACCAATGGCAAAGACGAAATTCGGCGCCCGCCCAATTTAGATGTCAAGTAGAAAGAAAAAAATATGCATGGAATATTGGGGCAAAGACAAATGGGGTGGGCTCGAGTAGAACTCAAAAAAAAAAAAAAAGAAATATAATGAATAAGACAAGGCAATGGTCGTGCTAAAGGCAAAACAATAGAAGTTAGGAGGGCATCAAATTGGGGCACCCCCTTCTAATGACAACCCAAAACAATGGAAGTTAAAAGATGGAAGTTAAAGAGGGCTCCAAATTAGGCAACCCCCTTTCACTAATAGCCCAACCAATGAAATATTAAGTGAAAACTATACAACAGGAGTAAAAACACTAACAAAGGAGATATGTGTGCATATAAAGCAAGCAGAGGGAACAAAAACAGTAATATGGAGGATATGCTAACCTTTGATGGCATTGAACATGCAAAAACACCTCAAAAAGTCCTCTAGGAGATGGGCGCCTTCATGGGACATGCAAAAGCACCTCAAAAGTCCTCTAGAAGATGGGCGCCTTCATGGAGGAGCAGATGAGGAGGAGCAGGAGGAGGTCGCATGCATGAAGGACAAGTGGCATGCTCATAAGGAAAGGTCCAAGTTGGTGGGCCCATAATGCATGACATAGTAAACCTTAAAATTCAAAATAAGTTGCCACATGGACCATTCACGTGGTTCTTGAGATTCAAAATTCAAATTCAAATTTCCCCCCCTCAACTCAATAATGCAACACGTTATAATTTCAAATAATTTCAAATTCAAATCTTCCCCCGTTCAATATTGCCAAGCACGAGCTACTATTTTTTAGCGTCTCGCCACCCGTCATTGCCGCTCTCGACCAAACTCTTTGCCTCTAAGGTATATTTTGATTTTCTTATTAACATGTCGGATGCGCTAGTGTAATGCGCTTTCATGATTTGCAATTCTAGAGTATGTAATGTCTAATAGAGCATTGATCTCCTTTCGTACCCATTTTTCTCTTTGGTTGAGCATTGCAGCATGCATTACCACACTGATGATGAGGTGATCAGACACCTGCGCTTAGGCTTCAAGATGAGGTATGAGCTTTGTTGTTAAAATCACGTAGTTAGTTCTAGTAGGGTCTAGATTAAGGATGTGTAATGCATGTATATCAATGATTTGTCATGCTACTAGCTTGGCTTAGACATAGAGCTTGTCAATGAGTAGGTAGACTTAAGCATAGAGGTAATCATGCTGCATGAGAAGTCCCCAGTTTTCCTTGTACAATGTGGCGGGGGCCCAATCTAGTGCGACCAAAAGGGGCGGGCCTTAGTTTGGAGCAATTAAATAGGGCGAGCCTAATTTGCAGGCCGGGGGAAGTCGGGCATCAAATTGGTGGGCCCAATTTGAGCATGCAGGCCAACTCGAGCGGCATTTGTTTTTTTTTTTTTTTACAAATTGGGCGGGCGCCCAATTTGAAAAGCAATTTTTTTTTTTTTTTTTAAACCAAGTTTTGATATAATTTTTGGACGTGTTTTGTGCTTGGAAATGAGGCGGACGCCCAATTTGATATGATATATCTTTCACTATTTTGCAGATACTGAGCTTATTGAAAAATGGACGTCTGATTTTAAATGGGTTTCTTACTAGGACAAGTCACATCCACCTCAGTAAGTCCCAACTTGCTCGTGTTGTTAAAGAGGTGTTTGAAGTCAAAGTGCAGACACTCTAGGAGAGGCTAATTGCTCATTTATCCTCTGGAACTAAGATGATATGCGTGAAATAGGTTCAAACGAACGCCCTCGAACCACAACCAAAGGCGGGTAGAAGATAGTAACGGGCCACCAACATTAATCAGGTATAGTTTAATTCATCTAGAATGTGAAATATGGCATCTTGAAACGCTGTACCTGCAGGAAGAGTGTCATATACTTTATGGACTCGGATGTGTGACTAGTTTTTAGGATTGAAGACACGTAACTGAAGGGTGCTTGACTATTTCATTATATATGGACTATTGCAATGCGAAAGCCATATGTGCCACCTTGGGCTATTGCACTTTGCGATGGGAAGGCACTTTTATTGAAGTTGGCCCCATCTATTCTTAGTATGCTGGCGAACTTGTGGTAATACCTTCATGGATGATGTTTATAATGGTGTGCCCTAATGATGTCTTGCGTCTGGCGTGGGTAGGATATGCTACTGAAGAGCCCCAAATCCATGGATGATAGAAAAGAGAACTTCGAGACTATCCAAGTGTTTGGGAGTTTGTCCTTATGAGCAACCAGGTGTACCCATCCAATTATGTCAACTATTGAAATAAGTGATGGAGGCCAACGACTGCTAGCGCTGCATTGCAATAGAGACTATCGATTATGCTTGGGCTCCTTCCAATAAGAGGAAGCTACTCAACACTGTGAAGCATATGCAGCACTCGCTGGGGATGTCTCTTAGGTATGAAAACTGTCATTGAAGCAAGATTTCCAAAAAAAGTCCATAAATTCAGGTATTGTCCAAAAATAATGAAATTGTGCTTTATTAAGCAAATCAGGATCAACCTCATTAAATGTATTCTAATACTTACAGATCGAATTCTACTAAAGCACATTAAGTTGAATATACGTAATTAGATTCAAATAATTTTACAACCCATCAGGCAATTGGGTAAAATCACTTTGGTAAGCATTAACCTGAATAAATTTCGCTCCAGAGGGGATTTCCTTGTGTTGTTTGGCCATTGCTCCAGATCCATCATCTTCTTTTGAGTCAGCCTCTTTGTTTGCAGGGAATTCTCCATAGCCTTTATTACTAGTAGAATGCTCTTTACCAGCCTTACTATTGCCTTCTCCATTTTTCCCAGCTAAGCTCTCTGCCTCCTTATCCTTCTTGGAACTTTCTGAATTATCAGTTGGTTTTGCAGCCTGTGCAACTCTACGAAATTCCCAAATCTTCTTTCTCTTGGGAGCCATACTAGCTTCTAGATCTAGCTTCCTTCTAGTAGCCATATAAATCACCCTTTTTCCTGCCCATACTCATTGAAACCAATAGCAGAACATTTCCGGCAGCGGGAGACCAGCACAGGTATAAGCCTCTATGCTTCATATTACTGCTATTTATCTGCAATCTCTGTCCTTAGTAGGGTTGCACCACACTGGTCGTGTTCTAAGTCCAGCTTATCTGTATCTAGTTATCATTCTTGCTAAAAGCAGTTGCATCTCCATCCATCCACGTTACCTAGTTGACGGTTTCGTGAGGATGAAACCCTAACATTTTCATTCCATAAACCCTAGTTCTATTTTTTCTTACATTATGTAAAGGTCTGTATAATATAAGCATCTATAATCATTTTACCACAATAAGGGGTAATGCTTAGACCAACATATTTTTGTATTTACTGCTTGAATTTTACAGCCCATTAACAAGCCATCTAATAAAAAAATCCTACCTCCAACCGTTGTTCGGTGGGCTATTGCTAGTCAAGCCTAAATAGGTCAATATAACTGCAATACATACAGCAAGGAGTGTAGGGCCTTGCTGTAGCAAAGGCCCTACCCTCACAATGCTTTTATTTCTGATCTCTACACTTTATTTGTAATTACATCAATCTCTTCAGAGTTTGTATCATATCCCCAATGTTGTATAGAACCCCAGGAAATTGTTCTTCCTGTAGATATCTCAAGACTGTTCTGCATAATTCTTTCTTGCCGAAACCATTCTTAGCAAAGGTATCAATTAGGTTAAGTATATCTTCAGCAGCTTTAGCGTGATCTGAATGTGCGTAAACATATGGTAGAATTTGCGAAATTATCACTTTTAGTGCATGCCAGTATGGTCTACAACTATCTGCTTTTACAAACTTGTATACCTCAAAAGGCAGTTTGTTTCTTTTATCATATCTTGAAATCTCAAAGAGACCTCTATTTCTGTCCATCACCCTTATGTTGACATTAAGGAAGTTAATGCTGTAACCATGCGTTTCATCTCCATCTGTTTCATATTCAGTTTCATCTTTTATGCCAAGATGATGCATGTTGTATACAGTAGTCTCTGCCTGCTTATCAAAGAACTCTCCAATGTTATTTGCATTCAGTATACTGAGGTCATCAATGTACCTTGCAGCTGTTTCAAATTTCTTAATATCATTGAATCTACCGCTGTGAGCAAGTTTCAGCATAAACCTTAATTCGGTATAAATTACACCATGCTGGGCTACACGAAAATCCCATAGGGATACCTTTCTTCTGACGCCATATATCAGTACCTGATTGTAGGAAGCAGTGTGATAATAACCATTCGTTTATAGTTTTAAATTTTTCCTTTTCAACCACAGTCCAGCATGTTTTGTTCAAGTCTTTTTTCAAGTGTCTTTCCCATTTTATTTCAAATTTTCCTGCCTTGTCTTTTATCAGCATGTACAGAAGGTGCTAGTCTTTTCTCATATGTTCCCATGCTAGTTCAATGACGTCATTCATGATTTCTATGATTCCATCTTCTCCAAATATTGGTATATTTTCGTAGCATCTTGTTATATCTGCTGAGAAAACACTGCTTATTTTGTATGGGAGATTCAGAATTACCTCATATGAGGAGCTCACCATTCATGATGCGTTGATTTTGTTTCTGTTAAACAACCTGTAAGGGGCAGTTTGCCTTAGGCATAGTTGAGGCCAGATCACAATAATATCATTTAATACTGCAGTAATCCATCGTGCCCCATATGAGAAGATAGAGTCACTTGCATTTGTTAACCACCTGTATTCCGCTTTATGTGCTTTGTAACAAGCCATTAGGTACGGTAATTTACCATTTTTGTCATGTTCTACATCCAAGGATTCTTGTATAAACTTGCTGCATACATCCTTTATTTGCTCAGAAGTACATTGAGTTAACTCAAAGTCGGGCCCTTCAAGCCTTGCCCTTGCCATCTCACGGATATGTTTTTGGCATATAAAGGTCGGATTGTTATTGGCTTTGTCCAAACCAGATATGAATAGGTTATGTGTTAACCATTCCAAGTTCTTTTTGACTTGTTTGTCATCCCACAAAAACCTTCTGTTAGGTAGACTTTCCTTTAGCTGTACAATTTCATTATGGGCATATTGCAGTAGCATCTCAGTAATATTACTGGTATCTATAATCCAATCGGTCCATGGTTTCATATTTGTGGACATCCCAAAATTGTTTGCAAAGTTTGAGAAATTCTTCACGAAAACTTTGTATGCTGAGGCCACAATCTGGGATGTGGTTTAGACCTTTGGCAAATGCCTTTCTTAATTTCATGCAGTGGATAATTCCCAAGTCTGTTGTTCTCACATGCCCAATCTTTGGGTCTATGTATTTTTGCAGGTTGGGATTTAGGCATGGACACCTAGCTTCATTATCTTCAGCAAAAATAATAAAGGGTCTATAAACCTTATCTTTTATCTGCTCAATATATCTCCATGCGAACGTGGTGTTCTCCACCAATTCTGTGCCTTTTTCCTGTAATGTCTCTTCAAGTATTAATGTGAAGATTTTTCTGATATCTATCTTTTCCACTGCCTTGGATATGAAAGTGAAATGCACAATTTTTCTGTCATTTGTATCCTTAATATTTTTCAGATGTCTTTTGCCGTTTGCATCTTTAGTAATGAGTCTGGACTGTACCTACACAATGCAGATTATTAGCAACATACAAGCAATCAGCAATTTTAATTATCACTTTATATACATGTTTCAAAAAAACTATAGTCTTTGTATTGAAATTGCAGCAAAAGCTGATTGACAAATGTCATGTACTATACTGTAGTACATTATTCCTGAGAATCCTCCACAATTTCAATATTAGCTGGAGTATTTTCCACAAGTGTAATGATCTTGCTCCCACCTTTAGTGATTGTGTTCATTTCCTCCATGTTTCCAGCACCTATAGCGGTAGGTTTCTTGTTCTGGATATTGTTACATTTGGTCAATGCAGGATCGACAGTAATTCTTGGAGCCAACTTAGGTGTAAACTTAGGTGCAGGCTTGCTAGATTTGGCTTTGTAAACATTCTGCTTTTTGAAGCCCTGATTTTTTCCATTCTGCTCAGCATTGTCGTGCAAGAAGGAAAGAGGTTTAATAGTCTTCTCCACTATATCAGCCATTCTGTTGTTGCCATATAAACATTTCAGATTGGCATCAGAATCTTCAGCATATTTGAGAGTCATATTGATCATGACTTTTCGTACTTCAAGGTATGAAATATAACCAATAACAGCCGGTTTCAATACCTTATTCAAGAGCTTGGATATTGCCACCATTTTCATGATTGGTGTGGAGTCTTCAAAAACAGCATCCAAGTGGTTTAATAAAAACCATATACCCTGATCCAGCCAAATAATGCCACAATGGCATGTGGATTTTTTGTTCTTGAAACACTTACATTTAAAGTATGGGCAATGAGTGCGCCACATCCTTTTCAAAAAGAAATCATTCCTTTCTTCATTGGGATAGGCCATGTGGCCTTTTTGGCAAACCTGGATAGCTGGATCTTTAATGCAGACTTCATCAAAGAAGGACATATCAAAATTAACATCAGGGTTAATATAGGAAAATGTTTTTTCAAGTCTGGAGGCAGTGGCCTTAGCATTCATGATCTCATCTTTAGTTATACCTGCAAGTGCAATCCATGTCTCCAAATTAATAGGCGCTAAAGCTCCGAAATTTTGACTTTTCCAAATGGCGTGGTCGTACGCAGCTGCCAGTCCTTCCACAGATTGCTCAATGATGATAGGAAAACAAGATGAGTTTCCTAAAGTAAGATTGGGGACCTCCTCTTGCTCAACATTATGCTGTTGTTCATTGTCAGCAGTATCCACGTTAGGTGACTGTGACTGTATATTGAAGAAATCAGGTTCTATCAGATCCTTTTCAGAAGAAAGGCATGTTTCATCATCATTGCTTGGTAGATCATCATTTCCCCTAGTAGGATCAAAAGATGGATAGATTTCATTGCCTACTTCAAGTGCAGTGAGGCCAATCACGAAATTTCTGGCAATATCATCCTCTTGACAGGTCCGTTGGTACAAGATATTGTTCATATCATTGTAAATTTCCAGAATGGCGCCTTTGCATTTAGTATACTCAAAATTGTTCTTCTTCATAGTATGGAGCAGCTTAAACCAACCATTGAAACCTAAAAAGGTAATAGGAGATCTTGCCTTGTCTACTAGATTTGTCTCCTTGAATGTGATGTAATCATGGATTTCCTTATTTCTGATGCAAGCAACTATTGTTTGAACTGCCAGATTAGGGCTATCGACCCCACACTCATGATATTTAAAGAACCTGAGTTCTTTGATCCAGTAATTATGGTCATCTTTTCTGGCCTCATCCTATAATCATCAGCAAAAGTTTCAGAATTAGTATTTCCTGTAGTAACTACCCAGAGAACTAGAAAACTGAATTTAAAATAAAAAACCTCAAATCTGTTTCCAGACTTCCATACTTGATATTTCCGACTGGAAAATATCAAATCTGCCTTTGGCAGCCCCAGAAAATTGCCAGGAACAATTTCCTAGGCCAGGGTAAGGATCTAAAAAATATATACTTTGTAATGATATCATATTTTTTCAGAAAAAGAACTTATATTCCAAGAATGATAGAAATAAAATCATATAATCCACAAAGATCAATAATTATTACAAACTTAAGAAATAATCAACCGAAAAGACTTAAGACAAGCTTATACTTTAAGATACAAATACTGAGAACTCAGCATATTCAATGATCTCCCAATGGAAATATCTTACTTTCAGTCTTGTTTTTTGAACCATCAGCTTAGAACGTTATAAACATCAAAGCATGGAGCAAGAAACCTGGTTACCTGCAGTAAACCAGCCAAAAATTAGCCTAAGAAGGGTAATGATGACAGCACTGACAGGTAAGCATTAGGTCTCTTGGGTTATCCCCTTCACCATGCAAAATAGATGAAACAATACAAAAGTATACTGCAGGACATATCTGGATCACATGAGCCTAAAATTTCAGTGGCATATCGAGCCTTCTTTTGGCCATTGTTCAAGTATATATGATAGTATTCTTGCCATGGACGATTGGTTATCAGTAACTTTTATGGTCCCATATCTATTACCTTCCACAGTTCACAGACCAGTCTATGCCTTTGTTTCATAAGTATCAATACAATCATACCCAGGATTTCCATAATAACCATCCTATGTTAACATGAAAAGCTACTGGACTGCCAAAATGCTCAGAGTTAATAGTACAGCAATCATGCAACTCCAAATGTTCTTGTGCGCCCCTATGCTACCACGTATATGCAAGATTCTATGTTATTTATCAGAAAATTCTATAATGTGACTCGTGTCCAGCATTTAACCAAACAGACCATAAATTTATTCTCACTATTTATGTTCAGTCCGGCTACAACTATTTAATATAGAATAGCATGGTCACCTTAATTCATTAGGATTAGCTAAGAAGTTATGCACCAAAGCACAAATGATATTTAAATCTGCAGTTTACGTCTAACACATGTGACGTCCCCTACTCGTATACGGTGCACTCACCGTATACAAACAGGAGTTCTTCCCCCACACCAGCTCCATGCTGATACAGGGCCCTCCACATATCACTGCACCCGTAACGAGTCTCAGTGGGGAGAGTGAAGGTGTCATTCTACCCCGTCTCCCTCAGGGCCTACCTAGCTGCGGAAGCGTAAACATACATGTCAGTAGCACATACATCAACATCCTGTGACCATCTCGAAGGATGGTCCCCTCATATCTGCATAGACAAAGATCAGCACATCACATAGGGGATCCTACCCAAGGCTCGGACTCAATGGATGACCCGCGGCTTGGGTCTCGGAGTTTCGTTCGCGCATGAATTCATGGCAATGGATTTGGCCGGCATAAGAACATGGCATAGGGTTGTCCACTCCATCCGCCCCTCCATTGCACACTTTGCGAGTAGGCTGAAAAGTGTTGGGACCTGATCAGTAGCCCACGGGATGCATAGCCAAGAAGGGGCTATTCACGGGTCTCATCCTCCCAGTTCCGATGGGGCGGTAGGGATCACTCCCCTCCCGAGATCTGCATGCTAACTCAAGGTGACTAGAGGGCCTTTGCCCAGTGTTCGAAACCCACTGGAAAGTGTACACCACTTCACGGGTGTCGAGCCCATGCCTTACCCGCTTTCGGTGGTAAGCCATTAGACCTAGTCACAATGATCCCGGTAGGCTTTACACACCGGGGGGATGGTTCAAGAGTCGGGACATGAACCTCCTTTTTAGCCACCGGCCCCTTCACCCACAACCCGGTGTGGCTCTTGTACCGCAGGCGAATCTACAATTGTGCTAGAGAGGCTACTCTAGGAGCATCAACTACAAGCTTTAGGGCCTCTACCCCCTTCCCAATACAAGGAGTTCACAGAAATACATCATCCAAATATATCACGAAGAACTAAAGAACTAGATCCAATCATAGAGTTAGGTTCTTTAGTTAGTGTCCTATCTAAGATCTAGATAACTACTATGGGCAATTTAATAGTCTAAACCTCTTGATTCTATGACTAGAAGACGGTTTAAGCTATTAAATTGACCAAATCTGATCCTTGAGTGGCTCCTCCTCGACTGAGTTCAACCATCCTGGCCGGCTGATCGAATTCAGGGAAACCGATGGCAATTCGGCAGGCGGCAGCGGGGGGGAGGTTTTGGCTCCTGGGGCAGCCAAAACTGAGCTCTAAAACCCTAAGGACGAAAAACTAGCAAGCTAGGGTTTTCCTACCCTAAATAGACATGGGGGTTTAGGCTAGGGTTTCCAATTACCCAATTTGGCATGTGGGATAATTGGAAAGGCCCCACTTGCCTTTAGTGGCTAGGTGGCAAAATATGCCAACATGGAAAGGTGTGCCCTCATTAATGTGCACATGTGCACATTAATAATATATGAACACTCCTAGCAAGTTGCCCCCTAGGGCTACTTACCTGGCTATCCGTTGGCGTTACCGTCAATCGGGTGGCGTGTCTTGCGTGGCGATGGCGGTACAATGTGCGTCCCGGGGCGTATCTTGTCTTTGAACGTCACATTCTCCCCACCTTGAAATGATGCTGTCCGCAGCATCGTGGGTCTCCCCACCTTGGGATCTTCCTAACCTGCAACCTGCAATCAACGTGATACCTACAATATAATCTTTATACATTTATCGCGATTACTCTAAGGTAATTACTTTTAGAACATTATTACGTTATTATATTATGGAATACTTATCAATTCATAACACCATTAACAAGTTATTCACTATGTTAAGTTAGACAAAATTTCAGCATTTCATATCTATAATTACTGTCCGAGGTACTCTTCATTCCTTGCAACACATTCCAACAAAACTTGTGTTGCAAGTCTTCATCTTCGACCTCCTTGCCCTCCCGGGCTCTCTTTGGCTCGCAGTCGACACTACGTTAGTACCGTTTTAATTGTTTAATAAATTTTGGTTATATGGTGACCACCCCACCTATCTACATGAATGCATGGCTAATCTCCCGGCGTAGGAAGAGGATGAATCTTCCATAATGGCCGTGGAGATAGCATATATGCCTATATGCCACTCATGCCTACACCTCTAGTTGCCCGTGGAGGATATCCTTCTCGCGTGGGGCGTGAAGGATGGATTCCTCCTATCAAAGCATATATGGGGCTAAAGGTGCTTTCCCTATCAATGCATTCCTTAATGACCTCTTTTCTCTCGAGGCCGTCTCCTTCCGTGGGGACCAGTAGACTTTCTAATCTACCTTCCACTTTCGCCCAAAGCGGAACGCGGTCATGCCTACATTGACATTACACCACGCCCTAGAGATCACCGTAGTGGTCTCATCATCGGTAACAACGCATGCGATCCATGCCAAGCATGGGTTGCATGCGTAGATTAATCTATACAAGAATTAACCTACGCAAATCGACATGCCTGAGCCGATTTCTTCGGAGATGACCTTGCCGTCCCATTGCTCCATAAAGCGTAGGTACTTGCTTTGCCAAATCCTTCTTAAGTACCCACGTGGCGTCTTCCACTGGCAAGTGTTTCCACTTGACCAAGTATTGGAGGAACTCCGACCTCCTTGTCTTCTTGAAAGCTTTATCAAGAATCATTTCTGGAACTATTTCCAGCTGCTCCTCCGTCATTTCCAACAACGTTGGAGTGTCCAAAACTTCGTCTGGATTTGGAGTATGCTTCTTCAACAAACTCACGTGGAAGACCTTATGAATCTTTAGGTGTGCTGGCAATTCTAACTTGTAGGATTGATTACCTACTCTCTTGATTATTCTGAAGGGTCCAGCCCACCTTGGAGCAAGCTTCTTGCAATTGCCAATCCTGAGCTTCGCCTGCTTCACCTTTATCTTGAGCCATACATCATCTCCAACTTTGAACTCTCTTACCGTTCGATGCTTATCGGCGATGCTCTTTTGTCGACTTCTTGCTGCTAGCAGATACCCTCGAACCTCTTCCACGAGCTGCTGCATATCGGCCAACATCTGCTGCGAAACTTCTACTTTTGACACGGGGTTGTGCCAAGTGTCTGGAGTTAGGCACTGATAGCCATAATTGATCATAAATGGCGACATTTGGGACGATTCCTGCTTGGTGCTATTGTATGCAAACTCCACCAAGTGAATAAATTCTTCCCACATACTTTGCTTATTCCAGACATAGTTTCGTAGCATGTCTTCTAAGATCCCCGTTGGTCCGCTCGTTTGGCCATCCGTCTGAGGATGATACGCCGTGCTCATGGATAGCTTGGTCTGAATCGTCGCAAAGAGGTCTTGCCAAAAGGCACTCATGAACTTCGGATCTCTGTCGGAGATAATCTCCCTTGGCATGCCATGAAGCCTGAAGATCTCTTTGGTGAAGAGCTTTGCTGTATCCATAGCTGTATCTGTGGTCCTGCAAGGCACAAAATGTGCCATCTTTGACAACTTGTCGACCACTACCATCAAGGCATCCTTGCCTCTCATTTATTCTTGGGAGTCCCCGTGATGAAATCCATGCTGATTACCTCCCACTTAGCGTTTGGCACTTTGCTAATGGCTCTAATGCCCCTGAATTGAAGGCTGCTGCCCCATTCTGGCGGCATAGCCGACATTCCTTGATGTAGCGAGCTATTTGCTTCTTCATTCCTGGCCAATAATAGCTGCTGCGCACTTTGAAATATGTTTTCATGAATCCCGCATGGCCAGCTATTGGGCTGTTGTGCGTGTCATGGAGGATCAACTTCCTTACACCTGATGATTCGGGTACGCACAACTTGTTCTTATGGTATAACAGGTTGCCTTCCTTCTTATAATGCTTGAAGGCCTCCCGTTCTTTATCTGTTCTAGCCTCCTTAGAGAGGCTTACCCATACTTCCCCGAAATCCACATCCATTGGCAAGGACTCTTCAATCTTCTTACCAAAGTCGCTGGAGAGCGTTGAAATTGCGTTGCAATGCACTCTAGTTGTCAGGGGATGCCTTGAAAGCGCATCTGCTACCACATTGAGTTTCCCTGGCTTGTAGACTATATCAAAGTCGTATTCCTCGAGGAACTCCATCCATCTCCGCTGCCTCAGATTGAGGTGTGGTTGCGTGAATACATATTGGAGGCTCTGATGGTCGGTATCCAATTGGAACTTCCTTCCCAAGAGATAGTGCCTCCATATTCTTAATGCCCTGACAACTGCAAGCAACTCCTGATCGTGCGTTGGGTAGCGCGTCTCGGCGTCGTTCATCTTCCTGGAATCATACGCTACCACACGTTCTTCTTGCATAAGCACTGCACCTGTAGCTATCTTACTCGCATCTGTTGCTACAAGCTTATCCTTCTCCGGGTCCGGCAGGGTTAAGACTGGGGCTGTTGTTAAAGCTTCCTTCAACAATTCAAACCCCTTTTGGGCTTTCTTGTGCCAATGCTCTACCCAATCTTTCACCTTCTCTGCCCTCGTTAGGTCTGTTAACGGGGCTGCTATCTTAGCAAAGTTCTTTACGAACTTCCTGTAGTACCCTGCTAGACCGAGAAAACTTCTGACCTCGTGCACATTCTTGGCGGCACCCTTTGAATCAACTTGCTTCAATCTTGGCGGGGTCCGTCGAGATGCCTTCTGCCGAGATCACATGACCAAGGTATTCCACCTTCTCTCTGCGGTGGCGCCCGACAACTTGGCGATAACCGGTGTCTTCTCAACTTCTCTAGCACCCTTCTCAGAGTGTTGCCGCGTGCCCTTCAAAGGGATCTGCTATACACCAAAATGTCATCAAAGAAAACAATCACAAAGGTGTCCGGGAACTCCTCGAAGATATCGTTCATGAGCCTCATGAGCGTTATGGGGCATTTGATAAGCCGAAAGGCATCACCGTGAACTCATAATGCCCATACCAAGGCGTCCTGAAGGCGGTCTTGTGGATATCCTCCTCCTTTATCCGTTATCGATGATAACCTGACCTTTAAGTCGATTTTGAGAAGATCTTTGCTCCTTGAAGCTGATCCATCAAGTCGTCGATCTTGGAAGCGCATACTTGTTCTTAATGGTGTGCTTATTCAACTGTCTATAGTCTATGCACATTCTCAAAGATCCATCCTTCTTCTTGACAAAAAGAATGGGCGCTCCAAACGGCGAGACACTAGGTCTAATGAAACCTAGGTCGAGCAGCTCCTGCAACTGCTTCTTTAGCTCCGACAACTCCTGCGTTGTCATTCTATATGGAGCCTTGCTTGTCGGTTTTGTTCGGTTCGTGCTATCTACTTTTCGACTCCCCTATAAGGAGGGAGCTGCTTGATCTCATCTGGAAAGAGATCGTGGAACTCCGTGATCAACTTAGCTATTTGCCTCGGCAACTTGCTGAGCATCTTGTCTTCTTTGCTTCCTTCCAATTCCGGCTCACTAATCTCAAGCTTGAAGATGTATGCTACCTGCTCACTCTTGATGCACTTGAACAGCCGTTTAGAAGACATACACTGCATGATGGGGACAACTTCTTTACCTGTTATCTCAATGATCTTGCCGTCGGGTGTTGGGAAGGTCACCTTCCGCTTTCCACAATCAATAATGGCCCCTGCTGGTCCAAGGTACTCCATACCTATTATCAAGTCATATTTGCCGATGCTCATTACCTCCGCCCCCATCTGGATCTTAATCCCCGGCAAGTCGATGTCAAAGTTGATTCTTTTACCTGCCGTCTGCCTTACTGCTCCACTTGCTAAGACAACGGGCCTTGGCTTTGACTTTAATGGTTTCAACTTCAACATTTGAACCATTCTGGGAGATGCAAAGTTATGGCTACTTCCCGAATCTATTAGGACTATAAATGACTTGGCCTTGGCCTTTCCCCTTTGTGGAAATTACTTTATACCGGGCTCTCTGCTTGCTCTCTGTATTGTGCGGCAAAGATATGACACTCACCCTGAATGTAGTCGCGGGCCTCCTCGCCGTCGTCGTCAGACAGAGTGTCCCAATCTCCCAACTCTGCTAGCGCTGCACTCATGACATATGGGCAGTTTGCTGTCCTATGGCCTGGCTGGAAACACCTGAAGCAAAGCTGCTTTTCTATGCACTCCTGTCTCTTTTCCTTGGGCATGGCCTGCAGAAAGGATCGCACTGCTTTGGAGTAGTTTGACCCTTCCTGTTTGTCTTTGAAGGACACCTGCTTCTTCTCCTGCTGTTTCCCTTGATTGCCACTATATGGGGCTCTAGCTGGTCCCCTGGGCCGCCGTTCTCGGGCTAAAACTGCCTGCTGCCTTGCCTTTATCTTGGTAATACTGTTGCCTCTGCCCGCTATTCTGAGGTCCTGTCCCTTGCAAGCTTATTGCCTTGGACTCCGCTTCCGATACCGTTCTAGGGTTTATTGCCCTTACAAGCTTGCGGATCTCCTCATTCAGACCTTCAATGTAGCTTTCCACTGCATGCTTCTCACCTAACTTTGGCACATCTGACCTTAGCCTCATAAATTCCTCTCATTGTATTTGCATCTTGACTTGTTGCCTTCTTGCAACACAGAAGCTGGCGCATCATCTTGGACTTGTGCTCTCTTGGGCGTAATGGCGGCAGAAGGCTTTAGCAAACTTCTTGAACACCGCAAGCATCCCCAGCAAGCCATGAGCCTTGGCATAGCCCTTCCACCAAATCGTCTTTGCTCCCTTCAGTTATTTGTTGCCACCCTGCCTTTATCCTTATCCTTCATACCATAGGCATTGCCGTGTTCGGCTCATCTCGTCAAGCCAAGCCTCCGCTTCCATGCGACCTGTTCTGCTTTGAGAATTGCTCGAGCTTCCTGGCCTTCCAAACATTTCCCAATCAGAGTCTACTTTCTTCCGTAGTCGAGGTTCTTGTGTCCCTTTGTCGTCCCTCGGGTGGTTCCTCTTTGCCTTTAGATGCCTTTCGGACTTGGTTACGCTCTTCTTCTTCCTCGGAATCGGTCTGAATCGGAGAGCTTGAGTCGGAGGAGTCCAAGCTGGGGACCTTCCTCTCTTGCTCCTCTTCCTGTCTCTACCTGTTCTCCGAGCTGATGCTTTGCGGCGGTTGGCGTTACCCACCAACCTGCTCACAGCTTGTGCGGCTAGGCAAACTTTATCTGTTCGAGGAGGTCCGTCCTCATTTGCGATATTTCTTCTTCGGAGTCATTTGTCCAAACTCTTCAAGCGGGTTCCTTGCGTCGGCGTGGCACAGGCGGGCTCTGTTCCCCTGTAAGTTCCCTCGGTTGTCGTTCTCTGGCGCTCGGGCCTCCTAGCTTGCATACACAAGTGGTTCATATCTACATGGTTAGTTTTCCTTGCTTTCTTGCATTATTTATGTTTGTTGGCATGGTTGAGGGGACACAAAATGTATCAACAAAACATTTATAGTGCAAGAGAATGTTATATTTATATTTTATATTACACTAATACAAGAACTTGCAACTACCGCTAATCATACGGTGATGCCTGGTAAGATGGATTATCCTCCAAGAACTTTTTCACTTGGGCTGTTCCCCTTTGAATGGCCCAAGTTCCTAAGGACATTGGCTGGAGATCCACCTGTAATGCTCTTGCTAAATCTTCTATTCTCAAGGTGGGAGGTGTAAGGCTGCTGTCAGCGGCCAGTCTTACTTTTGCCGCTTTGTAAGGTATGGCGAAGTCGAAGGCGTCGAGTGCTACCGCTCTTTTCACCAGGATTGCATACTCGGTGTTAAGGGGTAGCCGTGCATGCCGGCCGAATCCTGAGAGTGCAATCAGCAGCGATACTCCTTCCTCGCCTCACGGGGGTGAACTTGCGGTGGATAACCGCTATTCTTCCATCCATCAGCAATGGCAGGTAATAGCGTAATGACCTGTCGTTGCGAGACGGGTCCTCGGCCACTCGGTATCCAGCTCTGTGTCTGCTTCCGAAATCATCAACCTCCACCGTGGTGTGAGCTCCCCTGTAGTCCTTGATGTTCTTTGAAGCCCTCTCGAGGTCGAATTAAGCTGTCCTATCCCGGGAGGTTAGCGGGCCGAGCTTGCGTTAGGATGTTTGAGGTCGCATAACGGATCCCCATCTGTTCCTGGAGAGCAAGGAACTCTTCCTCCGTCGGTAGCTTGTTCTCAGCCTTGTCTGCCTCCATGATCTGCCTGATGTTGCTGTAGGCTTGGATGTCGGAGGTAAACTCTCCCGTGTAAGTGTCGGCTTCCCTTACTTGGAGGGGAAGTCGGGACTCCTCGAGACGATGAAGTCGTCCAAGTCTGTTCTTCGAGTTGGTGCGGCAACTCTTCAGGTCGGTATTCCCTTTTCCACACTCCGGGGAGGTTTTGAATGTCGCCAGGGAGTAGAAACTCCTCACCTTCGACGATAATGGGAGCCAGGCTTGTGATGCCTAACCCGAGGGGTGGCGCGACTCTGAGAGTCTGCCGGCTTCTTTCGAAGTCTTGCCACTCCCGCTCTGCTTGTCGCTGCTCCTCTGCTGGGTCGAGCTCAACATCGTCTTCCTCCTCCTCGGATTCCTGTTCATCCGAGTCTTCTTCCTTCCCTTCCTGCTCCTGTTCATACTGTGTGAGGAGCCGTTGTTCTGCTGCTACGGCTAATGGATCCACGTCCATGGGGGGAATAGAGGTTTCCCCCACAATGTTCTCGGCGACGCGATTGGGTGAGAAAGATTGCCCGAGGCGGTGTTGAAAGAAAGTACTTGGTCCTGTTGACAGTTAGGACCATTGGCTCAGGTGTGCGGTGCGCTTTGTTTGTGAGGTATTTGGCGATGTTCGGGACATCGTCTAATGCTGCCTGCAGGGACTGTCTAGGAACAAAATATCCTATACAAGGAGGGAGTTGCACTAGCGCTGGTTCTACCCTAGCTTGGAACTCAGTCAAGACTCTACTATAAGCTGGGGTCGCGTGCAAGGTTGCTTGGACGTCTACCTCCTTCCTGAAAATCTGGAAGATTTGGTCGACGTCGGCCTCAGCAGCATGAGCGCTGGCGCTGTACCATCTCTGGAAATCAGAAGTTGCCATTGATTAATTGCAGAAGAAGGTAACAAATGGTTGCAAGAGCGCCTCAGGGAGTTAGGAAATCGGCTAGAAGGGCAGGAGCAGATTTGCAGGGTGCTATGTGAGAAGTGACGGGTCTATTTATAGAAAAGGGGGAAACCCTAATTTTTGGATGACTTGGAAATTTCCTAGGATTGGGTAATTCTAACTTATCTGAGGTCAAAATAGGAGTTTGAGGACTATAGGAGATGCTTGAACAAGGCTAGGTTACCTAAAAGATGCTATGCAGTAGGTTGAAGGTGACTTTGACAAGTCCTGGTGAAGAATTGGTAAGAGGTCTCACAGCTTGCGCCTCGCTTCAATCCTAACTTTTTGTTTTCACGGCGGCGAGTATGAGACATCAGTCCCATTTCATTAAAGGTGTCCAATTTGGGTAAACTAATGGTGTAAGGGTGATGGGCTCACCAAATTAGGCGAGAATCGACCCCTTATTTGGTCAATTTGGAGCTGTTTTGGTCAAGTTTGGGGCGAGGTCTCACAGCTTTGCCTCGCTTCAATCCTAACTTTTGTTTTATGACGAGGCGCGTGAAATGTGGAGACATCATGTCTCGGCTCCCAAATGTCCTATTTCACCTGAAATAAAAGCTAAAACTTATTAATTTGCTCTAATTACTCAAGTTTATGTCATCAAGGTACACAAAATTGCTCTATATTACAAAATTTTTTTAATTATTTACAACAAAAAAAGTTTCTAAAGGCTTCTCCCCTTAATGCGGTCATAAGACTCATGTCTTGTCGCGTTAAGGTTACCCGCCATGCGTGGATAGTGCAGGCTGTTGAATCTTCAAAATGTTGCACTATCTTTGCCTCAACCGCCTCTTGCATTGCCAGCAAATTTCTAAATGCCCGTGACTCTAAAGTCTGTTCTATAGGCACGCATAACTTCACGCACCAACCGGAGGGGCCGCGGGGATTAGGAGACCGAAAGCTTGTTGGAAGTGTCTAATCTCCCCTTAACGCTCTTCTCTCCACCTCCTTCCTATCCGCTTTCTTCACGGGTGGCGGCTTGGGAACCTTTGGGCCGGTGGTGGCGGCCTTAGGGTTTCTTTGCCGTTGGTCGCCCTCCTCGATGAACTTAACCCTGTTTTCCTCATAATATTTGTTATAGGCCTCCCATTTCTTCATGTAGGCCTCGTGCTCTCTCATCTTCCTCTCATAAATCTTCACCCTGTCGGTGACGTAGGCTTCCCGGGCAGGTCGTGGTTGCTTCTTTCTATCCCATGCCGGGTATTCAGGGGGCTTCTGCACTTGGTCTTCTTTGGGGTTGCTTTCGGTCTTGCGGTGCTCGAGGTACTTCTTGCTCGTCACCTGGATTCTTGGAAGAGCTTCCACCTGCAGCGTTAGGGTTGAAGTCCCCATCAGAAGAGTCGTCGGAAGGGTTTGGGGGTTCGTCAGGTTGCCGCTCCTTGATGATAATGTTGGGGTTCGGCCTCTTCCTTGGCGGGCAGTCCTTTGTTCTCCTTATGCCAGCCACGAACTTCCCTTTTGCTTCCTTCTTTTCTTCTGCTGTCTTTTGTTCCTCCTCCTTCCTTTTCCTCTTTTTGTCCTCCCTTCTCTTCTGCCGGCGCTCGTACTTCCTGATGAATCTTCTAAGGTTCACGCTACCTCCGGGCTCCAAACCCGGCCACTTGCTCATCTCGCTTGTTCTGGCTGCCGGATCTCCCGCTCTATTTCTTCATACACCTCCCTCGTCTAAAATGCGTCCATGGAGTTTGGTGATGTGGCCTCGTCCTCCACTGGCGGTTGAAGACATCGATCAAATCAGAGGTGTCTTGCTCTTCGTCCGAAGGCGAACGATCCCCTCTTGCGAGCCTCTCACGAAGCATCTTCCGAATGATCTCTGTCTCAGTGGCGCTGGTGGTTTCGCCTGGGCGACGCTTCCTTGCGGTCTGTTTGGTTCGGGCCATGTTTTACGGATCGTCAATCGGATAAAAGCGTAGAAAGATCGCCTAAATTGGGGAGAGCCAGATTTCTAGGGCTTGGACCGAAAAAAAATGAGTGGGTTCTACATCTATTTATAGCTTGGGGAATTTTAGGTCAAGACTCAAGTTGCTCATTTAACATGCTAAGGCACCAATTTATCTAAAACTTATACTTATTTCAGACTTTTTCTACCCATTGGTCTCCGCGGCTTGCGCCTCGTTCCAATACTAATGTTTAGTTTTGCGACCAGTAGCGATGTGAGAGATCCTCATACATTCTAGGGTTTTAGGTAATTAAAACATGCTATTCTAACTAATTCCTATCTTAGAATTAGCCTTACCACATTATTTATCTCAAATTCATCATGTTTTGGTGTTCTTGACTCGATGTCTCACAGCTTGCGCCTCGCTTCAAAACAAAAAGTTAGTTTTATGACCCGGTAATTGTGTGAGACCACCTCACTGGAAAATTTTGGCTCATTCTTTTTAATCTTGTTAAATTCCAATTCACTTAATTGTTACTAGCTTAGCATAACTACAAAGGTGAGAAAAAAATTTTTCCCACTTTTCGAGGCTTGAGGATCCTATCAAGTTAGTACTCTTTGGGAACATGGTCGGTGCTTTGCTCTTGGTCTCCAAGAACATTGCTCGATACCACCGTGGCGTCCCCTACTCATTATCACGGTGCACTCACCGTATACAAGCAGGAAGTTCTTCCCCACACCAGCTCCATGCTGATCTGGGGGCCCTCCACATATCATTTGCGCACCCGTAACGAGTCTCGGTGGGGAGAGTGAAGGTGTCATTCTACCCGTCTCCCTCGGGGCCTACCTAGGCTGCGGGCGTAAACATACATGTCAATTAGCACATACATCAACATCCTGTGACCATCTCGAAGGATGGTCCCCTCATATCTGCATAGACAAAGATCGGCACATCACATAGGGGGATCCTACCCAAGGCTCGGACTCAATGGATGGTGGCGGCTTGGGTCTCGCAGTTCGTTCTTGAGGCAGAATTCATGGCAATGGATTTGGGCGGCATAAGAACATGGCATAGGGTTGTCCACTCCATCCGCCCCTCCCATGCACACTTTGCGGTAAGGCTGAAAAGTGTTGGGACTGGCCAGTAGCCAGCGGATGCATAGCCGAAGGGCTATTCACGGGTCTCATCCTCCCGGTTCGATGGGGCGGTAGGGATCACTCCTCAGGAGATCTGCATGCTAACTCAAGGTGACTAGAGGGCCCTTTGCCCGTGATTCGACCAACCCAGCGGAAAGTGTACACCACTTCACGGGTGTCGAGCCCATGCCTTACCCGCGGTGGTAAGCCATTAGACCTAGTCACAATGATCCCGGTGGCTTTACACACACCGGGGGATCGTTCAAGAGTCGGGGACATGAACCTCCTTTTTAGCCAGTCTGCCCCTTCACCCACAACCCGGTGTGGCTCTTGTACCACCAGCCGAATCTACATTGTGCTAGAGAGGCTACTCTAGGAGCATCAACTACAAGCTTTAGGGCCTCTACCCCCTTCCCAATACAAGGAGTTCACGAAAAATACATCATCCAAATATATCACGGAAGAACTAAAGAACTAGATCCAATCATAGAGTTAGGTTCTTTAGTTAGTGTCCCAGATCTAAGATCTAGATAACTACTATGGGCAATTTAATAGTCTAAACCTCTTGATTCTATGACTAGAAGGCGGTTTAAGCTATTAAATTGACCAAATACTGATCCTTGAGTGGCTCCTCGACCGAGTTCAACCATCTGCCGAATTGATCGGATTGTGGAAACCGATGGCGCAATTCGCTTAAGGCAGCGTCACGGGGGCGGTTTTGGCTCACAGGGCAGCCAAAACCGAGCTCTAAAACCCTAAGGACGAAAAACTAGCAAGCTAGGGTTTTCCTACCCTAAATAGACATGGGGGTTTAGGCTAGGGTTTCCAATTACCCAATTTGGCATGTGGGATAATTGGAAAGGCCCCACTTGCCTTTAGTGGCTAGGTGGCAAAATATGCCAACATGGAAAGGTGTGCCCTCATTAATGTGCACATGTGCACATTAATAATATATGAACACTCCTAGCAAGTTGCCCCCTAGGGCTACTTACACAGCTATCCGTTGGCGTACCGTCAATCGGGGTGGCGATAATCTGGCGTGGCGTGGCGATACAATGTAAATCACGGAGCGTATCTTGTCTTTGAACGTCACAACACATGTATCATGTTCAGTCTGGCAGAGATTTAATGCCAGCATATAGCCCAATAGGATGAATAAACCAGACCAGACTATTCTGCCCTATTCTTTTCCTGATCTTGTCTTTTATCAGATCTAGATCTAAGACTTTCTCATCTTTATATCCCCTATTGAATATGTAGCATAATAACAGGGGGTTACTTTTAGATTTTTATACGCTTTTTCACATGGTTTTTCTATGATTTCGTTGTTGTATTCGTTGAGGTGTACTAAATAGTATTTCTAGAGTGCACCCTTTATGGGCCGTTGATTTTCGTTGGTTGGAACAATCCGAGGGTTGTTGTCTTTCTCTGCATGTGTTTGTGCATGAACACTGCGCATGTGTATGCATGTGCATGTGTGTGCATGTGCATGTTCATGTGCATGTGCATGTATATGCATGTGCATGTGTATTGTGCATGTGCATGTGCATGTGCATGTGCAAGTGCAAGTGCAAGTGCATGTGTGCATGTGTGTGCATGTGTGCATATGCATGTGTACTTGCCCTCTTGGATTCTTATTGCGGAGTGGATTTTACTACCACGAGATGGATTTTTTGCTCACACTTACAAAGGTATTTGTTTTTTAATGTTTCTTGATTAGCATAATGTTTTTTTTTTTACAAGGTATTGGTTTCTGATTCTACAATGTAGTCTTTGCAAAACCTCCTTTTGTTTCCTTCCTAAGATTTGCTTTACTTGATTCAAGTTTAGGCCCTCTGTTTGCTTCCAACTCTTGGATATTCTTGGCTTCCTGGATTGTTCATAGCAGCCGACCTTTAGCTTCAATCAACAAACGGATTCTTATGCACACAATGTAGGATTATTCCGCGCCTTTTTCCATGTCCATGAGATCCCGGTCAAAGCGACCACAAGGATGCATTTATATTGTAGGAATGGAACTTTAATCGAACCATAAGGTGAATCATGCATTACCTTTAAGCTAGAGATGGAGCATCCAAAATCATATGGATTGATAAACAATGGTGTCATTGTGAAAGAGAAATAGTTGTAGCGGAAGTAACAATATGTAGCATAATAACGGGGGTTTTCTTTGTGTTGCAAACTTTATGACTTTCGAATAATGGATCAATCTGCTCTATCTTTATGGTAACTTTTACTTATGTTCTATTTGTTTTATTGTGATCAAATTCAAAAGCTACAATGATGAAAGCCTCAAATGAATTCTAGTTTTTTTACGGTTTGAATTCTAAAATTTTTGTCACCTTTGGGGTGGCGTCCCTAAGGCCCCTCGGGGCCAAAGTTTTTTTTGCAACACAAACCATTAACATCCAACATATAAAAATTAAATCCCCAACACATAACAACCAACACATAACAACCATTGACATTAACAACCAACACATAATTACCATTGACATTAATTAACACAACCATTGAGTCCAACACATTTAAATTAAAATCCCCCTTAAACCCCCTTTGGTTTGGGTGCATATTCACACGGGGGGTGATGTAGGGCAGCGAGAGCCCTCATAATTGTATTTTGCACATATGAAATCAACACCATATAGTATTCCGCTTGAAATCTTATAGTATTTTGTGAATCTTAGTATACAGTATAGCAAATTTTGTACTTGCATACCCCACAAACGAGGAACTTTACGTACGATATAGATTAAGGAATAAGGAGTGAATATGCCTATCCAACAGCTCTCGTTGCCCGGAGTCACTCCCCGTGTGAATATGCACCCAAACCAAAGGGGGTTTAAGGGGGATTTTAATTTAAATGTGTTGGACTCAATGGTTGTGTTAATTAATGTCAATGGTAATTATGTGTTGGTTGTTAATGTCAATGGTTGTTATGTGTTGGTTGTTATGTGTTGGGGGATTTAATTTTTATATGTTGGATGTCAATGGTAATTATGTGTTGGTTGTTAATGTCAATGGTAATTATGTGTTGGTTGTGATTACCTTCATATGTAACATAGATCCAGACCAGAGATATTTCTGCCTATATGCATTATGAAGGGTATTTCTGCATATTTCTTTTCTCATTCAGCAGTTAAACTCTATTTAATCATACAAGAGTAGCTACACATAGGACTATTCCATAAACATTATCCTGAGTTAACATCAAGCCAGCAAGCTCTACAATGTCGCCCCAAGATGATCTATAAATTAGCTTTCTATTAAGCAAATCAGGATCAACCTCATTAAATGTATTCTAATACTTACAGATCGAATTCTACTAAAGCACATTAAGTTGAATATACGTAATTAGATTCAAATAATTTTACAACCCATCAGGCAATTGGGTAAAATCACTTTGGTAAGCATTAACTTTGAATAAATTTAAGCTCGGAGGGGATTTCCTTGTGTTGTTTGGCCATTGCTCCAGATCCATCATCTTCTTTTGAGTCAGCCTCTTTGTTTGCAGGGAATTCTCCATAGCCTTTATTACTAGTAGAATGCTCTTTACCAGCCTTACTATTGCCTTCTCCATTTTTCCCAGCTAAGCTCTCTGCCCCCTTATCCTTCTTGGAACTTTCTGAATTATCAGTTGGTTTTGCAGCCTGTGCAACTCTACGAAATTCCCAAATCTTCTTTCTCTTGGGAGCCATACTAGCTTCTAGATCTAGCTTCCTTCTAGTAGCCATGTTTAACTACCAACTCATAACTATCATTAACATTAATTATTCCAAACCATTGCATTCCACACTTAAAAATAAAATTCCCCCTTAAACCCCCTTTGGTTTGGGTGCATATTCACACGGGGGGTGACTCCGGGCATCGAGAGCTGTCGGATGAGCATATATGCCTTTTATTCCTCGATCTAGACCGTACATAGTGATCCTCATTTGTGGGGTATGCCTGTACAAGTTTTGGTATACTGTATAACACAATTTGCGAAATACTATAAGATTTGAGAGAATGTACTATATGGTATTGATTTTGTATATGTATAACATGATTTTAGGGGCTCTCGCCGCCTTACGTCACCCCCCGTGTGAATATGCACCCAAACCAAAGGGGGTTTAAGGGGGAATTTTATTTTTAAGTGTGGAATGCAATGGTTTGGAATAATTAATGTTAATGATAGTTATGAGTTGGTAGTTATACTAAAAAAATTTTTTGGCCCTTCGGGCCCTAACAAAAGAAAACAAAACCAAATAAAGAAACAAGCAACAATACAACATATACATAGTTCAAACTCCCTTGAGTGAATATGTAGCATCTAAACTAAAAAAAAGTCATATAATCATTGTTTATTTGTTATATATTGTTATATGTTTGTGAAATATGTGAAGAACAGGAAATTTAGGGCCTATAGAATATAAAAATCATAAAAACAATGCAAATGAAAACGTATACACAAACTAGCATAAGGGGTTCTCATATTCGTCTAACCCTCAATGCTCGTCTAACCCTGGCCCTTGATCCAAGTAATATTCCATGGATTATTCCAAACCCACAAACTATAGCCGTTCATCTAAAAACGAGATGGGGTCAAACCCCATTTTCCACCTCACCCAAAGGTTGTCTCAATTGTATTCCGTTGAAGTCAAACAGTCAAACATGTACAGACAGACTACTTAACACCAAACATATGTGCACAGATTACAGGAATTCCATTCCTGTTCAACACTAGAGCTGATTCCTGTTCAACACTAGAGCTGCTTGCATTACAACCTGCAGCTCTGTAAATTTGAATTACATGGACAACAAGAAAACTCTAATATAACTCCACTTCCTCTGAAACAACGATGGGTCAAGCATAGGCTTTGGATTAAGCTTCAGTGCTGGAGATGCCTCTGGTGCCAAACTCAGTCCAAGAAGATCATCAATTGCTAAGACAGGCTTCTGTCTTTGCATTGTTGTCATGTCATGTTGGCTAGCGTCCACAATGCTATGCCCAGATGCATATGAGCCATTACTTATGGTAGCTCGACTATCTTCCTTTTCAGATGCACCCAACAATAGATCATTGCCACTTGCTTCCACTTGCTCACTTGGCAAAATATTGTCCGTAGAAGAACCTACAGCTAAAGTGCTTGTATCATCTGAGAATTCCACGAAACCTCGGTGCTCTTTGTCAAGAAACAGGTAAGAAGGTTGCAGATTTGAAAAACCATCTTAATACATAAAGGGTCGCAGGATTATATATGGTCTATAAAGTCTTTTGGCAATCTACCGACGATAAACAACCGAAAGGTCATTAAATTCATCGAAAATTCTATCCTTTTTATCTCACTACTTTGTATGTCCGCGAAGACAGAGACTGTTTGGGCGGATTAATAACATGTTACGCAACTACTCCACGCAATAGAAGCACAGTAGTAAAAGCGGTTCCTGTCATGTACATCCCGCCACACATAATACTTCGGTCAAAGTATGGAACACCAGAACCATAAGAGCTAAGAGGCATTCAAGAAGGGACCTGATTTGCATCGCTAATCCAAATACTAGAGCTGCTCCAAGAACCTTCTTCGACTTTCGGGAGGCCTTTTGAAGAATATCTTTGCTTTGCATGCCAAGAAACTCCAGCCAACCCTTGATTCATAGTTAGTGCAGCATCAATGTAAGGACTCAATTCATTGAACAGTAAACAAGAAAAGGTATGCATGCAAGGCATTCATGCCCATCTACACAAAAAAGTACTCGATACCTCTGCTGAGTCTTCATCACAGTGCACATTGTAGAAGTGCAATTGTAGAAGTGCATGGCAGTCTGACACAAAAGATTTGCGGTGACACAAAAATGCCCAGACTTCCTCAGTACCTTTGGAGCATGAAAAGGAGCATGAGAGAATACTATGAACTCCCAGACATTAAAACATCTCCGGTGTCCTGTGCGCTAGCCCTCAGCCTGCCAGAACCCTGTTGCAATGGAGCAGAACCCATGTATCCTCCGTTGAACCTCCCGACCATCTACCTCTGCTTGAACCTCCCGATCATCTACCTCTGCTCTGATCTGCCTTTACTTGCTCTGATGGCGATTTACTCAGGGCATGAGGACAAACAAATTAACCAGGAGCCTAATCGGAGTTTTGAATGGGGTAATGCGCCATACTTAGATTGCTTCTCAGATTCTGCTGCAAAATGACCTTTTCCACTCTGTCGGACCTATAACTCTTGTAATGCTTGCCCCAAACTGAAGCCAAAGATTGGAGATGCAATCACTTAAAAGAAGAAGAGGTCTTTGACCTAAATCGCTCCAACAAGATTGTGGATTGTAATTTTATCTTGCTAATCCCTGTTGTTGCAGATTTGCAAGCTCTGTTTCGTGCCCTAAAATGCTATCCACGAGGCTTGCATGTTCAGCCCCTAAAATAAAAAGAGGGCTTTTGTTGTGAGCCCTTGGATGTTGGACCATTGAAAAAAAAAAGCTAAATCAACGACTAAGAAATGACGCACTCTAGATGTACGCATTAGTACATCTATTCGAATACGCCATGAAATCTTAGGAAAACCTTAGTTAAAAGCGTACAAAAACACAAAGAAAACCCCCTGTTATTATGCTACATATTGAAACCAATAGCAGAACATTTCCGGCAGCGGGAGACCAGCACAGGTATAAGCCTCTATGCTTCATATTACTGCTATTTATCTGCAATCTCTGTCCTTAGTAGGGTTGCACCACACTGGTCGTGTTCTAAATCCAGCTTATCTGTATCTAGTTATCATTCTTGCTAAAAGCAGTTGCATCTCCATCCATCCACGTTACCTAGTTGAGGGTTTCGTGAGGATGAAACCCTAACATTTTCATTCCATAAACCCTAGTTCTATTTTTTCTTACATTATGTAAAGTTCTGTATAATATAAGCGTCTATAATCATTTTACCACAATAAGGGGTAATGCTTAGACCAACATATTTTTGTATTTACTGCTTGAATTTTACAGCCCATTAACAAGCCATCTAATAAAAAAATCCTACCTCCAACCGTTGTTCGGTGGGCTATTGCTAGTCAAGCCTAAATAGGTCAATATAACTGCAATACATACAGCAAGGAGTGTAGGGCCTTGCTGTAGCAAAGGCCCTACCCTCACAATGCTTTTATTTCTGATCTCTACACTTTATTTGTAATTACATCAATCTCTTCAGAGTTTGTATCATATCCCCAATGTTGTATAGAACCCCAGAAAATTGTTCTTCCTGTAGATATCTCAGGACTGTTCTGCATAATTCTTTCTTGCCGAAACCATTCTTAGCAAAGGTATCAATTAGGTTAAGTATATCTTCAGCAGCTTTAGCGTGATCGAATGTGCGTAAACATATGGTAGAATTTGCGAAATTATCACTTTTAGTGCATGCCAGTATGGTCTACAACTATCTGCTTTTACAAACTTGTATACCTCAAAAGGCAGTTTGTTTCTTTTATCATATCTTGAAATCTCAAAGAGACCTCTATTTCTGTCCATCACCCTTATGTTGACATTAAGGAAGTTAATGCTGTAACCATGCGTTTCATCTCCATCTGTTTCATATTCAGTTTCATCTTTTATGCCAAGATGATGCATGTTGTATACAGTAGTCTCTGCCTGCTTATCAAAGAACTCTCCAATGTTATTTGCATTCAGTATACTGAGGTCATCAATGTACCTTGCAGCTGTTTCAAATTTCTTAATATCATTGAATCTACCGCTGTGAGCAAGTTTCAGCATAAACCTTAATTCGTGCCAAGCAAGGTATAAATTACACCATGCTGGGCTACACGAAAATCCCATAGGGATACCTTTCTTCTGACGCCATATATCAGTACCTGATTGTAGGAAGCAGTGTGATAATAACCATTCGTTTATAGTTTTAAATTTTTCCTTTTCAACCACAGTCTAGCATGTTTTGTTCAAGTCTTTTTTCAAGTGTCTTTCCCATTTTATTTCAAATTTTCCTGCCTTGTCTTTTATCAGCATGTACAGAAGGTGCTGGTCTTTTCTCATATGTTCCCATGCTAGTTCAATGACATCATTCATGATTTCTATGATTCCATCTTCTCCAAATATTGGTATATTTTCGTAGCATCTTGTTATATCTGCTGAGAAAACACTGCTTATTTTGTATGGGAGATTCAGAATTACCTCATATGAGGAGCTCACCATCCATGATGCGTTGATCTTGTTTCTGTTAAACAACCTGTAAGGGGCAGTTTGCCTTAGGCATAGTTGAGGCCAGATCACAATAATATCATTTAATACTGCAGTAATCCATCGTGCCCCATATGAGAAGATAGAGTCACTTGCATTTGTTAACCACCTGTATTCCGCTTTATGTGCTTTGTAACAAGCCATTAGGTACGGTAATTTACCATTTTTGTCATGTTCTACATCCAAGGATTCTTGTATAAACTTGCTGCATACATCCTTTATTTGCTCAGAAGTACATTGAGTTAACTCAAAGTCGGGCCCTTCAAGCCTTGCCCTTGCCATCTCACGGATATGTTTTTGGCATATAAAGGTCGGATTGTTATTGGCTTTGTCCAAACCAGATATGAATAGGTTATGTGTTAACCATTCCAAGTTCTTTTTGACTTGTTTGTCATCCCACAAAAACCTTCTGTTAGGTAGACTTTCCTTTAGCTGTACAATTTCATTATGGGCATATTGCAGTAGCATCTCAGTAATATTACTGGTATCTATGTCTGTCAGGTCCATGGTTTCATATTTGTGGACATCCCAAAATTGTTTGCAAAGTTTGAGAAATTCTTCACGAAAACTTTGTATGCTGAGGCCACAATCTGGGATGTGGTTTAGACCTTTGGCAAATGCCTTTCTTAATTTCATGCAGTGGATAATTCCCAAGTCTGTTGTTCTCACATGCCCAATCTTTGGGTCTATGTATTTTTGCAGGTTGGGATTTAGGCATGGACACCTAGCTTCATTATCTTCAGCAAAAATAATAAAGGGTCTATAAACCTTATCTTTTATCTGCTCAATATATCTCCATGCGAACGTGGTGTTCTCCACCAATTCTGTGCCTTTTTCCTGTAATGTCTCTTCTAGTATTAATGTGAAGATTTTTCTGATATCTATCTTTTCCACTGCCTTGGATATGAAAGTGAAATGCACAATTTTTCTGTCATTTGTATCCTTAATATTTTTCAGATGTCTTTTGCCGTTTGCATCTTTAGTAATGAGTCTGGACTGTACCTACACAATGCAGATTATTAGCAACATACAAGCAATCAGCAATTTTAATTATCACTTTATATACATGTTTCAAAAAAAACTATAGTCTTTGTATTGAAATTGCAAGAAAAAGTCGATTGACAAATGTCATGTACTATACTGTAGTACATTATTCCTGAGAATCCTCCACAATTTCAATATTAGCTGGAGTATTTTCCACAAGTGTAATGATCTTGCTCCCACCTTTAGTGATTGTGTTCATTTCCTCCATGTTTCCAGCACCTATAGCGGTAGGTTTCTTGTTCTGGATATTGTTACATTTGGTCAATGCAGGGGATCGGCCGATGAATTCTTGGAGCCAACTTAGGTGTAAACTTAGGTGCAGGCTTGCTAGATTTGGCTTTGTAAACATTCTGCTTTTTGAAGCCCTGATTTTTTCCATTCTGCTCAGCATTGTCGTGCAAGAAGGAAAGAGGTTTAATAGTCTTCTCCACTATATCAGCCATTCTGTTGTTGCCATATAAACATTTCAGATTGGCATCAGCATCTTCAGCATATTTGAGAGTCATATTGATCATGACTTTTCGTACTTCAAGGTATGAAATATAACCAATAACAGCCGGTTTCAATACCTTATTCAAGAGCTTATATATTGCCACCATTTTCATGATTGGTGTGGAGTCTTCAAAAACAGCATCCAAGTGGTTTAATAAAAACCATATACCCTGATCCAGCCAAATAATGCCACAATGGCATGTGGATTTTTTGTTCTTGAAACACTTACATTTAAAGTATGGGCAATGAGTGCGCCACATCCTTTTCAAAAAGAAATCATTCCTTTCTTCATTGGGATAGGCCATGTGGCCTTTTTGGCAAACCTGGATAGCTGGATCTTTAATGCAGACTTCATCAAAGAAGGACATATCAAAATTAACATCAGGGTTAATATAGGAAAATGTTTTTTCAAGTCTGGAGGCAGTGGCCTTAGCATTCATGATCTCATCTTTAGTTATACCTGCAAGTGCAATCCATGTCTCCAAATTAATAGGCGCTAAAGCTCCGAAATTTTGACTTTTCCAAATGGCGTGGTCGTACGCAGCTGCCAGTCCTTCCACAGATTGCTCAATGATGATAGGAAAACAAGATGAGTTTCCTAAAGTAAGATTGGGGACCTCCTCTTGCTCAACATTATGCTGTTGTTCATTGTCAGCAGTATCCACGTTAGGTGACTGTGACTGTATATTGAAGAAATCAGGTTCTATCAGATCCTTTTCAGAAAAAAGGCATGTTTCATCATCATTGCTTGGTAGATCATCAGTAGGATCAAAAGATGGATAGATTTCATTGCCTACTTCAAGTGCAGTGAGGCCAATCACGAAATTTCTGGCAATATCATCCTCTTGACAGGTTCGTTGGTACAAGATATTGTTCATATCATTGTAAATTTCCAGAATGGCGCCTTTGCATTTAGTATACTCAAAATTGTTCTTCTTCATAGTATGGAGCAGCTTAAACCAACCATTGAAACCTAAAAAGGTAATAGGAGATCTTGCCTTGTCTACTAGATTTGTCTCCTTGAATGTGATGTAATCATGGATTTCCTTATTTCTGATGCAAGCAACTATTGTTTGAACTGCCAGATTAGGGCTATCGACCCCACACTCATGATATTTAAAGAACCTGAGTTCTTTGATCCAGTAATTATGGTCATCTTTTCTGGCCTCATCCTATAATCATCGGCAAAAGTTTCGTAATTAGTATTTCCTCGTAGTAACCGCCTGCAGAACTAGAAAACTGAATTTAAAATAAAAACCTCAAATCTGTTTCCAGACTTCCATACTTGATATTTCTGACTGAAAATATCAAATCGCCTTTTGGCAGCCCTTAAAAATTGCCGGAACAATTTCCTAGGCGGGTGGTAAGGATCTAAAAAATATATACTTTGTAATGATATCATATTTTTTCAGAAAAAGAACTTATATTCCAAGAATGATAGAAATAAAATCATATAATCCACAGAGATCAATAATTATTACAAACTTAAGAAATAATCAACCGAAAAGACTTAAGACAAGCTTATACTTTAAGATACAAATACTGAGAACTCAGCATATTCAATGATCTCCCAATGGAAATATCTTACTTTCAGTCTTGTTTTTTGAACCATCAGCTTAGAACGTTATAAACATCAAAGCATGGAGCAAGAAACCTGGTTACCTGCAGTAAACCAGCCAAAAATTAGCCTAAGAAGGGTAATGATGACAGCGACGGACAGTAAGCATTAGGTCTCTTGGGTTATCCCCTTCACCATGCAAAATAGATGAAACAATACAAAAGTATACTGCAGGACATATCTGGATCACATGAGCCTAAAATTTCAGTGGCATATCGAGCCTTCTTTTGGCCATTGTTCAAGTATATATGATAGTATTCTTACCATGGACGATTGGTTATCAGTAACTTTTATGGTCCCATATCTATTACCTTCCACAGTTCACAGACCAGTCTATGCCTTTGTTTCATAAGTATCAATACAATCATACCCAGGATTTCCATAATAACCATCCTATGTTAACATGAAAAGCTCTTTGGACTGCCAAAATCTAGAGTTAATAGTACAGCAATCATGCAACTCCAGATGTTCTTGTGCGCCCCTATGCTACCACGTATATGCAAGATTCTATGTTATTTATCAGAAAATTCTATAATGTGACTCGTGTCCAGCATTTAACCAAACAGACCATAAGTTTATTCTCACTATTTATGTTCAGTCCGGCTACAACTATTTAATATAGAATAGCATGGTCACCTTAATTCATTAGGATTAGCTAAGAAGTTATGCACCAAAGCACAAATGATATTTAAATCTGCAGTTTACGTCTAACACATGTATCATGTTCAGTCTGGCAGAGATTTAATGCCAGCATATAGCCCAATAGGATGAATAAACCAGACTAGACTATTCTGCCCTATTCTTTTCATGATCTTGTCTTTTATCACTTTCTCATCTTTATATCCCCTGTTGATTACCTTCATATGTAACATAGCTCCAGACCAGAGATATTTCTGCCTATATGCATTATGAAGGGTATTTCTGCATATTTCTTTTCTCATTCAGCAGTTAAACTCTATTTAATCATACAAGAGTAGCTACACATAGGACTATTCCATAAACATTATCCTGAGTTAACATCAAGCCAGCAAGCTCTACAATGTCGCCCCAAGATGATCTATAAATTAGCTTCCTATTAAGCAAATCAGGATCAACCTCATTAAATGTATTCTAATACTTACAGATCGAATTCTACTAAAGCACATTAAGTTGAATATACGTAATTAGATTCAAATAATTTTACAACCCATCAGGCAATTGGGTAAAATCACTTTGGTAAGCATTAACCTGAATAAATTTCGCTCCAGAGGGGATTTCCTTGTGTTGTTTGGCCATTGCTCCAGATCCATCATCTTCTTTTGAGTCAGCCTCTTTGTTTGCAGGGAATTCTCCATAGCCTTTATTACTAGTAGAATGCTCTTTACCAGCCTTACTATTGCCTTCTCCATTTTTCCCAGCTAAGCTCTCTGCCTCCTTATCCTTCTTGGAACTTTCTGAATTATCAGTTGGTTTTGCAGCCTGTGCAACTCTACGAAATTCCCAAATCTTCTTTCTCTTGGGAGCCATACTAGCTTCTAGATCTAGCTTCCTTCTAGTAGCCATGTTTAAATCACCCTTTTTCCTGCCCATACTCATTGAAACCAATAGCAGAACATTTCCGGCAGCGGGAGACCAGCACATGTATAAGCCTCTATGCTTCATATTACTGCTATTTATCTGCAATCTCTGTCCTTAGTAGGGTTGCACCACACTGGTCGTATTCTAAGTCCAGCTTATCTGTATCTAGTTATCATTCTTGCTAAAAGCAGTTGCATCTCCATCCATCCACGTTACCTTTTCGTGAGGATGAAACCCTAACATTTTCATTCCATAAACCCTAGTTCTATTTTTTCTTACATTATGTAAAGGTCTGTATAATATAAGCGTCTATAATCATTTTACCACAATAAGGGGTAATGCTTAGACCAACATATTTTTGTATTTACTGCTTGAATTTTACAGCCCATTAACAAGCCATCTAAAAAAAAAAAAAAAAAAAAAAAAAAAAAGTATTCTACATGCTGGAGTGGATGTGCCAGAGTGGTTATTGGGCATGACTAGAAATTATGTGGCCTTTGCTCGCATAGGTTCGAATCCTATCATCCACGTGTAGGAGCTTTTTCATATTATTTTATAGTCCGTACTATCACATACGTCCATTCAATTAATATTTAGAGTTTGTCATTCATATTCCCCACGCACTCTTCCACTGACGCAATATTCTAGAGTTTATGCATAGCCCCCATTAGTGGCACACCAATGCTCGACATTGTTACTCATTCACATGTTAATTCTTTCAATTTTTTATGATATCAAGTTCAAGCATGGAAAAACACGGTGATTGAGCAAATCTTGTCGCTTTATGCCTTGGCATAATCATTTGTTTGGACTTATTAGAAGAACAACCATTCCTGCACGGTGCTCAATTAAATGCATCTCATAATCCAGTTCGCAAAAAAATATCGTGGTCGTACAATAAGGTGACCTTATTGTACGACCACGATAATTTTTTGAGAACTGGATTATGAGATGCATTTGATTGAGTTGGTTGTATGTGCTTGTTAATGAAGAAGGTATTCATTTGTATTACTTGTGCATTGGTGGTCTAGTGGTAGAATAGTACCCTGCCACGGTACAGACCCGAGTTTGATTCTTGGCCAATGCATCCTGTGGTTCAACTCTTCCAATTTTGTTCTTGGCGCAAGAGCCAAAAAGAAGATTTAATGCATTAAACCATGTTGATAATGACATAAGGATAACTGAGCAATCGATTGCACCATAGTGTGAGAAATGAGATCGAAGCTAATCTTGTTCTTCCAACCATCAAACATCACAATGAAAGAGAACAAATGACTAGCCAAATCCTATCCTCCTAAATATTTCAATGATCTAAGAAGAAACGGAAGTATTCCACATGCCGTCATGGATGTGCCAGAGTGGTTATTGGGCATGACTAGAAATCATGTGGGCTTTGCTCGCATAGGTTTGAATCGTATCATCCACGTGTAGGAGCTTTTTCATATTATTTTATAGTCCCTATCACATACGTCCATTCGATTAATATTTAGAGTTTGTCATTCAGATTCCCTACGCACTCTTCCACTGACGCAATATTCTAGGGTTTATGCATAGCCCCATTAGTGGCACACCAATGCTCGACATTGTTACTCATTAACATTTAAATTCTTTCAATTTTTGATGATATCAAGTTCAAGCATGGCAAAACACGGTGATTAAGCAAATCTTGTCGCTTTATGCCTTGGCATAATCATTTGTTTGGACTTATTAGAAGAACAACCATTCCTACACCTTATTGTACGACCACGATATTTTTTTGAGAACTGGATTATGAGATGCATTTGATTGAGTTGGTTGTATGTGCTTGTTAATTAAAAAGGTATTCATTTGTATTACTTGTGCATTGGTGGTCTAGTGGTAGAATAGTACCCTGCCACGGTACAGACCTGAGTTCGATTCTCGGCCAATGGATCCTGTGGTTCAACTCTTCTAATTTTTTTCTTGGCGCAATAAGGATAACTGAGCAATCGTTGCACCATAGGGTGAGAAATGAGATCGAAGCTAATCTTGCTCTTCCAACCATCAAACATCAGTGTGACGTTCCAGTACGATATACGGTCTCAAGACGTATACCGTACTCCGCCATCATGCGTACACGCCGTCCAGTCGACGTGTACGCCGATGTATACCCAAGCAAGGACGCCTAGGGGGCAACTTGCAATGGTGCGCACACTTTTTAGACCTTTAACCCATTAAAAGTAGACCAAGGGTCATGGAAAACCCTAAACCTAACTGATAGCCTACATAAGGCATCAAACCCTAACATTCCCCTTTTCGCCCACAGACCTTCCGAGCTCCGATTCGCGCGCCTGAGGAGTCAATTCCAACTCCCACGATCTGCCTGTGCACCCCAGCTAGTCACACTACAAAACCAAAGCCCTGTTACGGCGTCTATTACGACGTCCAGACGTCGTTTGCACGTCGATGATCGACGTCAAAACGTCGATAAACGACGTCTATTTCGACGTCGAGCGCCGATAAACGACGCTTATCGCCGCTATACGCCGCCGCAACCGCTGGCGTTTTTGCGAATTTTACATGACGCCGCTCAACGCCGTTAACGCGCATTATCGCATCGGTCGACGCGCATCGCCGCCAGAGTGGATCGCCCGGCCGGGCCGTTGCGGGTGTGGCGATGACTGGCAACGCCGTTCAACGGCGGGTAAAAGTACACGCCATCATGTCCGGCCCGGTGGGCGTTGCCGGTACAGAAGCCGACGCGGTATCTGCCGGTGAAACGCCGCTCAACGACGTTCTTTGGCTGTCTGCCACCGCTCGCCGCGCGTGGTTGTCGGGCTTCTGGCGGCGGCGCCACGCCGGACAACGTCGTTCAACGACGCCGACGCGGCGCGCTACCGCAGACGACACGCCGTTCAACGACGATTAAGGAATTTTGATAAAAAAAATTTATTTAATATTATTCAATATGATTTAATCCGGGACAACAATATTCATATGCAAAATTAACAAATATTTAATATAAATAAATATTTAGTAATATTTATTAATATTAATATTATCAATAATATTAATAGTATTAATAAATATTAAATATGAACAAAATAAATCGAGAATAAATATTTAAAAATTTAAAAATTCGAAAAATAGAAACAAATATTGATTAAATTATATTAATGGTAGATAAGCATTATTGTTTAATATGTAATTAAATGTTTAATAAATCTAAGAATAAAAAAATAGAATCGAGCATAAAATTAACATAACAAAAAATCACAAATAATAAGAACAAAGCATAAAAATTTAAATTGAATTCAATTAATATATTTCACAATGTAATTTGCACATTACAAAATATATTAAGTCTTTAGTTGTTGCTCTCTTCTTCTTCTTCTTCATTGGCTTCGTCTTCATTTACCCGCATTATATTGTATCGCAAACAATTAGTTCATTGTAGTCACAAATAATTATCTAATGAATGATACACACTTCATCCCCCTTTCACGCCAAGCATGCTGGCGACGCGATGGTCGCATGATCCGCCTTGTTTGAAGGCCCTTTCGCGTTCATCTTTAGCAGGGCGACCAAAGAAATGACGCCTAGTGAGAATGAGCACCAAAACTAATGTTAGTGTTCAACTTCGAGAACCTACATTATAAACCAAATTTATACTTACAAATAGCTTATCCGAAAAGCCATAACCGCCGCACCAGTCTTTTATTGGCACTATGGTCGCCACTTGCTTCGTCGTACCTCGCGTCAAATGCTGCTTTGTTCTAGCTTCCCCTTTCTTTGATAATATGTTGGCCTTCAAACACTACAATGCAATACAAGGACTTAGTCCACATGGCATCATCTAATTATAATGACTCATGGGAGAGATGATGTACTTGAAATGCCTCATTAGTCAACCCGGATAGGTCAGGCCACTTCCTCTATCGGGACTCCTCAGAAGCTTTGGCAAGAGCTTTCACCGCTTCTTCCGATTACCTCTGCAAAATATAAATAAAATATGAGTACAATGAGGTTATAATGAAGAACGAAAGAGCCTAATAAACGTGGATTTAACATGTTTACCCCGCTTTGAACAAACCTCCCTCCATGAGATCTCTCGACTTGAGCTCGGATATTCTCGCTCTAAAATCTCCTTGATCCTCTCTTTTTCCTCATCATAGGCTCCCGAGTTCCATTCACCCTTGTGGACGTTATGGCAAACGCTATTTGTGACATTATTAGCCATCTTCCAAAAATTGTCGCCATCTGCGGTCGTTGTGGCGGCAACTTTCTTGCTACTACACTCAACATACGACTAACATATGAATATGTGTTAGTGAACAAAAAAGGGCATAATTCAAGATGAACTCACTCATATTGAAAGAGATGCCTTCGTGGAGGTGGTGCGTGGTGCACGATCTTTAACAGAGCTTGAAGAGGAATTATGTCCACTCCGGCGTAAACGACGGTCGGCGCCTCCTTCGTGGGGTTCATTCTCCTCGTGTTCTGAACGGCCCAAGATTGAATTCGAAGGAGTGTATGAGCTATGACGTGGAGGGTCATGGGCGCCCGGAGACCTCCTACTTTGTTCAACAACCGGCGCCGCAATCTCCATTTCTCGGGGCGACATCCCGAATTGCAAGGCATTCCACCTATCTTCGTGGTTATCGCCTCGATGATATCTCGGAGTTCCACGCTCTTCGCCTTCCCCGCTGGATGCGAGGTCCTTTTTCCGCCTCTTCTACGTGATGGTCCGAAAGAAGATCCGCCCATAACCACGACGGCGAACATTATGCATAGGAAAAGAAGGACGAACCGCATTTACACGCTACATTTAAAAACATTAGAACGTTAAAAATAAATGGTTAACTTACATTTTATCCTAGAAAAAATCCATACCAAATCCACACAATGGTGGAGGTGGCGGTGGTGGCGAGCTAAACCCTAACGACCAACTTAAGCCTCTTAAAGGCCTTTTGCGTTTTAGGGTCACAAGAAGGCTACCAAGCCACGCGAGAAGTAAAGTTGTGAACAATAGATATGCCATCGTGCCGCATCCCATGGTTGCTGGACATGTGCAAAAACTTGCAAGTTATTTATATGGAGTGCGATGAATAACATAGTAGGAAAGCAACAAATGTTAGCAACATGGGAAGTTCATTACAAAACATTGGGATTTGAATAATTAAAAGTGTCTTTATATATTTGGTTATTAGACAATTAAAAAAATTTAATACTCTTAAACATGGCAAGATATACAATATTGTATTCATTATTTGAGTTGTGACAACAACAATTTTGACATCTCCAAGGCATCCATGCACTTCATGTGTCGTCTTTGTCTCACAACCATGGTAGAAGATATTCCAACACTTTGTAAGGCTTCAACAACTTCAGAAGCTTTGGGTCGTGATGAGAATACGTCTTCACGTAGGCACATCATTCTTGTTTTTTGCTCCTCCAACTTGTCAAGACGTCGTTGGTACATATGGGTTGGATTAATCCATTGGGCATTGTTGTTATTATTAAACCACTCCATTCGTCGCATAGCTTGCACGAAATCCAGAAGCATCTCATAAATATATCCCAATGCATAGACATCATGAATTTCGTGTCCCCATACACGATCATCATCCTTTGATTTCTCAAACACAGTTTCCTCTAACCATGGATATTTTGCTTGTCCATCCCAAAGTAAGTACCGACACTTCAACAAGGGACGACGCCTTTAGCGAAAAATGAATTGCATTGTCCCAATCACCAATGGCCACCCACACATTTTGGTACTCATCATCAAAATGTAATTTGACTCTCTTGCAATTAAGCTTTGTGTGAGTGAAGTGGCCTTTGTGGATCTCAACGACACCTTCTGCTAGGGCAAGAGCTATCTCTGGAACATACTGATATACAACTCGCATTTTGCTCCTAAGTTCAGCTTTATGTGTTTGTCGGTTCTTCTTGGCGCTAGCAATTGCATTTGACCATCTTCTAAAACGTGACAAGTTATTAGGTAAATAGTCAAACAAGTGTGCAAGTGTCTCTCCATTCATGAAAGGTAGAATCACCATTGGCCCTATGGTATCCCCACTAGAGCTAGCAACTTCATATGCAAGTCCAATGGATGTAGCCAAAGCAGGATGCGGGCTCTTGAAGCGTATGTATCTTTGAGCCATCTCATACGTCTCTGCCCTATCTTTGCCCTTGAAAACCCATCCACTCAGATAGCTCATCATCTTGGAAGTGTTGTGTTCCGTTGATTTTGATTTGATACGTGCGATGTGTTGGTTTCTCCTCAATAAGGCGTATCACATCCACGGCCTCTACGGGCATGGGATCAACAAAGATTGATGTGTTCATGTGATTCTCCAAAGAAAAGTGGGGCTTGCTAGGCCCTGCTCCACTAGAGCTTCCCCACGATGCAAAGCATTTTAATTACCTCAACCGACGCGTGCATTGAGATCCGCAATGATGTTCTTGTGATCCAAACGCCGCTTCTTTGAGGAATTCCATGAAGCTACCCATTCCTTGACACGAGCCTCGGCATTGGGACTTTTAAGTCTGACCTAATGCTTCAAACATGTCTTCAGTTCATCCATGGGGTTTCCAATCATTGGCTTTACATGTGTGTCAAGGAGAGAAGTCAACATTTCTTCTTGACCGCCATTTTTGTGCTAACTCAAATTGGCACTTCCTTTTCAATTGCCCGACAAAATGGTCGACACTTTGACCAGTTTGCATCTCCCTATCGGGACTTTCGTTAGCACATATCTCATTTATGACCATGCGCTAATCTCACTAATCATTAGTGTCTTCACAAATCGGGGCCATACCTACAAACCAATTTAGATTCATTAATCTTGCTTTGTGACTTTTTTCAAACCTTCATTATGAATCTTTACCTACTTTCTTAAGAGTTAGTTTCCCTTTTAATTTTTTTTTTTTAAAACCAACTATTTAAATTTTTTCTTGCTCTTAACCACTCCACATCGTTGTTTCTTTGACATCCCTAACATCTTTAAAAACAACATTCTTAACTAGAAACCCGAAAATCAATAATGCAATTTTTCAAAAACCCCCCTTGTCCAATCCTCAGAAAGATTTCTATTTATTGATATATTAATAAAAAAAAACAAACAGTAGTAGGTGAGCTTGGACCCGAACACCTAGTCTTCTCCACTCAAGGCGGAGCCACCATGCCCTTGTCCAAGTCTCCCCAAATTTTTCTAAACTAAATACATTAATCAATAAAATTACAAGAGTAATCCAAGTGAGCTTGGACCTGAACACCTAGTCTTCTCCACTCAAGGCGGAGGCGACCATGCCCTTGTCCAAGTCTCCCCAATTTTTTCTAAACTAAATACATTAATCAATAAAATTACAAGAGTAACGGTGAGCTTGGACCCTAACACCTAGTCTTCTCCCACTCAAGGCGATGAGCCTACCATGCCCTTTGTCCAAGTCTCCCCAAGTTTTTTTAACCTAAATAAAACATTAAAATTTTATTCTCCTACTCAAACTCAAATTCTTACCTAGAATGTCTTCGAAATCGAAAAATCGATTTCCAAGAGCTTTACGATTTTGTTATTAGTGTACATGCAAAAAAATAAAGGCATTCAATAATTAGAAAACTTACATAAATAAAGAAATAAATTAAAAAAAAAAAAAACATTAAAACTATTTACATTGTTAATTAAAAAGAACTATATATTGACATGTAAAAAATGAAAATAAAAAAAAAAAGGAAGAACATAAAAAGAAGGGGCCTCGTCTTTCAACGACGTCCCCTTCTTGTAATAAAAAATAGAGGAAGAATGGGCCTCGTCTTTCAACGACGTCCTTCTTCCATGGAAAAAAAATAGAAGAGGAAGAAGAAGAAAAAGAAGAAGAAGAAGAAGAAGAAGAAGAAGAAGAAGAAAGGGAGATAGGAAAAAAAGATTGAATAGAATGAGAAAGTGGTGAAGAAGAAGAAGAAGAAAATGAATAGAAGATTGGAAGAACGGAAGATTAGAAGGAAGAAACCAATGATTGGAAGATCATTGGAAGAAGAAGGAGGAGGATTCGATTCATACTAATAAGAGGCGAAATGGATTGAAGAAAAACAAGGATGGAAAGAAGAGGAGGATAGAAATGGGATGGATTGAAAACAAACAAGAAAAAACAAGAAGCCCTAAATCTATCAAACAACAAGCCTAATTCAAAAATAGAGTTGATTGATCCATTGAAATACCTTTGGATGCTTGCTTGAAGCTTGGAAAGGACCGCAAGGATGATCCGCGCCAAAAATCGCCAAAAAAACGCCCTCCACCTAGCTTAGAACCAAAAACTAGGGCGCGGAAAAGCCGGCTCGCTTTCGATAAAAGTTACAGACGTCGCTGAACGACGCCGTGAGGTCGCTTTAACGACGCCCGTCATAGTCATTAAACGACGCCTATAACGACGCCTTTGTGTTAAACGACGCGCCCTTTAAACATCTCCCCGCAAAAATCAATTTATTAAACATTTCAAAATCGATTTCTTAAACCAACATCCGCACACCTTTCGTATTGCCGCCAACCCTACATTAAGAACACTTGCAAACCGGGATTCACCGACACCATCCCCAAGTCCACAATACAATAAAATTTATTAAAATTGAACCCGAAAGCCGGGAGAGAACTATACATAGCCATAAGGGGTAGGAACCTCGAATACAACAAGTCGTGGAGGCAACCGCTTTGTTCGATACTTACCGAGCCCGCAAAACCCTTTCAACAATTCCCCCCCACAAGCAAAAGTTAATTATCCTTTCAATATCGATTGAAAAAAGTTATTTATGTTACTTACGCAATCATGCCCCCGAAGGTTCTTCGCATAACGCATTCATAGTTTCACATTTTCGTTGATTGTGTTTTGACCCGCGCGACAAACCGATATCGCTGGGCCAATGTAGAGCCCATCGCCTGCAAGTTAAAATAGGAATGTAATGAATTGAAATTTGAAATGTCAAGTGCACACACAGCTTCAATCCTTACAATTGCAATTGATGGTGAATTTGACGAGAATGGGGCTCCATGTGACACATCCATTCCAAAGATTATAGTTGGCTCCCCGAGACCTTTGGAAGACCATGACGAAATTCCATCGATAACATCGTATTATATCCTCCACACTACGGCCAAAGTAAGTCTTCAGTTCAATGAACAGGGAGCCATTATGGGGTACCAAGTGAGTTACCTTGGCATTAATTTTCAAAGCCACATTCGGCCAAGTAATCGATCATTTATATTACTGGAGGAACTATACACGGATTAACAACTCCAACGCCCGACAAAAACAGCTTTGTTAAACGGCCCCCAAAAACATCTCTCGCATAAGTATGCATTGCATCTTCCTTCAGAAACTACATATAAAAGGAATCAAACCATTACACAAAGATAGAGATCAGGCCTTTTCGAGGTAGAATGCATAGAATAAACTCGTGGCCCTTTAGCTGAGATTTTAAAGCATTGAACATCATTGAAACTCTGTGAATATCGATGGGGAGGAAATCAACATGATGCTATTGGTAACAATGATACAGATAACAAGGAATCAGGTGAGAATGATAGTTGGGGAATTGCATCAAATGGAAATGACAGATGGGGAGGAGGCAACTCAGATGCCAATGATTCTTGGGGTATTGCTTCCAATGAAACTAACACATCTGGAGCAGATAATAATGGAGCACTAGTTGGCAATGATTACTTATGTATTTTATCTATCCTTCTTTATCTATCCTTCTTTATCTATAACGACGTCTTTGTGTTAAACGACGTGCCCTTTAAACATCTCCTGCAAAAAATCAATTTATTAAACATTTCAAAATCGATTTCTTAAACCAACATCTGCACACCTTTCGTATTGCTGCCAACCCTACATTAAGAACACTTGCAAACTGGGATTCGCTGACACCATCCCTGAAGTCCACAATACAATAAAATTTATTAAAATTGAACCTGAAAGCTGGGAGAGAACTATACATAGCCATAAGGGGTAGGAACCTCGAATACAACAAGTCAGTGGAGGCAACTGCTTTGTTCCGATACTTACCGAGCCCGCAAAACCCTTTCAACAATTCCCCACAAGCAAAAGTTAATTATTCTTTCAATATCGATTGAAAAAGTTATTTATGTTACTTATGCAATCATGCCCCCGTAAGGTTCTTCGCACAACGATTCATAGTTTCACATTTTCGATTGTGTTTTGACCCGTATGCGATAAACCGATATCGCTAATAATCAGAGCCCATCGCCGCAAGTTAAAATAGGAATGTAATGAATTGAAATTTGAAATGTCAAGTGCACACACGCTTCAATCCTTACAATTGCAATTGATGGTGAATTTGACGAGAATGGGGCTCCATGTGACACATCCATTCCAAAGATTATAGTTGGCTCCCCTGAGACCTTTGGAAGACCACGGAATTTAAATTCCATCGATAACATCGTATTATATCCTCCACACTACAGCCAAAGTAAGTCTTCGTTCAATGAACAGGGAGCCATTATGGGGTACCAAGTGAGTTACCTTGGCATTAATTTTCAAAGCCACATTCGCCAAGTAATCGATCATTTATATTACGGGAGGAACTATACACCGATTAACAACTCCAACGCCCCGATTTAAACAGCTTTGTTAAACGGTTCGCAAAACATCTCTCTCCGCATAAGTATGCATTGCATCTTCCTTCAGAAACTACATATAAAAGGAATCAAACCATTACACAAAGATAGAGATCTTTTCCGAGGTAGAATGCATAGAATAAACTCGTGGCCCTTTTTAGTCGAGATTTTAAAGCATTGAACATCATTGAAACTCGTGGAATATCGATGGGGAGGAAATCAACATGATGCTATTGGTAACAATGATACGTATAACAAGGAATCGTGAGAATGATAGTTGGGGAATTGCATCAAATGGAAATGACAGATGGGGAGGAGGCAACTCGGATGCCAATGATTCTTGGGTATTGCTTCCAATGAAACTAACACATCCGGAGCGATAATAATGGAGCACTAGTTGGCAATGATTACTTATGTATTTTATCTATCCTTCTTTATCTATCCACTTATATTTCTCTCCATCCTTGTTTATCTATCCACTTTAATAAACCGGACTTGTGCACCATTGAGCTTCACTTGCATACTTTCATACTAAATCAAGCTTGCCAATCACTTCGACCATGATCAGAGTAAAGGTAAACATATGGCTCACCAGTTGCTCTTCTCCGCATACAATCTACACAAGGCATGCCCAACATACAAATTCATGCAAAGTCGCAAGAAGAGCTTCTTTGATTTGCCATATTCTCTCGCATGATCACATACAACTTCATATATGGTTGCGACCTCTTCATAGATTATCGCTAAGGGTTTTGGACACGCCTTCGTGGTTCAACGACGCCTCACCTTGAATTTCGAAGTTCGAGATATTCAATTTCGCACACTCCATAATGAGTCCATATGAATGTGACCGCCACTAATTAATTTGTTGCCGTGCTCTAGAAGGGTTTACGCTTTGGGGGCGAAGTCCCGGTCCGTTGCACTTGGGACTCGCCAAGAAGCAGCAAATGAGAGAATACGGAGCAAGGGGAACCGACGGAGCGAGTTTGGGCCTTTCCTCCCCGATGTGGCAAGTAGAAGTCGGGGGCGCTGGCAAGACATTCAGAAATTCGCAATTAATGCATTGCACGAAAATAAATTCCGATTTTTGCCACGATCCCTAATTCATCTCCAAAGACACGCCCAATTTTCGAATTTTCTGAGAAGGTCTAGGTCAAAGGGTTAGATTAGAACGGCCGGGGCAGCCCGCTGTGGCAACCGAGCCGGCACCCTTCCCCCAGTCAAACGAGGCCAGACCTTGCGGGATCCCTCACAAGAGGGGAGAGTCCGACCCCGTGAGGCGGATCCAAAAGTTCCCGAGGCAGCCCTTCCGGCAAATTCCCCGTCGACGCTAATGACCACCCTCCCGAGCCCTGCCCCTATCCGACCGCTGATCCTCCGCTCGGGCCCCTTCGAAGGTCCAAAAGATTCCAGATCGGGTCCGAGAACTTGTCAAACCGCTGGGCCCCCGATGTCTACCTTGTAGAAACCGGGACTGCTTTGTCGCTCGGCACCGGGATGCTCCTGAATGGCAAATAGACCCCCGCCAAATCGTCCGAATGGCTTAAATTACCCTAGGGAGCAAGTTACACCTGGCCGGTTTTGGCGAAAAGAAGGAAACACTCACGCCTCCACGACAAGATCCCCGCATGCACATCCTAGGCCAATTGACTACGAAAGTGTGATGGAAGTGAGCTACTTTGGCGCTTTCTTGGAGTTCGGGTGGTCTTCCTCGCCACGAACTTGGTCCCTGTGGCAATGTCGACGCTCTCGAGTCCATTGGCGAGAGTCGATCGCGATTCCCGAGAGCGAGGTCGCCCTGGCCCGGCCCCTCGTGGCCTTGGGGAGAGGAAATTTGGGGCAGCCTCCCGAGAGATTTTAGGGTCCAAGCTCAAGGCCAACACCCCAACTCCACTTCAAGACACCTAAAGGTCCCTACGACCGACAAGGAGAGGGCTCTCCAAACGTGAAACCCCGTGGGCTGCCGTGCTCTAGAAGGGTTTACGCTTTTGGGGCCGAGTCCCCGGTCCTGCTGCACTTGGGACCTGGCCGAAAGCAAGAGTCGGAGAATACCGGAGCAAGGGGAACCGACGGAGCGGAGTTTGGGCCTTTCCTCCTCCCCGATGTGGCAAGTAGAAGCCTGGGGCGCTTTTGCGATGGCAAGACATTCAGAAATTCGCAATTAATGCATTGCACCTAAAATAAATTCCTTTTTGCCACCGATCCCTAATTCATCTCCAAAGACACGGCCCAATTTTCGAATTTTCTGAGAAGGTCTAGGTCAAAGGGTTAGCATAGAATCCGGTCGGGGCAGCCCGCTGCAGGGCAACCGAGCCGGCACCCTTCCCCAAGTCAAACGAGGCCAGACCTTGCGGGGATCCCTCACAAGAGGGGAGAGTCCCACCCCGTGAGGCTGATCCAAAAAGTTCTCGAGGCGCAGCCTTCCTCGGCAGCCCCCCCGGTCTGCACGCTAATGACCACCCTCCCCGAGCCCCCGTTCCCCTATCCGGACCGCTGATCCTCCGTCTCGGGCCCCTCTTCTGAAGGTCCAAAAGATTCCGATGACGTCCGAGAACTTGTCAAACCGCGGGCCCCCGATGTCCTCAGAGAAACCGCAGACTTGTTTGTCGTTGGGCACCGGGATGCTTCTAATGGCAAATAGACCCCGCCAAATCGTCCGGAATGGCGAAATTACCCTAGGGAGCAAGTTACACCTGGCCGGTTTTGGCGAAAGAAGGAAACACTCACGCCCTCCACGACAAGATCCCGCATGCACATCCTAGGCCAATTGACTACGAAAGTGTGATGGAAGTGAGCTACTTTGGCGCTTCTTGGAGTTCGGGTGGTCTTCCCTCGCCACGAACTTGGTCCCCGTGGCAATGTCGATGTTCTGAGTCCATTGGCGAGTCGATCGCGATTCCGAGAGCCGAGGTCGCCCGGCCCGCCCCGTGGCCTTGGGAGAGGAAATTTGGGGCAAGCAGCCCCGGAGGGATTTTAGGGTCCGCGCTCTGGCGGCCAACACCCCAACTCCACTTTCAAGACACGGCGCAAGGTCCCGGCCGACCGACAAGGAGAGGGCCTCCTCAAACGAAACCCCGTGGGTTGCCGTGCTCTAGAAGGGTTTACGCTTTGGGGGCCGAAGTCCCCGGTCTGCTGCACTTGGGACCGGGCCGAGAAGCGCCAGCCGAGAATACCGAGCAAGGGGAACCGACGGAGCGGAGTTTGGGCCTTTCCTCCTCCCGATGTGGCAAGTAGAAGTCTGGGGCTTTTGGTAAAGGCAAGACATTCAGAATTCGCAATTAATGCATTGCACGAAAATAAATTCCTATTTTTGCCACCGATCCCTAATTCATCTCCAAAGACACGGCCCAATTTTTCGGAATTTTCGAGAAGGTCTAGGGTCAAAGGGTTAGCATTAGAATCTGGCCGGCAGCCCGCTGTGGTAGGCAACCGAAGCTGGCACCCTTCCCCAAGTCAAACGAGGCCAGACCTTTGCAGGATCCCTCACAAGAGGGGAGAGTCCTGACCCCGTGAGGCTGGATCCAAAAGTTCCCGAGGCAGCCCTTCCCGGCGGCCGCTGGCCCCCTGGTCGCGACGCTAATGACCACCTCCCGAGCCCTGCCTCCCCTATCCGACCGCTGATCCTCCGCTCAGGCCCCTCTTCGAAGGTCCAAAAGATTCCAGATCGTCCGAGAACTTGTCAAACCGCTGGGCCCCCGATGCCTCCGGCAGAAACCGGACTGCTTTTGTCGCTCGGGCACCGGGATGTTTCCATCGGCAAATAGACCCCGCCAAATCGTCCGAATGGCGAAAATTACCCTAGGGAGCAAGTTACACTACCGGTTTTCTGCGAAAGAAGGAAACACTCACGCCCACGACAAGATCCCGCATGCACATCCTAGCCAATTGACTACGAGTGTGATGGAAGTGAGCTACTTTGGCTTCTTGAGTTCGGTGGTCTTCGCCCACGAACTTGGTCCCCGTGGCAATGTCGATGTTCCGAGTCCATTGGCAGAGTCGATCGCGATTCCTGAGAGCCGAGGTCGCCTGGCCCGGCCCCTGTGGCCTTGGGGAGAGGGAAATTTGGGGCAAGCAGCCTCCTGAGGGATTTTAGGGTCCGCTACCAAGGCCAACACCCCAACTCCACTTCAAGACACTAAAAGGTCCCTACCGACCGACAAGGAGAGGGAGCCCAAACGTAAACCCCGGGGGGTTGCCGTGCTCTAGAAGGGTTTACGCTTTGGGGGTCGAGTCCCCGTCGTCTGCTGCACTTGGGACCTCGCCGAGAAGCAAAGAAATGAATAATACGCGAGCAAGGGGAACCGACGGAGCGGAGTTTGGGCCTTTCCTCCTCCCGGCGTGGCAAGTAGAAGTCTGGGGCGCTTTGCAAAGGGCAAGACATTCGTGAATTCTCGCATTAATGCATTGCACGAAAATAAATTCCGGTTTTGCCAGCGATCCCTAATTCATCTCCAAAGACACGCCCCAATTTTCGAATTTTCTGAGAAGGTCTAGGTCAAAGGGTTAGCATTAGAACGGCCGGGCAGCCCGCTGTAGGCAACCGAGCCGCACCCTTCCCCAAGTCAAACGAGGCCAGACCTTGCAGGATCCCTCACAAGAGGGGAGAGTCCCACCCCGTGAGGCTGGATCCAAAAGTTCCCGAGGCAGCCCTTTCCCGGGCACCGGGCCCCCCGGCCGCAGACGCTAATGACCACCTCCCGGAGCCCTGCTCCCCTATCCCACCGCTGATCCTCCGCTCAGGCCCCTCTTCGAAGGTCCAAAAGATTCCAGATCGGCCCGAGAACTTGTCAAACCGCTGGCGCCCCGGATGTCTCCGCCTTGTAGAAACCGCATGACTGCTTTGTCGTTTCGCACCGGGATGCTCCCGAATGGCAATAGACCTCGCCAAATCGTCCGAATGGCTAAATTACCCTAGGGAGCAAGTTACACCTGGCCGGTTTTGCGAAAAGAAGGAAACACTCACGCCTCCACGACAAGATCCCCGCATGCACATCCTAGGCCAATCGACTACGAGTGTGATGGAAGTGAGCTACTTTGGCGCTTTTGGAGTTCGGGTGGTCTTCCGCCACTAACTTGGTCCCTGTGGCAATGTCGACGCTCGAGTCCATTGGCGTAGTCGATCGATTCCTGAGAGCTTAGGTCGCCTGGCCCCGGCCCCTGTGGCCTTGGGGAGAGGAAATTTGGGCAAGCACCTCCCGAGGGATTTTAGGGTCCAAGGCTCGGGCGCCAACACCCCAACTCCACTTCAAGACACCTGCAAGGTCCCGCCAAATGACATGGAGAGGGGCCTCCCAAACGAAACCCCGTGGGCTGCCGTGCTCTAGAAGGGTTTACGCTTTGGGGGCCGAGTCCCCGGTCCGCTGCACTTGGGACCGCCGAGAAGCGCCAGGCCGAGAATACGGAGCAAGGGGAACCGACGGAGCGGAGTTTGGGCCTTTCCTCCTCCCCGATGTGGCAAGTAGAAGTCTGGGCGCTTTTGGTAAAGGGCAAGACATTCGTGAATTCGCAATTAATGCATTGCACGTAAAATAAATTCCGTTTTTGCCGATCCCTAATTCATCTCCAAAGACACGCCCCAATTTTCTAATTTTCTGAGAAGGTCTAGGTCAAAGGGTTAGCATTAGAACGGCCGGGCAGCCCGCTGCGATGCACCGAGCCGCACCCTTCCCCAAGTCAAACGAGGCCGACCTTGCGGATCCCTCACAAGAGGGGAGAGTCCCACCCCCGTGAGGCGATCCAAAAGTTCCCAGGCAGCCTTCCCCGGCAAATGCCCCCGGTCGCACGCTTAATGACCACCCTCCCGAGCCCCCGGCCCCTATCCGACCGCTGATCCTCCGCTCGTGGGCCCCTCTTCGAAGGTCCAAAAGATTCCGGATCGGGCCCGAGAACTTGTCAAAACCGCTGGCGCCCCGATGTCGGCCTTGTAGAAACCGCAGACTGCTTTGTCGTCGCACCGGGATGCTCCGAATGGCAAATAGACCCCCGCCAAATCGTCCTAATGGCGAAATTACCCTAGGGAGCAAGTTACACCTGGCCGGTTTTTGGCGAAAAAGAAGGAAACACTCACGCCCACCACAACAAGATCCCGCATGCACATCCTAGGCCAATTGACTACGAAAGTGTGATGGAAGTGAGCTACTTTGGCGCTTCTTGAGTTTGGGTGGTCTTCTCGCCACGGAACTTGGTCCCTGTGGCAATGTCGACGCTTCGAGTCCATTGGCGTAGAGTCAGATCACGATTCCCGAGAGCCAGGTCGCCTCGTCCCGGCCCCTGTGGCCTTGGGGGAGAGGAAATTTGGGGCAAGCAGCCCGAGGGATTTTAGGTCCAAGGCTCAAGGCCAACACCCCAACTCCACTTCAAGACACGCTAAAGGTCCCTACCGACCGACAAGGAGAGGGTGCCTCCCAAACGTAAACCCCGTGGGCTGCCGTGCTCTAGAAGGGTTTACGTTTTGGGGCCGAGTCCCGGGTCTGCTGCACTTGGGACCGGCCGAGAAGCAGCAGCCGAGAATACGAGCAAGGGGAACCGGACGGAGCGGAGTTTGGGCCTTCCTCCTCCCGATGTGGCAAGTAGAAGTCGGGGGCTTTGGCAGCTGGCAAGACATTCGTAAATTCGCAATTAATGCATTGCACGAAAATAAATTCGGTTTTTGCCACGGATCCCTAATTCATCTCCAAAGACACGGCCCAATTTTCGGAATTTTCTGAGAAGGTCTAGGTCAAAGGGTTAGCATTAGAACGGGCCGGGCAGCCCGCTGTGGCAACCGAGCCGGCACCCTTCCCCAAGTCAAACGAGGCCGACCTTGCGGGGATCCCTCACAAGAGGGGAGAGTCCCACCCCGAGGCGGGATCCAAAAGTTCCCCGAGGCAGCCCTTCCCGGCAGCCAAGCCCCCTCGGTCGCAGACGCTAATGACCACCCTCCCGAGCTCTGCTCCCTATCCGGCCGCTGGATCCTCCGCTCGTGGGCCCTCTTCGAAGGTCCAAAAGATTCCATCGGGTCCGAGAACTTGTCAAACCGCTGGCGCCCCGGATGTCCGCCTTTGTAGAAACCGCACTGCTTTGTCGCTCGGCACCGGGGATGTTCTAATGGCAAAATAGACCCCGCCAAATCGTCTCGAATGGCTTAAATTACCCTAGGGAGCAAGTTACACCTGGCCGGTTTTATGAAAAGAAGGAAACACTCACGCCTCCACGACAAGATCCCGCATGCACATCCTAGGCCAATTGACTACGAAAGTGTGATGGAAGTGAGCTACTTTGGCGCTTCTTGGAGTTCGGGTGGTCTTCCTCGCCACGGAACTTGGTCCCTGTGGCAATGTCGACGCTCCGAGTCCATTGGCAGAGTCGACAAGGACATTCGAGAGCTGAGGTCGCCTCCAACCGGCCCCCGTGGCCTTGGGGAGAGGAAATTTGGGGCAAGCAGCCCTCCTGGGATTTTAGGGTCCAAGCTCCCTCAAGGCCAACACCCCAACTCCATCTTCAAGACACGGGCAAGGTCCCTACCAAATCGATATGGAGAGGGCTCAAACGTAAACCCCGTGGGTTGCCGTGCTCTAGAAGGGTTTACGCTTTGGAGGCCGAGTCCCGGTCTGCACTTGGGACTGGCCGAAGCGGCAGCTGGAGAATACGGAGCAAGGGGAACTGACGGAGCGAAGTTTGGGCCTTTCCTCCTCCCCGATGTGGCAAGTAGAAGTCTGGGCGCTTTTGCAGCGGCAAGACATTCAGAATTCGCAATTAATGCATTGCACCCAAAATAAAATAAATTTTTGCCACGATCCCTAATTCATCTCCAAAGACACGCCCCAATTTTCGAATTTTCGAGAAGGTCTAGGTCAAAGGGTTAGCATTAGAACGGTCGCAGCCCGCTGCAGATGGCACCGAGCCGGGCACCCTTCCCCAAGTCAAACGAGGCCAGACCTTTGCAGGATCCCTCACAAGAGGGGGGAGAGTCCTGACCCCGTGAGGCGGATCCAAAAAGTTCCCGAGGCAGCCCTTCCCGGCAGCCCCCGGTCGCATGACGCTTAATGACCACCCTCCCTGAGTCCTGCCTCTATCCGGGACCGCTGGATCCTCCGCTCGTGGCCCCTCTTCGAAGGTCCAAAAGATTCCAGATCGGCCCGAGAACTTGTCAAACCACGGGCGCCCCGATGTCTACTTTGTAGAAACCGGGTGACCGCTTTGTCGCCGGCACCGGGATGCTCCTTGAATGGCAAATAGACCCCCGCCAAATCGTCCTAATGGCTAAATTACCCTAGGGAGCAAGTTACACGGCCGGGTTTTGCGGGAAGAAGGAAACACTCACCTCCCACGACAAGATCCCCGCATGCACATCCTAGGCCAATTGACTACGAGTGTGATGGAAGTGAGCTACTTTGGCGCTTCTTGGAGTTCGGGTGGTCTTCCGCCACGAACTTGGTCCCTGTGGCAATGTCGACGCTCCGAGTCCATTGGCAGAGTCAGATCACATTCCTGAGAGCTTGAGGTCGCCTGGTCCGGCCCCTGTGGCCTTGGGAGAGGGGAAATTTGGGGCAAGCAGCCTCCCGAGGGATTTTAGGGTCCGCTACTCAAGGCCAACACCCCAACTCCACTTCAAGACACGCCAAGCAAGGTCCCTACCGACCGACAAGGAGAGGGCCTCCAAACGAAACCCCGTGGGCTGCCGTGCTCTAGAAGGGTTTACGCTTTGGGGCCGAAGTCCCCGGTCTCGTTGCAATTGGGACCTGGCCGAGAAGCAGCAGCCGAGAATACGAGCAAGGGGAACCGGGACGGAGCGGAGTTTGGGCCTTTCCTCCTCCCCGATGTGGCAAGTAGAAGTCTGGGGCTTTTGCGCTGGCAAGACATTCAGAAATTCGCAATTAATGCATTGCACTAAAAATAAATTCGCTTTTGCCAGCGGATCCCTAATTCATCTCCAAAGACACGCCCAATTTTCGAATTTTTCGAGAAGGTCTAGGTCAAAGGGTTAGCATTAGAACGGCTCGGGGCAGCCCGCTGCGGCAACCGAAATGGGCACCCTTCCCCAAGTCAAACGAGGCCAGGACCTTTGCGTGATCCCTCACAAGAGGGGAGAGTCCCACCCCGTGAGGCTGGATCCAAAAAGTTCCCAGGCAGCCCTTTCCCGGGCAGCCCCGGCTGCACGCTAATGACCACCCTCCCGAGCCCTGCCTCTATCCGGACCGTTGGATCCTCCGCTCAGGGGCCCCTCTTCGAAGGTCCAAAAGATTCCAGATCGGGTCCGAGAACTTGTCAAACCGCCATGGCCCCGATGCGTCGGCCTTTGTAGAAACCGCGACTTTTTGCCGTCGTCGCACCGGGATGCTCTAATGACAAATAGACCCCGCCAAATCGTCCTGAATGGCAGAAATTACCCTAGGGAGCAAGTTACACTACCGGTTTTTAGCGAAGAAGGAAACACTCACGCCTCCACGACAAGATCCCGCATGCACATCCTAGGCCAATTGACTACGAGTGTGATGGAAGTGAGCTACTTTGGCGCTCTTGGAGTTCGGGTGGTCCTCGCCACTAACTTGGTCCCTGTGGCAATGTCGACGCTCGAGTCCATTGGCGAGTCGATCGCTGATTCCTGAGAGCTGAGGTCGCCTGGCCCGGCCCCTGTGGCCTTTGGGGAGAGGAAATTTGGGGCAAGCAGCCCGGAGGGATTTTAGGGTCCGCCACTCAAGGCCAACACCCTAACTCCACTTCAAGACACCTGCAAGGTCCCGACCGACCGACAAGGAGAGGGGCCTCAAACGAAAACCCCGTGGGCTGCCGTGCCTCTAGAAGGGTTTTACGCTTTGGGGCCGAGTCCCGGTCTCAAGGTAACTTGGGACTGGCCGAAAGCGCAGCCGGTGAATAATCGAGCAAGGGGAACCCACGGAGCTGAGTTTGGGCCTTTCCTCCTCCCCGGAGTGGCAAGTAGAAGTCTGGGCTTTTGCAAATGGCAAGACATTTGTAAATTCGCAATTAATGCATTGCACGAAAAATAAATTCGGTTTTGCCACGGATCCCTAATTCATCTCCCCAAAGACACGCCCAATTTTCGGAATTTTCGAGAAGGTCTAGGTCAAAGGGTTAGTGATAGAACGGCCGGCAGCCCGCTTGCGTGGCAACCGAGCCGCACCCTTCCCCAAGTCAAACGAGGCCAGGACCTTGCAGGGATCCCCCCACAAGAGGGGAGAGTTCCTGACCCCGTGAGGCGGATCCAAAAGTTCCCCAGGCAGCTTTTCCCCGGCCTGGCCCCCTGGCGCGACGCTTAATGACCACCCTCCCGAGCTCCTGCCCCTATCCCGACCGCTGATCCTCCGCTCAGGGCCCCTCTTCGAAGGTCCAAAAGATTCCAGATCGGTCCGAGAACTTGTCAAACCGCTGGCCCCCCCGATGCTCGGTTTGTAGAAACCACACACTGCTTTGTCGTTTCGCACCGGGATGCTCCGAATGGCAAATAGACCCTATGCAAATCGTCCGAAATGACGAAATTACCCTAGGAGCAAGTTACACGGTGGCCGGTTTTGGCGAAGAAGGAAACACTCACGCCTCCACGACAAGATCCCCGCATGCACATCCTAGGCCAATTGACTACGAAAGTGTGATGGAAGTGAGCTACTTTGGCGCTTCTTGAGTTCGGTGGTCTTCCGCCACGTAACTTGGTCCCTGTGGCAATGTCGACGCTCGAGTCCATTGGCAGAGTCAGATCGCATTCCGAGAGCTGGAGGTCGCCTGGCCCCGGCCCCGTGGCCTTGGGGAGGAAATTTGGGGCAAGCAGCCCTGAGGGGGATTTTAGGGTCCGGCCTCAAGGCCAACACCCCAACTCCACTTCAAGACACGGGCGCAAAGGTCCCTACTGATGTCGACAAGGAGAGGGCTCCAAACGTGAACCCCGTGGGCTGCCGTGCTCTAGAAGGGTTTACGCTTTGGGGGCCGAAGTCCTCGGTCCTCCGCCACTTTAACTTGATCCCCTGTGGCAATGCCTGCGATTCTCAGTCCATTGGCGAGCCAAATCGCTGGTTCCGGATGAGGGGGGGTTGCCCGGCCCTTCCCCGTGGCCTTGGGAGAGGAAATTCGGGGCAAGCAGCTTCCTGAGGGATTTTAGTGTCCAAGGCCTCAGGCAACACCCCAACTCCACTTCAAGACATGGCGCAAAGTCCCTACTGAATCGACAAGGAGAGGGCCTCCAAACGTGAAACCCCGCGGGCTGCCGTGCTCTAGAAGGGTTTACGCTTTGGGGCCGAGTCCCGGGTCTTCCTCGCCACTTTAACTTGATCCCCGTGGCAATGTCGGCATTCTCGAGTCCATTGGCAGAGCCAAATCAAGGGTTCCTGGGAGGGGAGGTTGCCCGCCCTTCCCCGGGGCCTTGGGGAGAGGAAATTCGGGGCAAGCAGCCTTCCTGGGGATTTTAGTGTCCGCCTCAAGGCCAACACCCCAACTCCACTTCAAGACATGGCGCAAAGTCCCTACCGACCGACAAGGAGAGGGCCTCAAACGTAAACCCCCGTGGGCTGCCGTGCTCTAGAAGGGTTTACCTTTTTGGGGCCGAAGTCCCGGCTCTTTGGCCACGGAACTTGGTTTCCGCAGCAATGTCAACGCTTCGAGTCCATTGGCAGAGCCAAATCGCGGGTTCCTGAGAGGGAGGTTGCCCGCTCTTCCCCTGGGCCTTAGGGAGAGGAAATTTGGGGAAAGCAGCCTCCTGAGGGATTTTAGGGTCCGCCTCCGGGCCAACACCCCCCAACTCCACTTCATGACACGCCGCTAGGTCCCTACCGAATCCGACAAGGAGAGGGGTCAAACGTAAACCCCCGTGGAGTTGCCGTGCTCTAGAAGGGTTTACGCTTTGGGGCCGAGTCCTAGTCTCAAGGTAGCTTGGAACGCGGGTCGAAAGCCGCGTACGAGAACGCATAGCAAGGGGAACCGACGGAACGGAGTTTGGACTCGTCCTCCTCCGATGTGGCAATTAGAAGTCGGGGGGCGCTTTGCAAAGGGCAACACACGATTAAATTCATAATTAATGCATTGCACCTAAAATAAATTCTGATTTTTGCCACCGATCCCTAATTCATCTCCAAAGACACGGCCCAATTTTTCGAATTTTTGAGAAGGTCTAGGTCAAAGGGTTAGCATTAGAACCGTTTGGGCAGCCCGCTATGCAGGGCAACCGAGCTGATTTGGAAGATTTGAAGATGCAGCTTGACTTCAAGCCACAAAGAAACATAAATTTAGTGGTCGCTTCTATCACCAAAGTTGAGAAAAATCCAAGCCGACCGGCCCATCACAAACTTCTAAGAATGTGCATTTGAAAGATTTAGAACATGGAAGTGTCCCATTTGTAAGAGCTACAGAGAGTCCAAAACCACAAATAATCTCGTAGCCGGTTCTACCAAATCCAAGTCGAAATGTCGCAGAAAACCTCAGGTTCAAATGGCAAATCGAATCAAGAAGGCTTATATCCAAATGTAAGAATGCAAAATATCTTCAAGAATCCTTCGGATCATGTTCATGCATATGTATCAATGCTAGATTGTACCCAAGAGAAAATATAACAATGTACAAAACATAGGTTTATTGAACAAAAGATCACTTGAACAATTCAAAGATACTCCTCCCGAGCTTGGCTTATGGTTTCTATCGTGGAAGTCCTCCACTTGTCCATCCCCTTTGAACCATAGCTCCATGTCAGTATGTCCGGGCGTCACCATGCATATGTCGACGCTTAGTATCATGTTAATGCCGTTTTCCTGTGGTGCTTCCAAACCCCGACCATCTTTTCAAGAAGCACCCTCATCATGCTAGGCAGCTCAATCGGTTCCTAGCAATTTGGTCGCCTTCTCACCAATCACATACTTCTTTAACACTTTCATCCGATGGATCGTTGTTTCATAGTCCTCATCTTCGAAAGTGGGAGGAGGGGGTTCACTTGAGGATTCCCTTCCTTCTCATGCCCTCGACGGCTCCTACACCAAGCTATAGATTAGAAAATAGATAAAATACAATAAAGTGTATAAACTACGAGTGTAGCCTTACTTGTGAAGACAGTTCCATATCTCTCTCGCTTCTTGAATCCTCATCTCCTCCCCAATCTGGTTCAAGGCCGAAGCATACCTTCCATGGCCATGTATCCCAAAAAGCAATAAAGAAAAAACTCACAATAATCGCGAATGAAAAAAACTAGGATCCGGTGGATCGCTCGCAATACTCAAATCATAAAAGAAATGGGAAAAATGAAAGCCGCCCGATGACTTTAAAGAACAGAGACGCCGCTTTTAGACGATAGACGCCGCTTAACGACGCTTAAAGGTCGCTTAACGACGCCTATAACGACGCTTTCGGGCTATAACGACGCCGCATTTAAATTTGTTTTGTTTTCAGAGGCCGAGATGCCATATATATTGCCCTATTAGTCCTCCAAATTCTCCGCCTGGCCCTCTCGCCCCCGCCTCCAAATTTTCCTCCTCCTCCTCCGGCTTCGAGCTCCTCACCTACATCCGCCATGGCCGCTTCCCCGATGCATGCCCGCTGATGCCGCACTGCAGGCCGTAGGTAGGCGCCGCTGAGCACCCTGAATCGCCTTCCAAATCGAAAGTGGCTAGAGACGAAACCTAACCCAAGAAAGGCCGGAGTTCAAGCAAGCCATGACAAAGTCGGCGCGGATAGGGTAAGAAAGACCTCGCCGCGATTATCGGGAGGCGAACCTTCCTCAATACGCCGTGCTCGAAAGTGCCCAAGAAATGCATGGTGAGCTTCGTTGTGCTTGGCCCGTATGCTAGAGGATAGGGCCTTGGGAAGGGAAACATTTGTCAAGCCCTACTTTCAAAAGTTGCACTGCACCAACCAGTGGCATGGGAAGTGCTCGCATACGAATTCCTTTGGGGAAACAGACACCACACCGAGGGCTTGATTCCATGCTTCTCGAGGCTTGTTCTCGACGGGGTGGAGGAAATCACCGCCGAAAGCACCTTCGAGCCTCGCTGAGTGGATCACACCGATGCTGATATATACCACTAGATGTGCACCGCATCCACTTTGTTTTGTGTATTTGAATTGTGTATGGGTTTTTATATGACTTTTGTATTTTGAAGGAATACATATATGATTTTGTATATGAATCTTGCATTTTGAAGGGAATCTTCACATTTTATGATTAATTAAACATAAAAGCGGTACTCAATCAGTATGTAGAACTGCCCCGACGGGCGCCTTGCAAGCCATAGGTCTATACTAGGATGCCAATTAACTTGGCATAAATGTCTATGATAACTTCAAGTTGCAATACTAATGTTGCCTAATATGGTTTGTAGTATACACAAATTCGCATGCCAAAGTATTTTCTTATTCATATGTGGGAAGAAAATATAATAATCATAATAAAGTAATGAAGGTTCAATCGATGGTAGTCTTCTATCATGACAATAGTCCGCCCCAACCCCCAACCTCCCTATTCGACCGCCATCTCTTTCTTCACCTTCAAATATGCGGAGCGAGCCTTTACATGGAACTACGAACCACCACCGATCTTGCAAAGGATCCGAACGAAGGTGACCTACAAAACCTCTATTACATTAGTTCCTTTGTTAATGACATATATAAATTTTATTGCATCCAAGTAAACATACTTATTCACATTGCTCAACCCTCACGAAAGTGTGTCTTGACCACGATACCGACGAAGTTGAATCTAGTGAATACAAAAGCCACTCGCATCTTTATTATGATCGTGGCATGAGCACCAAGACACACAAGATCAAACCATTCGCATCAAACAACATTGTTTTGAATGCACTACCGACATCAACCTCCATGATAGTCTTTATAGTACCAATCCATTCCAACATTGCCCTCGATTGGGTTTGGGTTCCAGACTACCACCGCAAACCTGCATTTAAACTTTGCTGATATACCACAATCATAAGTGCGCGGCCATGATCCACACTTGTCGCCGAAAGTGAGCACCGTAAGACCATATTGATGCATATGAATTATACTACAAAGTAAAGGAACAAATGTTCAAAATAACGAACGAAACTCGTGGAATTATATGCTATTAAGTTGCACTTACAAATAGTGACACGCCTTTAGCATATGCAAATTCTTCGCTAGAAACATGTTCACACGCTGTCTTTGCCATCTCTAGTTGTTCGAGCAGCCATTTATTGTTTATCTCACTTGGCAGACCCCTAGATGATCCTGAAGTGGTTGTTTGCGCATTCTTTGTCGATAGCGCCTTTCTCTCCTCATCTCTTTTATTTTTTCTTCCTCATATTTTTTATCCATTTTTCCATGGGAGTGGAGTTGTAGATGAGAAACTTATTGACTTTTGCCTCGCTCTTCTAGTGTGAACAATTTCTTCTCGTGGTCTTCCTTCGAACTTCTCCAATTATAGTTGGAGTGTCTTCATCGGGTCCATAATCGGGAGCATTGGGGTGTAGATCGCCAAGAACTCCTGGACATAGAATAATGACTCTCGTATAATCCAACCCCTACCATGCAACCCTCCTCGCCTTGCTCTTCTCGACGCACTAAGTCCTTGAGGACCTTCGTAAAGCCGCTTCTATAAAAACATCCATCTAGGATTTGTTGTGCCTCGCAAGCACTACTGGCCCACTAAAATGCACTAGTAAGTGAGTTTGTATGTCCGTAAAACTTGTTGGGAATTCTTTCTAGCATACAACATGCCTCAACGACCTTAGTTCGTGATGTCCGCAATTTCATTTGTTTGCAGATCTCCTTCCTTGTAATCCATCTAAATATCATTTAAGAAAGAAAAAGTTAAGGAGAGTTCAAAGATCGAAAGTGTTTTCTAAACTGCATTTAACCTCGAAAACTCGATAGGAGACATATTGCATGTAGTGGACCGTCTACGGGCGCAGACGCGACCCTAACAACAATAGGCATAACAAACCGCAACATCTTATGCCAATCATGAGATTTCAACCCGCTTAACTCCCCTTCGCTAGAGAAACAATTACGCTAACGAATGCATATATCCCCGTCGGAGTCTTTTTATTGCCTTGATCGCTTCTCGAACGGGTTTCATACATTTTCTAGGCACGATCCAATCCACTTGTGGCCTTATTCCTTCTTCGACATTTAACCATGCTTTAGATTTTGATCCAGCTTCTTGTAGATCTTCTCGCGTGATCTCGGTCCTTACGTCCGGTGATATGCTTCCAAATAGACGCCAAACGCTTTTAAAGATGTGCATGGGATCAAGAAGATGATGGATCTTCAATTCTGTCCAATAGGGTAGAAGGAAGAAGGATGCTTTCCACTTCATTCCCTTAACCTTATTTCCTTCAGCGGCATCCCACATGTTACCCCAATCTCTCATTGTCAACCTTTTGGGAGGCTCTTCAGTGCAATGTTTTTCTCTTTGGACCCACGTGATCGGGGTCGACATTTTCCATTGGCGATATCTCTTGAAGTTTGCATAGACATTTTTGTGCAATGCCGCTGACCGCGAGAGTTCAACTGCTCAAACCCACACAAGTGACATGCCGCATATCCGCATTAATTGGAGTCCGTAGAGTTCATACAAACCAGCCAATCGCCGTTGTCCACATTAAGATTGCTCTCAAGGTAAATCTTCGCTCAAAGACGGTTCTCTTGAGACATCGTGAACTTCAATACCTTCACCCACAATGTCAAAAGCTCATCAATAACTATTTTCAGATATGGATCTAGACTTTCCCGCTTCTTCGGTCCTCGAACTAATAGTACTACCATTAAATGGCTAGTCTTCATGAGTAACCACGGTGGTAAATTATAGTTGATCAACACCATCGCCAAGTTGACCACGCTGGCCGATTGACGCCCATAAGGATTAACACCCATCCGCTACCAACCCTAACTGAGATTTCGCGGGTCTCTTCCAAATTCCGCCATGTTTCATCAATATGCTTCCATTGCTTGCAGTCACTAACCACGCTGAGTACATTGTCACTGACGATTAGCGCACACCAACCCATGAGCTGGGTTAGAGATTCACATCAAAACAATAGCCTTATGCGAGGGATCAATGGAAAGTAGCGAACCACCTTCATCTGACGATCTTTCCCTTTGGCATCCGTGATTGTACCTAGAGGCACCACATTTAGGGCATGTTTCTCGTTCTTGTAGATGTCATCCTGATAATATACCATGCAATCATTTGGACAAGCGTGAATCTTATGGTAGCCTAAAACCAAGAGGTCGCCAATATATTTTTTATTTTAGTGCGACTTTTGGGCATAGTGTTCCCTTTGTGGGAGTATTTTCTCTTGCAATAACCTCGTATAAAATAGACCTTTACGATACATTCAACTACAAATTCAATAAGTCAAGTGATTGCAATTGTACTTACTCTAACAAAGCCGTAATACCGCATTGCTCCATTTGAATTTGGCTTGAAGGTTTAATATCAATAAAGATGTCGCCAATCTAGATATGCTTGCACTGATATAATGCTTTATGCGCCTCCTCCAATAAAACGCGGATCTTCATGACCATCGCTAGGGAGTATTTATATCGCCATCTAGGTCGCTGTCGAAGATTGGGCCAAATGCATCTAACATGTCTCATATGGGTTCCTCAACTTCCATGAAGTCGCCCATAGGGGCATTGTCATCATCTTCATCATCGTGATTCCCGCTCATCTTCATCATTGTAATTTTCATTATGCTTGTGCCCATGTTTGTACCATATACCGCTTAATGTATTCTAATTTCGCTATCCGCAATGACTTTTGATGTCGCCAATTCAAGACGCTTTGATGTGGTCTTATATCCACTTGCCTACCCCGCGCACGCCGATTAAACGGAAATATATGTGATTGATACATACATTGAGAGCCCGTTTGTTAAATTTTAAGCATTTAATAACGAATCTAAATATAAAATTTTATGTCATAATCAAAGCATATATTGAAGATATAATACACATTTATCTTCAATATGTGCAATCTCATTCCAAGAGAAGAAGAAGAAGAATTCAAGAAGAAGAAGAAAAATGGTGCATTCCGACAAAAATTATATGAGTAATTTGAGTACATCATCAAAGGACCTCCTGTATTGGTCTACCGTATTCATATTCAATGAACAATTCATCACCAATACACAAAGTTTTTATAGCATAAACCATGATATATCTCCGGCCAATTTTACGGCTAAAAAATCTTCTTGGTCTTTGTTTGCCCTCGACAAATTCACAATTGGTAGCTTCAGTGATTCTCGATAGAGCTATTAATAAAAGCAAGAAGGTTTCCATGCAACCCAGGACGACCATCAATATATGTGAAGCTTAAGTGAGAGTCACCGGGCTTGATATTGTTCGTGCATTTGAATTTAGGCCATAGATGAGCATGCGCCAATCGATGCTTTACTCAATTTATGCCAAGTGTCCGAAGTTATATTCAGACCTACATATGGCATTAAAGGAAATGGGCTGTATTCATCTTTGACTTTCACACTAGTCATAATATATAATCCCAAAGCCAAAGACCGGGACCAATTATTTTAATCATGTAATCGCTTCTACCCCAATATGTAAATTGCTCCCCCATAAATAATTGGCTTGCCTCTAGGCCATGCATTGAATTTCTTACGATCTTTATCTCAGAAGGGCTGGACCAAATGGACTAGTGAAGGTGGAAGATTATTTTCTTCACATGATCTAGTACATTCCAATTTTGATGAACATTGTCATTCCTCCAATCTTGGCAAATCCACCATTGCACGACGAAGTTCTATCAATGTAATGGGATACCTTTTGAGGAAGTTGATGGCTTTTGTTTGGGGTTTTCTATGAACGATTCATAGTATCAACATCATCTACTTCCAATGACAACATAACCCCAAAAATCTATATAATCGCTTCGAAGCTCACTTCATTCTCAATTTCTTCCTAACAAAATACAAGCAAACTAAGTTAAGACATCGATTCAAGTACATGAGAGTAGTTGATTATCGCTCATAAGATTCGTATTATTATACCTCGCTGAATACCCCACATGTGGCCCGAGCACCGGATTTGCTCCGCATTCACCATATTTCAACATGGTCGAGGACGCCTTTTCTCATCCGCTTTATTTGTCCTTTGCACATCGAACAATTGCAATATAACCGCCTCACAAGTACAACCGCAAAAAAAGTAACATCTTATATTATAATGTTATTGTGTAAGTGTTGACCCCAAATTTTAATTTGACGATCCGCATTTGATCAAGCCAATGGAGGAGATGATGCCACGCCATATCCTTAAAAATAACTTGGGTTTTTTTTGGCTAGGGTTAGCGAGGGCGCCATCGCGACCTTCGAGGTCTCTACCATTATTTGATCCTCATTCTACGAAAGCAAAATTTGGGCAAAAACGAAGATGTATTATAGGGTTCCAAGCATGAGCTCGAAGTTCTCGCGGGCTATGGCCACCATCGAAAAGATGGTCAGCCAAGAACGACGATATTTATTTTGAGGTTGATGTTGGCGAAAAATTAGTAGATCGGTAAGAAGCCCGAGCCCAAATAGATCGCGGCTCCCCCTCTTCAAGATCCTTCCGCCATATGTAATAGCAGAGCTGCCGCTTTTTGTTTCCTCGAATCCGACAGCTAGGGTGTGGCTATATCTTGGAGTTCAAACTCGAACATGGTTCAAAGTCTTGAAGAACAAGCATATGATTTTGACGCGATAATGTGCAAATTTACATCTATTTTCCTTCAAGCCGCTTCATCGATCAAAAGCCGCTCGAGTAGAGCGCGTATAATGTCTCAAAAGTCGGGCGTGGTACACCTTTTTCTTTTTGGTTCCAGAGCATGCTACACAATAAGTATTCTTCTCCTTGATCACGCTACACAATAAGTATGCTTCTCCATGATCCGTGATATCGCAAGAACTTATGTGGGTCCAACTCGCTAGATGGTCGTCCCAAGAACCAGAATCCCAGCTTCGTTGATGTTAGGCATCTTTCTCGAACTTCTATTTACAGAGGTAATGATACTTCTTCTCATGTTTGCACACCTCTTCCTTTTGAAACAGAGCCTCGAGCCTCTCCACATTGTTCCGTAAGAGAAACATTTAAAAATGTTTTTAATTATAAGCTTTCTTCCGCTTTGCAAATAATTTTTTCAGAAATGTTGCATCTTTTTTTATGCCATTATCATCTTTTGTGTATGAGTTGGTCCATTCATAGCTTTGGTAGTCATAATTTGCTTAGCTTAGGTATGCCCCACGCTGTGAGGACCGAAGTTTTATGTCTTTTGGTTTTAGAATCAACAATATGAATAGAAAGACCTGTTTTGTCTTCCTGAAGCTTCCTCGTAATCAATACATCATGTTGTATCTTGAATGCGATTGGACCTTCACCTTTACATGGTAAGCTGATCCATGTATATGTATATGTTATGAAAGTACCATAATGCTTGAGCCATTAGTCTTAAGTTTGTAAGTTGATATGTTTCTCAAATACGAGAGGCGGATGACGCCGCTTTCAAATCGTGCCTTTGCACGATGTGCCATCATGGAACAAGATGATTGCCGTGATGTGCACAAATAACCGGTTTATGAAGCCATTGCAGCCATTATATTATAGCCTTATTCTTTGCAAAAGAAAAGCTTTCTTTCAAGGTATGCTCGATCCCCATTTACACATTCCTCTATCAAATAGCTATTAGCTGGTGGCAATGCCACAATGACAATTCTTTTGCATTTTCTACATCCAAGCAAAGATAATTTAAACATGGCTCCACAATAATTTATCTTGGCAGTTATGCCTTTGTATCTCATGTGTGCAAGTTAGTAGGTTCTGCTTAATCACAAGAACCATTTCTAGAATGTTCTATTTTCTCGCCTTCCACATTGTTTTGCAGGTGTAGGAACTTTAAAAAATGCACCAAGTGATCCCCGGTGAAACGGTTATTTAAAGAAGCTGCCAACTAAACATAATACAATGGGAAACTATTTTCTTCTATAAAACACCACAGCTTGTGTGGCCAAGCTTTTGAAGAAGAAAGGCAAATGTATGCAAAGAATAGTATAGCAACAATAGTGGCAACAATTGTACTTTGTTGTGCCTGATGTCAAATTATGCTTTGAGTTGCCACTATATGCTTGAGTTGCTACTATATGCAAGAAGAAATAGCCATTTGAAGATACCGAAGAGCATAAATGGAGATACAATTTTCTTTTTAATAAATTCGGGTTTCACATCCATGACCTTGGGCATTTCACAACCCACTATATTGAATAAGAAAAACTTAGAAAGTGCAAATAGAATTTGACTTGAAGTTCAATTTGAAAAAGAAACTATTGGAGTCGTGCAAATTATTAAGTATACAGATACAAATTTGATAGGACATGGTCTCGCATATAAACCTTTGTATATGCAATTTACGCTTGATTATTGAAGATTTTTTATGCATCATGGTCCCGAGGAGCTCTCATGAAAATTCAAACTCGAGAACAAGAAACATCATTTTTCCAATGCACCCCATTCTGTTGTAGCCTTATTCTTTGCAAGGAAGGCTAAAACTCCATTCTTCTTTTCTTCTATCATGTGCAATCTAAGAAGGCAAAGTAGTTTTGATGACAGATAAACATTAGCAAGGGAATGTTTTCACATCATGCTCGCCATTGGTTTGCAAATATATATTTCAAAAGATTCTCATGAGGTCATGTACCACTATTGATCAAAATTATAACAACTAACCGTGGAAGGATTCAAACAAAGAAAGAAAGAAAATGTTAACACATTACTTACTCCAAGAAATTGGGTTCCATTTGTGAAGTAAGAATTCATTGCAAACTATAATACTATAATTTGTGAAGTATGAATTCATGCCGAGTATAATATATACTCTCCTATGTCATTTACGCTTCCACCCTATGCCCAAAGAACGCCGGGCAATCAAGCTAATAGTCAAGATATAAAGTTAACTAATCATTCAAAACATGTTTATGGTACATACATCTACGATTCATTTCATGCACACCACCCCAAAATTCTAGGAAGACTAGGTCCACCGGGTCTAATTGACTATTTGTGGCAATTGTTGGGGTAACATTCTTGCTAGTCGCCATGTAACTTTCTCAAAGTCTTTCACTTTTACGCTCAAATTCCTTCCGACGTCATTCATGTTGTTTTTCTAGTAAACAATAAAAATATTAATAAAAACCATGTAATAATATAATAATTATAAATATCCATGTTTTTTTCATGATTTTATCAAATGTTTATTCTTAAGATCTCGATTCATACAACGCTTATGATATTTAGAAAGCATTTGATTGAAGGGTGCCCAACCCGATACATCTAGTCCTTCCATTTGAAATGGAGTCGCACCAAGACCTTTATATTCACGCAACCTTTCAAATCTTTTGTAATCTATGAAGATTGAAACTTCGCTCGAGGTGCATAAACCCGATACATTTAGTCTTCCATCCATTCGATGGAACCGACCAAGATCTTTGATCATGCATCCCTCAAGTTTTAACATACTTTCAAGATTCAATCTTCTAATCTATTAGCATTTGGAGGTGTTTAACTCTAACACAAAGATTAAAGCAGCAGATCTTACCTTATGAAGACCCACGCCCGCAAAAATCCAAAACAAACGAAAGTGAAAATAACAAGTAAATAACCCGAAGAAAGTCGGGTTCCCGCCATATTTGACGCCGCTTATCGACGCCTCAGGTGGTGACGCCGCTTAACGACGCCAAGCCGACGCCGCCTCCGACACCTAGGCATGCCACATCGCCTTTGCGCCACCGATGCCCCCTCATATGCCACGCCGATGATTATGACGCCGCTTAACGACGCCAAATGATCATAACGCCGCTTAAACGACTAACCGTGGATTGTTTAACATAAACGTAAACAACATACAATACAAATAACACAAATAAATAAAAATACCGATTGTTCCCATTCATAAAATAAGCTTATACAACGACAACACAAATAGATAAAAACTTATTGTTTCCATTCATAAAAAAAAGCTTATACATTACTTATGTCCATCCCGAGGATCGCGATGCTTTGATGCAACCATTTGCATCATTATCCCACCATTAATGTCGCTTTCTTTTGTTTGGCCTTGAGCCATTCTACCCTCCGCTCCCCGCATGGAACGCCGTGATGTTAGTGCAATCGAAGTCTTTTCACCATCTTTGCCACGATGGTGAAGGGAGGGTTCTCGGAGAAGCTGGGGGTTGCCGGAGTTGTCTTCCCTTGGAGGAGGAGGATTACCGCTAGAAGGAACATATCATAAGGTGGTGGTCTTCAACCCACGACCATTATAGCAAGATAGGAAGAACACTCAAAAAAATAAGAATAACAAAGAACTTTATCGATGGATCCACTTATAACGTGGATGTAGGGTTAGGTTAGGGTTTTTATTTGGCAAAAAAAAAAAAAAATCCTTCGCGGTCACGCCGTTAAACGACGCTTAAGCCGACGCGTCTTGACACGCAGTAAAAGTGCAAAGCAAATTAAAAGACATTGGCGCCACGTCAATACGCGGATATCGTCATTGCCATGAAAACGCTCAACGACGGCGGGCGCTGCCTTTGACACGCAGTCGCCAAATTTTGGCACTTCAAAGACCATGCCACGCAGTGACGTGGACACGCCAAGATTGTGCAACGCCGCTCAACGACGGCATCGGGGCGCTGTTTTGACATCGCTTTTCCGCCGCCTTTGAATCGCCCCATTTCCACGCGATGACGGCCACACGACGCTTCAGTTTCAGGAAACGCCGTTGAACGACGCTTTAGTTCGTGGTTTGACACTCCAGCTCGCCAAAATTTGGCGCCAGCATCCATGCCACGCAGTAAACCGGCACGCCACCGGGATGACCGTTGCTGAACGACGCCGAACGACGTTGTCGCCGTTGAACGACGATGATCGCGCCGATCAACGACGACGATCCGACGCTTCATCGACGACGCCACGCCGCTGGACGCCGACGATCCCTTTGTAGTGTCGATCTCCTTTCCGACCGCGATCTCGGGCGTAACCGCGACATGGACGCGTCAATCGCAGGAGGAACTGTGGATTAGGTATTTAGTTGATTGAATAGCCTAAACCTTATTCCAGCCTTCAACCAAAAGGGTTTAGCCTATTAAATCACCCCTAGTAGCCAAGCATTCCGAGATTGACTTAACTAAAGAACCTAACTCTATGTATGATATAGATTAGTTCTTATTCTTTAGTTCTATGATGATGTGATGGACTATGAATCTCGGTGAACTCACCAGATTGGGAAGGGGGTAGAGACTTGAAGCTTAGTAGATGATGCCCTAGATAGTCCCTCTTAGTGCATTACTAGATTTCGCCTGTACAAGAACCCCACCGGGTTGTGGGGTGAAGGGGACCAGACCGCTCGTAACTGTGTTCGTTCCTCGACCCTTGACCGACCGCGGTAAAGTCTACCGGGATCGAGTGACTAGGTTCCAATGGCTTGCCAAAGTGTGGGCAAGGCATGGGCTCGGCTACACCGTGGGGTGGAGTTCACCTTCCAAAGGTTAAGTCGAATAAGGGCAAAGTGGCTCTCTAGTCACCTTGGGTCAGCATGTAGATCTCGGTGGGAGTGATCCCCACCGCCCCATCGGCCCGGGAGATGTAAACCGTGAGTAGCCCCTTTGGCTATGCACCCGGCGGGCTAAGGCCAAAAGTCCCAACACTCTTCAACCTACTCTGCAAAGTGTGTACAGAGGGGCGGATGGAGTGGACAACCCAATGCCATGTTCTTATGCCGCCCAATCCATTGTCATGATTCTCCTCTCAAATGAACTTTGAGACCTAAGCTTGTCACCCATCCCCGTCCGAGCCTTGGGTAGGAACTTCCTTTGTATTGTGCCGATCTTTGTCTATGCAGATGTTGATGTACCACCCTTCGAGGTGGATATATGATGTTATGTTACTAACGCATGTTTACGCCCCGCCGCTAGGTAGGCCCCGAGGAGACGGGTAAAATGACCCTTCATTCTTCCCCACCGCGGATTCCGTGATGATCACAAAGATCTCGCGGAGGGCCCTATATCAGTATGGCAATCGTATGGGGATGAATCTCGCGTTGTATAATGCGCGGCATCGTGATAATGAAGTAGGGGACGTCATTAATGGTATCGAGCTATGTTCTTGAGACCAAGAGCAAAGCACCGATTATGCTCCCAAAGAGTACTAACTTGATAGGATCCTCAAGCCTCCCGAAAGTGGAAAAATTTTTCTCATTTTTGTCGCTTATGCTAAGCTAGTAATATTTAAGGAATTGAACTTAATAAGACAAAAAAAAAAAAAAAAAAAAAAAGGAATGAGCTAAAAAATCTTTGCCAGTAATAGTGGTTCACGTGTCGCTACCGTCAAAGAACTAAACTTTAGTTCTTGAGCTTAGGCGCCAGCCGCGAGACATCGAGCCAAGATCACTCAAACATGATGAATTTGAGAAAAATAATGTGGTAAGGCTAGTTCTAAGATAGGAATTAATTAGAATAGCATGTTTAAATTACTTTAAATTACATGTAACTAGGAGATTCGATACCGCTACCGGGTCTAAAAAACTAAACTTTAGTTTTTGAGATGGCGCCACCTGCGTGAGACCAATAAGTAGGAAAAGTCCTAAATAAGTGTAAGTTTTAATTAAATAGGTGCCTTTAGCATGTTAAATAGAGCAACTTGAATTTTGACCTAAAATTTACTAAGTTATAAATAGAAGTAGACCCCCTCATTTGCACGCTCCTCGCTTTAGAAATTAGCTCCCCGCCCCTAAGGCGACATCTTTGGCCGATATCCGATTGTCAAACCATCAAACATGGCACTGACTCAAGCAGACGGGCAAAGGAAGCCCTCGCCCAGCGAAGCACCAGGGCCACAAAGCGCCGACCTTATTCGCGATGCTTCGTGGATGTGCTAATTAAAGGGGTCGCTCGCCTTCGCCGCAGGAGAGCATCCTTAAGAGCAAGATACATCTGATCCCATTGATATCTTCAATCAGCAGTGGAGTAAAGACGAGGCCTCATCACCAACCTCCATGGATGAGGAGACAAGGGAAGTTTACGAGGAGATAGAGCGAGATTCGAGAGCAGAAAGGAAAGAGAACCACTGATGCAAAGAACAGATCCTCAAGACTCAAGAGGAGGAGGCACATCGAAAGGAGGACAAAGGAGCAAAGAAGAGCACAACGAGCCGAGACTAGAGCCGCGAAGAAGCAGACCTCAAGGCTATCGTGAAAGTATGAACGCCGAGAGAGGAAAAAGAGAACAAAAGAAGAGGAAGAGGGAAGAAGAGGAGCGAAGCGGCCGAGGAGCCCAAGAAGAAGAAAGGGAAATGGGTGGGAGCCCCGAAGCTCAAGGAAGTCCCTATGGTGAAAAAGCCCAACCCCAAGATCACCATTACCAACGCCACCCGATCATCCCCCTCGACCTCCTCGGGTTCTTCCGACGAAGAACCTAACCGCAACACAGAGGGGCAAGTTCTTCCAAACCCCTAGTTGCCGAAAGGTGTTACCGCTGGAGCGTGTAGCAAAATAACAAGAGCAAGAGGGACACGTTGAAGAAGCCCCCTCCCCATCCAAATGGGACAGAAGAAGCAACCCCCACCGCCGGAGTCCTATGTAACTAACCCCTAAAAATCTACGAAATTAAAAGATGCGGAGCATGAGGCCTATATGTAGGAGTGGGAGGCATACAACCCTACCATCGAGAAATGTGGTAACGGACGATCGAGGGCGACACCCAAAGAAAAGCCACTCTAAGGCCGCCACCACCTAAGCCCAAGGTCCCAAAAAGCCCCGCCTGCAAGAAGCTCACCAGTGAAGCAAAATCGAGCAAAGAGCACTACGGAGATTCGCACTTCCAAATAAGAAGCCACGGCCTCCTAATTCCCCTCGCGGCCCCTTTGCTCGGCTAGATCGAGAGGTGATGCAGACTTTAGGACGGACTACTGTGGTCACGGATGAGATGTCACCATCGCAGAAGCGGCGAGCGTAAAATAGTGCAACATTTTGAAGACTCCGACGGCTTGCAATCGCTCATGGGTTTAGTAACACCGATGAGGCAAGATATGCAACTTGCTACCGCATTAAGGAGAACGCCTTTAAACCTTTGTAAATAATCAAAAAATTTTGTAATATAGAACAATTTTGAGTACTTTTAATTGTCCGAACTTGCTTAATTAGGACAAGTTAGCAGTGTTTTAGTTTTTATTTTAGTAAAATAGACATTTGCAGACCGAAGGCGGATGTCTCACACCGTCAAGAAACTAAACTTTAGTTTTGAGCCAGGCTTAAGCCGTGGAAACCTTGCCCAAAATTTCTGCCTAAAATGTACCCAAATTGACCAAATAAGGGGTCAATTCTACCCGATTTGATGAGCCCGCCATCCTTACACCCTTAATTACCTAAAATGGACACGCTTTTGATCAAATGGGACTGATGTCTCATAGGTCGCTACCGGGTCAAGAAACTAAACTTTAGTTTTTGAGCTTTAGGCGCTTAGTCAGGAGACCTCCTACCATTTCTTCACCGTAACTTGCCCAAATGATCTTCAACCCGCAGAGTATAGCATCTTTAGGTAATCCAAACATGCTCAAACCCTTTGAATTAGTCTTCAAATTCCCATTTTGACCTCAAGATAGGCTAGAATTGCCCAACCCCAAGAATTTTCCAAGTCACCCAAAAAATCGTGGTTTTCCTTTTTTTCTATAAATAGGTCCCTCACGTAGCACCCTACAAGTTTGCTCTTGCCCTCTTAGCCAATTTTCCAACTCCCCGAGGCTTTGCAACCGCTTGCTACTCTTCTTCCGTGATTTAACTCATGGCAACCTCCTCGATTCAAGTAGATGGTACAAATACCAAATGCCATGTCGCCGAGGCCGACATCGATGAAATTTTCCATGTCTTCTAGAAGGAGGTAGATGTCCAAGCAACTTTGCACGCAACCCCAGCTTACAGCAGAGTCCTGTCTGAATTCCAAGCTAGGGTAGAGCCATCACTAGTGCAGCTTCCACCTTGCATAGGCTACTTTATTCCTAGGCAATCCCTTCAAGCAGCTTTAGGCGATGTTCCAAACATTGCCAAGTATCTCACAAACATGTAATTGCTCATTGCCACCCCCACCATCAAACAAAGGTTTGTCCCAGGGGCAACCCAAAAAGCACTAGAGAACTATTAAGCATTATAAGGGAAACAAAATGACAAAATCGATTTTGTACATGCAATTTGAAAGTTCCAAGAAAAAAAAAATGTTACATAATGGCCTAGCTAGATATTTATAACGTCATTTCAAGGATTCTAGCAAAATGACAATGTTTCATCTCGTTTCATTTTTTCATAGGTATGATAATAGCTCAATATTTTTAAAGAAGTTTCGTCTTTTCACAATAGCGTATAATATACTTTTGTTAGTTGGTTTAGAAAACTGTGCTTCCCATGTTCTCATTTTGCAATTGAGGTTTTGAGGAATGGTGAAATTACCAGGTGCCTCAAGCTATATTGGTCCCTAAAGAATGGTTAGGCATATTTGAACATACACGTTCTTCAAGATGTTTTTTGTCTTCGTGTTGTTTGAAGTTTATTTCATTGCCTCTTCCCTTCTTCTTTTTGGGTCTTTTTTAGTTCGAACCAACTGTGGAAGTTGTACTTTGTTTGGATGTTATGTATACAGGAATGTCCAGTGTGGAAACCATGCCGACACATGAAGCGTGGAGGCATGGTTGATGGAGATTTTAGAAATGAAACATTGCCACGTGGCTATATATCATTAGACAATGAGGAAAAACAAAGACTAAGTGGTTTTTACGTTGGTAGTTGAACCCTAAACTGAAGCAAGATTATGAAGATATATAGGACAAGCTATCTCAAATGCTATTTTTGGCCCTACAAAGTTAAAATATGCACCCATATGGTCTTGAACAACTCCAAGGAACAAAGGATGACACCCTTCCTTGCCAAACGGATCACGCCCAGAACCCTATGGTTTGACCAGTTGTAAGTTTGACAGCCCAGATCGTTGTGTAAACTGATCCATATTATCAGAAAATATGGACTTTGTGGCATGTAACCATTGGAGCATAACTTCTGCAGGGTAAGTAGGATAGCATGGACCAAGAACTCTAGGGGAGTATAGTGCATGGGTATACAAACATAATGGGCATGGAGCATGCATAATGTTGGTTTTGACATGGGTGTTTGAAAAATAGGATCGAGTGACAATTTGACAGATAATCAGACATGGTTCATGGGGCCTTTGGAAATGTAGGCACAAGGTCTTTCTTCGGCACTACTTTCTATTTAGAGGCATGTGGCATGTACCTTAGGAAGTTAAGTGGCCACATTGCAGTTCTTAAAATCATAGAATGTGGCGAATAGTAGTACATGACGGACAGGTCTAGAAGGCTTAAGGTCTTAACAGAACTTGGTGAACTTCCCAAGAATAACATGGTGAATATAAATCAGGGGGCATAAAGAGACCCTTGTGCATAAAGAGATCCATGAATGCCGAAACAAACCTTCAACTTCAAAATATATTTTGGGCATAGGAAGTGATCATGGGGCAAAGGAGCAATTCAAAAGAAAATAAATATGATGAAGCACCAAGGTTTAAATGAAATAGGTGGATAGCAGGTGAGGTTATCAGCCATATGAAACGAAAAGGGCAAAGAAGAGCAATGGGAAAGCAGATATGGCGGAGCCATTCCCTACAGTCTGGCGGTGGAGGAGATGCGGGAAAGCGGCAGAGAAGTCGGGTTTGTGTAGGTAAGAAGGAAGGCAGCAGAGAAATAGGTGAAAAGCTTCCGCTTGGTGCAGAGATATGGCATGCGTTTCTTGCAAATCCGGCCTTTGCATTGTAGGTAAGCATAGAAAAGCAGAGCAGTACATGGTCTCCGAATTTTGGTTAAAATTTGATGGTAACCTGGATTTTGTTTATTACTTCTATAAATGCTGATTTTGTTGCTCGTGCTTTTTATGTTGTGCGTGCTTCGCAAGGCTGGATGAGATAATATGGAGGTTGGGGGAAGGATGCACAAGATAAGAGAACTGGTGGGTAAATTTGGTAAATTTACGCTGCCTATTTTGTAATATAAAATTCATTGATTTATTTTATGCTTTTATTTATGTTGTGCTTCTCGCAGCTATAGATGAGACAATATGGATGTTGCGGGGAAGGATGCACAAGATAACGGTGGTAAATTCGCGTTGCCTATTTTGTAATATAAATTTGATTGATTTATTTGCTTTGGAGTAATGACATAAACACATATTCTACCAGGCAAACAAGAGTCTTGTATGTGTCTTGGAGGACCACAAATAAATTGCAAGCTGTGGAAATAACGAAATCATGTTCACTCCTACCCGGAATGTGCTATGCCATATCACATGTATTAGATCATGTATGCCGACTTCCGCATGTATCCGCCGCCATGCAATTGGATTGTTCCCTTTAATCTTGACCTTGTGAATAAATGGCATTCTCCTATGTTTTTTTTATCATTGTATAGCCTAAAAGAATGTCGATCCTTCACTATCTTGGTTGCAAGTGTAACGATTCTCACCAAGATTTCATAATAAAGGAGATATATTGAGATCACCAGCCTTTTTTGACCGAAAGCCTCAAATGGTATATTACAAGACCTGAACCTCAAGTGAATAATCATGTTCTTGTGGGCTGCTATTGCTTTCTGCTTTGGAAGCACTCTTATCCTGGATTTCATGGTCCTTATGAAAGGACTAAAGTGATGAATAGACCCTAGCCTGGACGGGATGACAGAAATATGCAGTAGTTCTGATCTGATAATGGGCAGGGTGTTCATGTATCACATTGTTTGATTTGGCAATCAATTGCTCACACAATTCTTGTATGCAGTCATCACGACTTGGGACAGTAAAACATGTAGTATCTGCTTGTGATTCTACTGGGACGTAGAAGTATATTTGCTCAAAACTTGGTACTGCTACTACTTGGTTGGTTGTTGCAACAAGAGAGACCACTAGCAGATTTTGTGCAGACAAAGAGAGGAATGATCGTGTAGGATCTTCAATCCCATTGTTAGTGCCTTAGAGATTTGTAGTGAAACCTCCTTCACTCAATGGTCGCCAGAACTTGAGGACTAGTGGGAGAATCTTTTTGTTGAAAGAGTTGTTTATCTAAACAATTTGTCTTTTAGAATTGTACTAAATTTTTGCTATGACTAATTCCAAATGTTGTGTTATTTTTGTCCTAAATAAAAACAAACAGTAAATTGTTTTATAAATAGAAATAGAAACCTACCAATCAATAATCATTACGTATTAAACATTTTACCATGCTCCAATATCATATCACTAAATGCTACTCAGGAAGCACTATTAAATATCATATATTATGCATATGTACAACGTTTAAAAATTGTATTGAATAACTATTTGAAATTATAGAAAAAAATCATATTAACAAATTTAAACCATATTAAATTTCCACTTGATATACTAACTCAAAATACTAAGAAATTAGTTCGAATTGGACATTTTAAGCTGTTAGAAAAACTAAGTGAAATAAATAGGTTTTTAATACCATGGAGAAAAATAGGGTAAAAAAAGTCATTATCATATTTAAGCCAAGATCATTTACCACCTTGTGCATTGGCCAATAATCACTGTAAAGTATCATGATAATTATGCACTTCAAATTACCATGTTAATATACTAATGAAAATAGACGCAATCAAATACCAGTCTACTAAACTTGACATACCAAACAATAGTACATATCGTATAATTTAAGTTGTTACAAAGACCAATTAAAATTGCCATGTTTCAATACCATGTCACAAAACTATGTTGGGGCTATCCAATGCCCCAGCTACGTTCATGAGACTCATGAACAACATCTTCAGAGAATACTTGGACACCTTTGTGATAGTATTCTTCGACGACATTCCCGTGTACAAGAATCCATTGAAGAGCATGCTCAAAGACGCCGAAAAGGTGCTCGAGAAGTTAAGGAGGCATCATGTATGCCAAGTTGTCGGGCGTCACTTCGCAACAGAAGGTGGAATAATTTCTGGCCATGTGATTTCGCCAGAAGGCCAAGATTGAAGCAAGAATCCAATGGCCGCACCAAAGAACGCCCATGAGGTCGGCTAAGTTTTGGCCTAGTTGTGGTATTACAGAAGTTCGAAGAACTTCAGAAAAGATAGCAGCCCCACCGACGCGACTTGACAAAGGCTGAGAAAGTCAAAAATTGGGCTTCACCATTGGCTCAAGAAAGCCCAAGCAGATTTGAGTTGTTGAAGGAAGCTTTGACAATCACCTCGCCTTGACCCCGCCGCACTTAAAAGGACAAGTTAGTGGCTTAATCCGACGCAAGCAAGATAGCCACGTGCAAAGTCATGCAAGAAGAGCTGGTAATAGCGCATTTACTCAAGGAAAAAATGAACGACACCGAAACGCTGCTATTCGACAAAAGATGATCAAGAGTCGCCAGCGCTTGTCGTAGTGGGCGATTGAGAATATGGAGGCATTACCTCTTAGGGAGGAAGTTCCAGCTTGGACACCGATCACCGAGTGAGCCTCCAAGACGATTCACACAACCACATCTCAACTGGTGGCGCAGAAGGTGGATGGAGTTTCTCGAGGAGTACCCACTTTGAGATAGCTCCACAAGCCCGAAAGCTTAATGTGGTAGCAGATGCGCTTTTCAAGACATCCAATCGACAACCAGCGGTGCATCGCGAACGCAACCTCGCTTCAAATGATTTCGAAAAGATAGAAGAAACCTTGCCAATGTGATGTCGACTTCAGGGAAGTATGGGCAAGCCCTTGCAAGGAAGCGAACGGACAAGGAGAGGGGAAGCCTTCAAAAAATTTTAAGAAGGAAGGTAACCTACTATACCATAAGAACAGTTGTAGCGTGCTTAATCATCCGGAGTAAGAAAGTTGATCCTCCACGACATTACCATTACAGCCCAATAGCTGGCCACGCAGATTCATGAAGACATACTTCAAAGCGCGAGCAGCCTACTATTGGCCGAAAGAAGAAGCAGATAGCTCGCTACATCAAGGAGTGTCAGCTTATGCCAAAACAACAAAGGCGTAACAACTCCTAATACCGTGAGCATTGGAACCATTAGCTGTGCCAAACGCTAAGTGGGAAGTCGCCAAAGATGGACTTTATAACAGACCGCCAAGGACAAGAAGAGGTAAGGACGCCTTTGATGGTCGTAGTCGCGACAAGTTGTCGAAGATGGCCCATTTTGTACCTTGCGTGACCACCTTACAAATACGTATGGACACGCACGTAAAGCTCTTCACCAAAGAGATTTTCGCACTTCATGGCATGCCAAGGGAAATTATCTCCCAATCGATCCAAAGTTCATCGCTGCGCGATCTCTTCACGACGCATTGAACGGTGTCGCCCATGAGCACGCCTATCACCCACGACGGATGGGCAAACCGGAGCAGTCAAAGACTCGAAGATATGTTCGCTATGTCCGAACAAGCAAGGTATGTGGGAGGAATTTATTCACTTGGTGGAGTTTGCATACAATAGCACCAAGCGTGAATCATCCCAAATGTCGCCGCTCATGATCAACTACGGCCACCAATGCCTAACTCCGCATTAATTTGGCACAATCCCGTCGTCAGTGGAAGTGTCGCAACAAATGTTGAGCTTTACATGCGCAGCCTTTGTGGAAGAAGTTCGAGGGTACCTTCTAAGCAGCAAGGAGTCCGCTAGATACTGTTGCCAAAACATCTGGACAAATGAGAATTCCAAATTGAGAAGACGATGGCTCAAGATCAAGGTAAAGCAGCGAAGTCCGCGATCTGGAAATTGCAAGAAGCTTGCTCCAAGGTGGGCGGACCCTTCGTATCAGTCCGTAGAGTGGGTAACCAATCCTACAAGTTGACTTACCAAAGACACTTAAAGATCCACAAAGTCTTCCACGAGCTTGCCGTAAGAAGCACACACCCCAACCCGCAGGAAGTTTTGGACACTCCAACGATGCCGAAATGACGTAAGAGCGCTTAGAAATAGTTCCAGAGCTAATTCTTGATAAGGCCTTCAAGAAAACAAGGAGATCGGAGTTCCTCCAATACTTGGTCAAGGGAAACACTTGCCGCTGGAAGACGCAACATGGGTACTTTAAAAGAGATTTGGAAAAATAGTATACACAATTTATGGAGCAATGGGACGGCAAGGTCATTCTCCAAGAAATCGACTTTGCATGTCGATTTGGGTAGATTAATAGCTTGCTTAGTATATCTACGATGCAACCTATGAGGTAAGGGTTGCATGCGCTTGTAACCGGCGATGAGATTACTACTTGGATCTCTAGGACGTGGTGTAATGTCAATGTAGGGCATGACCGCTGTGTCAGCCGCTTGAAAGTCTACCGTCCACTAAGCAGACAACCTCGAGAGAACGGAGGTCATTGAGGAATGCATTGATAGGAAAAAGCACCTCTAGCCCCATATATGCTTTGATAGGAGGAATCGGGCCTTCACGCCCATACCTGAAGGACCTATCCTCCACGGCAACCAAAGGTGTAGGCATGAGTGGCATATAGGCATATAGGCGTACCGGCCCACGGCCATAATGGAAGATTCACCTCTTCCTACCGAGAGATTAGCCATGCATCCATGTAGATAGGTGGGGTGGTCATCATATAACCAAAAAAATTTTATTTCATATTAATGGTACTAATGTAGTGTTGACCTTGTGCCAATAGAGCCCCTGAGGGTTAGGAGGACTTGCAACACAATTTTGTTGTAATGTGTTGCAAGGAATAAAGAGTACCCTCAACAATAATTGTATATATAATAAATAACCGGTGACATTAGGAGTTATTGTTATAATGACATAAGTGATAAATCCATTGATTGCATAATAGTATTAATGTCCTATAAATATTACCTTGAGGTAATCCTATTAAATGTATAACTATAATAATAGGTATATGGTATGCATGAGGTTGATTGCATTAAGAATATCCCAAGGTGGAGATCCACGATGTCGCGACGATCAATTCAAGTTGGGGAGAATGTGACGCTCCAAAGATCGATATACCCGGTCTCAAGACGATACCGTATCAAGCCACATTACGCGACACGCCGGGCCCGGGCCGGTATGATGTATACCCAAGCAAGGACGCCCTAGGGGGGCAACTTGCAATGGTGCACACACTTTTTAGACCTTTAACCCATTAAAGGTAGACCAAGGGTCATGGAAAACCCTAAACCTAACTGATAGCCTACATAAGGCATCAAACCCTAACATTCCCCTCCATAGATCACTGTGATCATCTGGAGTTTTTCCCTCCAAAAAAATATCGTGGTCGTACAATAAGGTGCAGGAATGGTTGTTCTTCTAATAAGTCCAAACAAACGATTATGCCAAGGCATAAAGCGACAAGATTTGCTCAATCACCGTGTTTTTCCATGCTTGAACTTGATATCATAAAAAATTGAAAGAATTAAAATGTGAATGAGTAACAATGTCGGCATTGGTGTGCCACTAATGGGGCTATGCATAAACTCTAGAATATTGCTGAAGAAGAGTGAGGGAATCCGCAATGACAAACTCTAAATATTAATCGAATGGACGATGTGATAGGACTATAAAATAATATGAACAAGCTCCTACACGCGGATGATAGGATTCAACCTATGCAGCAAAGCCCACGGATTTCTAATCATGCCCAATAACCACTCGCACATCCACGCCAAAGATGTGGAATACTTCCATACTTTTAGATCATTGAGATATTTAGGAGGATAGGATTTGGTTAGTCATTTATTCTCTCCCATTCTGATGTTTGATGGTTGGAAGAGCAAGATTAGCTTCGATCTCATTTCTCACCCTATGGTGCAATCGATTGCCTCGGGCTTATCCTTATGTCATTATCGCGATTAAATCTTCTTTTGGCTCTTGCGCCAAGAACAAAATTAGAAGAGTGAGATCGATTGCTCGCTTATCCTTATGTCATTATCAAGATTAAATCTTCTTTTGGCTCTTTAAGCGCCAAGAACAAAATTAGAAGAGTTGAACCACAAGATGCATTGGTCGAGAATCGAACTCGGTCCCCATGGCAGGTGGTACTATTCTACCACTAGACCACCAATGCACAAATAATACAAATGAATACCTTCTTTAATTAACAAGCACATACAACCAACTCAATCACATGCATCTCATAATCCAGCTTCAAAAAATATCGCGGGTCGTACGATAAGGTGCGTGAATGGTTGTTCTTCTAATAAGTCCAAACAAATGATTATGCCAAGGCATAAAGCGACAAGATTTGCTCAATCACCGTGGTTTTTCCATGCTTGAACTTGATATCATAAAAATTGAAAGAACTAACATGTGAATGAGTAACAATGTTGAGCATTCGTGGTGCCACTAAGGGGGCTATGCATAAACCCTAGAATATTGCGCCAAGGAAGAGTGCGAACTGAATCAATGACAAACTCTAAGTATTAATCGAATTGACGATGTGATAGGGACTATAAAATAGTATGAAAAAAGCTCCTACACGGGATGATAGGATTCAACCTATGCGAGCAAAGCCCACATGATTTCTAGTCATGCCCAATAAACACTCGCACATCCACGACAAAGATGTGGAATACTTCCGCTTTTTCTTAGATCATTGAAATATTTAGGAGGATAGGATTTGGCTAGCAACCAGCAAGATTAGCTTCGATCTCATTTCTCACACTATGGTGCAATCGATTGCTCGCTTATCCTTATGTCATTATCAACATGGTTTAATGCATTAAATCTTCTTTTTGGCTCTTTAAGGCCAAGAACAAAATTGGAAGAGTTGAACCACGTGATGCATTGGCCGAGAATCGAACTCGGTCTGCACCAGAAAGGGTACTATTTCTACCACTAGACCACCAATGCACAAGTAATACAAATGAATACCTTCTTAATTAACAAGCACATACAACCAAACTCAATCAAATGCATCTCATAATCCAGCCAAAAAATATCGGGGTCGCATAATAAGGTGCAGAATGGTTGTTCTTCTAATAAGTCCAAACAAAATGATTATGCCAAGGCATAAAGTGACAAGATTTGCTCAATCACCGTGTTCTTCCATGCTTGAACTTGATATCATAAAAATTGAAAGAATTAACATGTGAATGAGTAACAATGTCGAGCATTGGTGTGCCACTAATGGGGCTATGCATAAACTCTAGAATATTGCGCCAAGGAAGGAATGAATGACAAACTCTAAATATTTATCGAATGGACGATGTGATAGGACTATAAAATAATATGAACAAGCTCCTACACGTGGATGATAGGATTCAACCTATGCAGCAAAGGCCACATGATTTCTAGTCATGCCCAATAACCACTCCGCACATCCACGCCAAAGATGTGGAATACTTCCGATACTCTTAGATCATTGAGATATTTAGGAGGATAGGATTTGGCTAGTCATTTATTCTCTCATTCCTCGATGTTTGATGGTTGGAAGAGCAAGATTAGCTTCGATCTCATTTCTCACCCTATGGTGCAATCGATTGCTCGCTTATCCTTATGTCATTATCAACATGGTTTAATGCATTAAATCTTCTTTTGGCTCTTGGCGCCAAGAACAAAATTAGAAGAGTTGAACCACAGGATGCATTGGCCGAGAATCGAACTCGTCCCAGACTGCGGGCAGTGGTACTATTCTACCACTAGACCACCAATGCACAAGTAATATAAATGAATACCTTCTTAATTAACAAGCACATACAACCAACTCAATCAAATGCATCTCATAATCCAGCCAAAAAAATATCGTATCGCATAATAAGGTGCGTGAATGGTTGTTCTTCTAATAAGTCCAAACAAACGACATTATGCCAAGGCATAAAGCCACAAGATTTGCTCAATCACCGTGGTTCTTCCATGCTTGAACTTGATATCATAAAAATTGAAAGAATTAACATGTGAATAACAATGTCGAAAGCATTGGTGTGCCACTAATGGGGGCTATGCATAAACCCTAGAATATTGCGCCAAAGGAAGAGTGCGAGGGAATCAATGACAAACTCTAAATATTAATCGAATGGACGATGTGATAGGACTATAAAATAATATGAACAAGCTCCTACACGTGGATGATAGGATTCAAACCTATGCGAGCAAAGCCCACATGATTTCTAGTCATGCCCAATAACCACTCTGGCACATCCACGCCAGCATGTGGAATTAGATCATTGAGATATTTAGGAGGATAGGATTTGGCTAGTCATTTATTCTCTATCATTCTGATGTTTGATGGTTGGAGAGCAAGATTAGCTTCGATCTCATTTCTCACCCTATGGTGCAATCGATTGCTCAGTTATCCTTATGTCATTATCAACATGGTTTAATGCATTAAATCTTCTTTTTGGCTCTTGCGCCAAAAACAAAATTAGAAGAATTGAACCACAGGATGCATTGGCCGAGAATCGAACTCGGGTCTGTACCGTGGCAGGGTACTATTCTACCACTAGACCACCAATGCACAAGTAATACAAATGAATACCTTCTTAATTAACAAGCACATACAACAAACTCAATTAAATGCATCTCATAATCCAGTTCGCAAAAAAATATCGTGGTCGTACAATAAGGTGTAGGAATGGTTGTTCTTCTAATAAGTCCAAACAAATGATTATGCCAAGGCATAAAGCGACAAGATTTGCTCAATCACCGTGTTTTTCTATGCTTGAACTTGATATCATAAAAAATTGACTATGCAACAAATGGCTATGCAACATTGTGATGGACGCGAAGGGAGGCAGGAAAGTAAGAAGCCATGCTCCTATAGTACTTCCTAGAGCGGGACGAGCGAGGCGGTTATCTTCAGTACTACACACAGGAACGAGGTAGGAGCCCCCTAATACTAGGCTTTGGGAGGGAAGAGGTTGAGCGGGAATTCAAACGGAGTACTAATCCTCTCTTTTGTCTACTCAAAGTTGTCATAGTTGTTTGATTTGAAAAATGCAAATATTTCCTATCTGGCCTATGGGAGGCTTATAAATAAGGTTGTATACCATCTTATATTATAATGTTATAGTGTAAGTGTTGGACCCAGCCCTAAATCGGACGGCCCAGATTTGATCTACGAGATAAACGGTCTAGATAGCCCCTGATTTTTTCTTCTCGCTCGATTTGGATGTTTTAGGGTTATCTGCTGGTTCTGTTGCCGTCCTTCCATGGCCAGAACGCTTGGTTACTCCATCCGATTGGGTTCGGTTTTTCTCAGGTGGAAGCAGTGGTGGTTTTAAAGCAGATACTAGGATGTGGAAGAAACGAGTTCAACAATACAAGAAGGTCCTCCCACAGCTTGGTACTGAAAAGACAAAAGGAGCTTGGTACTGAAGGAGGTTAGTAATGTATATGTTCTAGGGTAAACGTTTTTCGTTCCGACACGTTGAAATAGTCTCGATCTGCAGCTCCGGTGAAGGCGATGGCTTGGACGGCATAATCTGCTACCTGTAGCAAAAAGGTGATCTGATGCTTCTAGCCTGATGATTTTTCTAGGATTTAGATGCAGATGAATAGTTTTAGGCTTATGTGTATATGCATGCTTCATGAAATCTCTTGATATATTCCCTCTTCGCTTTATGATCTTGAATAGTTTTTCGTTATATTCCGGCCTGTCGCAGTACTGAAATTTTGAACTTTAGTGCTGTGTGGTTTTGGAATCTGAGACATCACGTGTCAACTTTGTTCTTGGCATGCATTTTTCTCATGGCTTGCAAAGTCTAGATTTTAACTGCATGCGCTTTTACTGCTGGAGTTGTTTGTCTCTGAGTTTAGAGAGACCCAAAATGATAGCCTTATCTCTATTGTGATGCAAATATGGAACTTAACAAATCATTAGTAAATGTAGAACAAAAAAGATCTTTCTCAGTCGATCTGCCATATACACTAGCAGCTATGTTTTCTGAATGTTGGATTGACATTGAAATACGCACGCACATAGTATGTTACTGAGCGTCAAACATAATCGTAGCATTTTTTTATGGTTTCTTAGAACTTTGTCCCAGAGAACCGATACGAAATGTGATGGACATGAATACCAAGTATGGAAGCTTTGCCGCAGCACTCATAGATGATCTTATGACTGGTGAGAAGAAATAAAATCTTATTCATATGTGCATGATATAGTCACTACAATTTATTAACAAGACAAGATGTGATGATGTGCAGGTGCGAGGCCTTTTCCACATATCCGAGAACATATGACTTGCTTCATGTAGCAGGTCTTTTTGCCGCCTCTTGCCTTTGATACGGTCTGTGAGCAGCTTCTGGATTTGGAAATTTTGAGCATAAGGGGAAGAACTGCCCTAAGGTAAACAGAGGATGGAGCTGTTTAGACGATCAATTGGTGGCTTAAACAACATATGCAGGTCTCATTCCAACAATCTTCCTACTCCTGGTGAGTGTATTGGATTATTTCCATTGTCCTGTTATGGGAGCAAAGCTGTTATTAGACAAAGCTCTCCTTATAATCCTGAATAAGCAGATTTGCAAATTTTGAGAACAGTTTTTTGTGCAAATTCTTATATGAGTAGTCCCATGTTTGGCAAGTCTTAATTAATGTCAAAGGAAAATTGTTATGATGCCAACATGGTTATACCTTTTAGTTTAGAAGGTGAGATGCAAGTCATGGAAGTAGCTACGTGGGCTAATTAGCCTTTAGCAGGAACAAGATTGTTGCTTCTAGATGGGCCTGGAAATATCCATAGTTCAAGATTTATTTTTGAGTTTCATGATAGGAGCTTGGTAGCTGCTCCCTGCATAGTTTACCAAGTAGACGTACAGAACCAGCAACTCACAGAAGATTGATGTAATCAAAAGCAAAACACATACCTCAGCTTGGTGGGTTTAATCTTACGCCAATTTTGATGGGTTCTGGAGCATCTTCTGCAGGGTAAATTTCTTGGTTCTTTGTTCTACGCTTTTGTCCAGAATTTAACCCAAATCTGCAGATGCATGGCTTATCTTCTAGGGAGCTGCTGGATGGGCTTCAACATTTGGAAAAATTACTGGCATTTGGTCTTGGGGTTTACAAAACCGCCAAAACATGCTGGATCTGGTCGTGTTTAATTCTATGCCACAGCGTTGATATATGTCTCTGATCCTTTGGCCTTGCTCCCTATCCATAATGTATGACTGATTTAATAGAAGGAAGTACAGGTCTGCTCCAGCTCCATTCTGTATGGTTTCTCTCTTAGGCTATGTTTACTACAGGCTGCACATGATGTTTATGTGAAGTATCGAGCTTGCGTTTGCATTATACCGCAGGTGTTTAACTTTGAAAACCAAGGCTCCAAGTTTGTGACGTTGGGAGTCAGGGATCTCCTAGGCTACTATGAATTGAAAGTGATCCCATGACTCCATTCATGTATTTCTCTTTAAAACGTTCTTGATGAGTAAGGAAGTACAGACTACTAGGCATAGTATGATCTGTGGCAACTCTAATACTGCTACATACTCTTAACATTTAGTTATGATGTTTAGTTCTTCACCGACTCATATCCTCATATTAACCCAAAGAGTCCAACTTTGATCATCTTGAGTGCCATGGCAGGTGACACCATGGAGAAAATCTGGCACAATTCAATAAATTGACCATTCATAAACCAAATTTGTGATTGCACTATTTCATTCTTATGATGCTCATATATGTGCAGACTCATACGGACTGTCACAGAATGTTTTTAGTTGGATGTACCTAAATTTCAAAGTAGTAAAAGGACTAGCCTTGAAATCGAACATGAACATGTGCTGTACATGCTTTATAGGGCATGCACATCGGTCAAATGTTTTTAGTTGGTTGCACATAAACTTCAATGTGGTAAAAGAACTAGCTTGATACCGAACGTCTGTTGCCTTTATATGCTCGATTAGTACATGCCCTTGCTTAATGCCCTAGAAATGGAGCTACAAACTGATGCAATTTCAAAAAAATTGGACAATATGTGCTATAAAGCAAAAAAATATTTATAGTTGAGTGGCTAAAATAATGGCTGGCTAAAGCATTACATTATAAACAATACGAATTGAGCAAGCCTGGCTAAAGCATTACATTGTAAACAACTTAACAATCACACAAATTGCTCTTCACGGACATTGCATTGCTTCTAATTCTACCATACCAATATAGTTCTGCCTTACCATTTGCTTTTAATTCTACCATACCAATAGTTCTAATTTACCATTAGAAAACCCGCACCGTTTTCCTTAGCATTGATGTGATTTTGCATTGGCCATTTTAGGTTTGGATTTTCAATTTTTTTGACTTAATTTAGTCTTTTTGGGTTGTATAGCTATACATGCCAGTGAGTGTTTATATGTTCAACACCACAAAGGGAAAAAACAACTCTAGCTTTAAGCTCTTGCTCATGCATTAAAAGGGAGAGCTACCACACAATTGAAAGCAAATGTGAAGCATGTTCTGAAGTGAGCGTCACTATAAACAACCTTACACGTTTCAAACAATTGCCCAGCAACGCTGGGCACCATTACTAGTTATTTATTAATAAAATTTAAATATCTTGCCTTCAAAAAAAAAAAAAAAAAAAATTGAAAGAATTAACATGTGAATGAGTAACAATGTTGAGCATCTGCAGCCAATTAAGGGGGCTATGCATAAACCCTAGAATATTAAGGCCAATGGAAGAGTGCGTGAGGGAATCTGAATGGCAAACCTAAGTATTAATCCGAATTGACGATGTGATAGGACTATAAAATAATATGAAAAAAAAAAAAACTCCTACACGCGGATGATAGGATTGAACCCCATAAGGGGAAAGCCCACATGATTTCTAGTCATGCCCAATAAACACTGCACATCCAAGACAAAGATGTGGAATACTCCGCTTCTTCTTAGATCATTGAAATATTTAGGGGATAGGATTTGTTCTCTCTCATTGTGATGTTTGATGGTTGGAAGAGCAAACTAAGATTAGCTTCGATCCCATTTCACACTATGGTGCACCGATTGTCAGCCATCCTTATGTCATTATCAACATGGTTTAATACATTAAATCTTCTTTTGCTCTTTGGCGCCTAAGAACCACAAAAGGATTTACTGGCCGAGAATCGAACTCCTCGGTCCAGACTGGCAGGGCAGGCACTATTATTCTACCACTAGACCACCAATGCACAAGTAATACAAAATGAATACCTTCTTAATTAAACAAGCACATACAACCAACTCAATAAAATGCATCTCATAATCCACCAAAAAAAATATCGTGGTCGCATAACAAGGTGCGTGAAATGGTTGTTCTTCTAATAAGTCCAAACAAACGACATGCCAAGGCATACAAATGGACAAGATTTTGCTCAATCACCGTTTTTCCATGCTTGAACTTGATATCATAAAAATTGAAAGAATTAAAATGTGAATGAGTAACAAATGTCGGTTATTGGTGTGCTACTAATGGGGGCTATGCATAAACTCTAGAATATTGGCGCCAAAGTGGAAGAGTGCGAGGGAACTGGAATGACAAACTCTAAATATTAATCGAATGGATCGATGTGATAGGGACTATAAAATAATATGAACAAGCTCCTACACGCGGATGATAGGATTCAACCTATGCGAGCAAATCCCATGATTTCTAATCATGCCCAAATAACCACTCGCACATCCACACCAAAGATATGGAATACTTCCGGGCTTCTTAGATCATTGAGATATTTAGGAGGATAGGATTTGGCTAGTCATTTATTCTCTCTCATTCGATGTTTGATGGTTGGAAGAGCAAGATTAGCTTCGATCTCATTTCTCACCATGGTGTAACTCGATTGCCTCGCTTATCCTTATGTCATTATCATTAAATCTTCTTTTGGCTCTTGGTTTAAAGAACAAAATTAAAGAGGAGATCATTGCTCGCTTATCCTATATGTCATTATCAAGATTAAATCTTCTTTTGGCCTTTAACCAAGAACAAAAATTAGAAGAGTTGAACCACAGATGCATTGGCCGAGAATCGAACTCAAGTCCGCATCAGATCGCGGGTAAGGGTACTATTCTACCACTAGACCACCAATGCACAAATACAAATGAATAACACCTTCTTAATTAACAAGCACATACAACCAACTCAATCAAATGCATCTCATAATCCAGCTTCAAAAATATCGTGGTCGCACGATAAGGTGCAGAATGGTTGTTTCTTCTAATAAGTCCAAACAAATGATTTTGCCAAGGCATAAAGCGACAAGATTTGCTAATCACCGTGGTTTTTCCATGCTTGAACTTGATATCATAAAAAATTGAAAGAACTAACATGTGAATGAGTAACAATGTTGAGCATTCGTGGTGCCACTAAGGGGGCTATGCATAAACCCTAGAATATTAAGCGCCGCTGGAAGAGTGCGAGGGAATCAATGACAAACTCTAAGTATTAATCGAATTGACGATGTGATAGGGACTATAAAATAGTACTAAAAAAGTCCTACATCGGATGATAGGATTCAACCTATGCGAAAGCAAAGCCCCCCATGATTTCTAGTCATGCCCAATAAACACTTCCTCCTCGCACATCCACGAAAAGATGTGGAATACTCGCTTCTTCTTAGATCATTGAAATATTTAGAGGATAGGATTTGGCTAGCAACCACTAAAAAAATGCCATATTATAATTTTAGGCAACTTTTAAAACAACAAAACAAGGATTAGATAACGGTAGGTTCGCAACATCATCAAGCATCCCATATTAGAAAACAATGAAAAAGAGAAGCAAATAGATTCTACATGGCTAGCAAAATTCAAGATATCGGGCTTAATATCCGAGAGCTTCGATCTCATTTTCTCACAATTATGGTGCAATCGATTGCTCTCGCTTATCCTTATGTCATTATCAACATGGTTTAATGCATTAAATCTTCTTTGGCTCTCATGCCAAGAAGAAAATTGGAAGAGTTGAACCACGTTTTGCATTGGCCGAGAATCTAACTCGGTCCGTACCGTGGGTGGGTACTATTCTTACCACTAGACCAACCAATGCACAAGTAATATAAATGAATACCTTTAATTCATCAAGCACATACAACCAACCTAACTAAATGCATCTCATAATCCGCCTCAAAAATATCGTGGTCGCATAATAAGGTGCGTGAATGGTTGTTCTTCTAATAAGTCCAAACAAATGATTATGCCAAGGCATAAAGTGACAAGATTTGCTCAATCATCGTGTTCTTCCATGCTTGAACTTGATATCATAAAAATTGAAAGAATTAACATGTGAATGAGTAACAATGTTCGAAGCATTGGTGTGCCACTAATGGGGCTTTCATGCATAAACTCTAGAATATTGCCAATCAATGAAAAAACTCTAAATATTAAATCGAATGGACGATGTGATAGGGAATTAAATAATATGAACAAGCTTCCACACGGATGATAGGATCTCAACCCATATGTAGCAATATTTACATGATTTCAGTCATGCCTAATAACCACTGCACATCCATCGCCAAAGATGTGGAATACTTCCCGATACTTCTAGATCATTGAGATATTTAGGAGGATAGATTTGGCTAGTCATTTATTCTCTCATTCCGATGTTTGATGGTTGAAGAAGAGCAAGATTAGCTCGATCTCATTTCTCACCCTATGGTGGCAATCCATTGCTCGCTTATCCTATGTCATTATCAACATGGTTTAATGCATTAAATCTTCTTTTTGCCTTTACCAAGAACAAAAATTAGAAGAGTTGAACCGACAGATGCATTGGTCGAGAATCAACCCTCGGTTCCAGACTGGGGTACTATTCTACCACTAGACCACCAATGCACAAGTAATATAAATGAATAATTGGTCTTAATTAACAAGCAACATACAACCAACTAAATAAATGCATCTCATAATCCAGCTTCCTCAAAAAAATCGCGGGTCGTGACAATAAGGTGTGGAATGGTTGTTCTTCTAATAAGTCCAAACAAACGATTTTGCCAAGGCATAAAGCCGCATAAAGATTTGCTCAATCAATCAGTGTTCTTCCATGCTTGAACTTGATATCATAAAAAAATTGAAAGAATTAACATGTGAATAACAATGTCGAGCATTGGTGCCACTAATGGGGCTATGCATAAACCCTAGAATATTGCCCGCTGGAAGAGTGCGAGGGAATCAATGACAAACTCTAAATATTAATCGAATGGACGATGTTATAGGACTATAAAATAATATGAACAAGCTCCTACACGTGGATGATAGATTCAAACCCATGCGAGCAAAGCCCACATGATTTCTAACATGCCCAATAACCACTCTGGCACATCCACGCCAGATGTGGAATTAGATCATTGAGATATTTAGGAGGATAGGATTTGGCTAGTCATTTATTCTCTCTCATTCTCATGTTTGATGGTTGGAAGAGCAAGATTTAGCTTCGATTCATTTCTCACCCCATGGTGCACTCCATTGCTCGCTTATCCTTATGTCATTATCAACATGGTTTAATGCACCAATAACCACTCGCACATCCATCAAAGATGTGGAATTAGATCATTGAGATATTTAGAGGATAGATTTGGCTAGTCATTTATTCTCATTCCTCGATGTTTGATGGTTGGAAGAGCAAGATTAGTTTCGATCTCATTTCTTCACCCTATGGTGCAATCGATTGTTCGCTTATCCTTATGTCATTATCAACATGGTTTAATTCATTAAATCTTCTTTTGGCTCTTGGCGCCAAGAACAAATTAGAAGAGTGCGTGCTGGAACTAAAATTTATCATTGCATCGCAGAGGTACCATTCTACCACTAGACCACCAATGCAATAAGTAATACAAATCCTACCCCTTAATTTCCCTCTTCATTATTTAAACTCAATTAAATGTTTTTGTAATCCCTTTTCAAGAAAAAATATCGTTCTTTTTTAACAAGGTGTAGAATTTTTCTAAGTCCAAACAAATGATTATGCCACAAGGCCTTAAAGCGACAAGATTTGCTCAATCACCTGGTCTTGAACTTTTTCATAAGACATGACTTTTTTCCATTTCTCCCCACCCTCTTCCTTTGATCACTTGTTCTCCCATCTCTTCCATTTCTCTCCTTTTCTCCCTATATGCTCTTTGTTCTCCTTTTTCGCTCCCCTTTCTCCTCTCTTAACTCTTTCCATTCCTTTTCATACTTTCCCCTAATCTTTTGTTTTGTGACTGTTCCCCTTCCCCTCTTTCTTTCCCCTCTTTCTTTTGATTTTCCCTTTCCCCGCTCCCTTTCCCTTTTCTATATGCCTCTTTCCATTCTCAAACCTTTATAATTCTTTTATTCTTTCCCCCATCCTCTTCCCCCTTTTCTCCCATTTCCACTTTCTCCTTTCTTTGTTTTTCCCCTTTTCCATGTTCTTTTCCCCTTTTCTTCGTGACTTCAACTTTTCCACTCTTCCCTTTTTCCTCGCGGTTCTCCTCTTCCTCTTCCTATTCCCTTTGTCTCTAATTTTGTCTTTATCTCGACTTTAACTCCTTTTTCCTCCCCTCTTTATTTATCCCTTGAGGCTCTTTCATTCTTTTCTCTCTTTCTTTCACCCTTCTTTTAATTTTTCTTTTTTCCTCGTCTTCTCCTGTTCCCTTTGTCCCCTCATGATTTCCATGGATCCTGTAACCTTTTCTTTATTTTCCCCTTATCTCCTTTTCCTCTCAACTTTACTTAATCTCATGGCGGTTCTCTTTCCTTTCCCTCACGATCCTCGACTTCTTTATTCCTTTTATCTTCCCTTTTCTGACCCCTTTCCTTTTTCCTCTTGTCTTGACCTTTCCCCTTCATCTGTTCTCCCCTTCCCCTTCTCCTTTTCCCCTTTTCCCCTTCCATCGTTCTTTTCCCTTCCCCTTCCTTTTTCCCCTTTTCTCTCCCCTTCCCCTCTTCTCCTTCTTTCCCCTTTCTCCTTCCCTTTCATTCTTTCCCTTCCCCTTTTCTTCACTTTTATCGTTTTTCCTTTTCCTTCCTCCTTTTCTCCCTTTTCCCCTCCCTTTCATCTTCCCCTTTCTCCCTTTCATCGTTCTCAAAAAAGGCACCCGTTTTCTTCATAGTCGGAAAGGGAAAAAGAAATTTTAAAAGAAGACAAGAAAGGGAGAAAAGGAAGGACCAAAAAAGCAATCATGAAAAGGAAAAAGGGATGAATAAGGGAAAAGAAAAGGGGAAGGAGGAAAAGAAGAAAAGGCAAGAAAAATTTTAACATAAGATTGGGAAAAAAGGGAAGATAAGAATGGTGGATGAAAAAGGGCATGGAAAATAAACCCTAAGGCTTAGGAAAAGGCATGAGGAAAAAAGGAGAAGGAGAGGAAGGAGGCGCGGCAACGAAGAGGAAAAAGGGGTGAGGAAAGAAAAAGGGAAAAGGGAAAAGGTGCCTAAAAGAGAACTTCATGGAATAGGAAAAGAGGAAAGGAAAAGGAGAAGAGGGTGGGGAAAAGGAGGAAAAGGGCATTGAAAAAGGTGGAAAAATGGAATGAAAAAAGGTGGAAATGGAAAGGAAAAGAGGAAAAGGAAAAAAAAGGGTGGAAAAAAAAAGGCGAAAAGGGCATGCAAAAAGAGAAAAAAGATGAAAAAAGAAGGAAAAGGAAAAGGAAATGGGAGGCTAAAAAGGAAAGGGGAAAGAAAAAAGAACACGAGGAATAAGGAGGGAAAATGGAAAAGAGGAAGGGAAAAAGGGCACGAAAACTGAAGAGGGAAAGGGGTGGAGAAAGGGTAAAACAAAGGAAAAAGAGCATGGGAAAGGGGAAAAGAAAAAAAAAAGGGGAATAGGACGGGAAAAGGGAAGGGTAAGGAAAGGCAGAAAATGAAAAAAAAAAAAAAAAGTGGAAAAAAGGGAATGGAAAAAAAAATACATGGAAAAAAAGAAAAGGAAAAAAAAGAAAAAAGGAAAGAGAAAGGAAAAGGGAAAGGGAAGGGAAAGAGAAAAGGAAAGGGGAAGGAAAGAGGAAAAGCTGGGCACGGGAAAATGGGGTGGAAAGGGGGGAAATGATGAAAAAGAAGGAAAGGGAAAAAGAAAAAGGAGGGAAGGGGAAGGAAAGGAAAAAAGGCATAAAAAAAAAAGAAGAAAATGGGAAAAAGAGACATGAGATAAAGAAGAAGGGTGAGGAGAGGAAGAAAACATAAAAAAAAAGGTGGGGAAAAGGGAATGCAAAAAAGGGCATGACAAAAGGAAGGGAAAAGAGAAAAGCAAAAGGAATGGAAAAGGAAAGGGAAAAAAGATGAGAAAATGGAAGGGGTGGAGAAAGGTGAAAAGGGAAGGAAAAAAGCCACAAAAAAAAGGGAAAGGGAAAGGAAAGGGAAAGGGAAAATGAGAAGGAGAAAAAAGAAAAAAAGAGGAGGGAGAAGAGGGTAAAAAAAAAAAAGAGAGAGAAGGAGAAAAGTAAATGTGTGAAAATAAGAAAAGGGGAAAAAGAAAGTGTGTGAGAAAATGAGGAAAAAAGGATATGCATAGAGCAAAGGGAAGGTTATCAAATGCAATAAAACTTATAGCCTAGCAATGATGGACTTGGTTTCTATTATATTAGATGTATAAAAATGAGTCCGAGCCGAATAGGTTTCCATCCACAAATGTTCCTGAACATTTGCCCAGAATGCCGGCACCATTACTAGTAATATAAGATTGTTGTATGAACCGCAAAAATCTTATGCTCTCCTTCTACATTAAAGATTTCCATAAGAGAAAATGTGATAGACAAAGGGTATGACATCCGCTTTAATGTCTCTTCGTGACCGATTATAAGCCATCCACATGGCGCTTTATAGAAATTTTGCATTTTTCATGCCACGCTAATTCTCCAAATGCTTATTTTTCTTCCTTCTCCGACATGCCCGCCAAACCTCTCTCAAATTGCAGATTGTTTTCTACTATCAAATGCCATAGTATGTCTTCCCGCTCGTGAACTTTGTATTCTCGGGCGTATATTCTACCGCGAATTTGTAACAAATAGAGCACATTCTCGTGATGATGTGCAATTGATCCATAGTGCGCTAATATACATAGCATATCCAATACATGTCCACTTCCTCCCGCAACTATATAAAACAAGAATAATGGTTGTCGGATCGTGGTGTAAACCCAATGAAAGAAACTAAGAGCCGCAAATAGATGTCCATCTTGCCCAAACATACCGAGGTCGGCCAATCGAGATCAGCATAATTACTAACAAAGGAAAGGATGAGCTTGATGCCATGACAACGAAATCCAAGCCCTAGCACCAAATCCAAGTTAGCATTCAAAATGGAAAACCAAAATAATTGAAGCAAGTAAGTATAATTTTCTACTAAGAAAACAACCCGCAAGGCTTGTTGATCATACATTTCAAACTTACCTAATTGAACGCCACTTTCGCGGAACGACCGCACCGTTAATTAAGGCCATATCAATGTTTAGATGTGGAAGCCGCCCTGCTGGCAATAAATAAGGATATAGGAGTCTTAACCTCAATATTAGGGATAGATTAAGGCTCTCAACCTCCGAGGCATGATGTCGAGGAAATATCCACGACCTAAAAATAGTGGATCTCAAAACACATCAAACCCAGCCACGCCATTCATGATCGTGGAAAGTATTGAAAACAAAGAACCGATAATCGCAGACGCTAAAACAACCCGCATTAAGAAGCGATATTCAAAGCAGGTCATCAATTAACTCAACATACCTCATTAATATAAGATGTCCGAAACGCAACTTTTGCAATCCCGACAAGTGATTATGGTCCGCGTATGCGTAATCATGTCGATTAACCCATTCACGGGACCTTCAATGTCAAATGATCCTCATAGCGGGCGGAAGCATCCACATAGCAGCTGATCTAATCTGTGTCTAATGTGTCTGAACTAATCTGTCAAATGAAAATAGAATAAAGGATTGAATCGAGGACAGGCTTTCCCAAGTGCTCCGGGTAGAGCAGACCCTACAGGTGTGGTGTGGGTAGTGCATTCACGTCGGCTCCATAGCATAGCTTTATTTCCATAGCAGGAGTTGAAGCGGAGCTAGATGAAAACGGGCCCAGGTTCCATAGCATAGCTTTATTTCCATAGCGGGAGTTGAAGCGGAGCCGGACGTATGCCGAAAATAGGGTTAGGGTTTCGTTGACGACATACTTACCCAATAACATTATAATATAAGATTGACTATGCAACAAATGGCTATGCAACATTGTGATGGACGCGAAGGGAGGCAGGAAAGTAAGAAGCCATGCTCCTATAGTACTTCCTAGAGCGGGAAGAGCGAGGCGGTTATCTTCAGTACTACACACAGGAACGAGGTAGGAGCCCCCTAATACTAGGCTTTGGGAGGGAAGAGGTTGAGCGGGAATTCAAACGGAGTACTAATCCTCTCTTTTGTCTACTCAAAGTTGTCATAGTTGTTTGATTTGAAAAATGCAAATATTTCCTATCTGGCCTATGGGAGGCTTATAAATAAGGTTGTATACCATTATTTATTAATAAAATTTAAATATCTTGCCTTCAAAAAAAAAAAAAAAAAAAAAAAAAAATTGAAAGAATTAACATGTGAATGAGTAACAATGTTGAGCATTCGTGTGCCACTAAGGGGGGCTATGCATAAACCCTAGAATATTGCGTCAATGGAAGAGTGCGTAGGGAATCTGAATGAATGGCAAACTCTAAGTATTAATCGAATTGACGTATGTGATAGTAGGGACTATAAAATAATATGAAAAAACTCCTACACGTGGATGATAGGATTTGAACCTATTCGAGCAAAGCCCACATGATTTCTAGTCATACCCAATACCCACTCTGGCATATCCACGACAGCATGTGGAATACTTCCGTTTCTTCTTAGATCATTGAAATATTTAGGAGGATAGGATTTGGCTAGTCATTTGTTCTCTCTCATTGTGATGTTTGATGGTTGGAAGAGCAACCAGCAAGATTAGCTTTGATCTCATTTCTCATGCAATCGATTGCTCAGTTATCCGGTTTAATGCATTAAATCTTCTTTTTGGCTCTTGCGCCAAGAACAAAATTGGAAGAGTTGAACCACAGGATTCATTGGCCGAGAATCAACTCGGTTCAGACGCGGGCAGGTACTATTCTACCACTAGACCACCAATGCACAAGTAATATAAATGAATACCTTCTTAATTAACAAGCACATACAACCAACTCAATCAAATGCATCTCATAATCCAGGCTCTCAAAAAAATATCGGTCGCATAATAAGGTGCAGGAATGGTTGTTCTTCTAATAAGTCCAAACAAACGATTATGCCAAGGCATAAAGCGACAAGATTTGCTCAATCACCGTGTTCTTCCATGCTTGAACTTGATACATCAGCCAGATCTACTGTCCTTTTCCAAGGCGAGCCATCGGATATTTTTGTAGTGGGTAGAGGAATTCGACAGGGTTGTCCCTTAGCACCCTTGCTTTTCACAATTGTGGCGTAAGTCTTGTCCCAAATTTTCTCCGGGCTACCCAAGATGGCGCTATTCAAGGCCTCCCAATGGACGATGGTTCTCAAGAGGTATGTAACCAATATGCCGATGACACTTTTTGTTCCTAATTGCCGGATGCTAGAATCTTCGTGAATGCTAAGCTATTATTAGACACATTCTCCTTAGCATCGAGTTCTTGTAGGGTGGCAAAAATGTACAGCCTTTAGGACGCTGGACACCCATCCCTCCCTCGTATTTTGACTATCCTTGAAGATTCTTCTCGCATGGCAATACCACAAAAGTTGCTTGGTATCCCAGCTTGGAATTCATGTCTCGCCTCAGATGTTTGGGATGAAATCATTAGTGGGTTGCAAAAGCACTTGTTTTGGTGGAATACAACTAAACCGCCCATGCCCTGAGAATCACCGCGGGCTAAATGTGTTCTTAGTAATACTCATGTCTACATGGCATCTCGCTTTTACTAGCTCCGCAAGGTAAGATGGAGGAGATTGTGCGATCGCCGAAATTTTATTTGGGGTGGAAATGAGTTAGAGCAAGCTGGTCAAGGTAGCTTTTTAAAATGCATTAGACCTAAGGCACCGGGTGGTCTTGGTATGTTGGATTTTCACCTCCAAAGCAAGGTGATGATATCAAAGTTCATTTGGAGGATTTTCATTGGTAAGGATGATTCTCCTCCGCCTCAGGTTGTTGGTGCAGTGATTCAAAGATTGTCTCCCATTTCATAAGGCCTCCATTAAGCCCCTCCTTCCTTGGGCTTTGCTTTATCATATGCATCCGTGATCCTAATGCTTCTCCCTTTCTAAAGGGGTTGCTTGGCGCTTGGGACAATCGCCGTCCCTTTTCCATATTAATCCCGAGGCATGTCTTCGGGCTGTCCACTCCATGCCGGTGGATTCCTTGCGTGACACCCCGTAGAATGTGCCTCTAAGTGTGGTTGTTCATCCAAAGACACAACGACGATGGGTAGCACCGGTATCAATACTATTGCAGCTTGGTATGAGTCCGGATCATCTCATGTCATGGGAAGCATTTAGAACAAAGTTCTTGTTGTACGATGGGGACAGTAAACTGAATCATATTGTCGCATTGTTGTCACGTGATTCAAACGCATTGAGGTAGTCATATGGGGTTGCCATCGTGATATCCAGCCCATGCTTTTTGTGTTCTTCGTATAAATTGCTTGTGCATTCTGAAATCCTCGCCCATCTAATAGATGGCATCTTCGTGTCCCCACCACAATGGAAAAGTGTTTGATATGGGTATGGATAAGCCGCCCACCCCAAAGTAGTAGTTTTGTGGTGGCAAGTGATCCATAGATGCCTCGTGAGTCAACAAAGTTAGTCCATAAAATGGATAATCGGATTTCGTGAGCTCCGCCTTTATGCCAAAGGGGTTGAGAGTATTGAGCATTGTTTTTCTTGTGTGAGAGGCTTCAGGCATGGTCTTGGTTGTTGACCCTTTTGGCATCGCCAAGATCTAGCCAAAGAAATTTTGCTTTGCATTCATCCCCGATGCTTGGCCCAAACAACGAAACGAAGCTTTTCATCTCTCGCATGTATCGGCTTTTATGGTCAACTGGAAGAGAAGGAGGTTGTTTATCTTTAAGGGCATAGATAATGCAGATGAGGTTGTTCTTCGCAAGCAAGATAAAATTGTTATGGGTTTACAATTGTTCTTCTCTTGATCAAGAGAAGAAAGTAAAATCCGCATACTTACCTTCAGATTCATTCTTTGCATAGGCAGTGGTTGTGCCTTCGGTTTGTCCAAACGGGGTTATAATCCCGCCTTTGCATTTATGTTGCTCGGTTTCTAGTTGGTGAATAAAGCTTGACGTCCTTCAAAAATTTTTTTTGAACTTGATATCATAAAAAATTGAAAGAATTAACATGTGAATGAGTAACAATGTCGAGCATTGGTGTGCCACTAATGGGGCTATGCATAAACTCTAGAATATTGGCGCCGGGAAGAGTGCGAGGGAATCAATGACAAACTCTAAATATTAATCAATGGATGTATGTGATAGGGACTATAAAATAATATGAACAAGCTCCTACACGGATGATAGGATTCAAACTATGCGAGCAAAGCCCACATGATTTCTAGTCATGCCCAATAACCACTCGCACATCCACGCCAAAGATGTGGAATACTCCGATACTTCTTAGATCATTGAGATATTTAGGAGGATAGGATTTGGCTAGTCATTTATTCTCTCTCATTCTGATGTTTGATGGTTGGAAGAGCAAGATTAGCTTCGATCTCATTTCTCACCCTATGGTGCAATCGATTGCTCAGTTATCCTTATGTCATTATCAACATGGTTTAATGCATTAAATCTTCTTTTTGGCTCTTGCGCCAAGAACAAAATTAGAAGAGTTAAACCACAGGATGCATTGGCCGAGAATCGAACTCGGGTCTGTACCGTGGCAGGGTACTATTCTACCACTAGACCACCAATGCACAAGTAATACAAATGAATACCTTCTTAATTAACAAGCACATACAACAAACTCAATTAAATGCATCTCATAATCCAGTTCGCAAAAAAATATCGTGGTCGTACAATAAGGTGTAGGAATGGTTGTTCTTCTAATAAGTCCAAATGCCAAGGCATAAAGCGACAAGATTTGCTCAATCACCGTGTTTTTCCATGCTTGAACTTGATATCATAAAAAATTGAAAGAATTAACATGTGAATGAGTAACAATGTTGAGCATTCGTGTGCCACTAAGGGGGGCTATGCATAAACCCTAGAATATTAGAGCGCGTAGGGAATCTGAATGACAAACTCTAAGTATTAATCGAACTCTAAGTGATAGGAACTATAAAATAATATGAAAAAGCTCCTACACGTGGATGATAGGATTCGAACCTATGCAAGCAAAGCCCACATGATTTCTAGTCATGCCCAATAACCACTCTGGCACATCCATGACAGCATGTGGAATACTTCCGTTTCTTCTTAGATCATTGAAATATTTAGGAGGATAGGATTTGGCTAGTCATTTGTTCTCTCTCATTGTGATGTTTGATGGTTGGAAGAGCAACCAGCAAGATTAGCAAGATTAGCTTCGATCTCATTTCTCATGCAATCGATTGCTCAGTTATCCTTATGTCATTATCAATATGGTTTAATGCTTCTTTTTGGCTCTTGCGCCAAGAACAAAATTGGAAGAGTTGAACCACAGGATGCATTGGCCGAGAATCGAACTCGGGTCTGTACCGTGGCAGGGTACTATTCTACCACTAGACCACCAATGCACAAGTAATACAAATGAATACCTTCTTAATTAACAAGAACATACAACCAACTCAATAAAATGCATCTCATAATCCAGCTTCAAAAAAAATATCGGGTCGCATAAATAAGGTGCGTGAATGGTTGTTCTTCTAATAAGTCCAAACAAACGATTATGCCAAGGCATAAAGCGACAAGATTTGCTCAATCACCGTGTTCTTCCATGCTTGAACTTGATATCATAAAAAATTGAAAGAATTAACATGTGAATGAGTAACAATGTCGAGCATTGGTGTGCCACTAATGGGGGCTATGCATAAACTCTAGAATATTGGCGCCAAAGGAAGAGTGCGAGGGAATCAATGACAAACTCTAAATATTAATCGAATGGACGATGTGATAGGGACTATAAAATAATATGAACAAGCTCCTACACGGATGATAGGATTCAACCCTATGCGCGAGCAAAGCCCACATGATTTCTAGTCATGCCCAATAACCACTCCGCACATCCACGCCAAAGATGTGGAATACTTCGATACTTTTAGATCATTGAGATATTTAGGAGGATAGGATTTGGCTAGTCATTTATTCTCTCTCATTCTAATGTTTGATGGTTGGAAGAGCAAGATTAGCTTCGATCTCATTTCTCACCCTATGGTGCAATCGATTGCTCAGTTATCCTTATGTCATTATCAACATGGTTTATCCTTATGTCATTATCAACATGGTTTAATGCATTAAATCTTCTTTTTGGCTCTTGCGCCAAGAACAAAATTAGAAGAGTTGAACCACAGGATGCATTGGCCGAGAATCGAACTCGGTCTCTGACTCGCAGGTGGTACTATTCTACCACTAGACCACCAATGCACAAGTAATACAAATGAATACCTTCTTAATTAACAAGCACATACAACCAACTCAATCAAATGCATCTCATAATCCAGTTCTCAAAAAAATATCTTGGTCGTACAATAAGGTGCAGGAATGGTTGTTCTTCTAATAAGTCCAAACAAACGATTATGCCAAGGCATAAAGCGACAAGATTTGCTCAATCACCGTGTTTTTCCATGCTTGAACTTTATATCATAAAAAATTGAAAGAATTAACATGTGAATGAGTAACAATGTCGAGCATTGGTGTGCCACTAATGGGTGCTATGCATAAACTCTAGAATATTGCGCCAGTGGAAGAGGAATCTGAATGACAAACTCTAAATATTAATCGAATGGACGTATGTGATAGGGACTATAAAATAGCTCCTACACGTGGATGATAGGATTCGAACCTATGCGAGCGAAGCCCACATGATTTCTGGTCATGCCCAATAACCACTCTCACACATCCACGAATAAGATGTGGAATACTCCGATTTCTTAGATCATTGAGATATTTAGGAGGATAGGATTTGGCTAGTCATTTATTCTCTCATTCTGATGTTTGATGGTTGGAAGAGCAAGATTAGCTTCGATCTCATTTCTCACCCTATGGTGCAATCGATTGCTCAGCTTATCCTTATGTCATTATCAACATGGTTTAATGCATTAAATCTTCTTTTTGCTCTTGCGCCAAGAACAAAATTAGAAGAGTTGAACCACAGATGCATTGGCCGAGAATCGAACTCGGTCCGCACTGCAAGGGGTACTATTCTACCACTAGACCACCAATGCACAAGTAATACAAATGAATACCTTCTTAATTAACAAGCACATACAACAAACTCAATTAAATGCATCTCATAATCCAAATTCAAAAAAATATCGGGTCGCATAATAAGGTGTAGGAATGGTTGTTCTTCTAATAAGTCCAAACAAATGATTATGCAAGGCATAAAGCTTAACAAGATTTGCTCAATCACCGTTTTTTTCCATGCTTGAACTTGATATCATAAAAATTGAAAGAATTAACATGAATGAGTAACAATGTTGAGCATTGGTGTGCCACTAATGGGGGCTATGCATAAACCCTAGAATATTAGAGCCAAAGGAAGAGTGCGATCTCAATGACAAACTCTAAATATTAATCGAATGGACGTATGTGATAGGAACTATAAAATAATATGAAAAAGCTCCTACACGTGGATGATAGGATTCAACCTATGCAAGCAAAGCCCACATGATTTCTAGTCATGCCCAATAACCACTCGCACATCCATGACAAAGATGTGGAATACTTCCGCTTTCTTCTTAGATCATTGAAATATTTAGGAGGATAGGATTTGGCTAGTCATTTGTTCTCTCTCATTGTGATGTTTGATGGTTGGGGAAGAGCAACCAAAGAAGATTAGCAAGATTAGCTCTCATTTCTCACACTATGGTGCAATCGATTGCTCGCTTATCCTTATGTCATTATCAACATGGTTTAATGCATTAAATCTTTTTTGGCTCTTGCGCCAAGAACAAAATTGGAAGAGTTGAACCACAGTGATGCATTGGCCGAGAATCAACCTGGTCCGTACTGCGGTGGGGTACTATTCTACCACTAGACCACCAATGCACAAGTAATACAAATGAATACCTTCTTAATTAACAAGAACATACAACCAACTCAATAAAATGCATCTCATAATCCAGCTTCAAAAAATATCGTGGTCGCATAATAAGGTGCGTGAATGGTTGTTCTTCTAATAAGTCCAAACAAACGATTATGCCAAGGCATAAAGCGACAAGATTTGCTCAATCACCGTTCTTCCATGCTTGAACTTGATATCATAAAAAATTGAAAGAATTAACATGTGAATGAGTAACAATGTCGAATTGGTGGTGTGCCACTAATGGGGCTATGCATAAACCCTAGAATATTATGCTGGAAGAGTGCGGGGAATCTGAATGACAAACTCTAAATATTAATCGATGGACGATGTGATAGGGACTATAAAATAATATGAACAAGCTCCTACACGGGATGATAGGATTCAACCTATGCAGCAAAGCCCACATGATTTCTAGTCATGCCCAATAACCACTGCACATCCACATGATGTGAATATGTGGAATACTTCCGATTTTCTTAGATCATTGAGATATTTAGGAGGATAGGATTTGGCTAGTCATTTATTCTCTCTCATTCTGATGTTTGATGGTTGGAAGAGCAAGATTAGCTTCGATCTCATTTCTCACCCTATGGTGCAATCGATTGCTCGCTTATCCTTATGTCATTATCCATGGTTTATCCTTATGTCATTATCAACATGGTTTAATGCATTAAATCTTCTTTTGGTTTAATGCATTAAATCTTCTTTTGGCTCTGAACAAAATTAGAAGAGTTGAACCACAGTGATGCATTGGCCGAGAATCGAACTCGGTCCGGCACCGTGGCGTGGTACTATTCTACCACTAGACCACCAATGCACAAGTAATACAAATGAATACCTTCTTAATTAACAAGCACATACAACCAACTCAATCAAATGCATCTCATAATCCAGCCAAAAAATCGTGGTCGCATAATAAGGTGTGGAATGGTTGTTCTTCTAATAAGTCCAAACAAATGATTATGCCAAGGCATAAAGCTTAACAAGATTTGCTCAATCACCGTGTTTTTCCATGCTTGAACTTGATATCATAAAAAAATTGAAAGAATTAACATGTGAATGAGTAACAATGTCGAAAGCATTGGTGTGCCACTAATGGGGGCTATGCATAAACTCTAGAATATTAAGCCCAAAGGGAAGAGTGCGAGGGAATGAATGACAAACTCTAAATATTAATCAATGGACGATGTGATAGGGACTATAAAATAATATGAACAAGCTCCTACACGGATGATAGGATTCAACCTATGCGAGCAAAGCCCACATGATTTCTAGTCATGCCCAATAACCACTCGACATCCACGAAAAGATACATCCGGAATACTCCGATCTTAGATCATTGAGATATTTAGGAGGATAGGATTTGGCTAGTCATTTGTTCTCTTTCATTGTGATGTTTGATGGTTGGAAGAGCAAGATTAGCTTCGATCTCATTTCTCACACTATGGTGCAATCGATTGCTCGCTTATCCTTATGTCATTATCAACATGGTTTAATGCATTAAATCTTCTTTTTGGCTCTTTGCGCCAAGAACAAAATTAGAAGAGTTGAACCACGTGATGCATTGGCCGAGAATCGAACTGGTCCAGACATGCGGGTGGTACTATTCTACCACTAGACCACCAATGCACAAGTAATACAAATGAATACCTTCTTAATTAACAAGCACATACAACCAACTCAATCAAATGCATCTCATAATCCAGCTTCAAAAAAAAAATATCTTGGTCGCATAATAAGGTGCAGGAATGGTTGTTCTTCTAATAAGTCCAAACAAATGATTATGCCAAGGCATAAAGCTTACAAGATTTGCTCAATCACCGTGGTTTTTCCATGCTTGAACTTGATATCATAAAAATTGAAAGAATTAACATGTGAATGAGTAACAATGTCGAGCATTGGTGTGCCACTAATGGGGGCTATGCATAAACTCTAGAATATTGCTGAAGAGCGCGTGGGAAATCAATGACAAACTCTAAATATTAATCGAATGGACGATGTGATAGGGACTATAAAATAATATGAACAAGCTCCTACACGGGATGATAGGATTCAACCTATGCAGCAAAGCCCACATGATTTCTAGTCATGCCCAATAACCACTTCACACATCCACGCCAAAGATGTGGAATACTTCCGATACTTTAGATCATTGAGATATTTAGGAGGATAGGATTTGGCTAGTCATTTATTCTCTCATTGTGATGTTTGATGGTTGGAAGAGCAAGATTAGCTTCGATCTCATTTCTCACCCTATGGTGCAATCGATTGCTCGCTTATCCTTATGTCATTATCAACATGGTTTAATGCATTAAATCTTCTTTTTGCTCTTAAGCCAAGAACAAAAATTAGAAGAGTTGAACCACAGATGCATTGGTCGAGAATCGAACTCGGTCCCAGACCGCATCAGGGGTACTATTCTACCACTAGACCACCAATGCACAAGTAATACAAATGAATACCTTCTTAATTAACAAGCACATACAACAAACTCAATTAAATGCATCTCATAATCCAGGCTCAAAAAAATATCGTGGTCGTATAATAAGGTGTAGGAATGGTTGTTCTTCTAATAAGTCCAAACAAATGATTATGCCAAGGCATAAAGCTTATAAGATTTGCTCAATCACCGTGTTTTTCCATGCTTGAACTTGATATCATAAAAATTGAAAGAATTAACATGTGAATGAGTAACAATGTCGAGCATTGGTGTGCCACTAATGGGGGCTATGCATAAACTCTAGAATATTGCCAAAGGAAGAGTGCGAGGGAATCAATGACAAACTCTAAATATTAATCGAATGGATGTATGTGATAGGGACTATAAAATAATATGAACAAGCTCCTACACGGGATGATAGGATTCAACCTATGCAGCAAAAGCCCACATGATTTCTAGTCATGCCCAATAATCCACTCCACATCCATCCAAAGATGTGGAATACTTCCCGATACTCATTAGAGATTTAGGAGGATTTGGGCTAGTCATTTATTCTCTCATTCTATGTTTGATGGTTGGAAGAGCAAGATTAGCTTCGATCTCATTTCTCACCCTATGGTGCAATCGATTGCTCGCTTATCCTATGGCTATCCTTATGTCATTATCAACATAGTTTAATGAATGATATACCGGAGCAATGGTTAAATGGATTCAAGAACAAAATTGAAGAGTTGGAACCACTTCCCTTGCATTTTTGCAATTGTCTAAATTCGGTTTTTTCTATGTTTTTGTCTTAGATCCATTATTCCATTCGCACAAGTATACCACTTTCCCTTTTTGTTTCCCCATTTTTCCTTTGAATATTTTCTACTAATTTTTTTTTTTCTTTTTCCTTTCCTGCATCTCATTTTCCACCTAAAAAAAATATTTCCGCATTTCCTCGGTGCTTTTTTTCTAAAGTTTTTCTTTTCCCATTTTTCCTTTTCGATTTTCCCTTTCCCTTAAAGCCAAAGATTTTTGGTTTTTCCCCTTTTTCCATGCTTGAACCTTTGCTCCCTTCCTCATTGAAAGAATTAACTTTCTAGTGCTCCTTTTTTCTTTCCTTCCCCTTTTTTTTCCATCTTTTCTGGGTTCCATGCATTTTTCCTCTAGAATTCTTTTCACTTTCCTTCCCTTTTTTTTTTGCTATGTCCCTTTTAAATATTTTTCATGCTTGATTCGCATGTGATTCCTTCTTCAACATTTTCCTCCCTCCTTGATTTTCAGTCCTTTTTTCTATTTTTTCTTTCCTTTTTTGTGCACCTCCCTTCTATTTTTGCGATTTTACCTCCCCTTGCCTTTTTCCATTTGCTTTTTCCCTTTTTCACGCTTATGGCCATTTTTCCTTTGCTTTTTCTTTTCCCCTCCTCCTTTCCCTCCCATTTTCACATCCTCCTTTTTATTTTTTTTTTTTTCCCATTCCATCCCTTTCTTTTCCTTTCCTTTTTCCTTTTTTTTTTTTTTTTCTTTTTTACTAATCCTTTTTTTCCCTTCCCTTTTTCCTCCTCTCATGACTTCTCTCTTCCTCTTATTCAGGGTCCTTTTTCCATTTCCTCTTTCCGCCTCCCTTTCCTTACTCTCCTTTTTCTCTTTTTTTCCATTCCTTTATTTCTCTTTTTTCCGCCTTTTGTTCCATTTCTTCCTTTAACTTTTGCGAGATCCTTTTCCCCCTCCTCTTTTTCTCTTTTTCCCAGTCTTTTTTCCTTTTCTTCCGTTTTTGTTCTTTTTTTTTCCTTTTCCCCTTTTTCCTTTTTCCTTTTTTTCTATTTCCTTCCTTCTCTTTTTCTTTTCCCCATCCCTCTTTCCTTCCTTTTATCCCTTCCTCCCCACATCCCCTTTTGTATCCCTTTTCCCTCCCTTTTATTTTCCTTTCCCTTTTTCGTGTCCTTTTTTTCTTCCTTTTTTTAGATCATTGAAATTTTCCTCTTCCTTTTTTGTCCTTTTTTCTCCTCTCATTTTTTTTCCTTTTCCCTTCCCTTTCATCTATTAGCTTCGGATTCCCTTCCCTTTATTATTTCCCTCAACCTCCTGTTTTTTTTCCCTGGCGACATACTCCCTGTCACCTTTTTCCTCTTCAACCCTTTTTTAATGCATTAAATCTTCTTTTTGGCTCCCTTTCCAAGAACAAAATTTTTTGTGCTTTTTCCATTTCTTTTTCCTTTATCGAACTCGGGTCTTTTTTTTAAGGCTATTCTAGATTTTTATTTATAAATAATAAAATTGATATCAAACCTTATTCCAAATGGCTCCATAAATATGCACTATAGGAAGTATTTTAACATGTAGTGACCCCTTAAATATCTTAATTGTTGTTCTTCTATAACTCCAAACAAATCCATTGCGTAAAAAGGCAAGATAACTCAGGCTTTTTTATGCTTCACTTTGCCCTTTTTCTCCTCCTTTTTTCATCCTTTTTTTCCTAAATCATGTGAATGAGATCTCTCTTTCCCCTATCCCAATGTTCCTTTTCGGCCCCTAATCCTCCCCTTTCTTTTTCCTTTTTTTTCCTTTTTCTCTTTTTCCTTTCCTTTTCCCTTCCCTCCCTGGACGAGTCTTTTCTCATCCCCTTTTCAACTTCCCCTTTACACTCCTATCCTCATCCTTTCCATCTTCTTATTTTTGTAGTGTCCCTTTTTTTTTATTTTCCTTTTCCTTTTCTTCCCTTTCCTTTTCCACCCTTTCTTTCTTTCCCTTTACCCGCCTTTTGCCTTTCATTTTGCCTTTTCTCCTCCCTTTTCCTTTTCTTTTCCTCTGCATTAGAGCATGGCCAATCATGATGGTTGAAGTCGGTTGATAAATCTCGCCCGGATGCAATTAGTTGATCTCAACCATCCAAATTAGGGTTTGATCCATGACATAATGCTAAAAACTTTATAATATAAAGATCAACATGGTTTAATGCATTAAATCTTCTTTTTGCTCTTAAGCCCAAGAACAAAATTAGAAGAGTTGAACCACGTGATGCATTGGCCAAGAATCGAACTCGGTCTAATCGCGGGCAGGGTACTATTCTACCACTAGACCACCAATGCACAAGTAATACAAATGAATACCTTTCTTAATTAACAAGCACATACAACCAACTCAATCAAATGCATCTCATAATCCAGCTTCTCAAAAATATCGTGGTCGCATAATAAGGTGCGTGGAATGGTTGTTCTTCTAATAAGTCCAAACAAATGATTATGCCAAGGCATAAAGTTTACAAGATTTTGCTCAATCACCGTGTTTTTCCATGAATTGAACTTGATATCATAAAAAAATTGAAAAAGAATTAACATGAATGAGTAAAATAAATGAGCATTGGTGTGCCACTAATGGGGGCTATGTATAAACTCTAAAAATATTGGCGCCAAGGAAGAGTGCGAGGGAATCTGAATGACAAACTCTAAATATTAATCAATGGACGAATATAGGACTATAAAATAATATGAAAAGCTCCTACATGGGATGATAGGATTCGAACCTATGCAGCAAAAGCCCACATGATTTCTAGTCATGCCTAATAACCACTCTCCGCACATCCATCATGTGGAATACTTCGATACTTCTTAGATCATTGAGATATTTAGAGGATAGGATTTGGCTAGTCATTTATTCTCTCATTCTGATGTTTGATGGTTGAAGAGCAAGATTAGCTTTTGATCTCATTTCTCACCCTATGGTGCAATCATTGTTCGGGCTTATCCTTTATGTCATTATCAACATGGTTTAATGCATTAAATCTTTTTTGGCTCTTGCCAAGAACAAAATTAGAAGAGTTGAAATTGTGATGCATTGGTCGAGAATCTAACTCGGTACTGCAAGGTGGTACTATTCTACCACTAGACCACCAATGCACAAGTAATACAAATGAATACCTTCTTAATTAACAAGCACATACAACCAACTCAATCAAATGCATCTCATAATCCAGCTTTTCAAAAAAATATCGTATCATGCATAATAAGGTGTAGGAATGGTTGTTCTTCTAATAAGTCCAAACAAAATGATTATGCTAAGGCATAAAGTTTTCAAGATTTTTTCAATCACCGTTTTTCCATGCTTGAACTTTGATATCATAAAAATTGAAAGAATTAACATGTGAATGAGTAACAATTTTTGGTGTTCCAATTAATGGGGGCTATGCATAAACCCTAGAATACGCGGGCGCTGGCTGAGGAACTTTCTGACAAACTCTAAGTATTAATCCGACGATGTGATAGGGACTATAAAATAAGTGAAAAGCTCCCGCACGTGATGATTCCCTCAAAACCTATGCTTAGCAAAAGCCCACATGATTTCTAGTCATGCCCAATAACCACCCATCGCACATCCACGCCAAAGATGAATACTTTTCCGTTTAGATCATTGAAATATTTAGGAGGATAGATTTGGCTAGTCATTTATTCTCTCCTCATTCGTGATGTTTGATGGTTGGAAGAGCAAGATTAGCTTCGATCTCATTTCCCTCACCCTATGGTGCAATCGACACTCGGTTATCCTTATGTCATTATCAACATGGTTTAATGCCTCCTAAATCTTGAGCTTTTTGGCTCTTCATGTTTTTTCCTTTTAGATAAGAAGAGTTGAACTAACACATGCATTGGTCGTAGAATCGCTTTACTTTCTATTCCCTTTTCCCTTTGCAATTTGTCACTAATTTTTTTCTATTTTAACCCTTTGACTTTTTTTTTCCATTATTCCATTTTTTTCCCTTTTATCTCGTGTTTTTGTAATCCATTTTTCCTTTTCTATTTTCCCCTTCCCTTTTCTACAATTTTAGGGTTGTCCTTTTGCATTTTCCTCATAATTTGAGCCTTGATTTTCCAAAAATATCTTTCCTCGCAACAATTTTTTTCTAAAAATTTTTGTTCCTCTTTTCCTTTCTAAACCCATTTTCCCTTTTCCCTTCCCTTCTCCCTACCTTTTCTTTTTCAAACCTTTTTTCCCTTCCTTGATAGTAGGGACTATCAAAAAAATTGAAAGAATCCTTCTAGTGGATGAGTTTTCAACCTTCCCCCTCCTTTTTGTGCCATCTTTCCCTTTTTCCATGTCCATTTTTCCTCCGAAGTTTTCCCCATTCTCACCATTTCCCTCTTTAGGAGGATTGCTATGTCCCTTTTCTCTTCTATTTTTTTCATGCTTTGTTTTTATGACAAAATTAGCCCCTTTCTTCACATTTTCCCTATGGTCCCTCCCTTCTATTTCCTTTTTTTCAACTGGTTTAATTCTATTTTCGGATTTTGGTTCATTCCCTTTCAATTTTCGAAGATTTTAAACCATTTTGATTTTTTCCATTTGCTTTTTCCCCCTTTTTCATCGCTTGCCTTTCTTCCATTTTCCCTCCTTGCTTTTTCCTTTTTCTATCTCCCCCTTCCCTTTTTTATTCCCATTTTCACATTCCCTTTTTCCTTTTTTTTTTTCTCCCATTCCATCCCCTTTCGAAAAATTGGAAGAGCAAGATTAGCTTTTCTCCTTGGTTTTTCTTCCCATGGTTTACCGACAAACGCTTATCCTTTTGTCATTATCAACATGGTTTAATTTGCCTTAATGACCGTGGTCTTTTTTCCCTTGAAGAACATAAAAACCAAGAAATTAACATGTGAATGAGTAACTGGGTCTTTTTTTCCATTCCCTTTATTTCCGTGCCCCTAATGGGGGCATTTCTAAACTTAGAATATTTTCCCCTGGAAGCCTTTTTCTCTCTCAAATGAATGACAAACTCTAAAAGGCAATTTTCCATACAACAAAGGCCCTCAATTAAATAGAGGAATTTGAGATCATAATCCAAATAAGTTTAATATCGGTACAATTAGTTGATCACCATCCAAATAAGGGTGTAGGAATATGTTGTTCCACTAATAAAAGTCCAATACATGATAAATAGTACATCCTGGCTCCTTGCTAAGAACAAAAATCATTTTTTGATAGATTTTGGCTCAGCATCCCTTTTTCCAAATATTGCTTGATTTATGTGATATCATGCAAAAAATTGAAATGAATTAACACACACACATGATAATTCCATCCTATGCATCAAAGCCCAAAAAATATTGTCATGCCCTAACCACTCGACACATCCAATGGTTGTTGGAATAAGTCCAAACAAATATTGAGATATTTAGGAGGATAGGATTTGCTAGTCATTTGAATGATTGAACTTGTTTGATAAAATTGGAAGAATTAACATTAATGAGTAACAATCTGTGATAGGGATGGTAAAATAAACCTGAACAAGCTTATGGGCTACACTTTTTGATACCCACTAGTAACTTTTGGCCCTAAGCATTAATCGAATGGACGATGCGTGATAGGGACTATAAAATAATATGAACATCTCTTACATCGGATGATAGGAATACCCGATGCCCCTTTCTTTTCAAAGCCCAGATCATTTCTTCTCTTTTCCCTTTTCCCCAGGATAACCACTGGACCCTCCCACGCCAAGATGTGGAATCATCCCATTCAACTTAGACTTTAATCTTTAGGAATACTATTTGGTAGTCTATTTTTTTGAACAAGCACATACAACAAACTCATTCCTCTAATCCCTTTTCGATGTTTGATGGTTGGAAGAGCAAGATTTGCCAATCACCTGTTTTTCCATTTCCCTTCCTCTCATTTTCACAGAATTAACATGGTGCAATCATGATGGTGGGAAGTCGCGCTCAAGGGGGCGATGCATGTGATGTCATTATCAAATTGACATGGTTTAATGCATAAAACTTATAATATAAGATCAACATGGTTTAAGAACAAAAACCACTTCCAGAAGAGTTGAACCACAGGATGCATTGGCCGAGAATCAACTGGTCTGTATGTTCGATGGTTGGAAGAGTGGTACTATTCTACCACTAGACCACCAATGCACAAAATGTAATACAAATGAATACCTTCTAATGAACAAGCACATACAACAAACTCACTAATAAATGCATCTCATAATCCAAATAAGAAAAAAATATCGTGGTCGCATAATAAGGTGTGTGAATGGTTGTTCTTCTAATAAGTCCAAACAAACGATTATGCCAAGGCATAAAGCTTATTAAGATTTGCTCAATCACCGTGTTTTTCCATGCTTGAACTTGATATCATAAAAATTGAAAGAATTAACATGTGAATGAGTAACAATGTTGAGCATTGCTTGCCACTAAGGGGGCTATGCATAAACCCTAGAATATTAAGGGCCGGAAGAGTGAGGGAATCTGAATGACAAACTCTAAGTATTAATCGAATTGACGTATGTGATAGGGACTATAAAATAATATGAAAAAGCTCCTACACGGGATGATAGGATTCAACCTATGCAGCAAAGCCCACATGATTTCTAGTCATGCCCAATAACCACTCGCACATCCATGACAAAGATGTGGAATACTTCCATTTCCCTTAGATCATTGAAATATTTAGGAGGATAGGATTTGGCTAGTCATTTATTCTCTCATTGTGATGTTTGATGGTTGGAAGAGCAAATCAAAAGAAGATTAGCTTCGATCTCATTTCTCATGCAATCGATTGCTCGCCATCCTTATGTCATTATCAACATGGTTTAATGCATTAAATGTTGGCTCTTGCCAAGAACAAAATTGGAAGAGTTGAACCACGATGCATTGGCCGAGAATCGAACTCGGTCTGTAATCGTAAGGCAGGGTACTCATTCTACCACTAGACCACCAATGCACAAGTAATATAAATGAATACCTTCTTAATTAACAAGCACATACAACCAACTCAATCAAATGCATCTCATAATCCAGCTTCAAAAAAATATCGTGGTCGCATAATAAGGTGCAGGAATGGTTGTTCTTCTTAATAAGTCCAAACAAACGACATGCCAAGGCATAAAGCCGACAAGATTTGCTCAATCACCGTGGTCTTCCATGCTTGAACTTGATATCATAAAAATTGAAAGAATTAACATGTGAATGAGTAACAATGTCGAAAGCATTGATGTGCCACTAATGGGGCTATGCATAAACTCTAGAATATTGCGCCAAGGGAAGAGTGAAATCAATGACAAACTCTAAATATTAATCGAATGGACGATGTGATAGGACTATAAAATAATATGAACAAGCTCCTACACGGGATGATAGGATTCGAACCTATGCGAAAGCAAAGCCCACATGATTTCTAGTCATGCCCAATAACCACTGGCACATCCACGCCAAAGATGTGGAATACTCCGATACTTCTAGATCATTGAGATATTTATGAGGATAGGATTTGGCTAGTCATTTATTCTCTCTCATTCCCGATGTTTGATGGTTGGAAGAGCAAGATTAGCTTCGATCTCATTTCTCACCCTATGGTGCAATCGATTGCTCGGCTATCCTTATGTCATTATCAACATGGTCTTTGGCTCTTGCGCCAAGAACAAAATTAGAAGAGTTGAAACCACAGATGCATTGGCCGAATCGAACTCGGTCCCATGCAGTCCGTGAATGAGTAACAAGGCATCTCGTGGTACTATTCCTACCACTAGACCACCAATGCACAAGTAATACAAAATGAATACCTTCTTAATTAACAAGCACATACAACCAACTCAATCAAATGCATCTCATAATCCAGCCTCAAAAAAATCGGTCGCATAATAAGGTGCGAAATGGTTGTTCTTCTAATAAGTCCAAACAAATGATTATGCCAAGGCATAAAGCTTTACAAAGATTTGCTCAATCACCGTTCTTCCATGCTTGAACTTGATATCATAAAAATTTGAAAGAATTAACATGTGAATGAGTAACAATGTCGAGCATTGATGTGCCAAGAATGGGGCTATGCATAAACTCTAGAATATTGCCAACAAAGAAAGTTCCAAAGAAGAGTGCGAGGGAATCAATGACAAACTCTAAATATTAATCGAATGGACGATGTGATAGGGACTATAAAAAATAATATGAACAAGCCCCTACACGTGGATGATAGGATTCGAACCCATGCGAGCAAAGCCCACATGGTTTCTAGTCATGCCCAATAACCACTGCACATCCACGCCAAAGATGTGGAATACTTTCCATACTTCTTAGATCATTGAGATATTTAGGAGGATAGGATTTGGCTAGTCATTTATTCTCTCATTCCGATGTTTGATGGTTGGAAGAGCAAGATTAGCTTCGATCTCATTTCTCACCCTATGGTGCAATCAATTGCCTAGGCTTATCCTTATGTCATTATCAACATGGTTTAATGCATTAAATCTTCTTTTTTGGCTCTTTTAAGCGCCAAGAACAAAATTAGAAGAGTTGAACCACATGGATGCATTGGTCGAGAATCAAACTCGGTCCTGCACTGCAAGGGTACTATTCTACCACTAGACCACCAATGCACAAGTAATATAAATGAATACCTTCTAATTAACAAGCACATACAACAAACTCAATTAAATGCATCTCATAATCCAGCCAAGAAAAAATATCGCGGTCGCATTAACAAGGTGTAGGAATGGTTGTTCTTCTAATAAGTCGAACAAATGATTATGCCAAGGCATAAAGCGACAAGATTTGCTCAATCACCGTGTTTTTCCATGCTTGAGCTTGATATCATAAAAAATTGAAAGAATTAACATGTGAATGAGTAACAATGTTGAGCATTGGTGGTGCCACTAATGGAGGCTATGCATAAACCCTAGAATATTGCGCCGCTGGAAGAGCGTGAGGGAATCAATGACAAACTCTAAGTATTAATCGAATGAACGATGTGATAGTAGGGACTATAAAATAATATGAACAAGCCCTACACGGATGATAGATTCAAACCTATGCAGCCAAGCCCACATGATTTCTCGGTCATGCCCAATAACCACTGACACATCCACTCTAATTTTACATCCGAATAATTCTCCGATTCTTCTTAGATCATTGTTTTTTAGAAGGCAAGATATTTTTATTTTTATTAATAATATGTATGTAAATACATTTATTCATGGCCCATAATAGCCAAATAGCCTAACCAAGTCAGACAAATTAATCCAAGATAAGCCGCCTACGCATTGAGTACAATCCCTTTAGTTCGAAAGCAAGAGACAACCACTATAGATGTAGACATGGCCATTTGAAGCTCCGCACCCAAAAATGAAAAAAGGAAAGGTCAAGAAAGTTTAATGTCATACCATGCTAACTTGACCTCAAGACCTTCCCCGTGATTGTGGTACTAAAAAGAGCTTCCATCCCTTTCCAACCATGTACTAAGGAGTTCAAGGCTCTATCTTCTCGCTTTGCAAGAGCTATTACAGGCCTACCTCAAACCCCGAGGTGGTCTACTCGCTTCCTCCCTAACTTCCCAAATACCGCGATAGGCCCCATCTCCACTATGGCAAAGAAGCCAAGGTCTCCGCCCAAGGCTTATTTGTTTAGCCGCCATCTTTACTCTTCCCATCCGCTTATGCACTAACCTCAGAATTCGATCTTCCCTAGCCGGATAGGGATGGACGAACTTTAGAATCGCCTAAGAAGAACACTCCATAGTACAAGACAACAATAATACACCCAGTGGATAGACACACCGAACTACTTTCCATGAGAAGCCGCCTCCTTAGTCCCTCAAGGACACAGAAATAACCGACCACAGCCTCAAGCGCCGAAGCCTTGAAGAATAAAAAGCAAGCAGATATTAACACGCCAACAAAGAAAGTTCATCCATCACCAATACTACTATCCTCCCATACATCGCTTGAACAAAGCCAAGTGTCTAGAGTTCTTCAAGGATTTAAACAAGATAGAGCAAGCAACCCGAAAGCTCCAAATATCCCCTCGACATATTGACATGCCCCTATTCTCAGAATCGCAAGCAGTGCAGTTCCAAAACCGCAAGGAGTGCGGCTTCCCCGCGGCATTGAGTGCAACAAGAAGTATCTATGCCCGCCATTATGTGCAAAAAAATGGAAGATAGCCGGAACCGAAAACCGAAGCCAAATAATCGCTAAAAAATCTGCTAGCATTAATCAAACATAAGAAAACAAGCAGCCTTAAGCACTCCAAACCACCGTTGTCAAGCTCGAGGCGCCACTTAATCCTCCAAATGCTTGCAAAATGCTAAGCTAATTTGTCTAGTCTCAAATCGAATGGGCGTAAATAAGAAAGAATCCATTCTTACCCAATCTAACCTTTATGCAAACAGAGGGCGAAGTTCCGCATCAAATGCTGTTCTCGATATCATAAAATTGAGCCAACCCATGTTGCCAAAAAAGCCGATGGAGACCAGGTAAAAACATCCGGAACAACCCCATCAATCCGCCGCATTAAAAGCGTGCATTAGCCCCCAAACTTCTTCCAAATCACGCCGCGATGTAAGCTCAAGATGTTAAGGAAAAGTCACACATGGATAATAGATTAACTAGCGTCGCCCATTTCCATTCTCCCCAATAACACCGCTCATCTAGATCTTCGTGAAACCCTAGATCATTGAGATATTTAGGAGGATAGGATTTGGCTAGTCATTTGTTCTCTCATTCCATGTTTGATGGTTGGAAGAGCAAGATTAGCTTCGATCTTATTTCACACTATGGTGCAATCGATTGTTCGCTTATCCTTATGTCATTATCAACATGGTTTAATGCATTAAATCTTCTTTTGGCCTTGGCGCCAAGAACAAAAATTGGAAGAGTTGAACCAATGTGATGCATTGGCCGAGAATCGAATCCCCGCCTATATCGTAGGCGGTACTATTCTACCACTAGACCACCAATGCAATAAGTAATACAAATGAATACCTTCTTAATTAACAAGCACATACAACCAACTCAACCAAATGCATCTCATAATCCAAAAAAAAAAAAAAATATCTTGGTCGCATTAATAAGGTGTGGAATGGTTGTTCTTCTAATAAGTCCAAACAAACGACATATGCCAAGGCATAAAGCCACAAGATTTGGTTCAATCACCGTGGTTTTTCCATGCTTGTACTTTATATCATAAAAAAATGAAAGAATTAACATGTGAATGAGTAACAATGTCGAGCATTGGTGTGCCACCAATGGGTGCTATGCATAAACTCTGGAATATTGCTGCCAAGGGAAGAGCAGCGTGGGGAATCCGAATGACAAACTCTAAATATTAATCGAAAGTGGACGATGTGATAGGGACTATAAAATAATATGAACAAGCTCCTACATGTGATGATAGATTCGAACCTGCAGCAAAGCCCACATGATTTCTAGTCATGCCCAATAACCACTTCACAAGGCAAAAATAAAACCATACGGGTTTTCTCCTTGGTTATACATATAAAACCGCTTAAAAGACCAATGAGTCTTTGTGGGTTGATATCATTAAAACATCACGCACAAAGCATTTGGTTTCTTTAGATGCTTTATTAAAGTGGTATTTTTGACTGAAAGTAACTATCAAGGAATTCCATTTATGGTGTTCAACAATATGGCTATTTAACATGTTTAATCTGTTTAATATCGGGTTCACATATATGGTTTGTGAATATGGTATAGCAAAATGGGTAATGAGACTCCTGGTTGATACCCCAATATGCAATGGGTTCTTAAGTGCTAAAATTAGTATGGCTAAGCATTAGATAGATTTACATGGTTTGCATTGTGATAAAATGACACAAGCCACAAGATTTTTGTGCATTTAAATTATATAGAGTTTTTAATAAAATGCACCGGGTTAAAAGTTATAGATCACTATTGTCCAAAGCATTCTATGTCTTCATCAACACGATATAATTTCCATCAAAGTAACATGTCGTGTGGTTTCTTAATGTTATCTATTAGTTAGCATACATGTTTTTTAATTTTATCCGTGGTGGAGAGTGTAGTGGTTTCTTTTGTTAGCGTAGTAGTGGTTTTTTGTTAGCATGTAGTGGTTTCTTAATGCATAGCATGTAGTGGTTTCTTAATGCAAAGCCGCTTCCAAGCAGATGTTAAAACATGAATAGTCTTTATACTATTGATAATTATAGAGCCCAAGGATTCGAACCTTGTTAAACCATTTTCTCCTCTTATTCAACCATTATCCCCTAATTTATTCAAATGCATAATAATTGCAATAAATATTTAAAGAAGCTTTCATTTCAAAATCACTTTCAGCCTTTGAAGCTCCCCAACACTATCAAAAACTGATATTGCATTAATAAAAACTCCAGCCATTATATCCTCTTTAGCAACAAAAATTAGAGAGCAAGGGTATTTTAACCCCAACCGCTTCCAAAACAAATAATCAATGATAAATTTACGTAAATACCGCAAAACAAATTTAGATCGGATTGAAAATGATCTTGCAAGCAATTACACAAAGAAAGCAATTAACCTTTGCGTGTTTATAAGGACATACATAATAAAACAAATATTAATACAAATTTTAAACTAAATGATGGCGACACTCCGCTGAGCCAACACCAGCGCTTGCCTCCCCTGGATTCCATCACCCTACCCAACATTCAACGCATCTACACCACCAGCTTGAAGGAGGGTTCAGTAATCCAAAGAAGCTCTGGTAGGGGTTTGCCTCCTGGCAAGAGGGAACCGGCTCATGGGAGTTCCTCTCCCGGTTGGTCTCAGAGCTGCGAACACAAGGGCTTCGAGGATCTTTACCATACTAATTGAGGGAGGGCACTATAGTTGTGGATGGCTAGAAGCTAGCTTTGAGCAACTCTGGGAATCCTTGGTGATTGAGCAAGTCTTTTCCGCACTAGTTTTTATTGAGAAGGTGACCCTGACTATCCGTATCTCCGCGTGACGTAATGGTTGGGGAATAACGGACAATCCCAACTTATCTCGTCATGGTACCTTCCATGTTCACCAGCCAATGTAATTTAGGGTATGATCACCCCAGCAAAGTCTATTCCGTTAGAGGTCCTCATGACCCAGTTATCTGCCTCTTGTTTTCTGGTTTATAGACTCAATGTAAGTATGGCCAGCCTTCCTTCTTCCCCGTTTTTTAGTAACAAATTTTCCATGCAAACCACCACATTTCATGTATGAAAGTTCTCAAGTTTTATCTTTAAGCATAAGTAACGTCCTCCTCGGGATTGTATGTATATTTTGGGGCCTTATCCTCGTTGTTCGTGTAAGCCTCGTGGCATCCTCTAGGGGCCTCGAAGGGAATTCTCCTTCACATCTCTGGCCGGTGGGGGCCACAGGCCCGGTTCGCTTTAATTAAAACAATTCATGAGCCCACGGGGTGATCATCCCGCGACCAGTTTAGTTTTCCTTATTCTTAGTTCATCAAGCCCTGCTTTTAGGAGCAAATGTCCAAGTGGAACTCTTTTGGAACGAGGTTAGCCCGTCCTTATTGTACAATCCTGCAGAGGATAAAACATGGAAGGCATCTGCCTCTCGCGACTCTGTGGGCAAAACTGTAATCGTAGCGTAAATTAGATCTTAATTGGAGTAATAGGGCTGTGGTGGATCGGGGAGGATCCTCCTCTCTGCTGGTGTTTAGGAATAGAACAATGAGAGGATCTCATGCACCCTCTCCCTCGCCTCCCAATAGTCCCGCCAGCCCATATTTCTTGGTTGAGACCAACTCTTACAGAGAAGTGGGAAATTTCAATAAGAGGCTGGGCATTTATTCCCATGGCGGAGAATTCCTCATGGGTGTAAAAGTATAGCCCAAATCTCAAACTCGAATTCAACTCTGCAATTCTTCCCACTGGACGCCTCTAAATTCCGCCTCTTCAAATTAAGTACTGAAATTTTATAAGATATGCTTAGCAGCATTGTTCTCAGCGATTGGTGAATGTAGTGGTTTCTTTGGAATATAGACAAGAGGCAGCCCCTGAGTGGTCTGTAATGATTGACCTCTAAGCTAATCTCGAGCTATCTTTGCAAAGGCTTCCCATGAAGAAATGATAGTATTCCTGTGTACCATCCTCGGAGGGCTCTCCTGCCTAATTTTGGTGCAATTGCCCTGTTCTAACAGTGACAGTAATTTGGCATTACTTATCCTCAAAGCAGTGATTACATAATTCCCTTGAAATTTCAAGTAGGGAAATTGGGCGCTGGCCAAAAACGATTCCATGTGGATTCCAGCCTAGGTTAGACATAGGAAAATCTTCTGTGGTCTCCATCCTGCGCGGGGGCGTGGCCAGCTACTTTTGGCAGTGTAATTTTACAATCCAGCCATTCAAGACTGGGTGCGCTGAGGTGGCCCTCCAATTTCTATCGTACCTGCTGGCTGAGGACCTGATTGTGTGAAAGTGCAAAATAAATCAGTTGATGGCCACCCCCGCAGATAAATCTAATTTCAAAATTGAACCACCTCAGAGTAGTGCTGTTAAAGGAAAAACTTCCGTAGAGGTTCACTATCCCCTACCATTTTACTCAGGAGCCAAGCAACCGCCGGCTGAAGATGCAGTGAGCTTCTTCTTCTTTTTACAACTGCCGGCTAGTGATTTTCACCGCCCACCCTTCTTGCTTTAAGCGGGTAAAGGGCTAAGTCGGATATTAAACTGGATCAGGTAAAATCCAGCTTGGCATCCTTTAGGCAAACTCCCCGAGCACATCCACAACGCAAGAGCTAATATAGGAAGCTCCTACTAGCATGAACTGAAAGCAGTGAATCGAAAGCATCCTTTACTCAAGGTGCCCCATCTCCTAGTCGTGAGAGGAGCCTAAGTATAGTGACTTCCTAAATTAGGCTGAAAGGTACTCCTGCAATTAAGAGTGACTGAGACTCTCATCGATTCAAAAACGGCCCTGTGATGGCTCTTATTTTGGAAGGTGATGTGGCACGCAGATGCAAGTGGCTGGGACCTGCCAAAACCACGTGAAGTCAATGGTACCTATCTCGTGAGAGTGATAGGAGGGTTGTGTGCTTAGTGGAAGTGAAGCTTGCTCCTGAGTAGCGTGATATAGGACTCATTATGTAGTTTCTGCCCAACACTCTCGTGAGCAGCCTAAGGGAGGAGGAGAAGGAGGCGCGAGAGCTAAGGCCAAGATGTGAGTGAAGAAGACTTCCCGAAACCGTAACTCCTACCAATCACAAGAAATTACAAATGTGACCTGGCAACAGTGTCGCAGAGGCATGATAGATCGTACTCTTCCCTATGAGGAGTAGTGACATGGAACCTGGTACCGCAGAGTTCTGCAAAGGGGTATGAGTGCTCTACCGCCATCGTGAGCTAAGCGAATGCGTGAGTATAGTTCTTCTACAGTGAACATAGATTGAAAGTATCTTCGCCAAACCCACCGTGAATCGACAGGCGGGATATGAATCAATTCACCCTAGCACTAGGTGCAATTTAAAGGCGGGAATTCTATCTTATGAAACAAACATCAAAGCGATATTAAATATCGCCTCTGCTTGAGGGAAGATGCCACCGTATTTTGATGAAATCCGTATTGTGCGGGGGTATTAGCCAATATATATGCATTCCTAACTCTCTGCATGAAAGGGCGTGCCTCCATGTTGTTCCCGTGATGGCGGCTCTGCCACCCAACACCGGTCTCTGTAATTTAGATTCAATATGACAGACTTCTGAATCAAAAAGTCAGGCCCTTTCTACTTTTAAATCTAAAGAAAGTCGAGAAATCCAAGAATGGGAAAAACCGCTTCAATGAAATGGACTGAGCGAATTCTCCCTTCTCTAATAGTCTCTACTCTTGGTCAAAACAAAATCAGAAGGAAAAGCGGGTATATTGTCTCGCTTTGGATGTGATATTACATCCGGTGAACATAGGAGTTTTAAAGACACGCAAGAGCGCTCCAAATGATCTTAGGATTACACTTGACTACATCCTCTTGTAAGTACTTCCATCTTAGTGCAAAGAAACAAGTTTACGCAACCGAAAGCCTCCCTCCTTTCACCCAATTACCAAATTTATCTTAACAATGATTTCGAATTCCCGTGACCGTGATCTTCGTGAATGGGCCGAGATTGATGGTCCGCAACCCCACTTCTCACCTCGCCAAGTATGAATTATGATGGTGTGTTTAGCTCGTATGAAATCAATGGGTGGACCAGCGTATAAAGGAGCAACTAAATATCGTGTGAATTCAAAGTCCAAAATGACTTAGAGGTCCATGTGAATGAACCCTAGGCTAAGCAGGAGCCTGGCTACTCTGGGCTCACAGATGTGAACCTAAGGTGCCTCTGGTGAAACAGCTTAGGAAAGGCAATAGAATCTGTGCTTACAGAGGAGAAGCTCTGGGTTTAAGGTGCAAATGGCCGACTAAAACAAAACACTATCTTAGAGGTTGACTAAGAAACTCTAAGCCGTTTTTAGAAAATGGCGCAAACGCAAGGTTAGCCGCAGGTACCGGGGATAAATTGTATGCTGTGAATGGACTACACTCAAAATCTAGGAGGATCGGTACCCATGAATAAGATTTTTGGTGTGGATAGATATGGTGAGTTTATTCTTGATGAAAGTGTATTTTGAACTGCCAATCTTTTGGTTTATTCTAAAAGAAATGTTCTGGTTACCATAAGCGGCTAAATTTTCGTATTTTAGTTAGAAAAATTGGGATTTTAAGAAATTTTGGTATCAAGAAGTACATGTAGCGTGTTTTGTCTATGTATTATTAATTTTTGAAAAATTACCAGTGGGCTCCCTGGCGGCTCTCTCCCAAGTGGTGCTCTGCTTTAATTTTTGGGATATTCCAGGTCGTGAAATGTTATAGTCATGATATTTTAAGCATCAAAAAGGATGCATCCTGCCATGGCAAATTGTGTAATTTATCACACTAGTCCCCAAGGGGTGGAGTATCTGCCCACCCAGGCTTACCTAATTTACGCCCATTGCTCTAGACCCCAATACTCATATACAATGATCATGACCAAATTACTAGCAGCAGTTTGGGGCTGTGCTCCTGAAAGGATCATTGGGAAAGAAATTAACTGCAAGATTTCTAAGCCTCAAGAAGCATCCTGGCTTGATAATTACGTAGTAGCCTCGCGCAGAGGGTAATGCACCGCGTGCAGCTGATGTCAGTAAAATGTGTAAGTACTCTTTAAAACTTGACTCTTTTCATGTGTGGCCTCCTCTTTTTTGACTATCTCTTTGGGATAGTCCGGGCCAACTCCCTAACAACTCCAAATGGCCTAAGGGCCGGAAATGGATATCGTGCCCGCCGTAATCGTGAAGTGCTCTCTATCATTCTGTAGCCAGCTTTCATCCGCACCTCTCCAAACGGAGGGGGTCGGCTAGCTTCGTTCCCTTCCTATTACTTTTTTTATCTCTTCCCTAATAGGTTGCGACCACTCGGCCGAAGCACGACCAAACAAGCACGTGAAATGGGATCATTGCAAGGGCTTGAGGTTACTCGCACCACCGTGAACAAAACAAAACTCCTCCCATGCGCCTCAGATGACTTCCTTTGCGTTTTACTCTGTGTATGATGATGTATGATACATACTTTTCCAAAGTCTCAAAACTGTAGCTTCTCCAAATTTAATCGGAGCGGAAATCCAAATCAGAGCAGTACTGTTCCCCGTATGGCTATCTCAGATGCAGCTTTCATTGTAACCAAAAGCCAGGCTGGAGCCTCTCTAATTATGAAAACCTTTTGGCTAAAGATATTTTCCCTGGGCCATAGGCCTCCTCCTTCCCGTCCAAATCTCAAGTCCTGGAAGGATTGTGGAATCCCATCCTTTGACAAACTAAAAGGCTAGCTGGGTGGCAATGTGGGACCCTAAGTTCCTCACCCAAGAAAGTGGTGGCGGCAAGGATGCACTGCTTCTCAGATTTTAGGTGCATCCTATGTGTATTCCTCTCTTTCTAATTTTAGTTGGTCTTAAGTATCGATGGCGTGACCAAATGGAGGACTGTGAGTGAAGATTCTTACGGGATGGAGCTTCCAAATCTCTGCTGGCTGGGCGGCGTAGAGATAGTGGCGATGGTGGCTTCAGCTCTGCATTACAGAATCTCAGTCAGTGTAATTTCGCGAAATGGTAAAACAAGTCTCTGAGGGTAATTTTGGGCGGGAGATGTAATTTCCAGCGAGTGACTTTCTACATAATGTATATAGTCTTGGGAGATGCTTACCTTGTAAGCTCACACCTCGGGTATGATGCTCCCTGTACCGCCGCGTATTTCCTTTCGGGACTTTTGGAATTGGTGTTAGTGGAACTTCCTGGCCTTTACCGAGTAGTGTAACATTATATTATGTTCATAGTGATGATGAAGTGGCCAAATGACGCGCCTGCTCATCTCACCTCTCAGGCCCATCAAGGCAAACTCTAATGTTTAACACTCCTGTGACTTCGCGACATAAGATGGTAATAGTAAGGAATTTATATTCCTAAGGACATCCGTCAAGGAGGATGCATGTAAAATGGAAGGTTTGGTCCACAAATGAAAAGCTTACTTTAGTGGGAATGGGCTGTGGAGCCAGTATGACTGCGATAATCGTGATTCTCAAGAAAGTGGATATGTTATCGTGCATAATGGGGCAGTAAATTTAAAATGGTTATTAAGTGGATGTGATGAGGGCACACCGTAGGCTGGGCTAAGTAAATTGCCAAAGTTCTCTCATACTAAAAGTACCTCGCTAAATAGAGAACCTCCTTAAAGTCAGTGCTAGAACAAACTTAGGATTTCCGGGGAAATAAGAGGAATTCCTTACTCCGCCTAGTAAAGTGCCGAACCTATGGTGCTCAAAAAGATCCCAAAGCAGGCCTCTCAGGTTGTAGCATCGTTTCTAAGATTTCACAGTGCCTGCAAACAGTATGAAAAAATTATTGGATTAAAGAGTCCTGACTTGCCCTCTCTTTGTCAGCAGAGCAGAGGGAAGACTTACAACATATGTTTTTCCCTGCCTTTCCTGACTGTGTACCGGGCAAGTGGGTAAATTCACCTATCCTATGCAAGTAGTTTTGACGCGTTGAGCAGCTTTGCAATGGGCCGTGAATAGCTAAATGCTGGAAATTGACATCTAAGCCTCAAGAGGTCCTCGTGGCCATGGTTTTATGGGCAAGATGGAGACACGATGTGTGAAGTGAGTCATGGGAAATAAAACTACTGGGACTTGCTGTAAGAATATCTAGTGAAATTTCTAATCTCTTGACGATTACTTATGGTAATTGCCTATGAAGAAAGTATGGGGACCATGAGGACAAAGAGTTTTGAGTCCATGGGAAAAGACAAGGGGCTTTTTGCCAATACTTTTGTGTATGCATGGTCTTTCCTGTAAAGGATGAGGTGGATGATAGTATGCTATGGGATCAACTTTCCTCAAGTGTTTTGTATCTGTCTTGCTAAAGAGACTATATGTTCTCTAAAAAGGGCGATCCAACCTTCCGTTTATGCATCTATGATAAATCCTAAACGCATTATGGACATAAGTACCTTTATTACTTATTTTTCATAAAACAGTACCATTCCCAGAAAAAATCAATTTAGTTCTGGGGACTCCTGAATTCTACTCTTCCTAATCATGACATTTTGTTTATCCAGTGTGAGGCCTGAGCCATCTAGTGCTCTGCAAGGCCTCTCTCCTCTATGCCAAATCACAAAGCCCTTGTCTCTTTTGCGGCTCAATGTTTGTAGTGATATCTTCTATTTCACAGGAACGTTATCGAACTGGCCTCATCCAGCAAACTCACGCTTGGCCCCGCCAATGCACACTTCCGCTTTCATTGCTTCTTTGACTATGCTATTAGCCAAGTGAGTTTGGTCCCTTTTAAGGAAATAGACAGTGGACAAAATGACTGTGTTTGAAAACAGCTGTAATAGTAGTAAGCAAGTAAAATGTGTGGTACTTGAACTTTTGTTGCTTGATAAATTATTTAAATACATCGCTAATCTCCAAATTCGAGCTGGCGTACAGATCAGATAAGGGGCCATAAGCTTTTAAGCGAAGTTCCCCAAAATAGCAAGTGATGGCGGCCATAAAGTTTTAAAAGAAGTTCCTAAAATATTAGGCAAGTGGACGCATAGAAAACAAACCTTTCATAACCTTCACTATGCTTTTGGAAAATGCCTCTATCGCAAACAAATATTAGGCCTTATGGGGAAAAGCCTGTTTTGCGGCTTACATCATACTGCAAAACCGAAGTGGTTTGTTTCACCAAGCAAGTGAAGCCGCAAAAAGATGGGTAAGAGACCGTCAGGAAATTTGGATTCCTTTGCGGAACGGAGTAATGCACAAATAAAAATGTTTATTCCCCGGTGCTAATAATGGAGGAAATGTGGGGCACATAAATCATGAAGCTTAAAGGACCGTATCTCGGGAGACTTCCGCCAGTGAGAAGTACTCTATATGGAAAGCGTAAGCTTTTGGGTAAACCATTTGCTGGTAGCCTAAAGTGAAGAGTCGTAAACATTCACCGTTTTAAGGCAAGAAGACGTTTCTAAAATCGTCAAGTTTCCCTTTAAAATCCGCATCCCGTGAGGCAAAGAGTAGCTTTCAGTGCACCTCTAGCTGATAAGGAAGCAGGTAAATATATATTGTAAAAATATAGCAGTTAAAACTCCGGGTTTATGGATAACCCCGAGGTGACTGTGGGCAAAATATCCCATTGCTTATAGCTTACCTCTCGCTTTTTGCAATTAAGAGGCCGGGCGAACTGGATATCGGGATTGGGAAGTTTCTACCCCGCAGATAAGGAGGAGGTATGCATCCATGCGTACCTGTACCGATCTTGAGGCATTCTAGTTAGAATTGTGCCGCCAGCTGCGCTCCACGCCTAATCGTAGTGGCCTTTTTAGGCCGCCACGGCTATGGCGCATCTAGATTCGAACACCGTCGACGGAGGGAATACATAGCCCTTGCAAAATGCTTCGTAGCTCGTCGCTTGCATTTCCTCTCTTTATAATTGATAACCATCAAAGCATCTTTTTGTTCTGCCTTGTGATTCTGCGCCAATTTAATTTGTAACGACTCTAACGAGTGCAAATCTTGCCACGTGCTAAAAATTCCTTTATTGCTGGCCTCTTGTAAATTATGTATAGGTAGCAGGTATAAAACTACTCACTTCTGTCTCCCTAAGCCTGGTTTTGGTGATGTTGATGTTTTATTTTGCAAGGTCTCTTTGGTTCTCTTTAAGGAAGGGTATTAGCTACTGGCGTGAAATTAAATTTTATTGGAAGGCCTTGGCGTCAAGTGGACTTCAAAACCTTTGAATTGAATCTTTGTATTTTATATCCTCTTGCGGAAATGTAATAATTCTACGGGATAATGGGCTACGGGAGTATGCGCAGGTTTTGTTTTTTTTTATGGTGGTGATATTGAACCTCTCCCTCCTGCAAATGATATTTTGTATTATAAGTCTAGCCTTTCTCTTGGCTATGTGAAGTGTAGCGAGAGGTATGCCCCTTCAGTCACGCATGGTCAACGATCTGCTTCCTTCTTGCTCTCTCATAAAGTATTTTCGGTGGTGGAGGTATGAATCTCCAAAACAAACATGTGACTGAACAATGTAACAAAACCCTAGTGTTTATCAGATGGTGATAAGTATAAGTCCCCATGTATCGGTTGCTGGACTAACTGGAAGTGGGATGTGTTGTGAGGGAGTACTTCTGGTATTCTTTTATAGAGCCCCTTAGTGATATTTTGTATTTCTCCTAATAAATGGAGGTTGTATTTCTCCATATGGGAGGTATGAGTCCCCTATGCGCGGGATGTGTTTAGCTCATGAGTATCATTATTTTGTTATAACATGGTGCCCAACCCTTCTTGGCTTGTATGTGTATAGCAGGGGGTGGCGCCCTGTAAGAGTAAATGGTTTAGCGGCTCCAAACTTTGGCTCATGTATACCTATATTGGAGTGGAAAATAATGTATGTCCTTTCCACATGTATATAAGGGGTTTTGCAAATAAAATCCAATAAATAAATTTCTGTTTTGATGCGGTTTTCAAATAATTTCAATTTATCAATGTTCAAAAGATACTACTAATTATGCTGTTACCTTTACAATCACCGTTTCTAATTGTTGTATTCTAATCCCTTGCAACGGGTATCTTATGCTTTTTTGCTGTCAAGCTAGGTGTTGAGGAAGGTTCATTCCTGGGGTTTCTAAGATAATCACAAGACACTATTCCCTAATTTCAAGGTAAGAATTCTATTCGGTATGCCTCAGATGCCTGGCGTAATTTTGCTTGGTGCCACAGAAAGAGATAAAGCAGTTTTCTTATATTGAATGAATCCATATGGGTGTATGTGAAAATTCTTTTTGTGAGTAATCTACCGGGTTTGATTTTGGGCCTTTTGCATACTTTAGTTTCTGTACCCCCATCTTCTGGGAAATTACGTAGTCATGCATGATTGATTCCAATGTTAGCAAAGATCTTCGCATGGTGATGCGCTATGCTTCTGCGCTCGCAGCCAATCCGTTAGCGTAGGTGTAATTTTGAATTTTTTGGAGCACTCCACTGGGCTTGATTTGGGTCTTCGCGATACTCGGTTCTCAATTTATCTTTTGGGGAAATATGTAACTAGCATGATTGATCTCCACTGCTAGCAACATTTCCCAAGGCCACTTCCTTGCAGCGCCTGGTATGCAATGTCTAGTGCCCCTTCTGTCAGCATCAGTTTCTGGGCATCCACTAAAGCAATGTCTGTCTAATACTGCCTAGCTCATCCTAAATTGAGATAGTACTGATGAGTATGCTTTTGATTACATATGTTGCTTCGCTCGGCTCTGGGACTGACTTCTATGTTTTCATCGAAGCTACTGGAAATTATATGTTTATGATAATTATGATTGACAAAGGAATGCAGCAAAAACATTTTATCCTGCATTTTCTCTGTGGTGACTTGCAGCAGAGAAATGCAAGAATAGGAAACGGCGCACACAGCGATTATGATGGGATGTGTAACCGCTTAAAGATAAGAGCTGTTCCCGCGTAAGCCAACTAAGTACTCTTCTTGCGCGCTTCCTGTGCCATTTCTTCATCTCCTTTTTAGGTCCCTCTTCTATTCCTAGATATCCTGGACAAATTTATGTTGGAATGGCAACAGTCCATGCATGCAATTATGCGGAGAATGCGTCATTGTGTACTGCTTTGATCTTGAACTGAAACCAATGTAATGCTTGATTCCTGGGAATATATCAAGCAAAGGAAAATTCTGGTTGATAAAACATTTGTTTTGGTATATGAGCCATGCTAAAGAAAAACATAACACATGCTTAAATTGAAAAGCTTGAACCCGTACTCAATATAGCTAAAATTCATCAAAATGTAGCTTTCGCAATCGCAACAAGATATGTATTTTATTCCATTATGGCATTCAGCTTCAGTATCTAGCCAACAGTCTGTCTCTTGCCATTAACGGTTGTTGAATCAAATGTCGCCAGCTGCAAACCACCGCCAGCTGTATGGGCAATAAAACGTGGCCTCCCAAATTTTAACTTGTAACCCCAAGATTTGGGAAAAATTAGCTTAGAATTATATTAGATTTGGTGCTATGATAAGTAAGTAATTTTAAAATGGCATTTGGTCATGCTCAGGTCCATGCTGCTTGTGTTAGAGCTGTCTACATGTGCTGGTGGGCTGTATGCCTAATTTCACCGGCTGTAAAAGGCTCACCTTTTCATATGGACCATCACTCGCCACGCTTGTAATTGAAGTAATATGGCAAAATTGTAGGCCCCCTTCTCCTGGATGCGGTTTGCAATGTGAACCCAACTCTTTGCTGGGCTCTGGAGGGTCATGTGATCCTCCTTCCAATAACACTTCCAACACCTCTCTACACCCACCCACCCAGTGCAAGAGAATCATTTTGGAAATTAGTACCAACCCCTAGGGGATTTTTTATTTTAAGGCTCCTTTTATTCTATTGTGCTGGCCCTTTACCTTTTTGCTGTATGGGAAACAACTTGCAATTATGTTAAAGGCTCTTGTATGATCATGATCCCCACCCTTTGAATTGTAAGTGTTACTTATAGTTTGAGGTGTAAGGAGTTCTCCTCATGGGTAAAAAGGCCTAATTCTTGGGTGATATGCGGCGCAGGCGTGGTTTACTCGCTATTTTATTTTTCTGTCTATTCCTTTGTATTTATTCCTATGGTGGGGCCGCAAATTGCAAGGGATGTGGGCTGAGCGACACCTATGGGCAAAGATTATTTTGGGGTGATATGTGTTTTATGGGCGCCCCTGCTTTTCTAAATGCTGCAAGATATTTTATTTTATTAATATCTTGTTAAAGTAATAATGTTATCTCAGTAAGTGCTGGACCCATGCCTCCCTAGATCCAACGGCTAAAAATCTTAGAGCCCCTAAATCTAACGTGGCTGTTGTAATTTTGCGACCTCTTGGGTGGCTGAAAAAACAGCGAAATCCTGTATGCACTCCTCGGTCTCTTTATTCTGGGTCCCAACTAACCGCCTTTATTTCCTTTCTATCTTCCGCTCGCTTGCACATCCTCTTTTCTTCCAAACTCCTTCCCTCTGCACCTCCAGGCTTTGCCTAAAAATTTTTAGGGTCGACAATCTGGTTTCTTAGTACGCAGACCACGGCTGCCTTTCAAGTTGAAAGTATAAAGATGTATGATTTGTTTTCGCATCTTTGGCCGGGGTTTTTATTTTGGGCCCTAAGCATTGCTTCTTGGCTGAGCCCCTGGGAATCTGGCTGTGAGGCTGCAGATCCTCTTGCTATGATTTTAAATATCGTATCTCTGTAACTTCAGCTCCCGGTGATGGCTTACGGGCTTAGGGCGGGCTAAGTGACTATGGTAATGCCATGTTGTAGGACTTAAGTGGAAGCTTCTATGAATGAAAGAGAGGCTTTGGCAAAAATCACAGCCATACCAAGGCCTCCAGACTGAGGATTACATATGAAGTTTCAAACTCCTGCACTCAGCCTCTCGGGGAGAAGCCTTAGAGCCACAAGGCTCTGGCTGCTAATGCGGGTGACTGCTGTGTGGTAAAATCCAGGAGCTATCATGGGGAAAGAGCCTAAATTTGCCACGGCAACTGCCTTTAAATATATTTGACCATGCCCTCGCCGTTTTTCCAGGATAAGCTGGACTTTGTGAGCTTGCACCTGATGGGAGCCATGCAACTATCTCTGCAAGGTGTTTTGGAGCAGAACAACAGTACCCGTGCATTTTTTGTGACGTTTGACGATTTCTTTTAGGTCCATGGAAAATTTAAGTGACATTTATTTGTATTTTTGTATATTTAACTTGCAAAGTTTGGGATGAACGCCAGAAGGTTCTATTTAGTCTTTATGCAGGCAAATTGCTGTATGCTGTGAGTGGGTTCTGGCTATTCTTGGATCAGCCCTATCTTTATTGGCCGGTTTTCTTCTTCCCTGTGTGTATGTTTCCTCTGTTTTAAATTGAGAGGAATGTCTTTAATTCTTAATTTCGTGAAATCGTTGTTTCTTATATTGCTTTTGATTATAATGTTTGGAGATATGCCTTTAATCTCATTTCATGCGGAATTGATGACTTAGGCTGCCACCACAACCAAGTATCGTACCACAGCCTCATATGGATGGTAGAAACCACTTAGTATTGGATCTTAGATTTCGGGCCATATTGGCACTTGAGAATTTGTAGTGTGCGAACATGTTCTTCTTTTGCATGAACAAATCGACCTATACCTTACTGGAATGGGTGCCACCACCTACCGTGTATGTTCGTCTTAACAGCAGAGCCACTTATCTTGCTGGAAATTAATTCCTCGAATTGCACAGTAATTTTATGCAATCAGTTTATAAATGCACCTGTGTTTCTCAAGTAGCCATTTGACTTCTTTGATAGTTTACTCCATTTGAGGACCTATATGAAAACATATCATATATTCCTTTGTTTATTCTTTTGGATTTCTGCCTTCTGTATGAGGTAAGTTTTTTTCTACATTTCATGGGTAAAACCTGCGATTTTATGAACCTCTTTAGGTTTCAAACAACCATCTATCCTATAGAGTCCTAGCATTGGAGGCTATTCCACGTGCTGTGGCCTTTGACTCACCTACTGCAACTGCAGAAAAGATGAGCCGATGCCTAAACAGGATCCCATTTCCCACTGAGGGTTCCTGATGCATTTTCTTCTGTCTCCCTTTTTGTACTCATTCCATCATTCTGTCTTCAAACAGCCTTCTTCCTGTTTAATGGTTTATGCTCTTTTCTCCCCAACCAAGACATCCAAGGCAATCTTGTTTATGTTGCTTTTATTTCTGCTTTTGATTCAGCATGTGAACCAGTTTTAGTCACATGCTGCTCACGGCGGTGCTTTGTGCAAGCGACAAATACAAAAATTACCTGATGTTTATTCTGCGACCATGGGACTTAGAGGATTAGCTCACGTGTAAATTTTGGGCTACAGCGTTTATCAAACACTATGCCACCTAATGCTATTCTATTACTTACAAGAAAAGTTTGTTAGGCTCTGTTTTGCCAGAAAATGCTTTGAGAAAAGAAATTATGTGAAGAGCTGAAGTTTGAGCTTGTATTTCACCCAATTCTGCCAATGGCGTGTGAAATCATGGGTTCCCTTCCCCAGCTTATGGGAGGATTTAGGGCATTTCTTAATGGCTATGCCTCCTTCTCTCTCCCCAACCATCCATGCTCCGTCATGTTGCTTTTTGATTCAAATACAAAGGAATTAGGCATTTTTAGTCTTATTATGCTCTTCTCCCAAATCCATCCACAAGTATTATTTTCGAGTTATGTTGTTTCTTGATTCAAAATGTGTGAACCAAATTTCTTAAGTCACATGCTATCAATGGCCATGCAAATGGCTTATCAAAGTCACCAGCGCAACCTCACCTCGCATGTTTATTCATGACTATGTAGAAACATAGTTTTAAGTCTCATTCTCCTTTCAAATTTATGGGAGATTTACTTTATGATTTTGTATGTTTTTCTTTTATTTCGCAACCGCAATATTCAAGATGCAGATATTTCTACGGATTATTCATTCCCGGCGTATATTCCTTTAGGTATTAATGCTGCCAATTTGTTTCATATTTGCTGGTAGTGTGCTCAAGCGAATTATTTTGAAATGGTCCTCTCACTTTCGAAATTCGGATAAGCAAATCAGTTCGGCTGCCAATGCGAAGATTGTGTGCTGATTGTCAGGCTATCCTATACACGCCTCATCTACATACGGACATGCAGCTTACTTTACCTGCACTAATGTCCCTTTGTGACCTCCACCTTAGTTGAGTAATTGCTGAAATCGTACACGCCTCTGACTTTATGCCCAACTCCAACATCGCCTTAATTACGCGGACATGTTCTAATCTTATGTATATAAAGATTGATCCTTAATTGAAAATGAAGAAGAATGAGCTCCAGATGCTTTGTACACATGTACACGAACATCAAAATGAACAACTTTGTATGATCTCGTGGTTCTTGACTTGCCCGTTTCGCCACTCTACTTCATGTTCAATATTATAGTAAAATTAATGGCATTGCCTAAGCATCAAACAAAGTGGTCCTGCACCTAAATTTGGTGGAACGCGAATAGTGTTTAATTTATAGACCTACTTTATATAGACAAATCAAACTGCTGTGAGAATGTACTTATTCAGCCTAAAATGCATGATATTGCTCAAGTGCGGCACGTGACCTAGGTCTTATCATTACTCGGTTTCAATCTTTGCTTTAGGTAAAACAAGGCAAAAGTTTTGGTAATCAATTATCCGTGTCGCGGCAGTAATTTCTGGTCCCATTACAATATGATTCCAACTTTGGCTGAAAACATGGCCATAAAAAATTTGGGACTATAATATCTAAAATGTAAGGTTAGAAAGTGTTACACTATAATATTCAAAATTAAGGCTTTTACTTCAAAGTGATACTTAAGTAATAGTAGCAAAAGACTTATAAATGCCAACTTCTTATACCAATCCTACAAATATCTTTACATACTATATTTCTTTTTGAATTAATATTTTGACATTAGTGTTTCTCAAATTTACAACGTTTCGTGGAGTATGTGAAGCAGGATTCTTTTATTTATATTGGTGATGATAACTCAGCCACTCACGCTGCCACTGTCCCCACCTCTCCTGGTGCCCCGGCCTCTGCCATATAAATAGACTTTGGTTCACAGCCCCACCCAGTGCAAAACCCGCCGTGTGATGGAAAATTGACTTCCTACTCCTAACCTGTGTTTCCTTAAGTGAACAAGCACCTGTTGTTCTATCTGTGCCACCGCAGATAATTGGCGTGACTTCTAACATGAAGTTATGCTGTTGCTTTTAAACGCTTGTTAAATCTTAGGATATTTTCTTTTTAAGTGAGTAATAGTGTTGCTTCATGTTCATCAGACTGTCATCACACCACTTCCCCAATGCCATTTTACCTCTAACTTCATGCCCAAAGAACGCTTCAAGCAAACGCCATTAGGTTATGTAATTAAACGTTGTCTATTCAAGGTTCCAAAATAGCTGGGTGATATAAATCTATGGTCTCATGACTTATAGGACCCAATCAAAGCGAATTGTGAAAATTAGCATTTAGCTCCACAAAATCATTTCCAGCTAAAATATCATTTGATGTGACTTGAAGACTTACACTCACCCAACGCCCCACCAAGATAACAGGCGATGTAGTGGGCATGTATGTGAAAGCTTCCTATGCTTTAACTTTGCGCCTGTGAGGTCCTACATGGCTGGATACTAGGGAGGAAGGGCGCTGCAACGCCTTTCTTTCCTAAATCTGTACCTGGGCGGAGTCTCACCATCTCCACCATATGTCTCCCAAATAACTCCCCTAAATGGGTGGGTACCGGGGTGGTCCCAATCTCCCTGTCCTCACACGTTGACTTCCCTCCTCTTTGCTTGGAGTTTCGCCTCCCAAAATGCTCTGATGGTCAATTAGTCATGGATGCCACTTAATCTCCCTGGGATTGGGCCACCAGACACGCCTGCTCTCATGGACTTTCCCACTTGCTTTCTTTAGGATCCCACACTCCTAGCTCGAGAGCCACATGAAATAACAGAAGCTCCTTGCCAAAAAATCCACATTATTCTCAAGAGAGACAAGAATCTACTGCGAAGGAGCTCAATTAAAGAAAATATTACAATCTTCGGCGCCACTCAAGCCTGTACTCACTTCTCTCCTAATCATGCCCCAGCAACCATGGCCCGCTTTGTTTGTTAAATACCCACCGCACCTTCTTCTCCTCCTTCCCTGAAATGCATCAATATAAAATAAACTCATTTCAAAAACAGAGGTCACTACATTCCTCCAAGTTTTTCTTTAGGCCTGCTGATGAATGTCATGAATGATAGCTAATCTCTGGTGATGTTCTGCCTGTAAATCCAGAGTGACTTTTCTTGTTTCGCTACCAAAATACTGTGAGCTGTACTTAAACTAGGAAATGTATTCGTAAAACATAATCAAGTAAGTAGCTTTCATTCTCAAATACTGGAATCATAGTTTATTCTTATCCTCACATGAATCTTGGAAACATTAATACCTGAATTCCCATTTTATGTGACAATTAAGTTTCTTCCATGTTCCTTAAAAGTGCTTCTGAGGGGTGCTTTCCCAGCCACGATTTTCCCGGGCAGGCTGCAACAAAGAAATCCGTGAGTTTAACAAAGTGCTTAGCCCCCGCAATGGGAGTGCAGCAAAACATAATTTAGCTGAGCAAGTAAATAAATTCCCGCTTCGCAAGTGAGCGCAAAATAATCCTTTAAAGTATGACCGCAGCGGAGTGCACTGCCCCTCAGTGCCTCCAAGAATATGTTTAAACAAAACCATCGCCCCTAATGGGTGAGCACATACAAGGAAAAGGATGATTATACCACAAGAACAAGACTACCAAAGCACTCACCTCAGTGAATTGCAAATTATTGCATGGGTGTAACTCATGCTAGCCAAATAAAGATCGCGCTTCTTTAAATGCCCTATTTAGAAGAAAAGAAAGATACTAAATAGGCTTATGTGGCCTTTATTCTTCCTTGACGAATCTCGAGCCAGAAATAGGCTTTTATGTCAGCCAGACCTCCACTTTATAAATCCATAGACTCAAGAACCTTAAATAACTATATCTTACCCTCTATCAAAGGATCATCCAAGAAAACCGGTGCAGGCAGTAATTAGCGCTTTGGCATTTCAAATTCTCCCTTCTTTTTGCAAATGATCTCCTGTAAGATGGCGCTTATTCCGCGATTACAGCCAGTTCGAAAGTTCGGTGATGAAGTAGTGAAACAGGCAAATGATCACCGCTTTTCCAAATGCAAGCACGCCTTCTACCACATCATCCTGGCATAAATTCGGGCAATACTGGCCACGCCTCCCAGGGAAAATGTTTCAGGGTCGCATCCATTCGTGATTTTTTTATTTCACGCCTTTACCTTGTATTTTGAATTCCAAATGCTTATTTTATTCCCTGTATTTTATTTCTCTCGGTGGTTGTAATTTGTATACCTTTGGTGGTGTGTAAGGGCGCACACCCTCTCCTCTCTCTCTAAAACACCCACTCCCCGCCAAGTGATGGGTAAAAGGGACTACTGGGGTGATATGTAGGGTGCAGTGAGAGCTCTAGTAATTTCTTTATTTCTATGTCTATTCTTTGTACTTTTTATTCTGCAGGAACGTGGAGGTATGAAACCTTCTGCGGGAAAGTATATTTTTTGCATTATGAGCCAGGGCCGGCAGTGGTGTGTCGAGTGCGAGCTACGCAAAATTTGGTGCGCAATTATGCCTTTGGTGTATTCCTCTTATGCGGCCGGGTTCTTCTTATTATTTGAGTAAAGTTCAGGCGGCCGGTTTTAACGCGTGGGGAAGAAGTTCCTATTTTGTCTTTTGTTAGCCCGCGATTTTTCTGAAGCAGCATTTAAAGGTGGTATTGTCTTCTAGGCTTGGCTTATCGATTCTCCTTAATTCGGTTTCCTCTTGGTATAAAGTATATCTTTTAGATCTAAGATTCCTGGTTACTTTTTGTAAATACTTCTCTCATCTCGTGCTTACCTATGTGTTTTTCTAATTCTCCACATCCTTCTATTTGCGTGGAGCCTGGAAAATAAGGTCATAAGGCCTTTGTACTATTTTACTATCAATTATGAAAATGAAAAGCTTGCTCTAAAAGTTTGATCGGCCCTTCAAAATGAAAACTTCATAAAGACTATATGTGAGTGGTTTGATGAAGGCTAATTATGATAATTTCGCTTTTTCGGGGCGCTCTTTACGGAGTAACTACTTCATAACAGCTCACATATACTTTCGGTGAGGATAATCCATAAATTAATCACTTTGACTGCATTTATAAAACCAATTTACCCATTTTATAAATTGTAAACATTGCTTGTACTAGAAAACTAGAATTTGAATTTAATTCACCTATGGTGATTTAAGTTGGTATAAAACCACTAAAGATAAACTATCTCCAACTTCTTTTAGCCATGTGGATTGTATTTAGGAAACCAACATATAAAACAACTTATTACCTATTATTTTAAAGTGGTGTTGAAACTTATGCAAAATAAAACCATTTTGTCAATTATAAATTGCACTATTTAGCATGCTAGGAAAACTAAATAATGAATTACTTCACTCATTGATGCTTGTGAAACTACTGCATTAAACTTACTATTTGGTTTTAATAAACCACATTATAACATAAAACCAAATATTTTAACAATCATGTACTAGTTATGCAAAACCACTTGGTGTTATGCGTTTTTACTAAGAATAATTTTTTAGCCATAAAACTACATTCATAATGGTTCTCTAGTGCCTTTATTATGCAGTGGTTAATTCTTTTTTGGGGCGTCTTGTGATCCTTAGAGTGCAAGTATAATTAACATCTCTCCTGACCATCCCTGCCATTCCCGCTCACCAGCATTGCTGACAAACGCACCTCATTTTAAGTGTGCCTTTGGAGCACTTGCCACGCCTCCTCACAGGATTTTGCACTGCTATGTAAGAAGGTATACTTAAAATCTGATATCCATGGAGCTTGGATGATTTCTGATGAGGACCAATGTGACTCAAAAATATGCTAAATTAAATTTGATTTGTGCTCTTGCATTATATGGGCCTGTGAATCCCAAGCATTGCAATTATTCTTTTGTTTCAATCCATCTAAAATAGATTGATCCTACGCTCTAACTTCTGGTATAAGTCATCACCATCCATTTTTTTGATGTATATTTCTATGCTAATTTTTGTATGCTCGATGGCTCCCTGGCGGGCGGGCTGCCCATCCATGCATGACGGCCAGGCTGACCCTTTGTGCCTTTACAGGTCCCACCAATTAGCATTCTCCTTGCCAGCCTAATCAGAATTTTCACACCCAATCGAGGCAAATGAGAATATATTAATTGCGGCTTTCTCTCATGTTCAGCGGCGGAAATGGCTTCACTCTGTTTTTTACCTTATCTCCCCGTTTCCTCAGATATAGGCCTCACCAATGCCTCGTGGCGGTTCAGCAACCAAATGGTAGTTTCGAACTCTTTCCCACGGTACACTCACATTTTAACCGAGAGCTCTTTTCTATCCATTGCATTTCAGCCCTACAATAATAGAAAACATCTATAATGCATATTGCCAAGGCCAAGTGAGTGGGAGGAGTGCGTAAATCCTACGCCCCATGCTATCTTTATTGAAAACCGCTTTTTACTCGTTATGATATTCTTCTTAACGCCAGAATAGGAGTGCAGTGTAATCCCAACTCTCACAGCCTTGCCTCCGCCGGTAAGTTTTGCCTTTATGCTTTATCGTGAAAGTCAGTTCTTTTTTCTTTTGACTATTGCTTTCTACCCCCTTCAGTGTGTCATATAAGAGGGTTATGCATTGCTTTGATAATTTGGTCAACATTAGCATTCCTGCATGACCAGAGACACTTGGTCCAATATACTATGACATTGTGAGCCCAAAGCCTCTCTTTTTTTGCCATTCCAGCCGCTTTTCCACCAGTTTGCTTTCATTCTCATGTGGCTCACAGGAGGGGTTATTCCGCTTAATTACAGGTGCGGTGTCTGCAGGAGGGTTATTCAAGCAACGTTAAGTGTGGCGTTATTTGATGTGATTTTATTTCAAATGTGTCTCGCCCTGATATGGTGTGCTAAATCCATGAGCTATCCATGCCCCAGAGATTGGAGACAACACTTAATGACTACCCTCGCTGGTTCTATCCCATTAGGAAATTAATCGCATCCTTAACACTTGGCAACAGCTTCCACTCAACAGAGTGATGGCTTCCTTTTTGCATCCATAAATCTGCAATAGAAAACCATAAAATCTTTAAAGATTTTTTTCGTAGATAGTAAGTGATGAGGTATTAACAAGTAAGATAAAACAGAGGCCTAAACTATTTCAAAAGCAAAAGCAAGCAGGGCCAAGTGGTGCTTGCATTTCCTAGCGCCCGTATGTACAGGCGTGTTTGTGATCAACCATTTGACAGTGCTGAAGAATATTAGCCTCGGGTAATTTGGAGGCTGTGAGTTCTGCTCTGAGCCCAACATGGTTGTCTATTCTTCGCTGTACATAAGCGCCTTTATTCTATCTATTTCTTATTAAAATCCACATAGTTACCCGCCAGGGGAGCAAACGCACAGGCCCTTATGATTTCAAGATGGGCTGTGACTTTACTATTGGGCCCCTACCTTGCCTCGTCAGTGATCTGTAAGGCTTTGAGCAAATTTATGGATTAAAATAAAATGAGTAAATAAATGGGGCTTTAATCTCACCTGCACTCCTACCGGATACATCCTTGCATGATTATCCTAAAATATCCGCACGATCCTAACTTGTGATTTTTCTACTCCTTTACTCCCCGCCTCCTGTGGAACTCACCATCGATTATGCTGTCACAGAGTATCAGGCTATGAGGATACAGTGCTCAATAATAAAATTTTGATGAACCCAGAGATGATTAAACCGAGAACCTGCTAGTTGCATGTGAAAAATTCATATACCGAAGAACTCGTTTTTTACAGTGGGCCATATTATTAGTGCTGTGAAAGGAAGATTCACAGTGGAAAGAGTACGCGATCAGGCCATAAAAAGTTTCGTTTTACCTATTACGCTTTTACTCTTTTAGGGAATGGCTCCTGTGCCCTGCTGCCTCCAAATTCCCATTCCCCCGCCTGATAGCCAAACTCGCCTGGATGGTCTCAGGTGTAAAATCACAAAATCTTGTCAGCTTCTAACTTTGACTTCAACTAGTGGACCTGCGCAATCAGGCTTAATCCTACTGTCCTCCCAGCTGGATTCCTAGAAAGACTCCTGGGCCTCTCTTCTATCAATAATCTCTATCAAAGAACACTTTACCAAAGAACGACTCGTGGGCTCTATCAATAATCTCAAATCCGCCAACCCGTAAACATGATGAGTTACCAATTTCATTATGAGGTCAGGAGTGACAGAGATGATGCGAGTCTCTTGTAGAACTTTTATTTTCACGGTGCCTCTTTAAATTACGAAACAGAAATATGATAGCCATAACATTTTGGAGGTTCCTTTTAATTTATGGATACACCCCATTTGAGAAAAATAGCTATTCTACATATGTATAAAGTAAATGGGGCTTACGTACATCAATTTTGAAGTGTCGTATGTCATTATGTTTGCACTCCAGTTTTACTGCAGTGTTGTAATTTACTATGGTAAAGATTTTATAACGTGGATGGTACCACTACTAAATAAATACTTTGTGATTAATACCGCCACGTGTAATTTCATGTAGTGTACCTTGGAAGGGACAAAATTTTATTCTTCCAAAAAAGTTTCAACGTACGCCATTTCCATCTACTGAAGTGATTTTGTATCTATATTAATGAGAGTAAAGCAACACCAAAAACCACCAGTGCCCCACACCATAAGATGTTGGTGTCCTACTTGAATGAGCTTGTGAGGATGTTGGAACAATTTTGTTTCGAGGAAAATAAAATGATCCACTAATATTTATAAGTGAGCGCATCTGCCAGTGCCTTTCCTATATTTACCTGGTTTTTTATTGTTTGTGATACGTATTTGCGAAGCCGCATCGCTTTTTAAGTAATGCGAGAGCGAGAAAAGGTGATCAAATTGAGCCGTGCCCCAGATTTCATATAGGATGACATTGATAGGTCACCAGCATCTTTATAACGCGAAGCCAATTTTTGAAGATGCGCGCCTTGCGGCGCAATCATTGTTTCACCCCTACGGTTGGTTCTTCTCAATTAAGTCCAAATGAAATGATTATTATGCTAAGGCATAGTGCTTACAAGGATTTGCCTTCAATCTCACCGCGGTTCTTCCATGCTTTGAACTCTGATATCATAAAAATTCGAAAAGAATTAATTATGTGAGCGAGTAAATTGTAAATTGTCGTGAGCATTGATGTGCCAATTTCACTGGGGCTTGGTATAAACTCTAGGCTCATTTTCATGCCAGCTGGAATATGCGAGGGAACTGGAATTTATCAAACTCTGTAAATATTTAATCGAATTTGACTATATATGTGATTATGGGACTATAAGGCCAATATGAACAGCTACCACGTAAATCTGAACGTAAGTAGCTACTTT